>CM014278.1:54274746-54303938 GCA_004135705.1 Alloteropsis semialata
GGGTGGACCAAGTCAACAACCAGGGTTGATATGGTCAACGGCTCAAGGTTCTGTCAGCGGTCAAGCTGGTTAGCGGCCAAGTTAGTCGGCTAAGTTAGTAAACAGTTAGCGAACCCCATGCATCATTGGGTCCCATTGGTCAGATGGCTAGGCTGATCAAGTTAGTGGGGAATACATGTCATCACATGGGCCCCATAATGTTAGTGGCTGCGGAGAACAGTTAGTGGGCCCTGGCTTGTCAGAAGACGAGCCCGAAATGTTAGTAGGCCGAGGCAGACTGTTAGCGGGTCGAGGTTTGATGGGATCGATGCGGGTGGCGAAGGATCGAAACTTAGGTTGTTAAAGCCCGAGCACGTGGTTTACCATGGTCGCGACATGATCGGCAAGGAACGATTGTGATGCAGGTCAAAGGTGGAAGCGACAAGATACAGTGGTTGATTTGCGAAGTGGCACAAAGCATGGCCCGATATAGCATCAACGAACTGGTACGGTTGGGACGGCCAGGACAAGCTCGGAGGGATCGTCATTTTGTCAAACACTTTGGAGGCGAGGAGGATGATGGTCGTGTTGCTGGACAGTTTGTGGTGCTCAAGAGGTATTCAGCACTTCGGCCACAAGTGCATGCACAAGAGTCTAGGCAAAGCATGATTAAGGATGGGTAGATTAGCATGTACATGGCTCACGTGAACACAAGCTTCAATCTCCACATGCATGGTTGTGTCCTGCACACAAGCTAGCACTACGGTCAAACAAGAGAAGCCAGAGGGCATCAGGACGAACATGGCAAGGCAAAGGCTCGAAGGGCTACGTGATGGTACACGGCTGCAGGGTTCATGCAAGGTGCTCGGCAATTTGCCCAATTGGACTTTGCCACAAGCAGAGGGGATCATTGGGCTCCATCGGCTAGGCAGCATGGCAGCAAGGTGACGAAAGGTGTGTGGGCACGTAGTTGTCCACGACCGCAACACGGGTTGGCAGGGCGACAGCACGGCGGCGAGCAGCATCTGTACAAAGAGCACGGCACGACGGCCGGCACACAGGGCAAGGTTAAGGACGGGAACGCGCGCGGAACATCGGCAGCCCGAGCCCGCGGTCTGTACAAGGAAGTGGTGGTCTCCGCAGGACAAGGACCAGGGCAGCAACATAGATGGGGTTTGGCCGGCTTGCGCGCGGTCACAGCAGCGAGGGCAGCGGCACCTGCAAGCTTGGGCTCGGCACGAAGGTCTGCGCACAGGGCGACGATGTG
Organism: Alloteropsis semialata; assembly: GCA_004135705.1. Lineage (NCBI taxonomy): Eukaryota > Viridiplantae > Streptophyta > Magnoliopsida > Poales > Poaceae > Alloteropsis > Alloteropsis semialata. The sequence goes on from CM014278.1 coordinate 54,275,993, forward strand.
CTGCAAAGGTTCAGGCATATCGTCGTACAGGTCGTGGGCGTGAGCAAGGGCAGCCATGGATGGATCTGCTTGGGCATGTCTTGGTTATGGGGCAACAGCACCTGCGCAAAACATAGCGGCACGAAGGCCGGCATCACAGCAGTAAGCAAAGCGACTGCGAAACAGCACTACGATGAGGGTTTAGGCATTTTGTCAAACACATGGAGGGCAAGGTGGGCTTGCTCTGCTTGGCCATGGCAGAACAGCAGAAGGGCACTGGTGGCGAGCGGGTGATTGAAAGGGCTCCTGCAGACAAGCGGCTCGAAGGCCGGGCATGGTGGGTTCATCGGTGCGAGGGCTCTCACGGTCGGACAGCAAGGGGATTAGAACGGCAAGGGGTGGTCACGGTCTGGCTTACCAGCGGCTCGGCGTGAGGGGCTTGGCGCGGTGGCGAGGTGAAGCAAGACATGGGCGAGGTCGGCGCGGTTGTTGCCGTGCAGAACGAGCAGCAGCGGCGGCGACGCAGGAAGACTCGCGGTTCGGCTCCGGATCGGCGCGGACAGGGACGATGGTACTTCACTTGACGACGGTGTGCTCGTGGTTCAACGTCGAGGCGGAGATGGAAGGTCGGGGCGCGGCTCCTGGGCGACGCGGCGCTGCGGCTTCGGCTTGACGACGTTGGGCAGTGGCAGCGGCGGCCTGGGAATTTATGGGCGCAGCGCTAGGGCTTCGCGAGGGGGCTTGCTCCAGGGACGGCGGGGATCCTCGGCGTCCGCGCCCGAGACACGCGGCGCACATCCAGGGAGCTCGAGCTTGCGTGCGGTGCCCGCTACCGCGGTCCTCACGCGACGCGCGCGTGCGAAGCCGGCGGAGAAGAGGAACAGGGCGTCGAGATGGGTCTCAGCCGGACATGTAGCAGCGGAGAGAGCTGGGCTAGGCATGGGCTTCACGTGAAGAAACAGGAAGGTGAGCATGGGTTGGGCCAGAAGGAACGATGGGCCGGATTGTTGCTGGCTTTCACGTGAGAGAATTAAGGAGAGAGAAAGATTTGGCTTGAGTTTCATTCACGTGCACAGCAGCATGCAGATGAGATAAAGGTGATTAGGCCAGGTGATTAAGTGGGGTATGTTAGCTGTTCAAGGACACATTAGATAGGGCCCAAGTTAGTTTAGGGGATAGTTAGATGTTAGCTTTAGATTTATATTTGAATTTAGAATTCAAATATAAATCACACTCAAAAACCAAACAAAGCCAAAGAAAAGCCAAAACACTCTAACCTAAATTAACCTATGCAAGAATTAAAAGGTAAATTTTAATTTCCTAGGAATTTAGGGAGATTCACAAGAAGACAATCTAAGGTGTTTTCACAACAACACAAGCAAAAATTTTGAAATCCACATTTTTGCATTCAGAAACATTCCGGAAAAATCCGGGATGTTACACACACGCCTTAATCCGTGGAACCTCGACTCTTCCGTACGCCTACGCTCCTACGCGTGCACGCGGCCCAGCTCCCTGCGCTATGGACTACGGCTATCGGGGATCAGGTGCATAAACGTAACAGGCTAACTCCCCGGGGAAATTAAAAGACTTAAAAGCAGGAAGCGGAGTTCATTAATATTTATATCGCCGAATGCCTTCTCCTCTCGAATTTCTACTTTGTTGCAGGGTACGGGACGACTACTCGGTGTGCTCAGCCCTCACGCTCGGGGGCTGGCGCCGGGACGACTACTCGGCGTGCTCAGCCCTCACGCTCGGGGGCTGGCGCCGGACGACCACTCGGCGTGCTCGGCCCTCACGCTCGGGGGCTGGCGCCGGGACGACCACTCGGCGTGCTCGGCCCTCACGCTCGGGGGCTGGCGCCGAGACGACCACTCGGCGTGCTCGGCCCTCACGCTCGGGGGCTGGCGCTGGGGACTACTCGGCGTGCCTCGGACAGCTCGACCCGGCCCTCACGCTCGGGGGCTGGGCGCCGAAATTAACGTCGGATGATCTAGCCAGATGCTCCTTGACTAACCCTTGGACCGATTCCTACGGAATCGCTTCAAGGCTCGGGGGCTACGGCCAACGGACGCACCTCGCGGCGCATCCGTTGATTGTCTGACGACCTCAGAAGAAGGCTACTAACCCTTGGACCGATTCCTTCAGAATCGCTTCAAGGCTCGGGGGCTACGGCCAACGGACGCACCTCGCGGCGCATCCGTTGGGAAACGGCTCTTTTCTCTCCAGTATCACGCGGTTTCGCTTCCAACTGCAGCAGGCTCGACGCTCATCAGACAGCACGACCTCGCCGACTTGTCTCTCAACCACGTACTACTCGGGGCTTGTCGGGGGTAGACCCCCAGGGGTACCCAGCAGGCGGATTGGCCCAACCAGCAAGGGGCGGCCCAATCCGAGTGCAACTGGATCGGTTTGACAGACTGGGTGGCCCACCAGTCGGGAGGCCCACCAGTCGGACGAACCGGATGGGCGCGACGGCGCGCGCGGCAAGGAAGAAGACGGCGTATCCCGCAAGAAGCTCGGAGATCAAGATAAACTAGCCGAAATTATAGGGAAAGATATCTGTAATCGTTATAGGATCGAATCCTTGTATTTCGGGTAGGTTACGATCTCTAGCCGACTTGTAACTCAAGGCAGCCGGACTATATAAGGTGCCTTGAGACCCCCCTCCAGAACACGATCAACTACAACATCTACGAAACCTAGGACAGAACCCAACTACGGAGATCTTTCGGGAACTTCATACACAGCAATACAATCACCCCCAACACAGGACGTAGGGTATTACGTCATCCTGACGGCCCGAACCTGTTCAATCCTTGCGTCTTGTGTTACCATCGACTTCTGATCCTCGATCTGTCCCTCAACAAATCAACCACGTAGGCTACCCTGTGTGGACTGCCGGGTCCAAACATCCGACAGGCCGAGATTTGCATGCAGCGCCGCGCCGGCCGCGGACGACACCACGGTGGATTCGTCATCGGAGGAAGGACCGGACTGGTTCTGCGTTCGCTGTTGGAGAGCGTTTGTTTTGGGTCGGGACTTTTTTTTCTGTGCGTGACCCATACGATGAAATGGGTGCTGTATTTTAGGTTTCCTTGTTCGAGATAGCCTAATAGGCCGCTACATTTTGCAGCCCGGAAACCGTTATGCCTTCTGTTCCATGACCGCCTAGCTTCCTCCGGAGAAAAAGCAGTCCGCGGAACCACCGGCCGGCACGCCGTGCGCGAGCGATCGGCGACCGCCGAGGAAAGCGAGACGACGTACGGGGATATGGCCCATCTGCTGCCTCAAGACGCGCTCGCGGGCGTCCTCCGCCGCCTGTGGCCGCGCAGCCTCGCCGCGTCGCGCTGCGTGTGCAGGGAGTGGCGCGCCGTCGCCGACGCGCGCTGCCAGCCTCTGCGCGCGGACCTCCTCCCGGTCTCGCCGGGCGGCATCTTCATCCGGTCGCACGTGTCGGTGCCCCCGGACTTCTTCGCCCGGTGCCCCTCGACGGCGGCGCGCAAGGTCGCCGGCGGCAGGCTCGAGAGCTACGTGGACACGAGCCGGCGGCTCGGCGCCGACGACGACTGTCCCCCGGAGCTCGTGGACTGCTGCAACGGCCTCCTCCTGCTCGAGAGCCACGTGGTGAACCCGGCGACGCGGCAGTGGGCGCGGCTGCCGCCGTGCCCGCCGCCGGGGTTCTCCGAGGGCAAGTACAGAGTAATTAAGCTTCCGGTGCGCGTTGACATGAGAAGGAATTGTCGATTTCATCTCGGAAAATCGAAGAATGGGATATATTTTGCCTCACTTGTTCATGATCGACACCGTCTCCATGTTTGGTTCCTAGATGAATCTGGTGGTGGCAAGGTGAAGTGGGTGCTGAAGCGCGACATCAGTGTGGGAGCCGTGATGATACAACGTTTCTGGAACAACCATGATGATCAAACCGATAGACCCTGGATTTTACAAGATACAAACTTGGACCAAGAAAACAACGAAGGGCCAAATGGTGCTGCAATAGTGGATGGTAATTCAGATTGGGGCTCTGACGACGATGACAGCGCCGTGGACCTTAAAGATTGCGATGCAGAAGGCTCGTCGTGTGGGTCCATGGTATTTGCATTCCATCCTTATAAAATAGATCGTGTTCTTGCATTATTCCAGAGTGCTGGCGTATCGGTTTGATAGCTCCAAGGTCCAAGATCTGGGCCAGCTGCGCGTGAAATATCCTAGTCAGGGCTTGTTTAGTTCGTGAAACTTTCAAAACTAGTTTGCAAATTTGTAACTTTGAAACTAAACACTCTCCTTCAACTAGTTTGCAAAGTTTCAAAAGTAAGGTATTGAAAAACATGCCCTCTCTCTCGTGACATGCTTTCCAATACAATTTTTGCAACTTTGAAACTAAACACCCCTCTTCAACTAGTTTGCAAACTTTGGCACTTTTGCAAACTAGTTTCCAAAGTTTCACGGACTAAACAAGCCCTCACATGATAGATACGGCCTTCGTCTATGCACCTTGTTGGGTTGGAGAGTTGTCTGAAAATAGCTATAGTTTAGATAAATGTACAGAAGATTCATATGAGTAGTGCACATGTAAATTGGCACGTTGCTATTTTTCCATTACAACTAGTTTGAGTGAGTACTTCCTAATCCTTTTCGTTTTCGGCATTTTTTATTCTATTGTACTCCCCTCGTTCTAATGCAAATTTGACCATTCGTCTTATTCAAAAAATAGAAATGTGAGTCGTACTTAAAGTACTTTTGATAATAAAATAAGTAATAACAAAATAAATGATACTAATATATTTTTTGAATAAGACGAATGATTAAATATGCATTAGAAAAATCAACAGCGGTGTGAGCACTTTTTTTCTCCTGTTCCTTGTCGAACCTGTTCAGCCGAGGTTGGGTGTTGACAGAACTAATTGACAAGTGGTCGTCCCTTTTTTCATTTAATTTCAAATTCCACCACATATGGATGTAAGTAGGGGTGTTTAATTCCGCAAAATGGGAAAACATTCAGCAAATGGGCCAAATTCGTCGCCGGAATTGAACGGGGCGGCAAAAACTTTCGCCGAATTCGGCCCCGGCCCGCAGCCGCCTGACAGACCGCCGCCGCGCCGCTGATTTCCTCGTGACGCGACCCCCACGCCCACAGCCCTATCCATTCGTCGTCCCTCCCACTCTCCCTTCTCTCTTGCGAACCCTAGTTCCGCCCGCCGCCGCCTCGCTCCCAAGGCACCGCCGCTCTGGCCCCTCTCCGCCGGCGTCGGCCCAGATCCGCGCCATCCGTCAGAAGGCCGTACATCCGCAAGGAGTTCCACCGCGCCGCGCACATGGACGACTTCAGCTCCCCCAGTTACGACGGCTACGGCGACGGCCCGGGAGAGCTGCCAAGGTCATCCCTCTTCGGCGCCACCGACGGCGCGTACGGCTACGGCGGATCGAGCAGCGGACATGCTCCCCCCTCTCCCCCCAGGCCAACCCGTCCCTGGACCTCACCCTGGACGGCCTTACGTGGCCCAGCATGGGGGGATACTCCAGCATGCTCGGATCCGCGTCGCACGGTGGAGCTCTTGGCGGATCTGGATCCGCCTCCCACGGTGGAGGGATGGGCGGATCTGGAGGGCCCCGTCCCGTCCCCTTCAGCGGCGTCGCCCGGTCCCTAGGGTTTGACACCCTTCACGTGGAGGTCGGACATCTGGACGGCCTCATCGCAGCGCGGGCGGCCGTCCTCCTTCGGCGTCGCGGCGCGGTCGGTTGTCCTCCTTCGCCGTCGCGGCGCGGTCGGTCACCTCTGTCAGCGCCCGACGACTCTTGCGGCGCAAGGAGCCGCCCAAGCCATCCTCGATCCACGCTTGCGCCTCTTCCAGAAGACTCCTTCGCCGACGACAACGAAAATGACGACACCAAGGACGACATCCTTGAGCTATCTCCTTCCCCAGTGCAGGTACTTCTTAATCCTCATGCGTTTGGAAGGCACTTGCTTATGGCGTTGTAATGTAAGTTTTGTTCCATATGCATGGGGTTAGGCTAGAACGGATAGGGCACATTGGTCAGAAGCAAATACCCGAAAACTTTGTCGCATTTGGGTTGAACAAATCGATAAGGGTCATTGCGTGCAAGGGAAAATGAGCAAGACAGGTTTCAAAGAGGTAATAAGCAGGTACCATGCCGCAACAGGGTTGCGGCACGATAACGGTCAAATTCAACATAGGTTCAGGTAGCTAAGAGTTTATGGCTGTTCATACAAAGGCTCCGCACACGCAGTGGGTTAGGCCGTAGAAAGAATGGCTCAGCCCTGGCTGACAAAGCATGGTGGGACAAGGAAACTGCGGTACTAACCTAACCCCTTGTCTCTTTTATATACATCTATGTTGAAGCCATGTTGACAACATCCTTACATTTTCATTAACTTCTGTGCTGAACAGAGGAAACCTGAATGAAAGCGATTGAAGAAGGCATTCCCAGACTACATGGACGACCTGGATACTATGTTCTATGGATGGGCAGTTGATGGCTCCACTTCTTCTGCTGCTGGAGGACTTGTGCATGACCAGGAGGTTGAGGAGACCGAAGGCGATGGCGAGCCAAATGCCGATGCCGATGGCGATGCCGACGACGATGCCGATGCCTTTGGCTATGAAGATGGCGATGCCGATGAAGATGCCGATGACGACGATGACACACCTGAGTTACCGGCAAGTTATACACCATGTAGCAGCAACAGCCGCAAGCGAGGGAGCAGCACAAGCACAACTGCCTCAAGTCCTAACAAGAAGTCCAAGAGCCCTGCTGTTGCTTCCATGGACCGATTCATGGCATATACTGCCAGGTCCATGGATAGGAGGAATGATATGTTGGAAAACCAATTCCTACAAAAGAAAGAGTGGATTGAGGAGCAAAAGAAAATAAGGGAAAAGATGGAGAAAATGAGGTTGAACACCAAAAGTGACAAGATTAATTACGTGCAGGATCTGGCTAGTCAGTGTGGTGTTAAGGAGACTGACAAGATGTTGTGGAATGTTGTTTACAAGATTTGTGCATCTGATTTTGACATGGATTTCTTCATTGGCCATGCAACTAATGAAGAGAGGATGAGCTTCATCAAGGCACACGCCGGGGTCGAGAACTAGTACCTTTTGTCTTAACTATGTCATTAGTTTTAGGAGGATGTCGTAAGCTTCATTTGATTTAGAATATGTTGTGATCTGAACTAATTGTGTGATCTGAACCTTGTCTCATTTGAATTTGAATTAAGTTGTAATATGAAGTATTTGTCATTGCAGTGGTTTCATTTCTGATTTGTCATTTAATCTGTGCATGTGAATTTGATCTGGTTTGTCATTTGATCTGGTTTCATTTCTAATTTGTCATGATGCATTCTGATTTGTCATTTGATGTGTGTGTGAATCAAGTTGTAATATAAAGTTAATTTTGAAGTTAATTTTGAAGTCATTAGTTCACAGGTGCTGGTATGATTCTTTTGTCTTATGCATAACATTGTTGATTGTATTTGGTGTTTTCCTATGTTTACAGGGTGCAAATCCAGCAGTGATGTTGCAGCCAAATGAAGCGGACACCAATGAGCAGCCGATTGATGAGGACAATAGCTATGACATGGCCCTTTATGATTCAAGTGAAGATGAGCTATGGAGAAAGTGTGCTGCTGATGATTTCTTTGAAGTTTCAGCTGGTATATTGATGTTTGCCATTCATCATGATAAGTTCCTGAATAGGGCACAATATAGGAAATATGATAACTCTGCGGAGAAATGGGTACAAAAGAGGCTAAGTAATAGTTCAGATTGCTACAAAATGTTTAGTATTAGCCAATCTACGTTCCATAAGCTTCATGATGTCCTGGTACAGTCATATGGACTCAAATCTACTAGCAGGAGTAGTTCAATTGAGGCATTAGGAATGTTCTTATGGATACTAGGATCCAAACACTCAATTAGGACAGTTGAGAATATATTTGAGAGATCTTTACGAACAGTTCACAACAACTTTGTAAAGGTTTTGAAATGTGTTGTGAAGCTATCTGACGATATTCTTAAGCCATTGGACCCAGAATTTAGGACTATTCACCCTAGATTGCAACATCCTAGGTTCCAGCCATTCTTCAACAATTGCATTGGAGCTATAGATGGCACACATGTACCTTGTATCGTCCCAAGCAGGGGTGGATATCGAGCTGGCTCGGCTCGGCTCGGCTCAACTCGAGCTGGCTCGTTATGCTAACGAGCTGGCTCGGCTCGGCTCATTATCTCAACGAGCTAGAAGGCCGACTCGGCTCGGCTCGTTTGCCAGCTCGAGCTGGCTCATTTAGCTCGCGAGCCAGCTCCATGATACATGAACACAGAGCACAGAAAAATATACGGAGTCCAGCACTAAACACCAACAAAATCAATTCAGAATCGTTTATAGCATATATTGTCAATAATAGTCAACCCAAACAACAATGATTTTTACGAAAAGAAAATCAAATCAGAATTGTTTGTTAATCCCCAATCTGAGAAATTCCAACACAAAGCATGGTCTAGTTCATTGGATCCTTGACCTTCAATTTCCCTCGGTGACTGAATTATGCCATGGCCCCAAAAGTAATAGAAAGAAAGAGACAAGAGAGAGGGGAAAACAACAGAAAAATCGGAGGCAAATCTCACTCGAACTCGTAAAAGCTCACAGCAACGGCGTGCAGCTTGCCTGACATGATTTGGGAGATGTGGGACCACGGGAGGATGCAAGAGCGCTGGGGCATCAGCTTGTGCTGAAGACATCGAGGCTGCAGCATTTAACCTCGGCACGGAGTTTGTCCATCCAATGCATTCGCTGACATCGCTGCTCGAGACTGCCCCTGGCGCGAGGTCGCCGCTCGACTGCCCTGGCGCGAGGTCGCCATAGGCAAAGGGAGTCGCAACTCGCAAGGCGCGGGAGCTCGTGGCCGCGCATCTGCCATCTTCACTGCGGCGGCGCAACGGGAGTGAAGGGATGGAGCGAGCTTACGCGACGAGTGGATAGGGTTTGGTGGTTGGCAGGAGCGCCGAAGGTATTGGGAGTGGGCTGATGTTGGGCCTTCTCGTGAGCTGGTCTCTAGATCGTTGGCCTTTGCACTCTGGTTCGTTTGGCTCATGAGCCAGCTCGAGCTGGCTCGTTATCGTAACGAGCTAAACTACTGGCTCGGCTCGTTTAAAAATTGAACCGAGCCGAGCCGAGCCACTAATGAGCCGAGTCGAGCGAGCTACCGAGCCACGAGTTTTTCGTCCAGCCCTAGTCCCAAGTGATAAGGTGGTGCAGTAAATGTACCAGAAGGCAAAGACAACACAAAACGTGATGGCTGTATGTGACTTCGACATGAGGTTCACATTTGTGCTAGCTGGCTGGCCTAGATCTATGCATGACATGAGAGTCTTCAATGATGCTATGAATAGGTGGAGCCACCGATTCCCACATCCGCCTACAGGTAATTAACTTTTTAGATGATGCATTCTTGGGTTGTACAGAAAAGGCTGATACTAACAACAAATGTTTGTTCCATGTAGACAAATATTATTTGGTGGACTCTGGCTACCCCAACCATCCTGGATACCTAGCGCTATTCACGGGAACCAAGTACCATCTTTCTGAGTTTCGACATGGGCCGGCTGCAAGAGGTAAAAAAGGAAAATTCAACTACGCACATTCATCTCTTAGAAATATTGTGGAGAGTGCTTTTGAAGTGCTAAAGATGAAGTGGAGAATTCTGTTGGAGATATCAAGTTATCCACTTGACAGGCAAACCGATATTATAAAGGCATTCTTTGCACTCCATAACTTCATTAGATCAAGTGGAATTATGGATAGAGACTTTCAATCATCATAAAATGCAGCCAACGTGCTTCCACCTCAAGGTTCGGTGCAGCAGCCTGTAACTGGGGCAGGTTGGGATGAATGGTCCTCGATGAATGATTTTCGTGGCTAGATTGCTAATGGCTTGGTAAATAAACAGTGACAAAAGTTTGCCATCTCATGGTAATGTACCATTTCTTTCATATGTCAAGTTTTGATCAAGTACAATGTATTTGTAAAATTTGATCATGTTATAAACTGCAACTACTCATTTGTTTGGACTTCAACTATTCATTTCTGTAATTAAACAGTTTCTTGGATTGTAATAAAACTGTTGCTGAGGTGGTGGTTCTGATATGATGGACAAGCACAAATGTTTTGATGATGTATTTGTTTGAGCGGCAGTTTGCCATTTCATTCATATGGTACAAGTTTTGATCAAGTACAATTCATTTGTAAGATTTGATATTCTTGTGGTGTTGAGATGATGGTTTGTGTTATTGCCATGCACAAGAGGATGCACGGGCATGCAGCAGCACAGAATCAATAGCATTAAATGCAGCTGTCAGGGTTTCAACTTTTTGCAAAATTTTCTCCCGGAATTAAACACCTCTGCAAAGTTTTCTTGGTGAAAATTTTTGCAAACTTTACATTCTTCACACTTTCACTGGAATTAAACACCCCCGTAGTAGGAGCGTAGTACAAGCTTTGCAGTCACAATGCAACATGGGCCTTGTTTAGTTTGGTCGAATTTCCTGTAGAAAAGTATCATTGGGAAGCGTGTTGCAGAAAGAAGGGGCACGTTTTTCAATGCGTTACTTTTGGTCGAATTGGTGCTTTTTAGTGAAACTAAACAAGGCCATGATCCATTTCCACTGAGGCCTTGTTTAGTTGGAGGAACTTTTCAAACTTTTTTGAATCCGCAATTTTAAACCCAAGATTAGGAGGACCAAACATGATCTAATTATAAAACTAATTACACGGATGAACGGAAAATCGCGAGACGAATCTATTAAGCCTAATTAATCAGTCATTAGAGATTGTTTACTGTAGCACGACGTTGTCTAATCATGGCCTAATTAGGCTCATTAGATTCGTCTCGTGAAGTTACCCAGGGGTTATGGAATGGGTTTTGTCCTTAACACATGTTTACTACTCTATGCATGTAAGATTTCCTTTGATGAATAGTGAAGTTTGAAGTTTGGGATGGGAACTAAGGGCCTGTTTAGATCACCACGAAACTTTTGAAACTTTGAAACTTCACTATTCATCAAAAGGAATCTGACATTGTGAGGGAACAGCCCTACTTAAACTGACTCAGGTGTGATCTGTAGTGTGAAACGCTGACACGTCACACACCTGAGTCAGCATAAGTCCGAGGTTCCATCTAGTTCGCACTGTCAGCTGTTCTCATCACATATACTCAGGATCCCAACACCAGAGGAAGCATCACAGATATTGCACAGGATTATTATACAACACAGGCAGGTAAGATTTATACAAAACAGAGTACTCAAATTTAAGTATTACACACGGTTTCTAAGTTTAGCAACAGTTTAAAAGGGTAATTAAACAAACTATATCAGTCCCTGTCGTGCCCTGACATGACTGATTCAGCTGACCACCACGGCGCCAGCACAAACTACTCCTCGGGCTCCACTGCAACAAGGGTCAAAAAAACCCTGAGTACAAAGGTACTCAGCGAGACTTACCCGACAAACTACTCTAAAGGAGTTACAAGAACATGCAAAGCTGTGAAGTTAAACAGAAATATACTGACTAGCCAGCTTAGCTTGATTAGCTACTAATTAATTACTAAATTTTAAATTAGCAAGAATAAACTCTATTAGCTAGGTGAACCAATCATTACTGCCAAACAGTAGTAAATAAAGCATTGGAGCTTAACGGAGCATAACATGCAATAGAACTATCTGTCAGGTTCAAGCGTGTATCAAAACCGTGACACTCGGCGATTCGAATCGATTTCAAACCCTGCAGGGGTAAACCTGGAACACACGCCGCGTGAGCGCCCCCGGTAGGCCACACGAAGCTACTTTTCCCGCTGCGGCCACTATTGCCTGAACTGTGCCCACATAGCCCGGAGTCGCATCCCCAACCCTACACATTGCTCGAGCAAAGGCATGTGGGTTACTGACTACGACCCCACCAACATTCCTCGCAAGACACGGTGAGTCACAGTTCAACTGCTAGTACCACAGAAGTACATCAGTTTCCCGGCTCCCTATACCGGTATGTGTCCAGTACGTTCAAAGCTTGACCACAGGCAGACCACAACAACTCCTATTCCTATCCAGTGGGCAGGACCACCATCTTAAACCAAAGCGTCCAACATATTTCCTAATTAACATCCACCTGTCCTGCCCAACACTTTCAAAGACTTACTAAAACAGGTTTAGCTCTCTAAGCCAAAATTACCTAGTGGCAGGTGATTGGGATCACACCTGATTTACTACTATTGTGAGCAATTCTAAGCAACTCTACTCTATCTTTTTGAAAAGGTGGCAGAGATGCTCTAAACAAGGATGGATAATGCATCAAAAGTAGGATTCACTCTATCCTAATCTAATGCACAAACATAGGCTCAAACATAACAAAAGTAGTCATGTTAGTACTGGGACGGAAATGCTCCGGGGCTTGCCTGGCTCACTGATCTCTGGTTCTGCAGCAACAGGGGTCTCCGGGGCTCGCGGAACGGCTTCGGTCTCCGCCTCGAACACCACCTCGTCTCCCTCCTGGACGTCGTCAGGGACCTCCACCAGCTCTGGCTGCAACGGGTCCTGGTCTACACGAGATGATGCAAAAATATGGGAGAAATAAATTAGAGACCCTCAAGCCCACCTAAACTTGATTAAACTCCTAAATAGCACAAAGGAATTAATTAACATATTTCAAGGATTATAATGAGAGGATAACTAATTAAAAACCTATTTTCTATTTAAATAAACCCTTAAACTCCCTCTTGAAATCAAGGATAATAATTATTAAAGTATCTAATACATTAAACCATACCCTAGATGCATAAAGGAAAATGCAACTATTGCAATAAAATTTATTTCATTAATTTTAGAGGTTCCTACAAAAAGATATGCAATTTCTAAATATTATCCCTAAATGAAATGCATTAAAAACCTAAATAAACCCTAAATTCCCCCAATTTGCAGAAAACCCCCTGGCCTAATCCAATTTCAGCCCGCAGTCCACAAAACTTCCTAATGGGCCGGCCCGGTCCGGCCCACCATCTTTTCCCTTTTTCTTTTCTTCTTTTCTCTTCTTAATCTCCACTGGCGGCCCGGCCCGCGAATCAGCTCGGCCCACCTCACTCCCCTCTCTCGCTTTCCATTCAGCCCGACTGCGGCTCGGCCCAGCGTCGCTCAAAGACGCTCGGCCCGATCCGGCACCGCCCGCGCCCTCTTCCTTCTCGCGCTCGCGCTCGCGCGCGCGTCCGACTCCGGCGGCTCCGGCCGGCGACGGTGAGCAGCGACGGCGCCTCCCAAGGACCAACCGCGCCCCCAGCTCCCTGTTCCAGGCTACGGCCAATCCACCCCGGGCAAACGCCCCAACCGAGGACGACCGAACCCCTCAGAACACCATCACGGCGGCGGCAAACCACATCCCCGGCGGCGGCACTCCCCAAATCACCACGGCACAGCATCCCCAGGCCAACAAACGGCAGCTCTAGCTCCACTCCCACCTAGGACACTCCACGCTCTCCTCTAAAGGGCTCCTAAGCCACTGCGTAATCCTAACCGCGGCGGCGGACCACCGGGCGGCGTTCCGGACGGCATAGCGGCGCTCCGGTCACACCGAGCCCTATCCACGACCACGCGTACCACGACGAGCATCACAGAAGCACCACGAGCACTGCCAAACCATCAAACGGCCACAAAGAGGACGGGAGGGGCATTCTCACCGTGGCGTGCGGACGGCGGTGGTTAAACTGAACGGCAGCGCGATGCTTCGGACGAAGAGACTCAACGCGGCAAGCTGGGGTGGCTAGAACTGATCTAAGGCACTCACTTGGCGACGGGAACAAGCTAAGCAGCAGCGGTGACGGCAAGGAGCAACGGCGACGGCAACGACCTCAATGACGAGCAGAAACAGCACACAGCAGCGCGGCCGGGTTCCTGCCTATCCAACTCGCGCGAGCAAGGACCTTGCCAGCTCCTGCTTAACGCGTTCGTGCTGTGCCCCGCGCGCGCCGGCGCGTGGCACACGAATTTTGACGCGCGAGCTTGAGCGGTGGAACGGCGGCGACGAGCTCTGCTCTGCTGAATGGACTGAATCCGACTGAAACCGACGCCCTAACACGACCCCGATCTCGCCATTCCATATGCTAGCACAGTGAACATCCAAAACAAATATTGTAGAGCATACAACCACCTTCAATTCCTCTTATACAACCTTGCTCTAAAACTAAGCCATTTCAGAAATCCATTGCTCTGAAAATCGGCCAATTCACCGAATCCGAACTGAACCCGATCCTTAACTCTGAATTTCCCTCAAACCCACTGAACAAATCCCCCTTTTTCTCCAGATTCCATAACTAAACTCTTGAAACTCAGAATATGAAAGTTATAGTCCAAACATCCAGCTATAATTTCTCTTATATGACTTTGGTCTAACTCCCCACGAATTTCAGGTTACAAGCCACTGAATATTAGCCTGAAAACCTGCAGTTTGCTGAAACTCAAGGAAACCAGCAAGTTCATCCCAGTTTTTCTCCACATTTCGAATGTAAACACCCAAATCTCCAAATATAAAAGTTGTAGCTTATACAATGACCTTTATTTTCTTCAATATGAGTTTGAGCTAAATCTGTCCATATCAAGAGCTAAATCGCAGTGAATCCGAACCAATACAACTGTCCATTTTCAGAAATAATTCAGAGGAGTCACTTTTGCAGCAGCCACACCACATTTCACATAATAACTTTCAAAACTTCCTATATGACTCTTGTGGCTGATCCCTTGACCTTTATTTTCTCTTAAATACATTTTGGCTGATTTTTGCTTGGTTTGGAAACTACAAGGTGTTGACTTTGACCTTAAGATTCAATTTCAAACCTTCCTTTAGCTTTCCCTTTTCCTTTTGACTTAACCTTTCTAGTCAAACCTTACAACTTGCAAATGTCATCCAAATGGTGTTTAGAGGTTTTTAAGTAACACAGGAGTGTTACAGACATGCATGGAGTATTAAACGTGTGTTAATGACAAAACCCATTCCATAACCCCGGTAACTTTGCGAGACGAATCTAATGAGCCTAATTAGGCCATGATTAGACAATATCGTGCTACAGTAAACAATCTCTAATGACAGATTATTTAGGTTTAATAGATTCGTCTCACGATTTCCCATCCATCCATGTATTTAGTTTTATAATTAGATCATGTTTAGTCCTCCTAATCTTCAATTTAGAATTGAAAACTTTTTTCGCAAACTTTCTTTCCAAACTAAACAGACCCTAAACATGGCCTGAATTTTACAAGCAGCCAGTTGGTTTCCAAGGCCCTGTTTAATTGGGGTGATAGGGTGAAAAATGGTGAAAAGTTTATACATTAGATCGCGTGCATATAGAGAAGAAATAAACTGACACGATTCTCGAGATAGAAAGAGAATGCAAAGTTCCTGGAATTAAACTGGGCCCAAGTCGTTGGATCGAGCTTGCTCGCCACTCACTTTACCAAGCTCATTGAATGCGTGCTCCCACCACCCCCAAACAGCAGCCAATAACTCTCGCCACCAGTACCTCACCCCCCC
The DNA here is from genome assembly GCA_004135705.1 of Alloteropsis semialata. Taxonomy (NCBI): domain Eukaryota; kingdom Viridiplantae; phylum Streptophyta; class Magnoliopsida; order Poales; family Poaceae; genus Alloteropsis; species Alloteropsis semialata. The sequence continues at coordinate 54,291,563 of CM014278.1, forward strand.
GTTAAAACCACGCGGTGGCGAGTGCCTGCTTCTTCCCATCACACTGACACGTCCACTCTCCACAGTCCACAGTCCACACCACCACCGCAGTCCACTGCCAGCTCCAGCTCGTAACCGGAGAGGGAAACCGGCCGCGCCGTGTCGTGTACGCGGTGAGAGCGAGGACCATCCGACCGACCATGAAGGTGAGCTCCGTGCCAGCGGCGGTGGCTGCGTCAGTGATGCTGCTGCTCTTGGCGGCGGCGACCGTCGTGAGGGGGCAGGCGCTGGTGCCGGGCGTGATGATCTTCGGCGACTCCGTGGTGGACGCCGGCAACAACAACCGGCTGGCCACGCTGGTGCGCGCCGACTTCCCGCCCTACGGCCGCGACTTCCCGTCCACGCACGCGCCCACCGGACGCTTCTGCAACGGCAAGCTCGCCACCGACTACACCGGTAATTAACCAGCCGCTGCGGCCGAAATTTGCTGGACATTCTTCTCAGTCATGCCATGAGTGTTTTGATTTGCTGAGCAACAATCGATTCATGGACGATGCAGTGGAGAACCTGGGGCTGAGCTCGTACCCGCCGGCGTATCTGAGCGAGGAGGCGCAGAGCAACAACAAGAGCCTCCTCCACGGCGCCAACTTCGCCTCCGGCGCCGCCGGCTACCTCGACGGCACCGCCGCTCTCTACGTACGTGCACGCGTTATATATATATATATATATATATATATATATATATATATATATATATATATATATATATATAGTATTTATATATATAACCACACCGCCGGCTCGAACAACCACACCTCTGTTAACTTGTTGGTGTATGCATGCAGGGCGCGATCTCGCTGAGCCGGCAGGCGGAGTACTTCCGGGAGTACCAGTCGCGGGTGGCGGCGTCGGCCGGCGAGCAGCGGGCCAAGGCGCTGACGGCGGGGTCCATCTACGTGGTGAGCGCCGGCACCAGCGACTACGTGCAGAACTACTACGTGAACCCGATGCTGGGCGCCGCCTACACGCCCGACCAGTTCGCCGACGCGCTCATGCAGCCATTCACCTCCTTCGTCGAGGTAATTATCACCATTAACAACACCCGTCCCAGATTCAGTCTCCTCCAATTTCCTTCTCTCCAATACTCCTTCACTCGCTTGGACCGGCATGGCAGCGGCATGAATAACGACTGAATGCGCGCCTTAGAGCATTTTCTGCGAGCTTAATTAGCGACCTGATCTTTCTCAAATAAACTACATTAGTTCATTGACGGCATGCTGCAAGTACGGTAGTAGTACCCCTAGCATGCTAGCTGCATGCACGCAGCAAGGTGTCGAGAAATACGGTCATGTTTAATTCCTAAGTTTTCCCTATTTATCCCGTCACATCAAATATTATGACACTGATTAAAGGTATTAAATGTGAATTAATGACGAATTAATTAGGTTTAATAGATTCATCTCGCGATTTTCCGTCCATCCGTCTAATTAGTTTTATAATTAGATCATGTTTAGTCCTTCTAATCTTTGATTTAGTTTTGCTACTATAAATTTCCTAAACTTATCTTGCTGAATTAAACGGGCCTACATACCTATATATCTTTCAAAAGGAAATACATACCTAAACCTGAACATTCTTTGAGAGCAGAGCGAGCGGGCAAGCTATGCAATATCGCAGGGGAGTAGTGGTGGATGCGGTGTGAAGTCACAGGTCGCAGTGGGGGTAGAGCCGTGTAGGAGTGAATGCAGCGCAATGCAATGCCTTCCCTCTGCTGCGTGAACATGGTCGCCTGTGCCCTGCCTACCGTCCGCTACTGTGCCCGTACGCACGCAGCCGCTGCTGGCCTGCTGCTGCGGCATCAATGCCCCAAGCCTTTGGGGTCTTGGCGACCCTGGACCCACAGTCCAGTCCACTGCATGTCTGCATTTGAAAATTTTTGTAAAAAGGAATCTTTCTTGTATGGAGTACTAAATGAAGTCTATTTGTAAAACCTCTTCACGGATGAGCGTAACTTTTCGAGACGAATCTAATGAGCCTAATTAATCCATGATTTGCTACAGTAATGCTACAGTAATCATCCTCTAATCGTGCGGTCAAAGGCCTCATTAGATTCGTCTCGCGAATTTACAGGGGTTGTGGAGGTAGTTTTGTAAACTGACTTTATTTAATATCCTTAATTAGTGGTCAAAGGAGGGTGAAAAAAATTTCACCCTCCATCTAAACACGGCCGCAATGCAATGCAATGCAATGTAGCTAGGATTTACTGCTGTCACATGCACTCGCTATGCCTGCGCTGCGCTTGCTTGATTCGTTCGGGCATGCATGCTTTGAGATCAACCGGTGCGGTTTGGTTCGACGAGGTCTCGCTGCTGCTGCGGCGCATGTGATCGAGCGTACGTTACACTTACACAACTGTGGAAGTAGAGACGGTGGCTCTGGTCCGTCGCTGTTGCCTGTTGTCCAAAGTTGCATGAGTCTTTGCAACACATCATCTGGCGCGCCGGGTTGGGTTGGTTCAGCTGTTTTCTCCCAACCAACCCGCAGTGGCGGTAGTACTGGCTGCCCCAATGAAGGCGCCTCCGTTTCCATGTCACAACACGCAACGGTGTCCATGCATGGAGAGAACAGGCAGAGCGACGAAATAAAAGGCTCTGCGGGAAGAACGACGACGGTACCCTTCGTTTGGCGTCTGCATTGGTGTGGCCAGCCTCTGTGCTCGCTCGGTGGTCACTAGTCAAAATACTCAATGCGTGTTCTATAGTACTCACTATGCATGCATAGTGCATCGTCCATCCATCTATGGATGCTGTACACGGGCTTGCAGCCTACACCAAAAATACCGACATGGCCCGTGGCCCGTGGCAGTGAAATCTTTAAGTGGCGTACCAAACCTAGTAAGTGCGATCCAGAGAGAGCAGTCAAGAGCTTGCCAAATCTGCTTCCATGAAAGCCTTGAGTGATATATGTCTCCATCGCATCAGGGTAGTAATAAACTAATTAAACTGCATGCATGTCTGAAAGTAACCAGTCTTCTACTCCTTGAATGTACAATATATACAGCTGGAATCAGCTCCTCAGTGCATTGGCTGATGATCGATCTGGCACTGGATCGGATGTGTGCCAACATGCGTGCATGCAGGGCCTGTACAGCCTGGGCGCCCGTCGGATCGGCGTGACGTCGCTGCCGCCCATGGGGTGCCTCCCGGCGTCCGTCACCCTGTTCGGCGGCGGCAACCCGGGCTGCGTGGAGCGCCTCAACAACGACTCCCTCACCTTCAACCGGAAGCTCGGCGCGGCCGCCGACGCCGTCAAGCGCCGCCGCCCCGACCTCAAGCTCGTCGTCTTCGACATCTACCAGCCGCTCCTCGACCTCGTCAACAACCCCACCAACGCCGGTACGCACGATCCAGACCAGGACCACGGACGGCACTGCTACCCTCTCCTCCTTGCTTTCCATGACCAGTTAAGCATGGTGAGCATATATAGTAACACTAGCTCGTCGATCATTTCAGGGTTCTTCGAGTCGCGGCGGGCGTGCTGCGGCACGGGCACGATCGAGACGTCGGTGCTGTGCCACCAGGGCGCGCCGGGGACGTGCACCAACGCCACGGGATACGTCTTCTGGGATGGCTTCCACCCCACGGACGCAGCCAACCGGGTGCTCGCCGACGCGCTCCTCATGCAGGGCCTGCAGCTCATCGCCTGAAGAGCGAGCCAAACACGCAGCTGCCTCCTCTCCTCCAGGCAGAAAATACACTCCGATTCCCGGCGCCCTTCTTTTCGTCCTTGGACAAGTTTGCTTTCCGTCGTTCTGTGCTGCTAGCTAGCGTGTGCTTGTTAATTTGTTTGTTTGCTGGTTGTCCATGATCTCCCGTAGTTTTGTAATGCTTACAAACAGTTGGACTGGTGTAAGATCTAGTGCTCCTCTCTGTATAATTTATATTCGACGTCTTCTCAATCTGTTCGTTGAATTTGGGCCATGGACTGATCGACGTACAGTAGCCGTTCGGGCCTTCCTCTGCAGTACAGCGAGCAGAGTACAACGTTCCTCGTCTCAGCAGGCCGAAACTAAACTCACCAGTCGATAGCCAAGCTACTGGCAACTGCTCAACCCCAGCACAAGCAGGGACCGAGGCGTAGCCCGGTTGGTCGGCTTCCCAGGTGCGGAAGCCGCCGGTCGCGTGTTCGAGCTCTGCTCGACGCGGGATTTTCCCATCGCGGAAACAGTGTTCTCGAATAATCTTCTCAAGGCCTCTTCCGACCATGCTATAGCACATGTGCAGGTAAAAATAGAATACAAAGATTAGATCTTAGCTTAGTCGTAGGAGGTGTTGTGTGTAGTGTGAGTGGGTGTGTTTGGTGTGCGTTTGCGGCTGAGTTCAGATACTACAGCCTTGTATTCTAGACTAGAGCCTCTCAAAAAAAAAAAAACAGCACAAGCACAATCCATAGAAATAGGCACTGCTCTGGCACACTTTTACTAGCCAACAAACCATTTGACGTGACAAACAGAAATACGCGTTACCTCAAAATGGGCTGTAAGCCTGTTATTCCCATTCCGAATAGACAAGAAAAAAATGGCGGTACTCCATACATCTGATGAAATTTTGCTATACCTCTATTCACAGCAAACCTTGCCACGGTTACAGAACCACCATTGCATATACCTCTACGAGAGTTCAAACCCAGTATTTGAGCTGATGGCGTAGAGCAGCTTGCTCCTTAGTGTGCTTGACCGCTTGTATGTCGGAAGCTGAAGGTAACAAAAGCATTACAAAATAAGTTAGAAGAGCACGCATGCAAGGTTGAATGCACGCACAATGGCCAGTGATCCTAAGAGATTTGACTTGGCAAAAGGATAAACTCAAACAGAGCATAGTAGCAGCAGCAGGGTGAAGAGATGATACTGATAGGATGTGGACACATGTAGCTATACCTTGAGAGTATTGTAGCATGTGGAAGCAGATGGAAGGCGGTCTACGTCTTGGCCTCCAATTGAAGCCCAAAGTGTTACATCACATGGAACCTAGGGCACGAGAGAAGACTGATGAATCATAAGTAGAAAATAACATAATAGTTCATGGATTGCAACCCCATTGCAAAGAGTTTTCTTAGTTACAGAACTAAGAGCAACAAGTACTTCCTTCAATGAGCTAATTAGTGGGCTTGCGTAAGCAATTCTAGAGGGCCTTAAGAGTCCTAACGTGATATTGCTGTTGCAAAATCAAGAAAAGAACACTAGAGTCTAGAGCACTAACATCTGCATCGCTTTACATGCAAACATCTGCACTGAATATAGAGGGCATTCAAAAGGAATGGTCCGCTCTGTTCTGAACTATGCAACACCTCAGTTGATCCATTAAGACAAGGAAAGGGTCAGATTCGTCAAGATAGCAAGGGCTCAGAAATCGCTGCAAAGCAGCAATGCAGTATGCCACCTTCCTAAGTCAAGCTGTTACATATCAACAAAACATTCTCGCAGTAATCAAACATTCAAACCTTATGTATTGTGAAAGAAGGCTGCAGGTATTTGAATCCAAGTAACGGAGCTCGTGAACAGCTTGTCACAAACTTTAGGAGCAAACAACGTTCTGTTGGCTTCAATCCTTTGATGACCTGCACAATGAGTCAATGAGTCAAGAGTTGAAGACACGAGACCTACATTGGCAATAATTTATTTGCTGCTGGTAAACAAAAACAGTTATTAACGAAATTTGGCTGAAATACCAGTGCAGCAAACAGGCCAGTTCATGTAGCACAGAAAGGGGTGGGCAAATGCTACACATGCAAGTAGGACAGGAATGCAGGGCAAGCAATGAAAGGAGTGTACATGCAAGTTTCAGCTGCCGGCAGGTAACAATTATATTACAGAAAGAATACCAAATGATATTTTCCCAAGTTATCATCGAACAAGAAAACACATAAGAGCAACTCCAAAAGAATCGGTAAAACAAGTAGCTAAATGTAGAGTTTGAGCCCTTTGTATATTTTAGAAAGTCTCCTAAAACGCTGGGAAAGCAACAGCCTTTGCAAATCGTGATCTCCATAATTCAAACGTCTTCTACGTCATGTTGTGCGATCTTTTTTCCCGGCCTGCGCGTGATCGCGGCCTGCGATCCTTTTTTCCAAGCGAGGTCGGCTGCCATCCTTTTCCTTACTTCGATCCTTTCACGCGAGGTAGCAACGCCGCGAGCCTTTTTTCCGACGTCGCGAGGTTTTCCACGATGGCGCTGCAGGACCCAACGCGGCGACTCATGTGATCGCGTTGGCCGCTGAGGAAATCAGATCGTGTCGGCGTGAGATCGCATTGGACTGGCAGGAGGAGGGCTATCGGCGCGCGGGAGGAGGGCGAGGCGCGGGAAAAGAAATCCGAGCGTGGGAAGTGGGGGAAGAGCGCGCGAAGACGGCGATGGCGAGCCGCGCAGCCTCGGCATAGTTGGAGAGCACGGGCGACAGGATAGAGAGCGAGAGAAAAAAGCGAGGAAGAAACAGGATCTGTTGGATCGCTTTTTTACCGGATCTTTTCTATATTTACCGAGGCAACTTGTTTTAGCAATTCTTTTGGAGTTGCTCTAAACAAACTCCACTGCTCCAGCCATTTTCCAAATTGGGTATATAATTTGCACGAGCATAGGTAACCAAGCTGATAGTCGTAGGATCTCTACTCTACCAAGTTATTACATGCAAAACATGGTCTCAAAATATAAAATGCAAAACAGGAAATAGCAAGAAGCCATCAATGCAAAATGATAAAAAATAGACAAATTCGTATACCTCCCAGAAGAGTTTAACAGTTCGACTTGACTCAGTATAACCACCAGTGTACTTCGTGTTGTTCTGCAGATCATCAACATCAAAATCCCGCAGCCCACCTGAAAGTAACTACATGGGGCAATGATAAATTAGCAGGGTTTTGACACTCTGGGCTATCAAAGTTTTAGTTTTAACATTCACGCACTACACCAGCTAATAAATTCAGGCACTACAGCAGCTAATACATTGTGTAGAACATGTTTTTTGAGCAAGTTAATCATTTGGTTGATATATTAATGGTATGCTTGGGTATTTGGTCAGCTATAATTGGTCCTCTTTACAAAAAGAAGAACAATGTGTTATTCGCAAGCAAATTTTCAAATTTCAATCTCTTCATTTCTACCGTTAACACAACAATTTCCTTTTTCCCAAATTTCTACAAAATGTCTGAAGTTAGATTTTTTTTTCTTAATTTTTAGTATCTGATGAATTCATTCAAAGTTTAATACTTTATTTACTACTGTTGGTTCAAAGCTCATTTTGGACAGTATAGCAGGGGCAATGCCAGTTTCAATAATATCCAAAATTTAGAAGATAATCGTCTCGAAAAAAAAGGAAAAAAGGGAGAATAGAGCTACCTGATTAAATTCATTTGCATTAAACAGGCTCAGCCAAGATGGTGAAATGAGATCGCTGAGTCCTCTATAAAATGCATTTGCGAATGGAAGTATCTGCAAGGATAATGGTGCTATAAAAAAGCTTTCCTTATAGAGCAAAACCTTCCAAATCATAAAGAATGAAGTCACAAACCTGATGGTTAAGCTTGAAATCTGCCATTGCTTGAACATAGTGCAATTTATTTTCGTTCGTGACAGATATACTTTTACCACCTGGTCTCAGCTCATGGACGGTTCTTTTACCACCCAACTCTTCAGTTACAGTAAAATCCAAACATAGATCCTCAACATCCCCATCATAGTGCTGCTTGGTAGAAAGGTAGTTCGCATTGTTGTTATCACAAAGGTAATAGCATAAGTATGTTGTTGTCTTATTATATCAATGCTATTTTATTAAAAAGAAAAAAACAAACTGGTACCACATACAGTCTCTACAGACGTAGCTGATAAACAAACTAATACCATATATAACATCTATAGAGATAAACCTCATCTCCTCATCAATCCCAAAAGTACAATCAATTTTAACAAGGCTTACATAAATGCAAGATCTTGTCAAGAATATGAAGAGCAACAATACCATTAACCTCTGAATACTGCAAACTATGAATACATTGAAAGATTGATAAGGCAAGCTAAGCAGCACTAGCGGGTAATGATCGATATTTATAAATAATATCACGGGAGATATAGTAAAATAAAGGGATTGAGTTATTCAACTATTATATGATCATTTCAATGGAGAAAGTAATATTCTTAGTGGTTTCGCTTGCTTATATCTTGGAAACTAAACCAAAACAAAAATCTGCAGTACCTTTAGTTGCATAAGATTTCTATAAAGCTCAGGATCAAGTGCTGATAGTTCATCCAAAAAATTATAACGTCCAAGAAGTTTCTGCACGAATACTGGTGAGAAAGAATAGTCCAACAGAATCCCCTCATAGAGTGCTTTGCCGACAACTCGACCAAGAAATTCAATCATATCAATGCCATTATCCAAAAGCTTAGCAGAATTGCTGGGAATTAAGCTGGTATCAGATGGTGATGTTTGTGAAAACAGCCCATACCTATTGAGTGTTGTGAGAAATGGAAGAAAGGGTTAGCAACATTGCCTTGGTGAATGATAGTACTCTTCACTTTTGAGAAAAAAAAACTACATTTATATTAAGAATATATAAGGATTTAAGGGCTAATAGTTTAACAGTATGCTTACTCTGGACTAAAAGCGGTCTTAGATAGATCTGTTAGGAACTCCTTTGAGAGACCACCATAGTCCAAACCAGCTTCAGGAAGGCCACATTCACTTACAAATGACACGTGAATGCAAGATTTCAACTTTGATCTTAGGCAGTTCAACTGCCTGTATCCATCTTCAATTATATGGCCTCGACGAATAACTATCTCAATAGATCCTGGACCTGGTCCAGATACTTCACCAGTAACTCTTCTCGATGCTTTATCTGACTCAATAAATTCTCTAAACATATGCACTCTGGGTAAAAGACATAAGATGGCATTAAGAAAAGTTAACATTGCATAGAAATGCTTACATACTAAAAATGTGTGCTGCTTGTAAAAATAATCCACATGTTACTATAGATCAAATTCATCGATCAAACTAAAAAATGAATACAGATTAGCAAGATATGACTGTTACTGTGTCACACCATAGCAACATAACAATTAATGCTACACAACTACAAAAGCACAATATATGAGCTCCAGCAGCGGAAAAGGTTTGGGTAACCTTTCATTCAATAAATCTCAGATGAAAACTGTTCGAATTTTGTATGCAAGTTTAAACATTTTTCTTAAAAAAGGGGTGACTTTGGCCATTTTTGAAGGGGTATAAGTGCATCAAACTTTCCTCAACCAACAGATAGAATTACCAGGTAAACTTTGTGAAATAGTTTCTACAATCAGTGATAAGAGCTAAGAACTAAATAGTATAAGTATTGATACAGAAAGAAAAAAAAATCGCTACCAAAGTGAATCATGATGTATAAGTATCTCTTTAGGGGATTTGTATGTGCGGGAACAGAGAAAACAATCAAAGATCCTGATGATAACCAAATTCAACTGTCAACTGCAAAAGGAACTCAGGACGAGCAGGTAAGGTAGGTATGAACAATTGACTCAAAGATCATAGGCATAAGTTTAGGATTCTTTAAAAAGTTCAAAACATCATTTCAGTCAAGTTTACGATGTCTATGAAAATTGTTGACAATTTTTTAGACTTAAATACAGTAATGTACCTCTCTTCAAATGGATATACATGTGGTAGTGTGGTAAGTACAGAGCTCCGGTTAGGAATTCCTGAAGAATTATTTCCTGGAAAATTACAAAATGCTGCCTCATGGGCCCTGGCGGCAGCAGCAATTGGAATTCGGCCATTTCTAGCAGGTGCCAACCACAAAGAAATTGGACAAAACTTATGCCTACTATCCCTTTCATAGAGTAGATTAAGACATCTGACAGCTACATCCAGAAGAGGTTTGCTGTAGCCTCCACCATTCTGAACAAAACAATTGTATACAAATGTATTAAGTGCCGATGCAATCTTCCGCTGCTGCTCTAAAGTAAAAGGAACCTGTGAAGCAAGAGAAAGCAAAGAGTGCTGTCAAAAAGGTGAGGAGACCAGAAAGAGATACAGAGATGCACATGGGGACAGAGAACATTACCTGCTTTTCATAAAACTCAATATCATCTAGCACAAGTAATAGGTGTCCATATATAGAACAGAAAAGATACATCATGCACATTAAGTCTTTTCCAATACCTTCAGGTACATGTCTCATAGTTTCAATATCCCATAAAGTTAATGCATCATCATTCGACTGCTGAGAAATTAAAATACTACTATCAGGCACTGTGCCCTCCTCCGAATCAATGGATTTTCCTGTAATCTTCTGGAGTACATTCGCCCACTTGGTTGTTGTGTCTTTGGCATTCCTTCTTTGCCTCGTGGAGGGTACATGCTCACCTGAACCACCAGTAGCTAACTGTTTATCAGGTCCTGTTTCTTGTAAATTCTGGATTGCTTGGCCAAAAATGGATATTTCCAGTGCTCCCCATAAGTCAACAAGAAATCCAGGTGAGAATGCAAGCATGTTAAGAATAGGCAGTGCGCCAATAGAAGGGTTGAATGATGAGAAAATTCTGAGCATGTGATAGTAGAAGCATACAACATCTGATAACTTTAGGCTCCGAATTGGATCATAGTTAGTTCCCCTGCTGCACGAAACATCCTCCTTTGCCAACATCAGAAGCTTTCTCAGATGCCATTGCTGGTAAATTGGCTTCAGAAGGTCCATAAGTAATGTTCCCATGCTGCCGCTGCCCTTGCTATCCCCTTCCTCAGCAAAAGACGTGTCGGCATGGGAAGCAGTATTACCAACAATTTGAGACATTCCCTTGCTTTTCCAAAACTTTCCAGTAAGCTTTGGGAAATACAGTTAATACCATCAACATATAGACAAAAATCTAGCCCTTGAATGAAGCACCCTGAATTGGATAAATCATCATGATTGGTAGCTAAACTTACTATATTTCCAAGAGCCCAACCAGAGAAAGGAATAACACTAGTGACAACAGCTGAAACCTCTGACTGCTCCAATTTTGTTATTTCTTCAAATATTTTATCTTTGGAGATCTGCCACCACCTGCCATGGCTTGATCAGTTCCACATTTACAATATGCCATTCTTTAAAATAATACAATGAATTAACTGTGATGGTTCATGTAAACTTAAAAGCTGTCTGCTGCAGTTGGTAGCGAAGCAATCAATACCAACACTACAACACATAGAAGGATAAGTGTCAAGGATTTGTTCAAATCCACAAGTATCACGGAATTCTTTTTTTTCCTTGTCTAGATCTCAAGAAAATGCTGAAATTTCTAATAAACACTACAGGAACTTGGAGATAAGTAGAAAACTGCATCTAGTTCACTTATGGTTGTACTATAAATTAAAAGGTCGGTAGCAATCACCAGTGTCATGGCTGTATCTTGCAATGGTGGACTGACATACAGAGCAGTATATTGAGTACTGACCACAATCAGTCAAGTGCCTCTTACAGCAAAACAAACACCACTTACGAATTTAGCAGATTATGAATGCACTGCTTTGCAAGTTAGAGGGCTCAACTACATGAATAATTCTTACTATCGTGTCACATAAACACAAAAAAAAAACTAATAGTTGAAAGTTCTGAATCCTTCAATGCTTTCATAAAAATCAATCCAAAACATGGAAAATGCCAGAGCAAACTTGTCCCTTACCAGTAAAGTATTGAGACACGGTTGCAGCACAGAAATGTGCTTAAGAGCAGGTAACAGCAAAGGTGGCATGCGTTTGCACAGATACGGTATTGTAAGTATCAGTGTGAAGTATTCCTTTGCGAGCTCGGCCAGCCGGTAGTGGAGGCCGCTTGGGCAGCGTCGGACCTCATCCCGGCTCAAGCGGAGGCCCCTGGGCGGCGGCGGATCTTGCCCCGGCCGCCAGCGGAGGGCCCATGGGCGGCGCCGGACCTTGCCCCTTGGGGCGGCGCGCTACCCCCCGCCCAGCAGTGGAGGTCCCCGACGCAGCGTGTGGGCCCACCCCAATTGGCGCGGAGGCCCCCAGTGCGGTGTGCGAAGCCGCCCAGGCCGGCGCGGAGGCCCCTGGCGTGACATGCCCCACCATGGCAGATGGGCGGCGAGCTCCGGCGGCGGCCGCGGCGAGCTCGGCCCGCCATGGAGGCAAGCGCTCGATCTCGCGTGCGCAAGTGCCGAGTCGGAGACGGTCTTTCACGGCGTGTATCTGGGTTCGCTGCATTCCATCGTTCGTTTTGGAGGGATGCAACCCACCCGCATCTAGAAGGAATATTTCTTATAGAAATGAACCCAACCCATAAAGTTCTTCAATAAAACATGGGTTCATCTGGGTCCGACCCAACCCAACCCGCATCATTATGGCTACTTTCGTT
>CM014278.1:54304938-54337598 GCA_004135705.1 Alloteropsis semialata
ATCTTTCTATCGGGTGTCTTGTCTAGCTATAGGCAAAGACTCTGAAATCTTTGTCCCCAACAATCACATGTCTATATTACTGTCACGGCGCCTTCGGCGCTCCTATCTCTGCTGCACTTGTGCTGGAGAAGATAAAAACGTGGTTTCAGTTCACGAGCTGCCTGACTGAATAACAAACACTTAAAAAAAAAAGCAAATGGTTTTGAACTTACGCTTCGCCGTTGCTTGCAGAAACATTGTCATTCTTCAGTATCACCAGCGCTTTGTTGTCACTTCCTCCCTGAGACAGCAGAAATACTCTGAGGTTATGAAAATGTTCAAAGCTCAAGAAAGCGTGCTCAATATATAGTAATGAAAAAGAAACTGAACCTGGTCCAATATAACCACAGGAGATTCGACTTTTGCCTTGGGGCAACTTCTCAGAGTACCCTGTAGACACCAAACATCAAGCAGTAGCTATAAGTTCAGTAAGTCGTCAAAACAGTACATATATAAGAATCAGCAGTCAAATCCTGATGAAAATTCTGATTAATTTTGAAACTTGAGATATGTTCATAGCACAGAGAACTGGCTGTGCTTTCTTCAATCTGTGCACAATGGAAATAATAACAGTCAAAGGAGCAGTTAACTAACAGCACAACAAGAAAGATGGGTTCCGTTCACTTTTCAAGCATTAACCGACTCTTTCTTCTGTTCATCTCAAAAAGACAATGTGAATATTATTCTTTCACATTGCAATTGAAGCAAAATCGCAGACCTCCATGGGGAGGCATTGTTTTTCTTAACAGATAAGGAGAAGGCACTCCAACTAAAAGTTCATATTTGACTGACTTCAACAAGCAACATGAGCATGACTGAACATAGCCATGTCTTCGTCATTTGGCTCAAACAAGACATGAATTACCCACCAAGCTATAACCAGAAACCACAAATACACCATTGCTGCAAGTACATTAACAGCAAGACAGAATTGCCGCCATAGCATGTCCTGTCACACCATCGCAACAAAAATGACGTTAACCATGTTGCGGGGAGCTATTTTCCAAGTTCGGCCATAATAAATTAATTCCACCTGATTGTAATATTACCGTGTTTTCCCTCCACTAACAACAATCAACCGATTTTAAGTTTGACCTAAAATGTTATCATGTCTGTTTAGACTTGTCGCACTAAAACAACATGTATAGATTCATCATGGAAAATGCTTTGATAATATCATAATTTATTTGGTTTCATGTATATTAGCTTTAACAGAAATCAATAGTAAAAGCTTCCCTGTAGGGACTATGTTCATATCCACGTCACTTTTTTTTTTGTGACCGGAGAAGTCACAGGAAAACACATTAAAGGGATTGTCTAACTATACAAAATGAAAATGAGTACAATCATGTATGTTAGCCATTGGAAAGAGAGAGAATTCAGCATATTTAAGCATGCAACTGTACCTTGTTTGCCCACATCAATCCACAAGCATTGCACAAAGTCCTCGGACCAGCAGGACCACGACGCATTGCTGGGGTCATCTTTTCACTAGTACCGCAGTTCTGACACCTGTAGATGATATGGAGAAAAAAAGAGGCCAATTTTCCATTGACAAATAAACAGACAAAAGAGTGTATCTAGTATTGATAGAATACATGACATACTTTGATTCACGAGATACAAAATCTAGGCCTGAGCCTTGGGAACCAGGATCACAGCCAGGAGCTGGAGATTCTCCCTCCAGACTGGCCCTTCCAGCAAATTGCCCCTTCCGGCGTTGCATCCTGAAAAACAGCACTATTGCTATCATCCCAAAAAACAACCACACTATTGCTATGATCACGAAAAAAAAAACTACTTCAGTTTTCCTTCTCTGACAATACTTACAAAACAAATAAATTGATCAGGCACCAAAAAAAGAAAGAAAGAAACGAAATTGACCAGGCAAGTAAAGTTAGGAGCTTGGAGAAAAACAAGTCCCTTGCTGATGAATATAAGCCGGTCAGGATGAACTTTAAGTAAGAGGAAAAAACTAACAGCATATGGTTTTAGTCATCACAGTAAAAACTGAGCTGAGTTTAGTTGCACCTCCTGTGAAATCAATTGTCTTAGTCCAATAATGATCATTTATTCAATTAAGCAGCAGGAGCATGGCATGTGGATAAAATAGCTAAAAACTACTATCGGAAATATATTCTGCTCCTATTGGCACCAAAGCAATTCCATTACTAGATATAATCTGAAGGTTCACAGACGATTGAAAATAAGTACAACTGGTGGTGCGCACCAACAGTTTACGCACACCTTTTTTTTAATATAGTTTAGAAATAAAATTGATGCTTACTCAAACTGAGAGACAAACCTGAGTGCCACTTCTTTGCGAACAGCATAACGTATTTTCTTATCAAAATTTCTTTCCTTCCGTTTTTCACGGAACCTGATTAGTGAAGCAACCCTTTTTGCAGGAATGTCTGTCCTCCGAAGTATGTCATCATAACCCTACAAAAACAATGCTAAATTGCTAATAAAAAATCATTAACGAAGAAACCACTGATAGAATTATTGTCACAGAGACTGCAGAACAATTGATGCGTACCTTGTTCTCATTTTGATTGGGTAAAACCATGCCAGCTAAACCAGGTGGTAGTTCACCGCGTCCTAACAGTAACAGGACAGCTTGAACCTGGAAAACAAACTTCAGCTTAGAAAAACAGAAGTGGATCAAAGAGGCAGAAATTGGAAAAAAAAAAACAGAATTACCTATGCCTATATTAGAACCAGATGGACATTCAAGTACCATGGTAAAACATATGGCTTATGGCACTAGCAAGTAGTTAGTACAAATCACCATGCGGTTGTTATCGTGCTTTTCATGGAGAAAAAGGCAAGCTATGACAGGGTTGCAAATTTCCTCAAGCCAAAAGGACTAAAGACTGTATTCAATTCATATAAGTAAAGCAAAACTATCATACAGCGAGACTGGCTGCATGCCCAGCATCGGCGCTCTGTTTCTGTGAATTATTTGCTTCAGAAGGCTGGGGTATACAGCACACAGATTGGCACATGTATAGTATAGCCTAGTCTTAGAACAGAACTATGCTGCATAAAAGCATTGTTATGCAAGTCAATATGAGCACAAAATTTGCTTCGAAGTTCAAACCCGTTAGGCCATTACCCCAACATATACTGTTTCATTCGCCGATGAAACAGTACTTACTCATAAATCATAATTGCTGACATATCAATACAGTTTCGTCAAACACTGAGCTATGAGAACAGATGACTAAGATCATGATTTGGGCTAAACAACTGACTAACAGCACTCCATCCCCAACACAGAATCAGGTAAATAAAAAAAAAGAGTTCCAGTCAGAATGAGCTGTGAATCCTGATGTTCAAGTACGTGCACCATTCGACAAGGAAATGACTTCAAACAAAAACAGAACATCAAGCATATACCTAATCGTGGATGACTGCTACTAAACACGTCGATTTCTTATCCGATCGCATAAATTTTTCTCGCTGCACTTCCACGTGAATTGTAAAACAGAACGAAATGAATCGAGGGGAGACCTTCTCGGGGGTGACGGATTCGAAAACGTAAACCTCTCCCTGGAAGAGCAGCGTCAGCTGGTTCGGGTTTCCCGGGAAGGCCGAGACGGGCGCCGGGGCGGGAGGCTCCTCGGCCGGCGCCGGCGCGGTCGGTTTCTCCTTCTCCTCGTCCTCGTCATCGACGTCGTCTTCGTCGTCCTCCTCCTCCCCGGTGTCGTCCTCGCTGTCGTCGTCGCCGCCGGGTGCGCCAGCGCCTGCGGCGGCGGCGGCGTCGCGCATCTCGGCGTCGACGTCCGCGTCGGGCATGGCGGGCGGTGGCGGGGAGCTCGCAACCCTAGATTGGGGAATGGAAGGCGGTGATGCAGAGTGGGAGCTCTAGGGGTGTAACAGGGGTCCCAGCTCGTGTAACGTGTGGCGATGCGAAGGAATAGCTGAGTCGGATTGTCTTTTTTGCGTATGCGGCCCCCAAAAATAATAGTATTCCGTGCTAGTTAATGGCGTACTCCGTATGTGACATCAGTATACGTCTTTATTCTTTATACTTTTTCAAAAGATCATTTACTCTTTATCTTTCTGAGATATCTCTCAACTTGAGAATCTCATCGATATCTTTTTGTAAGCTATACATATGGACAGTGGCGAATGTAGGAATTAGGATTAGAGGGGGCTTAGATCCTTTCTTCCTCCTCTATTTTCTATTTTCTTCATTTTTTCCCTTTTCTACTAATCATTTTCTCTCATAATTCTTCGTTGTTGCATCATTGTAGGGGGGGCTGGAGCCCCCTCAGCCCCCCCTGTGCCTCCGCCCCTGCATATTGATATTACTTCCGCGTGGCGGCGTGGGCTCACCATTTGTCCATGTTCAATTCAAAAATCTAGACCTTAGAAAACACATTGACTAACATATGGGCAAAACAATATTTTGATTTTTGAACAGGGATTGTATTACCATATTGTGGGAAAGTAACATCAAACTTACGTAGTTTCTTTGTGTAGATTTGAGAAAAGAGTTCTGAAACAACTTACATTTTAGATATACTTCTTTATATAAACAAAAGGTTTATAAGTGACAAAAATATTTATAAAAATGTACTGTACATGTTAGATCATAGATTAGGTATATTGTTAAGGCCCTGTTTAGAACGCAGGAATTTCGCAAGAAACAATTCAATTTCACAGGAAAAACGTAGGAATAGAAAAAAAATTCCCACATTCCAAACTTGGCCTAAGGCTTCACCTTTGGTAGCAATGTTTTGGCGTTAGGGGTGACGATGAGTGGCAACTGCGACAACGCCTGGGTTTAAGATTTCGAGAATAGAAGGTTTTTTCTTGTACAAAACCGTGACATTTCTTTTCTTTTTAGCAAATGCGCATAACCTAAGCAGGTACATGTGATGGATAAATGACAACATCTTTCAAGCGTAGTACTAACACGCCAGCCATCATTTTAGCCAATCCATCAACACCGATGGAGCTGCAGAATATATATCATCTACTACTGCCTACAGCATAACAGCAATATCAAATTGTTATATCAACATTACAAACTAAGCTTAGGTACTGATTAATCTACAGCACTGTTGTCCTCTACAATAGTGTTACTACGTAGGATTTAAAGGACTTGCACGGTCAAGCAACCACGCGTTGCAACCTCACAGGTCAACTGTGTCCGTCGAAGTGACAGTAAGCAAAGCTACAAATCGTAATTCCGGCAGTAGTTCAGCAGCTTTCTAGCATTTTCAACGGCGCTTTCAGTCAATGCAGCCTCTTCTTCGCCCTGGGAGGACTTCTCGGCAATCCATCTCTCCATCATACAGCAAATTGTGCTGAGCTGTCAATTTTTGTGTAGCTTAGGAAAAGCAGTACGATGTGGCTACAATATGTTTCAGCATGTTGGTGTGCTAAATTATGCAACAGAAAATAAATGTTCCAACATCTCCATGAAGTCAGTTATGTTTTTCACCGATAAAAAAAATTGAAGCGAAGTATTTTTTTAGGAAGGATACAGATGCAGATACCCCATGCTTCAAGTAAGCATCCTCAGCCGACAACTCCACTCTGTGGCTCTCAAGGTCATCTTTGATGAGGGTGAACTTGCCTAACAGCAGAGATACTAAATGCTTGAGAGATGAAGAGTTCATATCAATATCTTGTGCCTGTGGGAGCAAACGTGCTAAGATACACCAGAGAGCATTCCGGGCTTGGTTATCATCACAGACAAGTGGAAGAATGTCGAAGAGTCCCTCCAGGAAGGGTAAATCTGAAAGAATGAAAAAGCCAGAGTTTTGTGATAACACAAACATAATTTTCAAATGGTAAGATGCATTCTTCATAAGACGTGACCAACCCTGTGAGAGAGTAGGCACAATATGCTTTCCATCTGCCAGAAGATTTGCTAGTATGATCACAGCAGAAGCACAATAGCTTGAAACCTGAAGCAGAGTTTGAAAATATAACATGATTACTATGCTCATGCTGCATATTATCTATAAGTATTGAAATTTCTAACTGAGCATAAAAATTCAATCATTCTTATGCGGCTTTTTTCCCATCTCATGGTTTTACCGATGATCAAAGAGGGAGGGGTATCAAACCAGACCGTGTAACATAAACACGATGTTTCTGATGGTTAAATCAACAAAACAGAATCATAGAGCTCACCTCAAATTTATCAGGTAACTTAATTATCTTATCAAGTACTTGAATCAGCTGGTCACTTGATGACATCACTTCTAAACAGCTGTCTGTTGCAGATAACTCTTCAGCGAAAGGAAGGATCAAATCAAGAGAAGCAGACCTGAAATGTGTTTCATAAAACAAAAAATAATATATTTTTACTTCTGCCCCAGGTTACTAACTTAAAATTAAAGTAACATAGGTAATAGCAAGGACGAATAACTACAGTTAACAAATCAAAACTAAAAGCAGGAATACAAGACAGATCAATCTATAAGAAAATAAGAAATGCCTGCGACCCATAAAGCAGTAAGGGAATTTAATTTTGCATTAGAAAGCAGATCAGAAAATTGTAATTTATAATGACTGGAGCACAAATCCTCATTTCTAGAACTTTAATAAACACTGGATAATCAAATATGACATTATTACTAACTAAAGAAATTCTCCAAAAAAATACACAGTGAAAACTTGAGGGTATCAAGAATGAACTCAGTAGATGCAGCAGATAATGTCATGTGAAAGAGCATATTCTGAAATAAGTTCAATTCACCGGAATACTGCTCACCATACCTGTCAAATTTACTCTCATCTGATAATTTTTCAATCTCACTTGCTAACATACTGATAACATGGTCAACTAATCCCACTTTTATCAAAGGTTGAAGAAGAATGGCAGTCACATCTTGATTATCAATGACAGTCGATAAGAAGTCAATGCTCTGCAAGCAATTTAGACAAAAAGAAGAAGAGTAGAAAAGTAAGTGAACTCAATGGAGAACATAAAAAGTAAGATGAGCTGATATGGTTTTGGCTGAACCAACAAGAAGGCAGCAACAATTATGCGCAATGGTTAATATTTGTAAGAACTCATAAATGCAAATAAATACAGGTTCTAAGAGACAGTCAGCAAACAGCACCCTGGGCATGAGTTTGTTCACAAAAACAGAGTTGAAATCACAAGTTTTTAGCCATTCTAGTATAAAGTGTCATGTAATTATGGAAAGCACAGTACACTTTACTGACAGTTACCATTATTATTAACTATAAGGTTCTATGTCAAGGGCAATTCTAACTTCATTTGGATGCCTGAAATACATTATAATAATGATCAAGAAGACCTGATGAAAGCAGCAAGCTAGGGACAGAAATGTAATGCTCTATATCTGTCATGATCACACTGCATCATGATATGCTAAACTCATAAAGTAAGATGCAAATATACATACCTAATTTTCATCAGAGAAAAGATAAACTAAGAGAAATATAAAACAAATTAGGAGTGACTGCAATGCATATTTTCCTCTTGTAAACATAACCTTTCTGTTAACCCCTGCAATGGAAAGCAGGTGGAGTGGCAGGATAGGGAGTTGGAAAATACATTTTTGTAGGCAAAAGCTGTTTTAATCATAGAGATCGTCGAACAAAATTTATCAAGCAAAATATTAATAGGAAACATATAATTTATAATAGTTTATGTTAAATGAATCTGTCACTACACTTTTTAAGATTATAAATCAACTGATTAGTCACAGGCAAACTACATATACGGGTTCAGTATTGTACCTTCTCAAGCAATGTAGAATTCAGTGTGTTTCCAACTATCCACAGAACACGTGAAAGAATTTCATCAGGTAAAAGAGCTTCAGCCCAAGAAACAGATGCACTGCTACGAAGAACAGCAGCTAAAAACCTGTTGCACAAAAAGACTATATTAGCTATGTCTACAGCATTGACAAAAAATTTAATGAGGAACTCTTGTTTTAGGCATTTAGCTCACATTTACTTGCCAGAAAACATAAGAACAACAACATAACATTAATTAAATCTAAAATGAAAAGCTCAAGTATATGAGGAGAAAAGGGGCACAAAGGCCAGTAACTTTGAAGAGGAATGCCATTCTCTACATTCAGTGTTTTTTACTATTATTTCCTCTATAGATTGATATGAGCAACTAGATTGACAGAAGACAGTTCTTGAGTGCAGAACAGAAACCATAAAATCCATATTTTCTAACACTAGCACAGTGATTATAGCAACACTCTTACTGATGATAATGCCTGCAGACAGTTCACAGAGTGTTGAAGAGCTCAATAAGGGAGAAGGGAATCAACTAACAGAGGACAAAGTTTTATTTTAGCCAATAAGATACTAAGAAAACACTACATGATAACCATAATCAGTCTAAGCTGTAGACAAAATCATAAAAACCTGACCTGAATGTTTCAGAAAGGCAAGCAGAATCATCTAGAAATAGCTGATCCACAACCGTTGCAGTCAAACCATTTTGCATGCTGATTGCATTAACTAGAGATTCATGACAGGCTAAGTTTCCCATGATTCCAATACAGATTTCCTGTACAGATAAAAATCCAGCAAATAAAAATTTCAAGATATGCCCACCAAAAAATTGAGTCAGTAGGTGCAGGGGTACAAGGTAAGTACTGTTTCACCTTCACTCTAGGAGATTGGGTCACATGGAGGTTTGCCAACAGCACTTCAAGTACAAGATTGTTCATCTATAAGAATTAGAATCTGCAATGTTAGCAGCACTAGATCCACTTTACTGTAAGCTATACAAAATGTGTCCTCGTAGTTACAACTTTAGAAATAAAACAACAATTTTCGACCAGTATAAAACTTCGCATGTAACAAAATTTCTTGTGAGGTTTTGACAGTCAAATGCTATTATTAGAAAAATTGATAGATATATGCATGAGTAGACTCTTCATTTTAAAACCACTGAACTTAGCTTACAATTACAGAATATTGTTGAGAAGCTGTGCATAGCATAACAATTGACAGTGCAAACATATAATAGTAGAAATATATTGATAACATACCATCAGTTCTGCTTGAGGTTTACTAACCGCAAGGTCCCACAGAATGCAACCACACTCTTCCCATGGGTCCTTATTCTCAAATTTTGCTGATTCCCCATTATCAGAACTTACACCCTTCTCTTCTGGGGCACCTTGCTTCACACTGTTTTATTGGGTATAAGAAGGTATTTAATATAATCATTTTGTTCACGAACATATAAATTCAAACTTCGAAACACAACGCTTACCTGAACTCTTTCTCCACATTTGAACCCTGGGGCAGTAGCTGCCGTATAAGAGAGATAGTGTAGCTGGGGTCAACTGTTGTTGCGTCGTCAAGCAGCTGCAGGTCAGAACAAATGCACAATAAGAAGAACAAGCATCAGTTGGAGCGGAATGCCAAACACTTATTTCTAAAAAGCCAGCTAAAAAAAAGCCGCCATGGTTCTGCCGGCAGTCACCAAGTGCTCGACGGAATGCCCGTGACACGTAGGCCCCCCAGGCCGACACCCTCGCCTCGATAGCAGCGGAACCTTAGCAGGAGAGAGGAAAGAAGGGCACGCACCTCGGAAGACGGCGCGAACGGAAGGTGCGTAGGGGCCTCCTCCTCGACGCCGTAATCCTCTTCCTGCTTCTCCTCTTCTTTCCCTTCCTGCTGTGGCTGAAGCACTTCGTCCTGGGCTGATTCGCCCTCCCCGAGGACAGCCTCTTGCGGAGCGCCCGTCGACATTGCAGCGCGGCTGGGGCTGGCGGAGGTTAGGGGACTCGAGGATTCGCCGGCGAGGCGTCGAGGAGCTCGAACGGCAATACGATTTCGAGTTTGGAGGGCGCCGCAGAAGGGAGCCTGACCCCTGCTGGCCTGCTGAGTGTTTGTTTTTTGTTTTTTTGTTTTGTTTTTGTTTTTGTTTTTTTTTTTTGTGTGCTGGGACACCGCAACACGCCGGACGCGGGTTTGGTACATATGGGCTACCTTAGTCTGGCCCAGACTACGCGTTCAGCCCATTCTCTGAGCAGGGTGTTCCTCTCCATTAATAGCCCTTTAGGTGGTCCAGCCCGGTTTGAGAAGCCACGGGAGCCCAGCCCGAAGAAAATAATACCAGCCGCTGGAAGAGCGTTGAAAAGTCAAAACACAACGCCGCAACCGCTCCCGGCCAGACCCCAATGCCTGCGGCGGCGCGTCCTGCTCCGGTTGCCATGGACTACACCCTCGCGGCGCTGAAGATCTTCGGCTCCCAGCTCGCCGGCTGCACCGAGGCGCCGTCCTCCGAGGGCTCCTCCGCCGCACAGATGCTATTCGGCATCCGCTTCCAGCGCGTCTGGATGCAGGTCCCCATATTAACCCGCCCCTCCCTCCTTCCCTCTCCCTCCCTCCATTTCCTTGGTCGGGGCGGGGGCCTGACGACTTGCAGCGGTGCCGTAGGCAGGGTGTGCTCCTGTCGGCGGACTACAGCGATGCCAGCGAAGGGCGCCTAGTTCTGGATGATGGCTCCTGCGTCGCCGACCTCTTCGTCTCGACCAAAGAAGCAGAGGACCGGCTGTGGCGGGCAGGTACGCCGTTTCGTAAATATTTTATGGTTCTTTGCTCTTCCCTTCTCAGTATCTTGAATGCCGTGGTGACGAACAGCTTGTGAGAAATCATGAATTGCATATTTAATTATATAAGTTCTGTGAATTCTGTTATCTGTAACAGTGCTGGAAAACCTAAGAACTTGGAACAACTGCAAAGTGACCTGTATAACAGCCACCATCACTATGCACTACCATAAACTGAAGAAGACTTTGCATATGAATTCTGTAGATTATATAATATTTGCTTTTAATTTTCCGTGTTGGTATCAGTTTGCTGGTAGCTTAAATTTGTGTAACTGAAAGACGCAATGGTGTGTCATGTTTTACTCTGCATCTGCCGCACCAGTGCTGCCACGCAACTCTCTCTCTCACACACACATTCACTAGCTTCCAGTGCAACACATAGGCTAGCAGCTAATATATGCATCATTTTGTTAATTATCATGAAAAGTGACTGTTTACACAGAAATTATTCCATTTGCATTCTATCCTTGTTATGCTGTAATCTGAGTTAGTTGTTTTATTTATAACGACCTATCTTGTGCTGTAGGGATGTATGTAATGGTTATCGGGGCATACATCGCAGCACAATCTAAGGACAATCTCCCAGCTATCAAGGTGCCATCTCCCTCCCTCACTCTCTTATCTCTGTTCCTGTCTTCTTGCATTTGCATGCCCTTTTTTCATCCATTTAGGAGAATTGGATCTTCTCTATTTGTGACCTCTTTATTGTTTAGTGTGAATGTGTGATTACATTTTTCATTTTGAATGATTCAAAAAGTTCAATTCAGCGCACACTTGCCTTGTCAAGCAGCTGATTTTTTAGATTAAGGAAAAGAAAATTCGGCCTCAGCCACTCACAAATGAGTGTTTACAGCCAATTGAGGAAACAACATGCAATACTTAGACTGCCCGTACACCACCAAACTCAGTCTCAAAGTTCAGCTCGGCTAAACCGAGAAAACAAACACACACTGAAAACCTCTAGGCTTGAAGTCTATTCCTGAACTTCCATCCAAAATTGCTGAAGATCTCCATGATTGTGACCTCCAACCTACGTCAGCTCTCCTTCAGAGCATTCTTCTCTTCCTCTTTTGAGAGCAGTGACCAACACCTTGTCAAGAAGCTAATGCTTCGTTGAATAAGAGGAAATAGAAAAGAAAAGCTATATGTGATTAACTCTTAGATTAAACCTATTGCACAATATGCTAAGACATGCCCATGCTGAAGTAATAAAAATTTGCTAGTAGTTTCAGTGGTCGGAGCTGTTTAGCATCTAACTTGACTATGTTCAGGATGCCAGGTTTTCCTTTCATGAATCTTCATATAGCATGTCACTCCTATTTTTTTTAGATATATGGTTAGGCAGGTTTATAAGAATTTTCTTCAATCATTTATGGAAAGAGGAGAATAAATAATATTTGTAAACATTACATCATTTTATTCTGTTTTGACATGTGATGTTTCACATGCCTATTTAGATCCACTAGTCAAGTGCTCTGGTGGATATTATGAAGGAAATTGCCTACTCAATTTTAGACAATAAATACAATCTTTACCTACAAAGCTGCGTCTTATGTTTAATCAGTCAATAATGACCTGTGAACTTGATTGGTGCAGGTGCATAAGATGGTCGACCTCTCTGCCCAGCCGGACCGTGAAGCAATGTGGTACATGGAAGTAGCTGAGGCATACAACTTGTTTTACTTGCCATTCTCGGTTGGTAGTTCCCCGTCATGAGCACTGGCACTTTGATCTCTAGCAGTTGTAGCTGTAGGCTTTAAATCTTCTAGAAATATTTTGCAATTATGCCAAGGCCCAAGGGTACTGGTTTGTGTTATTAGCACTGGCCCCCTTTGATCTCTAGTAGTTGTAGGCCTTAACTTTTTTAGGATTATGTTGCAATTATGCCAAAGGGTGCCTTGTGTCTAAAATGCCAGCCTTCTCTTTCCTGGTACACAAAATGTGCAGTATCCTTGGACATGTGTTTTGGGGCCCATTTGGTTTTGAGGACCACCTATATGTCGATGGAGATTGAGTTTGGGTAAGGACTGAAGATATGCAAAGGGGACAGAGCCTTTCAGTTTTTGTTTGTACTCTTTGCCGTAAAAAAAAATACTCTATTTACGGCACGGAGTGATGGCATCGTCGCGTGACCATTTGTTCAGACCAAAATTGTGGCAATGACTCCTCTACGCCACCCTGCTATTTGTCAGGCTAGTTGCTCATGTTCTCAATGAGCAAAAGCTATCTGAACCACTGGGAGAACTGATTTGCCCTTCAATCCACAAGGAGGATGATTTATCCAAACTAAGAAATATTTCGGAAGCCAATCCAACTGCTGATAAATGAAAGTCCTGGTTTTGCAATTGAACGGGTTGCTTGATCGTACGGCTGTAATGCGCGATGGCATGGTCGGATCGAGGAAAAATGATTTATCCGTTTATGTCTTTATGAACACAATTTAGCGACGGGCTGATGCTGATGCCAGTGTCTGCGCCTGTGCCCTGTGAGGGCTGCGCGAACGACACGACCCATCAGTTCCGCCGGCATCCTCCATGGCCCGGAGAGCCCGGAGAAAACAGAGCGAGCCGAACAGAAACGGCATTTGCAAATTGCAATGGCCAAAGCCCACTGCCACCCTAACCTACCTCCACGCACTTGTCTCGCTCGCGCGCGCACTGGGGCCCAGCAGCCAGCGCCAACCCAGGGGAACACAGCATCAGCGACCGCTGATCGGAGATCGGACGGCCCAGATCGCACCCGGCAGGAGCCTGCCCAGCTACGAGCTCAACCTCTGGTCCGGATAGCGTCTTCCCGCTTCGCTCGCTCCGTCGCCTTCGAGGCGGAAAATAGCCATTACCAAAGCTGTAAAGCGTTCGGGTGGCAAGGGGAGCTCTCACCGCGCGCGATCCCGCGATTGATGCGCCCGCCATGGCGTCCGTGCCGCTGTCCGCGTCGTCGCAGGCCGGCCTCCTCCTCATCCCGCTGCCGCTCCCGCAGCCGCCCGGCGCCGGCACGGGGGCATGCCTGCGCTACCGCCTGCCGAGGCTGCCTCCAGGGCTCGCGAGCGTGAGGAAGGTGGGGCTGCTGCCGCTGCCGATTCTGGCGTCGCCGCTGCGGGCAGCGGAGGGGAAGGATGGGCGGGCAGTGACCAAGGAGGAGGTGGTGGAGGAGGAGGAAGAGGAGGTGGAGGTGAGGAAGGAAGGCGAGGAGGATGGGGGAACTGGTGATGATGGTGGAGCGAGGGAGGAGGCTGCCAGGGGCTCGGGGCGGTTCGCCGCGGACTACGTCTCGCTCGGTATCAGGGAACCCGTGTATGAGGTACTCGGACGGCAAGCTAATTCTGAAACATGACTGAATCGTTTACATGGTGTTTCATTGCATTGTTGCTAGCTAGTCAATACCCGTAATCTGGGCACTGCGTGACCGATTCTAAATAAGAATACGTGCTTTCGTTTACCTTTTGTTCAAATCAGTTGTCGACATGTTTGCACTGTGCCACTTGTATGTAATTGTCGGTTGGCTTTATGTTGAATCGATGATATGCACATTGCAGATTTTCGGATTCGCAACCCTGCAAAATACAGTCATTAACCTTTGTCCCGAAATCGAACTTTACCCAGGTGATAGAAGTGAGATCTACTGGGAGGATATCCACCAAGAAAATAAGCCGCCGGCAGCTACTGAAATCTAGCGGTATGTAAAAGGAATGTGTTTCTCAAGCACTGCGTCCATACGTCAACTTCATTTTGTAATTCGTTCAACTGAAAGGCTCAGTTCTTGTGATTTCCAAGCACATGCAAAGGATTTATTCTGATTTTCAACTTTTGTCCTGCTAGGCCTACGTTTACGAGATACTCGAAGCGTTGACCCGTCACTATGGTTAATGAATTCAATGCCTTCCCTGCTGGTAATAGGATACATTCAATACATAACTATGACTTTCCTTTCTTTACGCTATGCTACATTTTTTCAGTTGTACTGATGATAAATAGTACAATGGTATGCTATAGTCTGAACAACAATATAAATGTTTTTTCCTTCACTATATTTTTGTCCAAACCGCATGATGTTTTCACGTTTTATAGTAGATCACAGAATGCAGAAATTCTTGTATTTGAGAAAAGGGCAATAATACCTTGTGTGTCATACTTTTAAGCTCTCATACTGTTTGGCTGACTGTTTCAGAAAATTTTCAGAGATATTGAGTTAAGTATATTAGGAATAATTGCTTTAGATTTACATCTAGAATATTTCTGCTAACTTCTATTTTGTAAACTTATGTATTGAAGCATTTTAGTTGGGATGTCTTTCTTTTCTTATTTTGTATATTGTGTTGTTTCCATTCTCTCCTTACACTATCGTTCATATGGTTCCAAACTCCATCCTTTCTATAGTATGCAAAAAATCATGTTTCATCATCTATTTTAGGTACGTGAACAAGCTATTTTAATCAATCTCGGTTCCTTGCGAGCAATTGCTATGTATGAGCGTGTTCTTATATTCAACTATAACAGGTCAGTTTTCACCTTTAATAATAATAAGTTACCTCCTTGCCATGAGCTTACCATCGATTGTCTTACAAACTTATCGAATATTTTTTTTTAACTTGAGTAGTCCAGGAGGGAAGGCCTTTCTCGAGTTATTACTGCCTAGGTTAAATCCAAGAAACATTAATGGTGGGCCCGCAATGCCTTTTCAGCTTGAGGTAATGGATATATATATCCGATAATCCATATTTGCAGTCTGGAAGCAGTCGTGATATAATCATATGCTGCTATGGAAATGCATTTTCTTCTCTGTTCCCATCAAAAGTTTGCTGCTAATTTAAGTTACATAGGGTTCAGGGACTGCTAAAAACAGCTGCATATTTCTGTTTACATCTGCATTGTACTTTCAAGTTTCAGCAGATAAACAAAGTAGGACATCGATAAGTCCTTATGAAAGTTAAGTAGGACAGCATTAAGTCCCTGTGAAAGCTAATATCTGCATCGACATCCATATGAACATCTGCACAGGCATCATCCATATACACTGACTATCTTCTTTCATTGATCTTATTTAACTTGCATTTAATTTTGTTTAAATATTGGTAGCCTGGTTTGTATTTCGTCTCCACTAAAATAATTGTGGTATGCTCACATTTTCACGCAAATTGAAACTGCCCATCAGTCTGTGTGCTAAATATTGGAAATATCAACTGAGTGTTCATTGTGATTTCCTTGTGTTCAGGTTGTTGAAGCTGCCCTTCTTTCTAGAATACTAAGATTGGAGCAGAGACTAATGAAAACTGAGCCTAGTGTAAGTACTATAGGTATCTGCTTTCTGAAGCTGTTTGCATTCAATAAACTCTTGCTGTTCTTGTACAAAACTATATATAACGATGTTGGTTATTTTTACTGCATACTCGATTTAAAGACAATCACTCATATGTTTCATACATGGGCATTGAAACAGGAATGTTTCCACTTATTTCCATCTCTTGTACGCCTTTCAGAAACCCAACTGCAAATTTGCAGTCCCTCTCTTTCCCATAACACATTTCCCATCTAGACTTACCAGAGGTCCTGATCTTCAGATACTTCAACCAAAACACAGAATAAGAGATTATTTACTCCCACTTTGGTCCACTAAGTGACTAATTCTATAGCTGAGAATCTTCTCTCAGTCTAAGTTCATGGCAGACCTGAGACACAACATGCTGTGCCAAACGCTCAATTAAGTTTGTCGTCAGCTCTGAACTGGTCCTTTTTCATGAGATACAGTAGAGAAGAGCCCTGCCAAGTTGACTCTGCATTTTCAATGTGCTGATCTAGGTGGGATTGAATAGTAGTTTATGTATTTTTTTTATGACATTGTGAAACGAAGTGTATGAGCTGCTCCTATATATTGGTGGTTTCTATGTCACAATAGCTTTTTTGCATCCGTGTTCAATCTATTACAAGCACTTAAAACTTTGATGACCAAACATTTCCTTGGGCTTGAATCTCAGGTGGCTGCATTGCTTGAAGTTCTACCAAATCGCTTGACTGCTGATGTTTTGGAGCAGCTTCGTCTAAGTAAACAAGCATTGGTATAAAACTGCACTTTGGAATCATTTTCTAAAGCCATTTTTCAAGCTTGATTTTGATTTTATGTATGTATTCATGTAAGGTTGAGCTGGGTTCACGAGCAGGTGACCTCAAACAAATGCTCATTGATCTCCTAGAAGATCCTCATGAAATTCGCCGGATATGCATAATGGGGACAAATTGCACACTTGATAGATTGAGTGATGACATGGAGTGCTCTGTTCCTTTAGATAAGCAGATTGCTGAAGGTACCGCTGTAATTTATCATTGTGATTTCGCATACTTCTGGACGCTATGATTGTTGTGTTCATCTCGCTGAAGCTTGCATCTTTAGCTGGCTACATAATCTGTCATTCAATGCGATGTTATTAGCCTAGTTTATTTTCTAGTCTAACAATACTGTGGTCAGCAAGGATTTGCACAGCTTAGTCTGTTTAATTCTGTGCTATTTAGTTACCTGG
This sequence comes from Alloteropsis semialata, assembly GCA_004135705.1. Classification (NCBI taxonomy): domain Eukaryota; kingdom Viridiplantae; phylum Streptophyta; class Magnoliopsida; order Poales; family Poaceae; genus Alloteropsis; species Alloteropsis semialata. Next base: position 54,322,075 of record CM014278.1, read on the forward strand.
AAGATATCACATAGCAGTAGACATATGTATTTATACATTATTTACACATAACATAAGGATGAGGTTTTAGATGTCAAAGTACAATTACCATGCAATTGTTTATTAAAAAATATTTTAGTAAAAAGGATTAAGGCAACTTGAGAAAAGATTGGAGTTGATAGTTTTAGTCAATTTGAAGTTTGTGTTTCTTTACATAGTTTTGGATAGGGTGATTTTTTTTCCTGTAGCAATGAAGTTTCCTTTTATGACTTTTGATCTACTATTAGCTGGAAGCAAACTTGTTGATTTTTAGTTGATTTATGTGTAACGTTTTGGCTTCACAGAGGAAGAGGAAGAAATTGAAATGTTATTGGAAAATTATCTTCAACGGTATTCCTCTCATTCCAAGTGAACTCTATATTTTTTTGGTTTCTTGTTTAATCTTGCTGGCTGCCATTGTCATTTCATTGCTCATTCTGTCAGTTGTGAATCATGCCATGGTCAAGCAGAGAGACTTCTGGATTCTGCCAGAGAAATGGAAGACTCAATTGCCGTGAACTTAAGGTCTGTCCATTCTCATCACCAGAGCTCTAAGAAATGTTGCATGTTCTCTCTCTGTTACTAAACTATAATCGATAACATATACACTTGTGTGAGCGTTTGGCTCCCCTATAGAGTTTGATATTTAACTAAATATACCACTAAGGATTCAGAAGATCTAACAACTTTGAATATAAATAAATCAGCATCTGCCACATAGTCAGTAAGTATATTTATGCTTCAACCAGGGCACATAAAAACGATAATGTTAAGAGTGAAAGATCGAAAAAAACGATATTGTTTTCCTCATTTCTTTTTCTGAATTGAAGGTGGGCAAGTTTGTATGCTAAAGCATTCTCGTCAACTCTATTTGGTATTCATATAATAGAAAAAAAAAGTCATTGAAAATAGGACTCTTTATCTACATGTATCAAGATTCATGACAGAAACATTGCATGCCACTTGCCGCTTCTCAACTGTTTCTGCTGGTTCATGTTTGTTTTCTGAATCCTGCATCCTGCTATCAATAAATATCAAAATGCTGCTAATTCTGTCATGAGAAATGGATGTAACAAAGTTGCTCTAAATTTGAACATGTAATAGATTGTGTTTTTCTTGCCATTGATTTGGAAATCTTGCAGTTCCCGGCGACTTGAAGTAAGTAGAGTGGAGTTGCTTCTTCAAGTGGGAACATTTTGCGTTGCAGTAGGAGCATTAATTGCAGGTATAGGAATCTTAAGTTTTGTTACTTTTTTAAGTTATGTTTCATCTCAAGTTATTTCTCAGATCTACTGTGAAATGGTCTCTACCCCAGCGGTTAGAGCTCCTGAGTAGCACCCAGCAGGCCCCGATTCAACTCCCTGTGGGAGCTAATTAAACGGGGCTGGTTAAAAAAAAAATTACTCGTCGGCTGTTCCATGTTATACACGTTACCCCTGCGGTTGCCCTTAGCAAGATGCACATGGCCCACGTGTCATGGGCACCATGTGGTTTGTCCGGGCAGCCGGCCTTCGGGGTCTTTTCTCAACCGAGTGGAAGAATTTCTCCTTAGTGCAAAGCAGTGGGTGCGGTCTTCCCCCCACCAGTCGAGTTTCTTTTACTTCTCAAATATATTTTCTGCACTACTCTTATATTAATCTCCCGGTTTTGCTTGTGCAGGAATATTTGGCATGAATCTCAAATCATACCTGGAGACGAACGCGGTATAGCCCTGCACTCCTGATCTTTTTTCTTCCTCTCTGCCATGTATAGGCACTAGCCGTAGTCAATATAGCATGCCTCTTGTGTCGTTGACAATAAGTTTGTTTTCGAGCAGTGGGCATTTTGGGCGACGACTGGTGGAATAGTAGTTGGAGCACTAGCTGGATTTTTCCTCATGTACTCGTACCTAAAGGCTAGAAAGATATTGTGAACCCTGTGACATCTGTATTTTAGAATTATTCTTAGAGCTGTAAATAAAGCAATTTTGATATAATTTGCACATCCAGAGATGGAGATGCATATTGATTCTTGAGATTGTTATCAACTCACCAAATTCTGCATGGTTTGTCAGTAGTGATCCTATATGCTGTACCAAGTACTTTCTCGTGCAACTCTGGTGAGAATATTGTTGGCTTGTTGGGTACAATTACTCCAAGGTTATTAGAATTGTTGGCTTGTTGGGTACAATTACTCCAAGGTTATTAGAACTTTGGAAACACATAGGCGAAACAATTCATGTATTAGCTCTTAGATAATTTTCCTTGAAGGTACCTTTTACTATTGATATTGAAGATTCATGCCACCATCTGTTAAAGCCTTTTTATATTTGGTCATGCTTGAAATCTCGTACATTGTGTCTATGTTTCTGTTCCGGACACGGTTAGATTGACATGGATCTCTAATAGCTCCTTTGTCCTTTCTCCATTGAAACCCACAAGTTGTGCTCCTACTCTCCATGGAATTGTAATGTTGATCTGCATTGTGCCCTCAAGCTCGTCAATTGTGCCCACCACGTTCTGCTTGGTGAACGGTGAGTTGCAGAGCATGTCCAACTGTGTGCAGACTCGTACAATATCTTTTCCCTCCCCTCGTATACTGCTGGAACATGCACTCATTGCTCTCATTCATGCCAATGGAACATACATGGTCCAGAATGTTCTGCCAAGAGCATCTTGTTTGACCATACAAATGCCCGCAGGAACGTGCAACGTTACACCGATTTAAATCCAACACCCAAGTTTGTTGTCGTCCATGCAACTAACTTGTTAGTTGTTACGAAGACTGCTTGCTAATAATTTGATGCCTTCGGACATTGGCACATCTCCTCGTGATTTAGTTACGGACAAGATGACTGAAGCCATGAGGAGGTACTGAACTCTACTACCACAACTGAAAAGAATATTTTGACTGCATGGACAGAGTCAGTGGCGGCCGCGACCGCGATTTGCCCTCTCTGAACATTTGATGAGCTTGCACTGAAAAAAAAAAGATACTGTTGTTTTCGTGAATTGGCATTTTTACGCTGAAAGTTCATTTAAAAAAACAACAAAAATACACGCGGGCGTTAGTTTGTCTACATCCAGATATATCTGTATTTCCAAATGGTGTCCGTTGGCAAAGAAACATTCTCTCACACCACTCTATTTGAAGGCAAAATACAGCCAAATTGCCAATGTGCCTTTCTTGAAGTATTTTCTCATGACAACACAAAGAAGAAGAAGAAGCCTTTTCTCATGGCTTATGCCTGACGGTCAAATCATGAAATTCCCATCTTATCGTCCCTGTGATTCGCTCGCATGTCACTCTCTGTTCCAGTCAAAACAGACACAGCAAACGCACAGGCTGAGCAGAGCCTTGAGCCATGCGTCCTTCACGTTGTATCTGCTACAACCACAAGGACACCAGTCCACCGAACCAGTGCTAACAGAGGCAGCTAGAGCTAGCCTATATCTGTACACATGCTTTGGCTTTAGCTTTACTCTCAAGACCAACTCAAACCGATCACTCATGGTCATGGGTCGTCCCTCCTTCCGTTCCCGCTCCACCTGCAGGGGCACGCCGGCGGCAGCGGCCGCGCAACTCCTCGTGCTACTCCTGGCGGTAGCATCCGCGCCGTCCCTCGCCGGAGCTTGGTACGAAGCCGTCGACGTCCACCTGACTTGGGACCTGTGCACCCGGCCGCACAAGGAGCTGTTCGACGTGCTCCACCGCACGTTGAGCGAGAACCCGCCGATCATGGCGATCGAGGGCCACAGGTTCCTATCCGTCAAGGACGCCGAGCAAGGGACCCCGCCGGCGAGAACCATAAAGCTCCACCTCGCCGGCTGCTCCGACGAGGACCGCGTCACGCTGGCGCTCTCGGACGCCGACGCCGGCGTGATGGCCTTCGCTGACGGCGCCGGGCTCTGGCACGCCTTCCCGGGGTTCGAGCCGCTGTTCCCCAACTCCACCACGCTCCCCTTCAACGCCTCCTACGACCACCTCATTGGAGGCCACCGGAACAACGCATTGATAAGGGTGGGTAGGTACCCTACAGCGTACCAAGACATATCCGCCACCGGAACCTCCACACCGTGCCTCTGGGGAAGGCGTCGGTGCTGGAGGCTGTCCAGGCGCTCTCCCAACCGGGCACGGCCGCGGAGCCCAGAGCCAGGGCGGCGCTGGCCAGGCTCATGACCATGACGTCGGAAGCGCTGCGGTGGAGGCCGATCCGCGAGGCGTTCGGCGGAGACTGGGAGAGCGAGACCTTCGTCACCAAGGAGCAGGCTGAGTACGTGGCGGCGGCGCATTGGGTGGACCTGTCGCACCTCGTGTTGTGGTGGGAGGTGACCGGCGTGTGGGAAGACGACGAGCAGGCTAAGGGGCTCGAGAAGATCGGGGTCCACAACGCGGCGGAGGCCCTCTCTGTCGTCGATCTTATGAAGCGGCCGAGAGAGCTATGTGAGGGTCTAGGCCGGGATCATCATAGCAAAGAAGATGACGCCGACTCCGATGATGACAGCGGTCTTGCCGTCGAGGAATGTGAAGAAGGCGGCGCTGCACCAAGACCTCTGACGGGGCTGTCTCTCCATGGATGGAAGGTGAGATTAACAAGGCCATCGATGATCTAGTTTCGATGGTTTTTCCATGGGAGTGTGTGTGTGCCGTCCTATTGTTGTGCGTCTGTTTGCCCTTTGCCTTTGTCTGTGTGTTTGTGAATGACTTGTTGTTGCCCATGGAACTCGCCTCCGGTGTTGTGTAGTTTGGTCAAGGAGCCCAGTGTGTTGGCAGGTTTTGCAGGGCCATGGAGGTTCTTCTCCCTATATATCCTGCTAACCGCATGGACGACCAGTGTATGTTAGGAAAAAAGAAACCCCCCAAAAAAATGTGCCTAGGTGCTTGGAAAGGAGGAGGAATAAAGGGCATGTGAGATGTTTGGTTTGGTGTATATTTTGTGGCTCTTTTCTTACTCGCAATCTAACTTCTTTGCATATGTCACAATACAACATGGTCATGCTCAATCACAGATAGGGATGCAGGCGGGGCGGGCTCTTATACGAACCCGCTTGCCCGCCCCGCAAAATTGTTGTTTGCGGGAGATGCGATCGAACCGCTACCTCTTTGCGGACCTGAGCTGAAATGTCTGCTAAGACTATATGCAACAGTGTCCTCTAAATATCATCCTCTAAGACTATATGCAACAGTGTCCTCTAAATATCATCCTCTAAAAGAGTATTTAAAGGGTCCTTTAAAAAATTCATCCCCCTAAATACCATTTGTCTCCAGTAGTATCCTTTATTTTCATCCCCTATTCATGGGTCCCACCTGCCTTTTTTTTCCTCCTACTATCCATCCCCACCCACCCACCGCGCACCGACCTGCTCGTCACCGCCAATTGCAGCGGCGACACACCGGCGCCGTTCAGCTCCGACGCCTGCTCTGGCGCAAGCTTCATCAGCGCCTCCACCGCCGCGCCATGGCCATGCCTCGTGGCCACGTGGAGCGCCGTGTCGCCGGCCTTGTTCTTGCTGCCGAGAACCACCCGGAGGATGTCGTCCTCCACGCTGTCCCTGGCCAGGGTCACGATGGACTCGATGGCGCCTGCGTGTCCCGCCCTCGCCGCGCAATGCAGCGGCGTGTCGAGGGACGAGTTGACCGTGGAGAGAAGGGCGCTGTCACGGAGGCAGAGCTCGGCGATGAGGTCGCGGTGGCCCTGGCCGGCGGCGATGTGCAGGACAGTGCTCTGCTCCCCGGTCACCTCGCGGGTGATGCAGCAAAGTCCTTGGTGAATGGCTGAAATTGAAGGTCAGGACTGCACTCTCAGAATTCAAGATTATTTGCATGTCATGTGAATTGGAAGCAGAACACAAAATTGAAGGTCAGGACTGCACTCTCAGAATTCAAGATTATTTGCGTCGAGGTCAGGCGGGTGGGGTACGGTGACAGTATTCCGCCTGGAGGAGCTCCGCCGCCGCCTATTCAAGCTCCGCCGCCGCCGATTCGACCTCCGGAGGCGTCGAATCGAGCTTCGCAGCCGCCGATTCGACCTCCGGAGGCGTCGAATCGAGCTTCGCAGCCGCCGAATCGACCTCCGCCACCGTCGATTCGAGGTCCGCTGCCGCCGATTCGACCTCCGCAGGCGCCGAATCGAGCTCCGCAGCTGCCGAATCGACCTCCGCTGCCGTCGATTCGAGCTCCGACGCCGCCGGATCGAGCTGCGGGGTGAGGCAAGATGAGCAGCGGGTTGCCCACGAGGCGCCTCCGCACCTGGAAGTCCCCCTGCAGGAGGAGGGATGCCGGGTGCACGTTCCCCCGCGGCGCGGTCAGAAGGTCGGCTCTTCCTTTCCTCGAGGATCTGAGACAGGAGCCACCTGTCCTCCTTCCACGCCGTGTCCATTCTGGCGGCGAGCTCACGCGTGGCCAGATACCGCCCGCCGAGCCTCTGCCGGAACAGCTTGGGCTCGAGCATGTCCCTGTCGTAGTCCTTGGCGAACAGCAGCCGCCTCCGGGCGAGCTCGTCCGGGTCGGACCCGGTGACCTCCGACACAACCTCGACGGCCTCGAGCACGACGGCGACGCTCCAGAGCAGGTTGTGCAGGTGCTGCTCGACGCAGTCCGCGCCGTGCGTGGCCGCGGCGGCGCGCGCCCACCAGCCGTCCCTGTCCCGCGGCTCCAGGCAGTGCCGGACGTAGCCCTCGGCGTCGCGGACGGCGCGGTGGAGCTCCCGCAGCGGGCCCTCCAGCGGCTTCCATTTGGCCAGGCGCTCGCGGAACCGGAGGTGGGCGCGCACCTCGGCGGCGACGGCGGCGAAGGCGAGCGCGCAGGCGTCGACGAGCAGGGGCGGGCGGGAGCGGCGCCTAGAGGAGGCTTGGCGGACGTCGAGGCGCCCCCCAGATTTGGGGGAAGATGGGAGCAGCCGGCACAGTAGAGGACGGTTTGGAGGCCGCCGCTGCAGTAGATGCCGGAGACAAAAAAACCGCTACTGTAGCGGTTCAGGCTGGTTTTCAGGTTACCGTTGCAAATAGCCTAAGTCGAGCGGACGAGAGCGGACGCCCGCGAGGACCCGCGTGAACCCGCAGCCTTCATTCATTCGTCGCGTCGTCTCTGGTCTCGTCCAATGCCGAACCTCGTGTTACCCCAGCTGAAATCCTTGCCGCGGCAGCGTGCCGGCGGCCGTCGTACCCTTGCCAGTTGCCGTTCGAGCCTTCAAGTCCTTCGGCACGTGCGAATGATCCTGTGTATGGGCGCAGACGCGTAGGTCACCGTGAAGGCTCTACGTGGAGCGAAGTGATCTTTTTTTTTTTTAAGTAGATTGGTTCCTACTACGTGATTAACTGGTGACATGCTAGCATACAGGAAAGCTAGCTAAGCATGCTTGCGGGCCATGCGGGTAATGCGTATCTACTGCAAAGTCCACGGGATGCTTGCGGACGTTCTAGTAGGATTAGCGGGCAGCCGCAAACCCGCTTGATTAATTTGCGACAAGCGTTGTGGCTTTGCGGCCGTCCTCAACCCGCCCCACCTGCATCGCTAATCACAGAGTAGAGAATATGGTGCAAAACTGCAAACAGAGCGTGATAGCTGTGCTGGAGACGACGAAAATGGTAGAGATGATCACGTAGTAAGGCCGATCTGATGGCTGAGCTTTACATTTTGGGCCAGGGCACATACTTAGCTTGAAACGATCAAGTAAGGACTGGGTTGCTCTCTGTGTATGAGCTAGCTGCTCTCTGTACGCTAGCTACTTTATTAAGAGCGTGAGAAAAAACTATTGTTCTGCAATTAATTGTTTCAGAACTTGAATTCAGTACCTACACATTTTCAAAGTTGTACTGCACTATACTGTTTAAATAAAAAAATACACAAACTCTCGAAACTATACAGATCGATTTAGAGGATTGGAGTTTTCCAGAGGTGAACTGAGAAGAATAAAAAAAACGGAGAGAAATTAAAATCAAAATAAACAAGCAAAAATATTCAAACTAAACGGAGAGCAGATGGAGAGGCCTACACATAGCAGACAGCAGAACAAATCTTCAACAAGCACAACCTTGTCCATAAGCCCACAACCATACTACTACGTACTTGACTACAAATGCAAAATAAATATGGTCTTCAACTGATTTGCTAATCAAATGGTATACATATATACAATCATCAGTATCCCATTTTTCCACTGTTTAACAGGGAGAGAGATGGGCGTTTCTAATTTAATCGTTTACATGGAGCTCCCCCATCCAACATGGTGTGTACACAAAAGATGCTTCTATATAACTGAGCTCGCGCTCTAGGATTAAGCTGCCCAAGCCTTCAATTCTTGAGTTATCCAAGTGATAGGCAAGCCCTCTTTCGCATGAATCATTCATGAAGACAACCTCCTTGAAAGGATGAAATCCAAAAAATAAAGATATCCAAAATAACATTCATTTCAATCTTTACTACAAAGAGTATCATCGTTACCACAACCCCACTCATCGAATACCTCTTTCTCATAGGCTTCCATGTTCTCGACAAATAGTTTGTTGTTATAATTAATCCTCATCATGGTCATAAATATGTGCTGGTCGTCGTCTCTATCGTCATTGTAGAACCATCCTTCATCATTGTAACAATAATCTTAATAGTATTTATCTTTATTGTAGCAAATATAAGAGACATGGCCTATTGACTTGCTCATTGCATGCCTGCATGGGGTTAAGGTTGTTATCGCATTTTAACACGCTCCATCTGGCCTTCAATTCATCAATAAACTAGACACGCAATCGACACTCATAAGTAATGTATTCCTAGTACACGCCATTCTCCGATTTTCCTAGATGAAATTGACCATTCTTTTTTTGGCAAATTATGGTAGTTTAATTAGAAGGTTCTTGTGAGTGGATAAATTTATTCTGCAATCATAAGCCGTAACATTGTTAGTGACAAATAAATCAAAAATCAAAATGGAGAAAAGAGAGTAAACTTTTTAACTGATGACAAAGTTATCTTGGCATTGCACATACAGTGCTCCTCGCCAACATGCACCATAGCGGTTAGCGTGGTTGTATGTCTCAAAGACAGCACCCTTACAACACCCTTGCCGGTAGATGCAGCAGGACACGGCCTGGCTGCGCGGCGCGAGGTGGGTGAGCACGCTTAGGAGCACGTCGTTGGGAAGCAGCAGCGTCAGGTCCTCTGCCGCCGTCTTCTCCATGCCACGTGTGTCGTCGGTCATGTCCACAGCGACTGCTGTCGGCCTTGCAATCTATGCGGCGCGAGACAACTGCCATTTGTCAAGGCCTATTGTGGCTTGGGCGGAGTCCAATTTGGTTTGGGTACATCGATAGAGGTCGACCACAAGTCCAGAGTTCACCACCGAATCGGTCGCTTCTCCCGCTAGTGGTGGGTGCTTCGGCATGCAAGTCAGAGACCTAGGGTATATTTGGTTCTCGGCCACATTTTGCCACGCCTAAGGTTAGGTGCTTTCCATACCTATGGCTTGCCACAATCTTTGGCAAAATTATGTTAGTTGGTTGATAGCTAAGATGTGGAAAATTTTGTGTGGCTAGTGTTTGGATGGCTGCCACAGATATTTATTTAAAAAATATAGTAGTGTATTGTTTACTGTCATATAATAAAGCAAATAGAAACATATGTTCTTTCAACCAATATAATAAGCTTAATAAATTGAAACTTCTGACAACCATATTTTTTAATATAATATTAAATTACAAAAAGATTAATCTTAGCGTACGGAGTACTTATCAAAGCTTCCTTCAACCACTTTAGTCCTGCAATGTCCATCGGAACTTGAGCATTGATTAGAAAATTGGTATAGAGACAGACGGGGCTGTAGCTATATGGATTATCAGCAAAAGACAAAGTGGTGGCGCACCACAGGGTGCTGTGGCGGAGAAATTTCACGCCATAGACCGAAGGCAAAAAAAACTGTGGCGGATGCTTGTCAGAGGTGTGGCGAGCCTCACTTTAATAACAAACAAACACTTACCTAAACATGCATGGCAAGCCTAATGTTAGGCGTGGCAAATGATGGCTACCAACCAAACACCACGTAGTCCGACTTGGTTGCGCTTAGGAGTCAGGTTATATGTTGATCCTTCGGCTCAGTGTCGTGCCCCATTCGCATCAGTTCTAATCATGGAGATAATGCGATTCATTTTATAGGCATGTCATTTTTAGATAGTAAAAGTTAACAATATCATAATTCAAAAGTAGCACCAATCTAGTTGGTTGAAAAAATGGTAGTACATAAATACATGCTAATTAACACCATTGTATCCACTAAAGAGAGACATCTTCAAATAAATCAACTACATAAAGCTACCGATCCACTAGACAACAATACATGATTTATTTTTGGAAAAAATCTTTTTAATATTTGGTGATATTTTGTTTGAGTACATGTTCAATAGCTAAGTTAGCATCTTCATATTTTAATTTGTAAATACTTTCCTTTTTATGTTTGTCATTCGTTATATACTAGTTCAAAATAGTTGGTGTTATTATCTCCTTCTAACATTTGCTCGATATCATTCGAGTCCTTCTTCTTTTAGCATATTTCATAGAGTACAAAGTGAAAATCGGTATATATGTTGGCAAAGTTGAGAAAACAATTATGATTGTCCAATTGCAATATGGCGCACATCTTGGTTTCTTTATATCTTAGTCAACAAGCTTACATGAGGTTTTATATCCCTCGACAAGATTTTTACAAGTGTCTAGTATCCAAGTTGAGCCAAGTACACATATAATTTTGTTAGACGGAATTTCGTCAACTACATTGAGCTTGGACTCACATATTACATAGAAAGTGCCATTTGTTATTTCTAAAATCTAGCTATTACTAAGTGGATACATTAATCCTCCATTATGTTCTCTAGAACTTACCCACTGTTACCATTATAAAAGTAGTCTAAATTAAATAACACCTAAATCTATAGCTAAATTATCCACATATGCCATTATGAAAATAACCTAAAGTAACCCGCCTAATATTCATCTAAATTGTCCACCGATGTTATTATAATAATAACTTAAACTAACCACTGAATTTGCATCTAAATAACCTACACATGACATTATTAAAATAACCTACATATGCTATTATAAAAGTATCCCAAAGTACATCAATGCATCATTCTATTATCTATTTATTCTATAAATTGTTAATATAGAAAATATTACCTTAAGATATGTATGCATGATGTCATTGATGTGTGTCACCATATAAACCATATATTAATGTATAAGGAAGCGAGAGAACATAAATTTTCTTTGTTAAACAAATAGATCAAACTCTAAACTTACATTTAAATTACTCAGATATTTTATATATTATTAAAAATAGCCTACATTTGTTGTTATTAAAAGTACATCAATGTATAATTCTAAACTGTCAATTTCTATTGTTGTTAATATGAAAATAATAAATTATTAAGGTATATATGCATGATGTATGTCACCATGTAGACAATTTATATATATATGTATATATGTATGGAAAAACAATTTTCATGTTAATAGCATACCCAAATTGAGGGCTCAATTAAATCCATATCAATCGCATATAGAGGTGAGATGCAAAATGAAAAATAGATATTTAACAAAAATGAGAGAGTGCATGGTAAATAATTTTGATTATTAGCTATAAATATTTTTCATGAATTCTCAATATTATATCTCATTATTAGCCCGTGCGGAAGCACAGGTTGATAGACTTATTTGTCAAAATCACAATTAAACCATGGAGAATTATATTGGCACAAATAATCGAGAAAAAAAATTACTTATGAAATGAAACAAAGGACAAATTTCTTACATGCAGCTCACTCAACCAAGCATGAAACATGCCTTCCGTTACCACGTAGTTTGGCCCTTATGAGGCCACGAAGCCGGGGGGCTCGATCACTTGGATTTCGACGACTCACGCGAGCATTCGATACTCTAGCCTCGTAATAAGCACAATTGTAGTGATGGAGACTACATACAGATCATGGCATGGACTAACTAAGCCAAGGCACGATGCAAGAGCCCGGCCGATTGGCCGATCGAGCGCTATGCGGCCAGAGCGCTATGACTGGATATTGGTTCTGAATCGGTAACGACCGATCTGCATATATATATATATATATATATATATATATAGCTTGAGTAGATTGAAAAGGACATGTACATAATACTCGTAATCTATAATTACTAGTTTGAGATGAATAATAATGGATCTGAATTTTAATTGTTTTCAGGGAACTCTCCCATCCAACATGGCGTGTACACAAAAGATTCTGTTACATATTTATTCCGGAGACTACCCTCAAGGATTAAGCTTCCCAAGTCTTGCATCTTTGAGGTGTTCAAGTGATAGGCGACTCCTCTTTTGTGCAGATACTTTACAAAGACAATCTCTTTGTAAGGACGGAATCCAAGGAATATAAGAGATCCATAATAACGGACATAACTGTAGGCGTCAGAGCCATACAACATATACTCCTCGTCCACGGTTTCTTTATCAAGGCAAGCCATATATTCGGTCATGAGACGATCACCATAACCATAGTCGTACTCCCCATCATCATCATCGGCTAGCAATTCCTCCGTGTACTCTTCTTCGTAACCATAGCATTGCAAGAACCAGGGTCCATTGATGTGCTCATCGTAATCTCGACGTGCCTGCTTGGGACAGAGGTCCCTCTTACACTTCAACACCCATTGCGCTTGGCCATGCGACTCGTCAAGGAACCATACTACCAATTCACACTCAGAAGAAACATCTCCATAGGACACTCCCTTCTCCGATTTTCCTAGGTGCAACTCATCACAGTGTCTGATGCCTGACGGCGGTGCTGCAATTAGCTGGTACCTTTCTGTAGACAAGTTTATTCTGCGGAAATGAATTGAATGTGTTAGCGAGAAGCTAGGTTACCAAGAGCATCTCCAGTAGATTACCAAAACACCATACCCTATATAGTCTCTCTCTTCCTTACCACTACCTCTTTTTGTGTTTTTGGTAACTAGTGCTGCAGCAGATTACCAAAACTACTTTAGTGGATAGGGTATTGAGATTAATCCCCTCTATTTGAGTAAGTGGGAGTGTTTTTGGTAATCACCAAAATTTTTTTGGTACTGGGGATTGGATTGCTAATCTGCTGGAACTATTTTTTGGTATTGGGGAGAGGCCGGGATGAGTAATCTGATGAAGATGCTCTAACGGTCAAAGAAAAAGTATTTTTGAAGTTATTAGGGTGAAAGGAATGAAGTTGGGTACCTCATGACAAAATGATATGAGCGAAATTGGACGTATAATGCTCCTTGCCAGTAGACACCGTAATGCTGATAGGATGGAAAATGTACCATATCAGCTATGGTTCCCAAGGCAGGACCTTCTCGGATAAAAGGCCTCTTCTCCCAATGCCCGGTCCTCGAGGAGAATACACGCATGGCACACGGCGATGGTGGCCACAGCCTGTTCGGTTGGCTGGTGGCTGGTGCTGATTTGTTGTGAGACTGAAGTACTGCTGGCTGGCTGGTGGCTGGTGGCTGGTGCTGATTTGTTGTGAGACTGAAGTACTGCTGGCTGGTGGCTGATAAACCAAGCGAACAGGCTTCAAATTCCAAGAACTAGGGGCCTCGGGGACCAAAAACACCTCATAGTGTGGTGACGTGGCCGGGTCAAAGATGAGATACGAGTTGTCGTCGTCGAAGTCCGTCGTCTTGAAGGGCAAAGACGATGAGGCCGGCCGCGGCGGCAAGCTTGCCCATTGCCTCGTGTCAGTCAGGGTTCACTACGTGGTCGCGGCACGCGACGTCGTAGTTGTGGACGCGCTCGGAGAACGAGAGGAGCCCGTTGCGCAGTGATCTCGGATCACCCAAGAGCCAACGTTTTTGGCACCCGCCAAGTAGCCCAGGCTATCGGAGATCGTCGTTGCTGGCCTCGTCGGCGGCGAGGAGAAGAGCGGCGGGAACCCATCTCGCGAACACAGCCTGAAGAAGATGCCGCCAACTGAGAACGGCAGGAGCTCCGTGCGCAGCAACCGGCGGGAGTCCACGACGGCGCGCCACGCCTTGCAGACGCAGCGGGACGCGGCGAGGCCGCGCGGCGAGAGACAGGCGAGCACGGCTGCGAGCATGTCGTCGGATAGCGGCATCGTCAGCTCTTCCACCGCCTTCTCCATGCAGTTCCTCGGCGACTGCTCGCGGTCGCGGCCTTGCGAATTCAAACTTTTGCTCTGCTCCTTTTCCCCTGAAGCGGCGCTGTGGCGGGGCGCCATATTTATGAGCTCGGCCGTTTCGGCAAGAGGACACAGGTCGGTCACCAACTAACGACGAACCCGTCGCATGTGGCGCTGATCGATCAGCTGCGTCGGAGTCGGACATGGAGACATGCTCGGGTTCGGTCTCGTTTGTTTGATGCCCGGAGATGGGAGTCCGTGTGGGTTTGCTACTTGCTAGGCTAGAATCAGGTGTCACAGAAAAAGCGCCTAGAATCAGGTGAATCATCATCACCTCGATCCTTCGTTCTCCACTGGTTAGCCAAGAGCGAGCCGCAAGGGCTCAGGGTGGCTAGACGCTACTCCGGCTCAAGGCTTCCCCAATGTGCAGAACTACAGATAGGACCCGATCCTATACAGTTGCGGAACTAGAGAGAAAATCGAAGGGGCCAGACAAACATATGCTGCTTCAAGAATTTTGCAATCTACCATAAATTTACATTGTCCGCACAAGCATACACTAGCTAGCTACAACTATATTAATTAATTAATTATGCAATGGCAAAGCAAAAAATTTACAAAAGTGGTCAATATACCTTACTTGTTCATTTCAAATTCATTGAGTGATCTTTCACAGTATTGAAATCATCAATGTTTAAAGCTCCGGTGATCTTCATCGCAATATCTCTCTCTCAATGTAGAGTACGTACCAAGCCTTGACTTTCTTTTAAGTCTTGCCTTGGTTTCCTACAAGGATTTGGCCTGATTTTATAAAAAAAATCTTATGTTATTATGAGACAAGAAACTAAATTAGAATCATGTTTAGGGGATGTGGGTTACAGGAAAAGGGGTGTGATGGCGCTGTCGGGAAGCCAGAGTGCGCAGCACTGATGCTGAGTCGGCGGAGTCGTTTTCCTCCTTAACTCTCATGTTCTTAGGCAACTAGCAAGGTGACCCGCGCAAATAGCGCGGGAAGCTAGTATTTATTTTTTAACAAACAGATTTTATATTCAAATTAATAGATAAAAATAGTTTTATTTAGCTAGTGGTGTCATTGTAATTATTTTGTCCTATAAACCCAGAGTTATATATTATAGTTTTTTTGGAACATGGGTTCAAGTGAGAAGGAAATAACTTATATAGAATTTTTTGTTTTTAATATAATTAATATAAATATTATGAATTTTTAACATGACTATATTTTTAAAATTTGTAACTGGCGATACACGTTTTTGGTTGAAAGTTGTAGTGATGTTGATAAATTATATTTTCATGTTTATAGGGATATATAGGTTATTGGCTAAATGCAAACTATTTTTGGTAATAGTTAGAATTTAACTT
>CM014278.1:54346459-54433627 GCA_004135705.1 Alloteropsis semialata
AGTACATGATCTTCATGTTTGAGGGGGAGAAGCACAGACTGACGGCACAGCAGCTCAGGGAGTTCTACGGGTTGGAGCCGTCTGAGTACAGGATTCACGAGCAGGCTCACCCTGGTGCCACTCCTCCACGTTGCAGTCAGCTTGGGGGTGTCTTCCCTACCGACGAGCAGGTCGCGATGCTTTTTCAGCGCCCGCTGATCCCTGGTAGTCCCTAGCCGAAATACATAGGTGGCTAATGGATCTGCTTATATTAAAACACATGCTTATACATCACCCTCTATACCTAATCAAAACACTAGTTCTAGCGGGGTTCCTAATAATGTATATGACCAATATTTGTGGCAAAGTTCTACTAGCATGCCTCATGTTGCTCAAGTTCAAGGTACAGCCACAGGGCAATCTGATCTAGCTCGTTCAAATTTATATGCTGAATTTTATAAGATGAAGGATGAGTTATCTAGTATGATGCAGGATAAGCTTGGCATTGATATGGGTAATTCTAGATTATATCAAAAACCATATTCTGCTAATTTTGATGCTGTTGCTTACCCCAATAATTGGCGTGTTCCCGATTTTGTAAAATTTAATGGTGATGATAGCAAGACCACTTGGGAACACATTAGCCAATATATTGCTCAACTAGGAGAAGCTAGTTCTAATGATGCTTTAAAAGTTTGCCTGTTTTCATTATCTTTAACTGAAACTGCTTTTTCTTGGTTTTCTTCATTAACTCCTGGCTCAATTAATTCATGGAATCAATTAGAGCAAAAATTTCATGATCATTTTTATAGTGAGAGTACTCAATTGAAATTGACAGATTTGACATCGGTTAAGCAACAAAGAGATGAATCTGTTGTTGATTATTTTAAACGATTCAAAGAAACTAGAAACCGATGTTTTAATTTGTCACTTTCTGAAAGGGATCTTGCTGATGTTGCCTTTAATGGTTTAAGATCCTCTATTAAAGAAAAGATAGAAGGCTTTGAACACTTTTCGGTTAATCAAGTACAAGTAAGAGCTTTGGCTACTGAAAACTGAATTAAAAATAGCAAAGATACATACAAGACTCATCGTTCTAATGTTCATGTTGTTACTTATGATTCTAGTAGTTCGGACGATGATGAAGATGTGTATGTTGCTAAATTTGTATGGCCTTCTAAGAATAAATCGTACACTTGTCCATCTCTTAAGCCAATTCAAAAGAATCGGAAAGAAGAAGTGCGATTTACTTTTGATGTTTCCAAGTGTGATCGTATTTTTAATGAATTATTAAAGAATAGAAACATTAAAATGTCTCATACTATTCCTCTACTTGAAGAACTCAAAAGGCGGGCATATTGCAAGTTGTATAATTCTTTTTCGCATGCTACTAATGATTGCAATGTTTTCCGTCGACAGGTGCAATCGGCCTTGAATGAAGGACGTTTGACACTACATGAGATGCAGGTGGATAAAGAGCATTTCCCTGTCAACACCCTTGAGATGCAAGCTCCTAAAGTTCTGATTCGGCCGCATCAAGTCGAATCAACTAAAGGAAAAAATATTGTTGTGGGTGATGAGAAGCCAAAACCTGAAAATCTGAAGGGAAAATCAATCATCAGGGAAGTGGTGTGTGAGAAGACCCCCAATGGCAGGGAGACTTTCAAAATTACTGCAAGAGTCGCGGATCTCGGGGGGCAAGGATCGTCAAAAGGACCGTTTGAGCCTGTACAGGACAAACCGGTTCCAGAAACCGGTATAACCGGTTCTAGTCAGGGGCGCCCGAAGATGTTGAAGCCTAAGCGTCCTGAGATTGGAACCTGGAAAGTCAATGTGGCCAAGGATCAGGGCAAAGTTGCAAAGCCAAAAGTGACCTATGACCAGTTGTTTTCCAAATATGCGAATCAAAGGCCAGTTGATGAGGATTGGCCGGCAAAAAAGAGGAAAAGGTCACCCATGCGTCAAGAGAAGCCAATTTCGCCTCCAAGGGCGAATAACAGGTGGAAGGGTGATGGTGCAGGTTCTTATTCCCAACAGAACCAATATCAAAACATGTCGTGGGTGCCTCCATATTATAATTATCAATATCCGGCATGGGATCATAATGGAATGAATGTGCCTTATTACCCTATGCAACATCCTCCTTTTCATCTAGGATGGGGTAATAATAGAGTTCCAGCGCATGAGAGGTTGGTAGATAACCGTTCGGCTCCTCGTCGATCAGGTTGGGATGTGCCACCTCAAACCGGTGGAACCGGTTTCCTCAGAAAAGACAGCCTTCTCCTCCTAAGCAAGTTTATCAGCCTAAGAAGATGGAGGAAGTTGTCCAGAAGATGGAGGTTGACCAGGAGAGAACTACTGCTGCTGATATCATTCAGATTGGTGACTTCCAAATAAATTTGAAGGACGATGACAAGATGCCTATGATAATTGGTGATGAAGTTAAGCCATCAGTCCAGGAGAACATAGCTGCAGAGCCTAATGTGGGTAAGAAGGTTGAAATTGATAAAACTAAATACCTTATGCCTAGATGGTGTCCTCCAGGTTTGACACGCACGCAAAAGAGAAAGTTGCAGCGACTTCCCTTCCAAGACCAGAAAGAGAAAAAACTAGAGAAGCAGAGGGAGGAGCACTTCAACAAATACAGGCATATGATTCCTCCAGGCAAGGGGTGGAAGAAGACTGAAACTCCAGAGCAAAATCCGGTGGAACCGGATTCCAAACCGGTGGAACCGGTTCTACCTCCTTCGCCGTCCACAGCTGTGTCAGAACCGGTGGAACCGGTTTCTGCTGATCCAGGTTCATCTCGAATTGCTTCTGAAATTTCTGTCACTCCTGCGTTTTATCAGAAGTTGTCATCGGATTCTCAGAATGTGGACGATGAACAGCTAGTTGATTATGGGTCATCACCTCAACATATGAATGTTGATGCTAATGTGGTGCACCTATCTTCGGATTATTACATTATTCCGGAGGATGAGATCGCTCATTTAGACTTTGGCCCAAAAGAAGCTGTATTTAAAAGGCCAAAGGATTCTGAAAATCATTTGAAGGCTCTATACATGAAGGGACATATCAATGGGAAGCCGATTTCGAGGATGCTTGTTGACACCGGGACGATTGTCAATTTGATGTCTTATTCTGTGTTCAAGAAGCTTGGTGGATTAGATGATGAGCTGATCAAGACCAACATGACTATCAGCGGTGTGGGAGGAGGCGAGCCTATGAGTGCTAAGGGCGTTGCTTCTATGGAGCTCACCGTTGGGAGCAAGACGTTGGCTACCGCTTTCTTCGTCGCCGAGACCCAAGGTAACTTCAATTTAATATTGGGTCGTGATTGGATTCATGCGAATAGATGTGTACCTTCTAGTTTGCATCAGTTTCTTATTCAATGGGTAGACGAAGATATTGAGGTTGTGCATGGAGACACATCGGCTTGTGTTGCAGTGGCTGATGGTTCTACCATGTCTATGCATGATCATGTTAAGTGCTTAACAGGTTTAGATATTTCTGATTATGAGATAATCAGTTGCACTAGAGATGGCTTTGTGCCTGCTGTTCTAAAGCCGGTTGAATATCGGCTAAACCATTTGTTGTGAATCAATGAATAGTTCAGAATGGTTGCAGCAAAGACTTGAGCCCTATCGGGCATAAAAGAACGATATGTGTGAGGCTATTGAAGATTTTGATGACATGAGTAAATTAGGACAAGGCTTTACGTCGGCTGATCCTTTAGAGGAGATTGATATTGGTGATGGCACTGTACCTAGGCCGACGTTTGTAAATAAAAATTTGAAAGCTGAATTAATCGAGCTGTTGAAAGAGTATGTTGATTGTTTTGCATGGAATTATCAAGAGATGCCTGGTTTAAGCCGCGAGTTAGTTGAACATCAGCTACCTATTAAGCCTGGTTTTAGACCTTTTAAACAAACTGCTAGGCGTTTCAATCCTAATATGTATGACCGAATTAAAGAAGAAATTAATCGGTTGTTGGATGCAAATTTTATTAGGCCTTGTCGTTATGCTGAATGGTTATCTAATATTGTGCCTGTTGAGAAAAAGGATTCTGATAAGCTCAGAGTTTGCATTGATTTTAGAAATCTTAATAGAGCTACTCCTAAAGATGAATATCCTATGCCTATAGCCGACATGCTTATTAATGATGCTTCTGGACATAAAGTTATTAGTTTTCTTGATGGTAATGCTGGTTACAATCAAATATTCATGGCCGAAGAGGATGTTTCCAAAACGGCTTTTATATGTCCAGGTTTTGTTGGTTTATTTGAGTGGGTAGTCATGACCTTTGGTTTAAAAAATGCTGGTGCTACTTATCAAAGGGCAATGAATTTAATTTTTCATGACTTGCTTGGTTTAATCATAGAAGTTTATATCGATGATATTGTTGTTAAATCGGCTGGTTTAAATCCTCATTTGGCTGATTTAAGACTTGCTTTTGAAAGAATGCGTCGATATGGATTAAAGATGAACCCATTTAAATGTGCTTTTGGTGTGTCGGCTGGAAAGTTTTTAGGCTTTATTATTCATGAGAATGGCATAGAGATAGATCCTAAGAAGATTGATATTATTAAGAAGATTAAACCTCCTACATGCAAGAAAGATTTGCAGAAATTCCTAGGCAAGGTAAATTATTTGAGAAGGTTTATTTGTAATTTGTCTGGGAAGGTCAATGCTTTTACTCCTATTCTTCGGTTGAGAGATGAAACCGAATTTACTTGGGGGGCAAAACAGCAAGAAGTTTTTGAGAAGTTCAAATATTACTTGTCTTCGCCGCCGGTCATGAAGGCTCCTAAGAGAGGAATTCCATTTAAATTATATGTGGCTACTGAAGATCAAGTAATTAGGGCTGTTTTGACTCAAGAATCCGAAGGGAAGGAACACATTATTACCTATGCAAGTCGTCGATTATTGGATGCCGAAACGAGGTATATATTTATTGAAAAGCTTTGCTTATCTTTGTATTATGCTTGTACCAAGATGAGG
This sequence comes from Alloteropsis semialata, assembly GCA_004135705.1. Lineage (NCBI taxonomy): Eukaryota > Viridiplantae > Streptophyta > Magnoliopsida > Poales > Poaceae > Alloteropsis > Alloteropsis semialata. The sequence continues at coordinate 54,351,440 of CM014278.1, forward strand.
CATTATTTGTTATCCAATACTTGCATAGTAACTTGTCAAACCGATATTATTAAATACATGTTGCATAGACCAATTTTAAGTGGTAGAATTGGTAAATGGGCTTATGCTCTTATTGAATATGATTTGGCTTGTGAATCTTTAAAATCAATGAAAGGCCAAATTGTTGCTGATTTTATTGTTGAGCATAGCATTAATGATAATGATCTAGATATCGGTTATATTACTTTTACCCCATGGAAGTTGCATTTTGATGGATCGGTTTGTAAGAGCGGTTGTGGCATTGGTATTGTTTTTATATCACCAAGTGGTGCTGAATTTGAAGCTCTTAATCGATTAGAAAATGATTGTACTAATAATCAAGCCGAATATGAAGCTTTATTATTCGGACTAGAGATTTTGCATGACATGGGGGTAAAACATGTAGAAGCATTTGGTGATTCTCTGCTGGTTGTACAGCAAGTTAATAAAGTATACCAATGCTTTGATGGCTTTTTAAATACATATCTTGATAAGTGCTTGGATATGATTGCTCAATTTGATGAATTCTCTATATATCATGTTTCAAGAGATGAGAATCCAAGGGCGAATGCTCTGGCTCAGCAAGCGTCTGGCTATGATGTTCAGAAAAGAAATTTTTATGAAAGAAAGCCGACATTTTGCATAGCCGAGTTGTCTGCCCAGGAAGAACCGGTTCCACCGGATTCAGAAACCGGTGTCACCGGAAATTAAGGTAATACCGCTTCTAGAACCGGTGAAACCGGTTCATCCGCTGACGGTAGCACTTCGGCCAATGAGCAGTCTAAAATTGATAAGGACGAAGAGAATACCCATTATTGAGTATTTGCAGAATCCTAATCATAAAGTTGACAGGAAAGTCCGACGGTGGGCATTTAAATTTACTTTGGTTGATGGTGAATTATATCGTCGGACAGCTGAAGATTTATTGTTGAAATGTTTGGATTCTGATCAAGCTAAGGTTGCAATGGGTGAAGTTCATGAAGGAATCTGTGGTACACATCAATCGGCTCCTAAGATGAAGTGGCTTTTGAGAAGAGCTTGTTTTTATTGGCCTAATATGATAGCTGATTGTTTTCGGTATTACAAAGGATGTGAAGAGTGTCAAAGGTTTGGGAATATTCAGATGGTTCCAGCAGCTTTATTACATCCTATTATCAAATCTTGGCCTTTTCGAGGATGGGGATTGGACTTTGTTGGGTAGATTCATCCTCCTTCATCAAAGGAACATCGCTTCGTGTTAGTGGCTACTGATTATTTTACAAAGTGGACCGAAGCGGTACCTTTGAAGAATATGACACATCGGGAGGTAATTGAGTTTATTACTGAACATATTATACATAGATTTGGCATTCCATAAACTTTGACTACTGATCAAGGCTAATGGTCAAGCCGAGTCTAGTAATAAGATCTTGATCAAGTTGATTAAAAAGAAAATAGAGGAGAATCCTAGGAGGTGGCATGAGGTTTTATCTGAAGCTTTATGGGCTCATCGTATATCTAGACATGGTGCTACTAAGGTTACTCCTTTTGAGCTTGTGTATGGTCAAAAAGCTGTTTTGCCTATTGAAGTGAATTTGAATGCTTATCGGTTAGCTAAACAGAATGATCTTGATGCTGTTGATTATCATGATTTGATAATAGACAATATTGATGAAGTGACCGATAAGCGATTGAAGGCCTTGAAGGAAATTGAAAAGGATAAGATACGAGTTGCTAAGGCCTACAACAAGAAGGTAAAACAAAAGTCTTTTCAGGTTGGTGATCTGGTTTGGAAGACAATTCTACCTATAGGATCGAAGAGCAACAAGTTTGGTAAATGGTCTCCAAGTTGGGAAGGTCTGTACAAGGTGATTAGAGCGATCTTCGGTAATTCTTATATGGTGGAGACTTTGCAAGGTCAGCAGCTGCCAAGGGCACTTAATAGAAGGTACTTAAAGCGATATTATCCAAGTGTTTGGCAAGAAACTTGATTCATATGGCCGATAGTCTTAAATATCATCCTTAGAATAAAAAGGCCGATGGATTTTGTTATACATCGCCCTCAGGAGTGTTTTCTTGTGCTAAAGTGTTTTCTGGTACGCAAGCTTTACCAAAAAACAGGGGGGCATATGTTGGCGATCAAAATTGGCACAAGAACAACATGACAGGAAGAACCGGTGGAACCGGATTCCGAGACCGGTGGAACCGGTTTGGTTCACTGTTGCCCGTCTGGCAGGGCAAACCGGTGGAACCGGTGGAACCGGTTTTCTCCGAGTCCTAGTAGGTTTGGACTCTTTTTGTAGATCCGAGTTGTATAGGACTTTCCTTGCGGGGTACGACCTCCCCACCCTATAAATATGAAGGGTCACGGCCGATTGAGTATCATCCAATCGATCAAAACATTTATTACCTTTACTTTTTGTCATCTCCAAACCCTAGCTTTTTCAACCCTAATTCTGTTCGTTCTTCGTCTCCACGGCGTTTGACGGCTCTCTGAGTGGCCTGCCGATCTCAGAGAAACCCTAGGCGCGTCTGCCCTCCTGGGCCGGCGATCTTAGGTCTACGCAGCATCCCCCGTAGAACCGGTTTCACCGGATCTACAAACCGGTTTCGCCGGTTTCGCCTGGGCCTGCTGCAGTCGATCGATCCGTTGCGGATCCGCGCATTCTAGCGCAAACTCGGTGTGTTGACCGTGAAAGGCGTCAACACATATACTCCTCATCCATGGTTTCTTTACCAAGGCAAGCCATATATTCGGTCATGAGACGATCACCATAACCATAGTCGTACTCCCCATCATCATCATCGGCTAGCAATTCCTCCGTGTAATCTTCTTCGTAACCATAGCGTTGCAAGAACCAGGGTCCATTGATGTGCTCATCATAATCTCGACGTGCCTGCTTGGGACAGAGGTCCCTCTTACACTTCAACACAACCCATTGCGCTTGGCCATGCGACTCGTCAAGGAACCATACTACCAATTCACACTCAGAAGAAACATCTCCATAGTACACCCCCTTCTCCGATTTTCCTAGATGCAACTCATAGTGTTCGATACCTGACGGCGGTGGTGCAATTAGCTGGTATCTCCCTGTAGACAAGTTTATTCTGCGGAAATGAATTGAGGGCTTGTTTAGTTCCTACAACAAACTTCATTATTCATCAAACTTCACTATTTATCAAAGGGAATCTTACATGCATGGAGCAGTAAACGTGAGTTAATGACAAAACCCATTCCATAACCCCCTAACTTTGCGAGACGAATCTAATGAGCCTAACTTGGCCATGATTAGACAACGTCGTGCTACAGTAAACAATCTCTAATGATGGATTAATTAGGCTTAATAGATTCGTCTCGCGATTTCCCGTCCATCCATGTATTTAGTTTTATAATTAGATCATGTTTAGTCCTCCTAATCTTAGGTTTACAATTGCTACAGTAAAGGATTCAAAATAGTTGCACGAACTAAACAAGCCCTGAATGTGTTAGCAAGAAGCTAGGTCAATTACTAACGGTCAAAGAAAAGTACTTTTGAAGTTATTAGGGTGAAAGGAATGAAGTTGGGTACCTCATGACAAAATTATCTGGGCGACATTGGACGTATAATGCTCCTTGCCAGTAGACACCGTAATGCTGATTGGATGGAAAATGTACCCTATCAGCTATGGTTCCCAATAGATTTTGGACTAGGCGGTCTTTAGTACTGATTTTCATGTACTAAAGTTTTCTAAGATATTTTCATAGATGTTTGTAATAAGCAAGGCTGTGTGCAGTCACGCAGAGGCCGATAGGCTGTGTGCGTTACTGCAGAGGCCGAAATGTAATTCCATTATCTAAAAAAAGCTATGGTTCCCAAGGCAGGACCTTCTCGGATAAAAGGCCTCTTCTCCCAATGCCCGGTCCTTGAGGAGAATACACGCATGGCACACGGCGATGGTGGCCACTCTAGTTGCTCTGTTGCAGGATTCAAATTGCAAGAACTAGGGGCCTCGGGGACCAAAAACACCTCATAGTGTGGTGAAGTGGCCGGGTCAAAGATGAGATACGAGTTGTCGTCGTCGAAGTCCGTCGTCTTGAAGGGCAAAGACGATGAGGCCGGCCGCGGGGGCAAGCTTGCCCATTGTCTCGTGGCAGGGTTCACTGTCGCGGCACGCGACGTCGTAGTTGTGGGCGCGCTTGGAGAACAAGAGGAGTCCGTTGCAGTGATCTCGGATCACCCAAGAGCCAACGTTTTTGGCACCCGCCAAGTAGCCCAGGCTATCGGAGATCGTCGTTGCTGGCCTCGTCGGCGGCGAGGAGAAGAGCGGCGGGAACCCATCTCGCGAACACAGCCTGAAGAAGATGCCGCCAACTGAGAACGGCAGGAGCTCCGTGCGCAGCAACCGGCGGGAGTCCACGACGGCGCGCCACGCCTTGCAGACGCAGCGGGACGCAGCCAGGCCGCGCGGCGAGAGACAGGCGAGCACGGCTGCGAGCATGTCGTCGGGTAGCGGCATCGTCAGCTCCTCCGCCGCCTTCTCCATGCGGTTCCTCGGCGACTGCTTGCGGTCGCGGCCTTGCGAATTCAAACTTTTGCTCTGCTCCTTTTCCCCTGAAGAGGCGCTGTGGCGGGGCGCCATATTTATGAGCTCGGCCGTTTCGGCAAGAGGACACAGGTCGGTCACCAGCTAACGACGAACCCGTCGCATGTGGCGCTGATCGATCAGCTGCGTCGGAGTCGGACATGGAGACATGCTCGGGTTCGGTCTCCTTTGTTTGATGCCCGGAGATGGAGTCCGTGTGGGTTTGCTACTTGCTAGGCTAGAATCAGGTGTCACAGAAAAAGCGCCTAGAATCAGGTGAATCATCATCACCTCGATCCTTCGTTCTCCACTGGTTAGCCAAGAGCGAGCCGCAAGGGCTAAAGGGTGGCTAGACGCCTAGACGCTACGGCTTAAGGCTTCCCCAGTGTGCAGAACTGCAGATAGGACCCGATCCTTTACAGTTGCGGAACTCGAGAGAAAATCGAAGGGGCCACACAAACATATATATGCTACTTCAAGAATTTTGCGATCTACCCTAATTTTTCATTGTCCGCAGGACCGCACAAGCATACACTAGCTAGCTACAACTATATTAATTAATTATGCAATGGCAAAGCAAAAAAAATACAAAAGTGGTCAATATACCTTACTTGTTCATTTAAAATTCATTGAGTGATCTTTCTCGGTATTGAAATCATCAATTGTTCAAAGCTCCGGTGACCTTCATCGCAATATCTCTCTCAATGTAGAAGTACCAAGCCTTGACTTTCTTTTAAGTCTTGTCTTGGTTTCCTACAATGATTTGGCCTGATTTCATAAAAAAAATCCTATACTATTATGAGATAAGAAATTAAATTAGAAACATGTTTAGGGCATGTGGATTAGGGGAAAAGGGGTGTGATGGCGCTGTCGGGGAGCCAGAGTGCGCAGCACTGATGCTAAGGCCCTGTTTGTTCGGGCTTCTCCGGAGCTTCTGGACCCCAAAAGCCAAAAGCCCAAACAAACATTAGGCTTCTCGGTATGGCTTTTGGATCCCGAAAAGCTCCCAAAAGCCCAAAACGAACGTGAAGCAAGAAAGCCACCCCAGACGAGCTTTCCGCAGCAACTTCAACGAAATTACAGCGCCTGCCACCGCCAAAGTAACGAATCGTTATTTTTCTTTTCTTCCGTCCGTGACTCCTCTCGGCCCAGCCGCGGCAAATCTCACTGCGTCGCCCGCGAGAGGAGCTCCCGAGCGGCGGCGCGAGGCCGCGCGCACCTCCTCCCCTTCCGAATCAAGGTCGTCGCCGAGTTCGCCCCCTCCGGCGTCGTCTTCCCCGCCGAGTTCGCGCCCTCCCACGCCGTCTTCCCCGCCGAGTTCTACCCTCTCAAGCCGGCACGCAGATCTGGGCCCTGTCTCCCTGTCTCCTGCTTCAGCGTGCGTCGGGGTCCTGTTCGCCCTGCTCCGGGTGGGCGCACAGCTTGGGGCCGGCGGCTAGCTCGTGGCCAGCACGCAGATCCGGGCCGGCAGCCAAGTGTTGGCCGGCGGCCAGCTCTGGACGGACGCCCAAGGTAAAAGAAATTGTTTCCCTCTCCCTTTAGCTTCTGTGTAGTGTAGATTGTAGAATCATTCATAGCTTTGTGTTTAGATGGACAAGAAAGGAAAAGGAAAGGGCAAGGAAAAGGCCAAAGAAAAGGATAAAATTATTTGCAAAGCAGATTGGGATAATCCCCACATGACTTCAATTTTCTGTAAAATTTGTATTGAGGAGATCAAAGCTGGGAACAGACCTCTGGGTACATTGACCGCTAGAGGTTATAAAAATTTGGGGACAAGTTTTTTGCTAGAACAGGGAAAGATTATACCCAGAAGCAGCTCAAGAATCGGTGGGATAACCTGAAGATTTTGTATACATTTTGGAAATCTCTCTGGACCAATACTGTACTGGGGAGGAATAATGAATTGGGGACAGTGACAGCAAGTGATGAATGGTGGGAGGCGAACACAAAGGTTAGAAATCTGCCATGTGTGTGTATGTTTGTCGGCACTTCTATTTGGTGTATGCTGCTAACCAACTTGTGTATGTTATTTCTGTTTGTTGTGTAGGGACACATGCAAAGGGAGAAGAAGGCACTTCGTTATGGTCCTCCACACTGTTTGGAAGAAATGGATTTTATGTTTGACAAGAGTCATGTCTCGGGGGTCTCTGCATGCATTCCTGGTGAAGAAGGTGAAGAAGGTGGTGGAGACAGTGCAGCCGATGGAGAAGAGGAGGATAAGGATGAGACTTATTTTGAAGAAATTCCCGAGGATCATGTTTCACCTACCTCATCTGCACGCAACCCACTGAAGAGAAAGGGGAAATCTCGTAGCCCTAAGAAAATCAGCCCAAGGAAGAAAGGGAAGAACCCCATGGTTAGGGTGATGTCGCGTATGGTGGATGATGTGATTAGCTCAAACTCTGTGACCTCCAAAGCACTGACCGGTGATTTTACTCGAGAGTCAATTAGAGAGGTTATGGCCTTGGTCAAAGAAGCTGGAGCACTAGAAGGGAGTGATGAGCATTACATGGCAACACAATTATTCAAGCATGCTGCCAATCGTGAGATTTTTTTGACCTCATTTGACACAAATGAAGGAAGATTGAATTGGCTCAAGAGATGCTATGAGGACAGGAAGAATTAGGGAGGCTTGCTATGTTTACTGTATCCTATCTTTCATTTGTGTGCTACTGTTATTTGTAATGAACCTTTCATTTGTGTGGCACTTTTCCCTACCTAGCTACTTTTATTTGTAATGAACCTTTCATTTGTGTGGCACTTTTCCTTACCTAGCTACTTTTATTTGTACCAAACCTTTTATTTGTGAGGATGTTGTAAGCTACTGTTCTCTACTTATTTGTGAAAAAATTGTGTGTTTCTGTAGATGAGTTCAGAGAGTGATGATGATGATGAATATGCCAAGATTTTGGATATTGCTGTACAGAGGCAACAAATGATGCATCGAGTGACAAATGCGGCAAACATGTTTAGTATGTATTACGGTGAAACTTACTTGACCAAGGCTGCTAGGAGAGAACCTGAAGTGACTGGTTTACAGTGGGTCATGAACACTTTGAGCCGTCCTAGAGCATGTTACAAAATGTTCCGGATGTCAAGAGCGGTGTTTGATACTTTGCATGAAACATTGGTTAACAACTATGGTTTGAAATCAACTATGGGTATGAGTTCTATTGAAAGTTTGGCCATGTTTTTATGGACAGTAGGTGGTCCCCAATCTGTTAGCCAAGTTGAGAATAGGTTTGAGAGGTCCACGGAGACAATCAATAGGAAGTTCTCACATGTCTTGAATTGTGTAAACAGATTGGCTGTAGACCTTATCAAACCAAATGATCCAGAGTTTGTAACTGTGCATTCTAAACTACAAGAGCCTCGTTTTTCACCTCATTTTGATGGTGCTATTGGAGCAATAGATGGAACTCATATCCCCGTTACCGTGCCTTCTTCCGCGACGGTTGCACACTTTGGTCGGTACCGATCTACTACTCAGAATGTACTTGCTGTATGTGACTTTGATATGAGATTCACTTTTGTGGTTGCTGGATGGCCGGGTTCTGTGCATGACACAAGGGTGTTCAATGAAGCATTGGAAAAATATGCTGATAAGTTTCCCTTTCCTCCTGAAGGTACACATTATTGGTTCTGTGCATGACAGTAGCTACCTTTTTATTGCATAGCAACTAAATTATTGGTAACATTCTTGCTATATATGTAGGCAAGTACTACCTTGTTGACTCAGGCTATCCTAACCGAAAGGGTTTTCTTTCACCTTACAAAGGAGAGAAGTACCATTTACCAGAGTTTCGACAAGGTCCCGGTCCAAGAGGTAAAAAAGAAGTGTTCAATCACTTGCACTCGTCACTACGCAATGTTATCGAGCGGTCATTCGGTGTTCTCAAAATGAAGTGGAGAATACTTTTGAAATTGCCAAGTTATCCAATGGAGAAGCAAGCAAGGATTATAATAGCATGTATGGCCCTACACAACTTTATTAGAGAAAGTGCTTTGAGTGACCGCCTCTTTGATATGTGTGATCAAAATGAAGACTTTGTTCCAATAGTTGGTCAAGCATCATCGTCTGAAGACCAAGTACACGGACAAGAGGAGAGCGACATGAATGCTTTTCGTGATATGATTGCTGATGCTTTGATGACTAGTAGAGAGTAGGGTGACGATTATTGGAACCAAGACATGTCCTAATTATGTGTTATGACTTATGACTTCAGATGCACTTCTAGATGAATGGCTAATGACTATGCAATTTACTATATTTTTATTTCGAAAGAATTCTGCAAACATTACCTTTATTCCAATAAAAAAATCTTTTTTAAAAAGTATACTCATAAACCACATAAATACGGCCCATACAGCTATTATACATCACTTCCAGCATATACACCATCAGAAAAGCTGGGTTGCCAAACGGTCTCAGCTTTCAGGAAGCAAGCTTTCAGAAAGCCAGCTTTCCAGGGTGAAAAGCCTGCAGCTGCTTTTGAGCTTCCTGCAGCTCAAACAAACAGGCCCTAAGTCGGTGGAGTCGTTTTCCTCCTCAACTCTCCTGTTCTTAGGCAATGAGACTTTGCGACGCAAGGAAACTTTGCATTTCTTCAGCTGTTGCGGCTACTACTTGGAAAGTTGCAGCCCGTTCGGCTGGCTGGTGCTAATTCTGGCTGGTGGCTGGTGCTGATTTTCTGTGAGAGAAAAGTACTGCTGGCTGGCTGGTGGCTGGTGCTGATTTTCTGTGAGACTGAAGTACTGTTGGCTGGTTCTGAACCAGCCAGCCGAACAGGTGTTGGGCATTGGCCCTGTAGCGCCTACCGAACATAGGCTATCGGAAACAAAGAAAAGCAATAAAAAGTTTATATTGTTGGGTCTGCGGCCATCCTCGTTTCCATCACTGGTCCTATATCTTTTGTGCTGGATACTTATACATTGTGGCAGTGATCCAATACTAAAAAAATAAAGATGCAGCTCCACACAGAGAACTTGGTTCATGAAAGATGGAATAAAAAACTTTCCTTCATCTCTCACTTTCCTGCGCTCTCTTGGCTTGCACCTCATGCTACATGCGCGCTTGAATTTTTTATTCCGACATATGTCCCACATGCAGATAAACATTACTCCCTCGAACCTTTGCACGCCGGTACCAAAAATCGATGCCTTACCTCTAGGCTATACTCCAAACGGTCGGTTCCTGTGGAGAGGCGGAAGGGAGAAGCAGGGCTCGAAGAAAACGAGCCGTGCAAGGACGCGGGGATATAGCAAGTAAGCTGCAAGGTTTTCCCTTTAGGACCGACTACAACAAGCTCGCGACTCTAATAGAAACTAAGGGTCAGCTCTCTGCTCTATTTGCTTGCAATGCGTTGCCTATCAAAGTCGGCGAACGCTTCCACTTCCACCCCCTCTTGCCCTTGTTACGCAACACGCCAACAAAGAACCTTGGTTCCGTTGCGCCCTGTATTCTGAGGCGACCAAACTCTCACTTCATGATGAGTCAAACAATTTCAAATTTGACTAGATTTATACAAAATAATACTAACATTTATGGTATAAAATTAATATCATTAGATTAACCCTAGAATCTATTTTTATACTAAATCTATTTAAAAATAAATTGTTAATAATTTTTTTATAAATTCGGTTAAATTTGAAATTGTTTGACTTCTCGGAAAGCAATAGTTGCATTTTTTTTTTTGGGCCTGACTACATGGAGAGGCCTCTCCAGATTGCGCTAGCTGGAGAGCCCTCCGTTAGTTACCAGATATAGGCCTCTCCACTTGCTAATTCCAAAAACGAAAAGAGGAGGCCACGTTCGTGTGTGCTCGTCCTGATGACAATCGCACGTAGCGTACCAACGGCAAGGACCGAGCTCGCGTGGGATGCACAAGAGGCCCATGGATAAAAATAACGGCCCACAACACAGAAGCTGAAATATGCTACTGTACCTGATTGAAAACAAACTAATTGATAGTCAAGTAGTAATTTTGAGGTTGCAAAATGTAACTAGGTGACTTGCAAGGGACAGAACAGAAGTAACTCTTTTGTTTTTTTCACTAAACAAGGAAGTGATTATTATTTGACACATCAGATTTGCTTCACAACATCATGGCGATTTAATTTGTCATACCAACATATATAGTTACATCTGAGTATAGTAACAAATAATGTATATGCTACATTTTCAAAGAATCCAAATATTCAATCTAGGACAAAAAAAGAAACAAAATTCATGTAATATGCACTGTTAAAAGGTTGGAAATCTGCACCATACATAACATTGATAGGAAACTTTGGTGATGGTTAGAACCTTAGAAACCAAATATAGAGTTTCGACGGTCAAAATTGGTACAATTGTCATAAGAAGTTTCATCAATGTAAAGTAAAATTTCTGGAAATCGTGCTTTCACAAAAAGTAACTATGGTTAAAATAGAAAGATATACACAGCTAACATATTCTGTTGACAAGAGCACAAAATTGATTATGTTTTATATTATTCAAGAAGTAACTATCTCGCACAAGCATTCAACATGACATAACTTCAGCCAATAGACAGTAACTTGCAGACGGCACAAGAATTAACATACCGCTTGGTACTTAAATAGGATATATATTACATATTTTGGCATGATGCTTTTGTTTATAACTTAGCCTGGTCCAGCACATCTTGCTCTCACCCTTCCTTCTTCCTGAATCTGTTTTCACAGCCTTCAGTTGTGTGCTTATTTGATCCACAAGTTTTACACTTGATTTTCGTTTGCTTCCCTTGAAGGTTAAAGCCAAGCTTTGTCCTAGTTGAAACTGGCCTTCCTTTTGGCTTCGAAGCTGGCGGGTCATTTACATCCATTGAGGATTGTTTGGTTTCTGTCAGGCCTTTTGGTTTTTTTGAACTCCTCGCCTTGAAATCTGTTATTGCAGATTGCATCTCGCCCATCCTCTTCCTCACCAACTCGCACATCTTCTCATTTGTGCTAGCTTCCTTTGCAATCTTTGCAAAGTTGTTGCACAGTGTAGCGTATCTTACTTCTTTTAGCGACTTTTTCTGATTAGGATGTGGATCTCCATGTTCTGCTTCTTCCACCCCTTGATGCTCTCCTGCCTCTTCCCATGCCGCTATTCTTAGACTTTCCCCTACCACAGTAGACCACCTGCGCAGCAGGTAATTTGCTGGGATCTCATCAATGTAGACATGTGTCATTATCTTCAATATATGGCAGCAGATCAATCCATCCCTTTTCATCTTTGAGCACTGACACACATAGCTTTTCTCATCCACATCTGCATATACCATGTAATCTCTTTGCCCATATCCAAGCACAAGCCCTTTTTGTTGGGGATAGTGTATACGTCTTGTCCAATAGACAAAAAAATCCATTAGCTTATGGACAGCTTCAACTCGTGCTGGAATTTGTAGTATATTGACCTTGTGTAGAATTTGCAAGCTTGCTCTTCAATTGGATAGCCACTGAACAGTGCACTGGGGACTTTCTCCTCTGTTATAAACTCGTTCTCATTTTCAACGCTCATCACCATTTCTTGGACCTTCATGTACTGAAGCACAAAGTTCAGCAGGCTCATCTGAGGGTTCACATAGCGCTTGAGCACCGCATTGAACCCTTCGCTGCGCGCTGTGCTCTGCAGGAAAGGGAAGAAGAACTGCATGTAGTACGTCGGTACCCAGCTCGTCCTCAGCTCATAGAGATGTTGCGGATGCCTGTTCCCATGTGCTTCATATTATATTATGATAGCAGTTCACCTTGTTTCAAATTCTGACTCACACACGTTGTAGTCCATACATTCGTTCAGCTCCTTAGAAAGGCCGGGTTTTTTGTCCAGGTAGGTGGCAAGAGGGCCCTGCACTTTGCTCACAATGTGCCATCTACAGTTTCTATGAACTGTGTTTGGGAAGACTCTTGCTATAGCCGCTCCCATTGCTCCGTCCTGATCTGTTATAATGGTCACAGGAGCTACACCACCCATAGCGTCCAGGAACTTTGTGAACAGCCACACAAAGCTGTCAGTTGTCTCATCCCCCATGAAACCACAGTCGAACTGAATTGTCTGCCCGTGGTTGTTGATACCAACAAAGGGCGCAAAGGGCATCTTGTATCTGTTTGTCATATAAGTGGTGTCGAATGAAACACAGTCGCCATACTCCTTGTATGCAGCTCTTGCAGCACCATCCACCCAGAAAAGATTCCTCACCCTGTTTTTCTCATCCAGCTGGAACTTGTAGTAAAAATTTGGATCTCCCTTCTTCAAATCCTCAAACAATGCCAACGTCTCCTCCATGTCTTTGAACTTTGTCCCTTTGCCCAGCTTCGCTTTGTGGTTGCTGATGTCTTTGGCGGTGTATGGAGCAAATTTATGCCCTCCATAGATCTCTGCCATTATCTGCATCATCCGCCCAGTGGAAATAGTTGCGTCGTGCAACAACTCCACAAACCTTTTTTCCTCCTCCAGAATACCTCTGTGAGATTTTAGAAATCTTTCAGCTCAAGCTTCTCGCATACTGGATGATTATGGTCCTCATGGGAAGTAGTAAAGACATGTATATTCAAATATACAAATATGATACACATGTAATTAGTGGCTTAGAGGTCATCAAAAAAATGCAAGAAGTAAGGAACAAAAGTTCTTAGATGAGTATCACCGATAAAGTACTCGTAAGTTACTTTTTCTATGTTTCAAATCACTATCAAGTTACTTTATATATCATGTAAATCGATGAAAGGTTACATCTTAAATAATATGCCGAGTGACAACAGTTACTTTATATCTCATATGAAACATTGTTTAGTTACTTTTTTGTGTTCCAAGGAAAAGACCAAGTTACTTTTCTATGCGATGCAAAACAATGATAAGTTACTTTGTATTTCATAATACTTTAGACACACGTCAAGATAGCTAGGCCAAATTATGCTTCACATTGTCATGATTATATATTTTAAAGTTTTAACTTACTCTTTATCATTTTTAAACTTGCAGATTCTATACCTATATTCATTGGAGCATGGTTTGAGAAGGATTTCAACAACATGATGTTGGGTTAGTGTTTGGACTACGAATCTTGTCAGAAAAGCTATAGCCAAGGACAGTAAACCTGACGGAACTTTTAGTGCATTGCATATTTTTCCCTCTACCAAACTTTTCTTCAAATTATCTCAATAATTGTGTGCTAAGTTAGTTCATATACGACTCTGATAATTGACAATTTACTTTTTATCCCATATAAATCAATAATAAGCTACTTCTTCTATGTTTCAAATCAGCAACAAAGTTATTTTCCATCTTACGTAAACCAATGATAAGTTACATCCCCAATGAGCTAAAATATGAAATGTTTACTTCCTAATTAAAAATAGAGAAGGAAATGAACTACAACAGTTTTTTTTTCAAAAAATCACAACAAAAGATAATGCTAACACTTTTTATTTAGCTTTTGTCAATGTTTAATGTAGCCATACTAGAAGAGAAAGGACAAGCTGAAAATAAATAATAAGGCTACGGAATATAGGAAATGAACCTGGATGTTGTTCATGGGATGTCTGCTTGGGAAAAAGGCACGTGCAAACAGAGTTCCTTCTTCAAACCTAAATGAAACAAAAGAATGATGAATATGGGCAATTGTACATATTAGCGGACAGGGGATAAGTTGAAGCATGCCACAACCTGCTTTGGTAGTGAGCTGTACCGACTAGCTCCTAGCAAGGGCTTCAAGTTCAAAAGATAAAACTGAAGGATCACGCATAAGCACAATAACAATGCTAAAATGCTTGTAAAAATTAAAACAAATGTACTGGAACAAAGAAGATAAGATATATAGGGGGGGTATACAGAGAGGCAGGGGCGGAGCCAAGCCCGGTGCTACCAGGCATTCAGCACTGGCCTTGACTGTACAACCCCATGAACTCTTAGGGAGCAAAATGAGGCTATAGATCAAAATTCAGTCAATTTTCAATAAATTTAGCACCTCTTCTTTGATCTCGCAACCCCTGGTCAGCTTTCCTAGCTCCACCACTGCACGCAGAGAAGTTAGTAAGTTACTTCTTCTGTGTTTCAAACTATATACAAAGTTAGTAAGTTGCTTCTTCTATGAGATTCTGCTTTATATTTTACAAATCAAATTGAGATAAAACTTCATTGTTACCCTATAAAACTTCAGAATGATACTAACCCATGCTAACCAAATCAACAAGGGAAGAATAAGCTAGTTTTTATGCTCCTATATATATGGTTGTATCACTAAATTTCTAGCAAACTACTTATTCCACGAATTTACTTTCTATATAATGTAAAACAATTAAAAGTTACATTGTAAAACATGTAAAAGGTTGAGTAGTTACAAACTATTCATAAGCTGACTTATGTTCCATGCAATGCAACTCAGTGACTCACACCACTACAGTCTGTCCTGTCCTACCCACCATATCGAATACAAGTCAATTAGATATTCGGTTATGCACTTATCCTTCTTTCATTAGAAGCAACTTGATGCTTTTGATGACTGAAAAAAGAGACAAGAAGACATGCATCGATGCTTATCAAGCAGCATGGTTAATCCTCCCTATTGGTTAGTGCCTTAGTGGCCATTGGTCCAGTGCTGATAAACACTAGCATAACCAATGGTTGCAAGTACTAAGTGCAACCAAGCCTGAATTGGTGGCATGTTCCATGCTCTTGGTTTCTTTACACAAAAGAAAATTTTATAAAAATTCCATCGTGCAAAAGAGTATAGTGAACTATGAATGAATTATTCATTCTTCATATAGGCAGGTACTTACCCTATAACTATAAGTACTGTAATGAAAATTTGCAAGCTCTATCAGCAAGGTCTTTGGCAAAATTGAAAGCATTCCCAGACCAGCAACTACAAGTACTTGATAATAATATTGATCATGCCCGAGTAAACAAAGAGCAAGGTTAATGTCCAACAAAGAGTAGCAGGACCAAGATACCTACAACAAATACAAATCATGATAGGCTGATGGCTCAATAGTATATGCCATGTCCACAGGATTACCATAATTATTGAATTAAATAGAAAAATGAAACATCTTCTACTAGCAAGTATCTGGGGAATACATAACTAAAACCATTCAATAAACCAAAGAGAAAAGGTGTCATAAATTACACACTTAAAGCAGATGAAACTAAAGTTTCAAATTCTTGCTAGACATCACAGAAGGTTCAAGGCTGTCACAGGGAAAATAAATTACTGGAAACCAACTTGCAGCACTAAGTTCATAGCATATCATCATAGCTTACTATATATCAACTGAAAATAACACTCAGGGTTCAAAGCTGCTGCTCCTGCTGAATACATGCTACATGCTCCTGCTAAACACCCACAATAGGAAAGTGAAACAAGTTACTTCCTACATGTTTGATAACAGGGTTGGGTTACATTGAATTTTATATAAATCAACGATAAGTTACTTCCCTCTATGTTACCCCAAAGCAGTACATGAATGGAAACAAACTATTCGTATAACTACACAATTAACATCAGCCAGGAGAGATGAACAATTAACTATGACTAGACACAACTAGTTGGATCTGATAGTGGCATCGACATGTGCATTTGTAGGATTGGCTAGCCGCCAGCAAAGGGGCATCATGCAGCGGCGGCTCATCGACGGCGCCGCCTCCTGAGAGGGGGTCGTTGAAGAAGCCACCACCTGAGTCATCTCGGCGGAGAGGCGGCGTCCCCTTAGTTTCACGAGAGCACCTGGAGGCTGGACACAGATACCTTATTCTCACTGGCAACTTCCCGCGACGGGTCGCTGACGAAGCGGCCTCCCGGATCGGCTCGTCGGAGACTCGCGTCGCCTTGATTCATCCCGTCGGAGACGTCGTGCCGCCTTGATTCCTCAGGAGCACCTCGCCGCAGTCTCCTCCTCCTCAGATACGGTTGTACCAGGCGCGCATCGGCGCATAGCTAGCTCCTCGACGCGGATCGCCTCAACACGGCGGAGATAGGATCGTAACTCTCTCTCTCCTCAGCGCGACTCCCGTCGCAGGCCACGCATGTGATTGATAACAACGGGTAGAGGGTGGAGTGCCGTAGGATTGAAAAAAAACGGAGATGAGGAGAGGTCTCGAGATAAGCTTAAAAGAGAGCTCTCTCCCCGTAGATTATAGGATAGAACAAATGACAAATTACCATCCTGACATGTGGACCCGCCTACAAGTATATAAAGTGAAGTCCCCTGTGTTTCACCTTTCATTTCCCTTCCCCCGATTCTGCCGAACAGGCGCGGCCCGCCGCCACCCCCCAACCCCGCGGCCCGCGCCCCCGCTCTCTCCGTCGAGGGCCGAGGCACCGACGCGAGGCGCTCGAGTGGACGAGGCGCGCCGACCCCCGGTCTCCGCCTCCCCGGAGCAGATCTACCCTCGCCGGAGCCGCCGGTCTCCCCTACCTCGTCCTCGCCGGATTTCCTCGCCACGCCGAAGGTCCACACAACGCCGTGTCAAGTCGTCGCCACACCTCGCCGGAGCCGCCCAGCCCCGCACGTCGTTAGAGTCCCACGTTGCCTTTCAGGTATTGCTTGCAATCTCCAGTATTCACTACTCACTACTAGGTATTAGTTATTGCTAGTTGGTAGAATGTTAGATTCGTGGCTGGATGGTTGAAATTACGTATTGCACTACTGGCTTTGCTAGTTTTTATGTTGGTTGCTATTCAGTAGTAATGTCTATGCTAGCTTGGATGGCTTTTTTAGTTAATTTTGCATGGTCAGTAGCTGTTATTGCCGTTGCTTAATGCTAGGCTTTTGGTGTTAATTGATTAATTCTTGCTTGCTCATCAGCTCATGTTAGATTTTACAATGGAATTGCTAGCATGGAAGAGCTATTGAAAAATTGCACGGTAAACTGAGATCAAATCGTGCAGTTTACCGTGCAATTTCTCAGGGTATTAAGAATGTGCTTGATTGATATGCAGGGTATGGGCCTCAGGATGCAATCTTTGCTCCGGAATGTCTGCCGAAGCCGTGGAGCTGCTGCGAGGCTCCTGGAATTTGCTCCTTCTGTAGCCACACAGCCACTGCCTACCCAGTCATTGTCGGCCATCCAACACCTCAGACCTTATGGATTTAGTCGTCCGATCGGGGTAGGATTCTTATTTGAGATACATGCTGTTGGGATTCCCCTCTCCCTCTTATTATTCTAATTTGTCTGTATGCTGTCTTTAGGATCAATTTTTCTGTGTGAAGAGTCAGATCATTCCCTGTGATGGTTTTCCTGCTGCCTTTGGTTTCTCCGCTAAAGCTCTCACGATGAGGGGTTTCTCAACGATGGGAAATGCTGAGGTTGCTTCAGAAGAGGATGATTCCAGCTCTCCTGCGGTTGAGCACCCCCCACGCATCAAGTTCAAGAGGCTTGACAAGACTGCCAGGCACATTATGAATGTAAGCTTAGTGTTACTTGCCGGAACTGTATGGCATCAGTGACAGTAATGTTACCACAGAAACATAAAGCATCCTGTTAATATTTGATGTTTGACTTTGCAGATCTTGAACAAAGAGGCTGTTGACAAGGTCCGCTCTGAGAGGGAGATTCCTGATGTACAAGCAGGATGTATCATTCAAATGAGATTGGTATAGCAATTTGCATTCCTGCTTTAGTGCTATCTGGACATGTTGGTGTTGTTGTTGGTGATACTGATCCTGTGTGTTAACAGCAAGTTCCTGAGAACAAACGGCGCGAGTCTACATTAAAAGGGATTGTGATAGCTAGGCGTAATGCTGGGATCAATACAACTTTCAGACTGCGTAGATTAGTAGCTGGTGTTGGAGTCGAGTCTGTCTTTCCACTGTAAGTGAAACTAAACACGTGGCCCTCTACTCCATTTTTAATTTTGCACTGTTTAGTTTTGGAACTTAACATGCTGAGGACTGAGCTTGATGTAATTCCTGATTCTGTAATATCCTTGTGTTGCCAGAATTAACACTAGCTGTTCATTCAAATCTGACGATCATTCAACACACACTAAATGCCATGTTTTTATTGGCCATTCCGCCCTGTCCATTAGGATGGCAGACAGGAAGCTTATATTTTTTGTTTGCGCATAACCTTAAGTTATGCTACATACCCTGATAAATTAAGGCCAGTTAATAGATGTGTTATTTCAGAATGAGAAAGATAGTTGGATATTTTCAGAACTGGGTAAATTGTACTCAGAAAGTCATGTCCGATGTCATGCTGGTATTTGCTGACTCCCAAATTTTCCTCATAGTTTCTCATACTGATGAGAAAAATGGAACTAGCTTCATTCTGGTCCTTCCCTTTGTTGTGAACCTGTGAAAATACTGTGTTGTTGACTTGTTGTTCTGAACCATGCTATGATACATACTTGACTCTTGAGTAAGTGAATGATTGTATGGCATCAAGCAGTAGGCACAAAATATTTCTTTGGCCATCTTGCAGAATGATGGACATACCTGCTTGTGCCCTATTGGCATTCTATAACATAGTCTGTAGTTTCATAAACAAGCCATCCAGTTATGTTCAAACCTCAATTGTTCTAGCTGTTTGTGCCATCTTTCTTTGCTCTGCGATTGCTGCAGAAATAAATACATTGCAAGAATGATATAAGTAGTACCCCCTCTGGTAACAAATAATTGTCACGTAGGAAAGCAACAAGCTCCCTAGAACACTAGTTTGACGATTGAAGAATAGTATTAAACTTATTTTGTTATAGTTATACTTTTTAAACTACTTGTGAAGATAAATTGAGCCATACTACTTTCCTAATAAGTTCATTTGAAATTGGTTGAAGAAAGTTTGACATCCAAAGTTTAAACATGTTGACTGTACATAACCCAAACTGGCAGTTATTTGTGATTGGAGGGAGTAGTTTCTGTGCCTTTCTCTTCATTTATTCACAGGATCTGTGTGTTTCGTTTTTTAATATTCAGAATAAGCATAAGGTGAAGGTAAATGTAAAAGATATTATCACACTCAAGTGCAGCTTCACCAACATATATAATATTAGGTCCACCTTGTGCTTGTACCATATACCTTTTTCATAGTTTGAATGTCAACATAGCTGTATCACATTTCATAGTTTGAAGGGCAGCCTGCCTTTGTTTTGTTTCATTGTTCGAGTATCCACCTGCTTTTCTCCTAAATAGCTAAAACTGTTTTTTGAACTATTCTTGATGCAACTTCTCTTTTTCATTCAGATACTCGCCAAACATCAAAGAAATCAAGATCTTGGACAGGAAGAAAGTCAGGAGGGCTAAGCTGTATTACCTGAGGGACAGGATGAATGCACTTAAAAAATGAGACAAATGTGAACTTGTTTTCAGGATTTTGTGCTGCGGATCTGCATGGTTTCTGAAGATGCGACCATTGCAGTTTGAAGTTACTTTTTTTAGTTACAGCTTTGAAAGGCATAGTTTGTAGTGCCCATGATATGGTCTGAAGCAGCAAGTGCTAGCAGAATTACCGTATTGTGATTCAGAATTAACACATGGATCAGTCGTCTCTGTCTAAGGTGCAATCGCTACTGTTGCTTCAGTGCGGAAATAATCTTGCCCAGATCTCTAGCTCCCCTTTATCTTGAAATGTGATTCAAGCACATTGTTAATTGTTATCAGTATCTGTTTGTGGTTGAGACAGAAAAGTGGTACGCCAAGATAAAAGAACTTGTTATAGTTAAATGATCTGGTCAATACTGTTTTTTGCCAATAATTTTCTGTGCAATGCCCTTGTCTAGCGGTATAAAAATGTAGATTGAACCTCCCTAAAGAGTGCCACAATGGGAAGCAAAGTAATATCCCGTCGGAGACGGTGCCCGAGATAAGGGCATGCACATGAAGAATGAAGTCACGTACTCTTATTCTGAGTTGTTCTGGGTTTATATTGTTTTTACTATGTATTCAGACATAGGTGTATAGTGAAAGCTATGTATCAGTAGAAGAATTGCCCGTAGATTTTTGTTCGGACAGAGCAAAGCTATCGTGCCCTTTAGCCTAGGTGCTTTCTCTAGTCGATTACAAATCAAGCATGCTTCTCTCCTGTGCACACACCACTTGCTCACCCTTTGTTATCACTCGGCTGTAGGCTGACTTATTACCAAATTTAGCGCCTGTTTTGATTGGAAAGAAAGTTTGCGAAAGAAAGTTTTCAATTTTAAATCAAAGATTAGGAGAACTAAACATGATCTAATTATAAAACTAAATACAAGGATGGACGGGAAATCGCGAGACGAATCTATTAAGCCTAATTAATCTGTCATTAGAGATTGTTTACTGTTGCACGACATTGTCTAATCATGACCTAATTAGGCTCATTAGATTCGTCTCGCAAAGTTACCGAGGGTTATGAAATGGGTTTTGTCATTAACACACGTTTAATACTTCATGTATGTAAGATTCTCTTTGATGAATAGTGAAGTTACAAAGTTTCAAAAATTTCATCGTGAACTAAACAGGCCCTTACCATGATATGGCATGCTGCATCATCGTCTGTTAATAAATGATCGACAACATATGGCTTTAGACGTTTAAACATGAGAAGGATGTGACGGCACCAGGCCATTGATGGCACACGGACAGAGGTGTGACAGTGACAACTTGGGCAGCATGGAAGAACATATGTACCATAGTAGCATATCTAAATATGCATAAAAATCCATCCGATGTATGGATGACAAAGCATGTAGGCACATTACATTACATCATGTAAAATTTAAAAATGAACAAAAAAATTTTAAAAGGAAATCGCTGTATGTTGAATAGTTGATGTTTGAATCTGCAACCTACAGCTATTATTATTTTTCCGCACAATTTTAATTTTTTTCATGACGACATATGCTTGTAGGTCTATGTAAAATTTAAAAAGGAGTATCTTTTTGTATGAACTAGTGATTTGCGCGCGCCCTAGCGCGCGTTTAAACTCATAGAGTAATACACAATTACATTATAAATTCATTCAGTAATGTGGAATGTATCAGGTATATATGAAGTAAATGTGCACATGGATTTACAAAAGACACTGGATATACATAAACATACATACAAATCATACATGATGCAGTTCAGATAGATACATATAGTTTACAATCACAAAGGGCATACATAGGAGTCATAGTTTAGTTTATGCAGTTTGGATAGATCCACATAGCTTACAATACTTGCAGGTTCAGCGATACTTGAGCACGAGGAAACACAGGTTATTTTACAAGATGATGATAGTGGCAGTCTAACAGGGATTGGTAACATAGTGGCATCTGAAGAGCATGAGGAACGAAGTACTGAAGTCCCTGAAGTGGCAGCTGCAAGAGAAATGGCACTTGGAATTTTTATTAAAAGGAAATTAAACAAAAGAAGGAAAGTGTAAAATCATCTATTATGGTATAACGGTGAAGAGTAAAAGTTTGTTCAAAGCATAATGATACCTGAGTGCATATCTTTCTTGGTAGTTGATTATGTGGCTCACCAATCTGCAGGCTCACGATCGGAGTGTACAATTTAAAAGTATATTGTTAGGATGTGTGCAACAGAGGGGTACAGAGGCTAAGCTGCTACCAAGAATATGATCAATGACACGTTTGATTCATATCGACTGTGCCATAGTCATCTGGATCATCAAATGTGTTGTCAATGTCAGAGCTAGATACATAGTATGCTCTGTATGTTTTGGGAAGACTGTTGAGGCCTGCTTGAAAGGAAGAAAATTAGCCATGTACAAATCAAAATGTAGTACATGTTTAAAACTTAGTATCATGAATGTAGGTCAGTTTGTATGCCTTATCTGCTCTACAAAAGCCTCAGCCACAACATCTGGATCCTCAAATAGCTCTGCCATTTCAATCGAAAACAATATTAGACAAGATATTTGTAGTGTAAGGCATAGCAGTATTAATAGTAGTCGTAGAAAAAAACGTTTGGGATAGATAAGATTCGTGTCTACCTGGATCTGTTTTTGTGAAGGATCAAAGAGGTCGACACCCTTAGATGGGTCTAGTGCCCAATGTTGCTCATTGTTCTCCTGTGGCTCGACATATGGGCTTGTGTATAGGTTTATGGGAAATGTTTGGAGTTATGTGCCTGGATTATAAGATAGCCCTAAACATCGGTTGGTAGGAATTGTTTTTATGCTTTGTGCATAGCCATTGACAGTGCAGACTCCAATATTTTTTTATCAAAAGCATAAGTCTGTATGTCGCAAAACGGCAGGAGAGACTGTAGGCAGTCTCTGCCAAATGCTTGAGGGGGGATGCCTTCGATATCAACTGTCACCTTGGTGTTCCATGGGACTTCTACACATCTGTATGTATTAGTCCAGGGCAGAAGACTAAAGATGAAATTGGGCCCCTGTATGACTTCTTGGGCTAAAACAGAATCTCGTAGCTGGGGTGTGGGAAACTCAAGGACGTAGTCTGGGGTGTGGAAAACTCAAGGATGCAGTCCGGTGGAAAGAACGATATGTTGGCTGGTCGAGCCTTTTTGCCACACATATTTTCAACAGCAATGTAAATATCATGGAGGAAGGGCTTATCAGGAAATGAAACAACTGGAGTAGCCATCGGAGCATTGGGAAGTTTTCTTCCTGTAGTGTGACTGCATCAGTGACCTGCATGAAACAGATGTTTGGATCGGGCATAGCGTCCTATGACACAATCAAAGCATCAGGTATAAGATAATGTAATTTGTTATTGGAAATTGGAAATGCAATGATTATCTAGGTAAATAACTGTGTGCAGTAATTATGGTTTAATATAATAACATAATAGGATTAGGGAAGAAAGAGAAAAAAAGAAACGGAAAAAGGAAAACAAGAGGCAACCTGTCAGCCATTCTATATACTGATAATAAAGAAGAGTCTACACTTCTATGTAAGTAACACATGGAACACAACTATAGCCATACATGTTGAAATTCAGAATGCATTCAGATATTCACCATGGACAGCCACGTAGCTAGCATATATTATCTTTCTTTGTCAGGCCAGCTTACCTCCCCTCTGCGATCAGGATTGATTGGGTCCACAAGCAGCACAGCCTTAGGATATGCTAATGGCTGACCTCAGGGAGGCAATCAGTCGTCAGGCATTGGCATAATTCTCTGCCTGTTGTCGGCCAATGCCATGTAATGAAACCTGATATTCCACCAAAGCATAGATGGCTTCAATGGACAGCCACATTCAGTGAACAGGAAAACATCACAGATAAGTAGGCCTACCTGTCTTTCCGAAGCTTGAAAGCCATTCTCGTCTCTCCCAAGCCAAAATAAGGCCATCCTTCCTTATGCTCATATATTCCAAAGGTATAGAATCCTGAAGAACCATGAAGAACGATGAACCTGTACAGATATTAGATTTGTTTAACATGTTCTCTTTCGTTTTCACCTCTTATCGATGAATTAACTGACAAGAATTGCTGAACTGTTATGTTTGTGCATCATTCACCTCTTATCAATGTTCAAAAGGACATGTTTTCCTTTAAGTGAAGGGTCCCAATTTCTGGTGAAGGAAACCTCAGCCTGGTTTTCATCTTGGTATATTTTTTGCGACCGTGCCTTAGCACGTATTTCATCTTGGTATATGATGCGGAACTCAGTGCCTTTGATCCTGCATGAGAATGCTCCATTTCAGGTTGTGTTTACCTTTAAGTGAAGGGTCCCAATTTCTGGTGAAGGAAACCTCAGCTTGGTTTTCATCTTGGTATATGATGCGGAACTCAGTGCCTTTGATCCTGCATGAGAATGCTCCATTTCAGATTGTGTAGGGATTTGTTTTCTAAATCAGTAGCAAAATGCATTCACAGGGAGGAAATAGGCAAGTCTGAATTACAAATCAATTGAACTCTTATACATCAAAGATACCAATTTTCTGTCCTCGTGGGTTCCAAACAAGGTCGCAGTAACATGCAGCAACATTACACTTTGTCATCTCTGTTTCAGTATCAATTTTGCATATATAATCAATATACATCTTAGTAAACTGAAGAATGAACACAATTTTAATTGTGCCAAAATCCAATTAGCAGCAACCTTGAAGTAAACAAAAGGTAACAAAAGCAGAGGTAGAAAAAATAAAGTAATCAAAGCATACATAGGAGCAAAATAAAGTAATCAGAATGGGTACCGTAGCCTCCGCTGTCCTCCTTGCTACCGATCTCCAAGAGGTTTAATCACGCCATTGTAGCTCACGGTGGTCACATTCCCCTCCGGGTTGGACAACGTCACCTCAAAGATGCCAATCTCAACCTGCACACCTAAATCAACAAATTCCCATCACACGGACGCCAACCCTGCAATAATAAAACCAATTGGCTGAAGCGCAGGCGGTTGGGGACTCACATATCGGTCGCTGACCTTGACGGCGAGCAAGAGAGCGGCGCACATGCGTGTGGCTTGGGGTTGGAGCGGACGTAGTTGGTGAGGCCGTTGGGGAGGTAAGAAGGGGCTCGTCCATGGCGATGTTGACCAGCTTCAACGAGCGGAACCCGACCCCGCACCACACAGCCCCCGGCCCAAGCCCCCCGCCGCCGACCGGCGGGTCTGTCGGCATTGGGAGCATATCCATGGCCACTGCTGTCGCCGACACGCTGCAAGAAGGAAGCAGGGGGCATGGTTGTGGGGATCGGAGGGCATGCGGGCGGGTGGTGGTGCCCAATGGCGCCAAGGCCGGCCGGGTCCCCTAGATCCGACGACTCAACGGCGCCCGATTCAGTCGATGGCATGGGGCCGGACTCGCGGCCACCAGCGAGCAGAGCGGCGGGCATGCACGCCGGCGAGCCATGCGGCTCCCAGGGCCGCGTAAGACCCGCGCTAGCCGCCAACACACCCTCGTGCGTCACTGCTCCGCTCCTGCCTCCGCCCGCCACCCCCCTGCGCCGTACTGCCTGCTCGCCGATGGGATTGCGGCGGCTGGGGCGACCGAAAGGGAGGAGGGCAGAGAGAAACGGGGAGCCTTATCTAGTCACACGGAAGCGAGGCCGACGCGCTTCGAGAGGCTTCCGCCCAACGAGACCCCGACGCATGCACCCGCAAGAAGAACGAGGAGACGAGACGCCGGCAACCGAGGGATTTGATGGCGCACAGGTGGTGTTCACGTGGAGGTTGAAAAAATTTTGTAAAAAAGAATCTCGCATGCATGGAGTACTAAATGAAGTCTATTTACAAAATCTTTTCACAGATGAGTGCAACTTTACGCAACGAATCTAATGAGCCTAATAAATCCATGATTTGCAACAGTAATGCTACAGTAATCATCCTCTAATCGTGCGGTCAAAGGCCTCATTAGATTCGTCTCGCGAATTTGCCAAGGGGTTGTGGAGGTAGTTTTGTAAACTGACTTTATTTAATACCCCTAATTAGTGGTCAAAGGAGGGTGAAAAAAATTTCACCCTCCATCTAAGGGGGTGTTCAATTCCCCAAAAAATTTTCACCAAAATTTTTTCCAAGGGAATCTTACATGCATGGAGTAGTAAACGTGTGTTAATGACAAAACCCATTCCATAACCCCAGGTAACTTTTCGAGACGAATCTAATGAGCCTAATTAGGCCATGATTTGCAACAGTGATGCTACAGTAACCATCCGCTAAACATCCACTAATCATGGATTAATTACCATCATAGATTCGTCTCGCGATTTGCAGGGGAGATCTATAATTAGTTTTATTATTAGTCTATATTTAGTACTTCTAAATAGTAAGATTCTCTTGTAAAATTTTTCGCCAAAATTTGCGTTTTAGAGAGCCTGGTACGTACGGCCTCATTGCGCCACGTAGCTAATAACAACTTACCTACAGAAGGAGGAAGAGAGATCGAGGCGCACGTGGCGATCTCCGTTCTCTAACCGCCGCGTCGATGCCGTCATCAACCCCGCTGCCGGCGACGGCGCCGGGAGTGCATCGCGGCCGCCGGCCGCCAGTGCTCTCCGCATCCGCATACCTCGCCGCGACTCTAGCGCTCCTCGCCCTCGCCGCGCTCGCCTACTCCCGCGCCGCCTTCCCCCGCTTCCCGCACCCGCCGGCCACCCGCCGGTGCCGCCCCGACGCCGAGGGTTCCTGGTCCATTGGCGTATTCGTCGGAGAGTCACCTTTCTCCCTCAAGCCCATCGAACACGTGACCACCTCCCCGAGTTAATTACTTAATCCCCTTCTCCCTGTCCTTGTGATGGTGGTTAACTTGGTTTTTGTGGCCGCAGCGGGGGATCTCCGGTGGCGGTGTAGCGGCGTGGCCGGTGGCGAACCCGGTGGTGACTTGTGCGGACGTGGCGGGGTCTGGATTCCCCAGCAGCTTCGTCGCCAACCCCTTTCTCTTCAACCAGGTTCGGAGCTCTGCTTGCTTTCGTAGCCTTTCACTAGAACTTTTATGAGGGACGGATTTATACAATGATGATGAATTGATGAGGGACAAATAAGAAATAACATCAACCTTGTCACACTTTCCTCTGTTACAAAAGGATTTGACTTAGTAATCAAAGTGGCCTCACGGCAATGCCACGATTTTAGTACTGGTTTACAGTTTACAGTCTGTCCTAATTCCTGATGAATGCAAAATTATAATGTTTAGGGGGATGCCATTTATATGTTTTTTGAGACCAAGAACCCGATCACATTGCAAGGCGACATAGCTGCTGCCGTGAGCAAGGACGCTGGCGCAACATGGCAGCAGCTGGGTGTAGTGTTGGATGAGGAGTGGCACCTTTCATATCCTTATGTGTTTAGCTACGGAAACAAGGTAAAATCTTGTTGACGTGTCTGGAGAAAACTTATTGACCTGGACAAAGGAGCTCATGTTTTAATTCTTCTTGCACCTTTCTTCCTTTTCCTTTGACTTTTTTCACAGACCTACATGATGCCTGAAAGCAGCAAAAAAGGGAACCTTCAGTTGTATTACGCTGTGGATTTTCCCCTTAAATGGAAATTAGAAAAGGTTCTTCTGGAGATGCCACTTGTAGATTCAGTCCTTGTAAATTTCCAGGGTTCCTATTGGCTCCTTGGATCAGATATAAGTTCTTATGGCTCGAAGCAAAGAGGAGAACTTTGTATTTGGTACAGCAGCTCTCCCCTTGGTCCATGGAACCCACACAAGCAGAATCGAGACCATAATAATAAGTACAAAAGGTCGATTGCCAGAAATGGAGGCAGGCCATTCATTTACAATGGCAGTCTGTATCGTATAGGCAAAGACTCTGGTGGCGAATCTGGCAATAGTATCCAAGTGTTCAAAGTTGAAGTCCTAACAGCAAATCGATACATGGAAGTTGCGGTCCCTTTTGTCCTTGACAAACCCCTCACGGGCCGAAATGCATGGAACGGTGCAAGGTCCCATCACATTGATATCCAGCAGCTTCCATTAGGTCAACTTTGGATTGGGGTAATGGATGGTGACAGAGTACCCTCAGGTGACTCAGTTCATCGCCTGACTATAGGCTACATGTTTTATGGTGTTGCTTCCATTTTAGTTCTGCTTCTAGGTGCACTTATTGGTGCAATCAAGTGCATCTTACCACTTAGATGGTATTTTCCACATACTGAGAAACGGAGTGATACCTTCAATATGGAGAAGCAGGTCCTTCTATGCCACAAGTTTAGTTCGCTTATCTGCAATGTTAACAAGTTGGGATCTCTTGTTGGTGGGAGAATTAACTACAGAGCTTGGAAAGACAGAGTTTACATAGCTGTTATTATAGTGATATTAGTAGTCCTAACCTGTTCTGGGACTCACTACATCTTTGGTGGCAATGGTGCAGAAGAGCCGTATCCTGTTATGGGCAGCTACTCACAGTTCACATTGTTGACCATGACCTATGATGCCCGACTTTGGAATCTGAAGATGTTTGTGAAGCATTACTCTAAATGTGCATCTGTGAGGGAGACCATAGTGATCTGGAACAAAGGTCGACCCCCATTGCTAGGTGAATTGAAGTCAATGGTGCCTGTTAGGATTAGAGTTGAAAATAAGAATACACTGAACAACAGATTCAACATAGACAAAGAAATTAAGACAAGGGCTGTTATGGAGCTTGATGATGATATCATGATGACATGTGATGACTTAGAGCGTGGATTTAAGGTATGGAGGGAGCACCCTGATAGGATTGTTGGGTACTATCCACGCCTTGCTGAGGGCAGGCCTATGGAATATCGCAATGAGAGGTATGCTCGGCGACATGGAGGTTATAACATCATACTAACGGGAGCAGCATTTATGGATCATGAGCTGGCTTTTAAGAGATACTGGAGCAAAGAGGCTGAGATAGGAAGGCAGGTTGTTGATAGTTTCTTTAATTGTGAGGATGTTCTCCTAAATTTCTTGTTTGCGAATGCAAGCTCAACAAGCACAGTGGAGTATGTGAAACCATCTTGGGCAATTGATATGTCTAAGTTCTCAGGAGTAGCCATTAGTCGAAACACACAGGCACATTACCATGTTAGGAGCAAATGTCTTGCTATATTTTCAGAAATCTATGGGAATTTAACTTCCAGGAGATTCTTTAATAGCCGAGGTGATGGCTGGGATGTATAGTGACACAGATGACTGGGTAGCTTGTTCTTGATTGTTAAAGAGACTGCTTAGCAAAGTTTGTAAGGTAGTCAGGCAAGTTCTGGATCAGGACTGATGTGTTTATTAACTGTCGCCAGTTTGTATTATAAGTTGGCATGTCCCTGTCTGTAAATTCTTCAAAGATTCTTCCTTTACGTTCTGAATTTAACATTTTCAATTGTTAGTTAGAATTGTACTGGGTCTGTAAACTGTAACTAGTGGTACTGTCCATGCAACTGCTACTCTGTTATAGAATTAATGATGATTTGATCTCCCTTCAGATAACCAGAGGTTATCATGAAGTATTCCTGATTATTTGCACAATTACATTACACGATTGATGCTACCAGAAAAAAGAAAGAAAGATAGGGATTCTCTATGTACAATTGTCAGACTTCATTGGATGAATCGGTATGTACTTCCAGGTGACAGTAAACCTACACTTTTTTCTCAAATTGAAAATGCAGGTCATGTAGTTTATAGTACATGATTGAATAAGTAATAGAATCACTGCCACAAGAAGCCATGAGGTCACTCTGCTTGAATCAAAACTTGAAGTTCTTCTTCAGGTAAACTACAACCTCTTGCTGCAAAAAGGGTGTGGTATAAGGGTTATTGTTCTATTTTATATGCACTAAGCCATCTGTTCTTTCAGGAAGCTGTGAGGTACAAATTAACTTACAATCAAGCAAAGGACGACGCAGCCTGCAGCCCCAGGGAAAAGCGCGTACCAAAATTGCAAGTGGTGAAACTTTGGGCCGTCAATGAACAGGAGTGGCAAGCTTGCAGCTACAAGAATCCCGAAATAATCAGTAAACAGAACACGAGTTCAGTAGAGCGCAGAAGTACAAACAGCTGGGCAACCACACCAGACTGCATATTTATATATTTATTTATTTTGAGATCAGACTGCATGTTTCTATTGGGAGTTTTACCTGGAGGATGTGAGGCGCCAGTGATGGTCATGAATGCTATGCTGGCAGAAAGAGCTGCACCTCTTGCTAACCATCCTGGGCCAAACAACGAAAGGGCTAATACACCGAGAGCAGCACAACCAATCTGGGCGACGAACATATTATATTTCTGCAAGTTTTTCCCACGTGTATTAGTATTGATTAGGAGTATCACAGATGAAGCTCAAGAGATTTTGAGTTGCTATAAAGAGTAGTAGCTATATGTCCCAAAATGATAATATTAATTAACACAGATGAACCTTAGAAGGTTTCGATTTGCTGTAAGAGAGTGCTACAATTTTCTACAATATCAGAATCAACTCAAAATGGAAGGTCAGCTGCAATCCTGTGACAATGGCTTTTGCGGTTGCGGCCCTGAAAGCCTACGTAACCCAGGAAACATACACTTTTGCTTTTACACTGGGATATGCTTTTGAGTGGAAATTTTGTTTCAGCAACTATAGAGGTCCCAGTGCTTTGCTTTTTCCACATCTTGTGTCTGCCACTCTTCGGCTGAGGTTTTGCCTACTCTCCATTATAGTCAGTTATCTTTAAATCAATTCATTGTTAACCACGTACTCCTAACTGAATGTTCGTGGAACATTCTGATATTTTCTTAGCAGATTTAGGAATTTAATCGATGATTTCAATAATCAAAATGTGAGAAAAGTATCATAGGATAATTCGTGTAATCATGTCTTCCATATCCATCTAGGTGGCACCAAATCTTAGAAACATGATGGTACAAGATTTTTCAAGAAGATAAGTTAGGCTGAGGGGGTGTCTAAATCCGGTGAATTGATGAAAAGTGGTGAAAAGTTTTGACACTGAGAAGCGTGCCTTGTGAGAG
This sequence comes from Alloteropsis semialata, assembly GCA_004135705.1. Lineage (NCBI taxonomy): Eukaryota > Viridiplantae > Streptophyta > Magnoliopsida > Poales > Poaceae > Alloteropsis > Alloteropsis semialata. The sequence continues at coordinate 54,382,311 of CM014278.1, forward strand.
GAGACATGGTTGTCAGTGTGAAAACTTTTGGTGACTTTTGAGAATTAAACAGGCCCTGAGTCGCTAAGATGATTTTGAGCATGGTATTTCGTCCTAGGTTCCTAGTAGAGTCACAAATATAAAATATTTCCCAACAACATTTTAAAATGTGTATGTTGACCATGAACCTTGGCTGCAGGCGAGTCTGAAGCGCTGAAAAGCACGCAGCAAACTGCTCCAAGGGGCGCAATGGTCAAGGACACTCCCTTGAACGCCACCATCTCGTCCATTTTTCCCAGTACTGCCATGGCCAAGAATGCTCCTGCATGATAGTATCAACATTTCAGAAGGAGAAAAAAAAACATCAAACGGGGGGGAATTCTCTTCCGAAAACTTGCTCTAAAACCATGAAAATCTTCACTACTTTGTCGATATGCAAGAAATACTTTTTTTCTGAAAATAATATGCAAGAAATAGTTGTCATCATCTGTCCGCTCAGCTGCTCAGAGCTTCAGACAAAGGCGAGCCAGGAAAGCCAGGATGCGTCCATGACCAGTCAGCAGATCGCATCGCGGAGAGCAAAATATATAAAATAGCATACCTCCGAAATTAGCAAAAGAGGAAAACGCAGCCGCCATGGCCAAAGATCATCGAGGTTTGGGGGACTCACCGGCAGAAGGCCAGAGCACGTCGCTGATGCTGACGCCGCCAGGCGTCACCGACGTGATCTTGGCCGCCGCCGCCGCCTCCGCGACGACGCGCAGGCCCCTCCTCCGCCGCCGGCTGAAGCTTATGGCATTGCCAGCCTTAGCGTAGGCAGGGGAACGGCACGTCCTGCCGCCACTGGCCCGCAGGAGGGGAGGCAGAAGGGGCGCGTGTGACGCCGCTGCTAGACATTGCTGCACCCTCGCTCGTGCCAAGGCGATGCTGCCGCAGCCAATGCCGGGCAGGCTCTGGCACTGCAGCAGAGCCATCCTCCCTCTCTCTCTAGCTCTACCCTTTCTCTCTCCCCCCGAGAAGAAGCGCAGGTATTTAAACGAGTAAGATAAGGTGCGAGAGGACAGAGGAGGTGAGCTCTTGGGTGGGTGGGAGGAGGCGGGGGGTGTGAGCTCTTCGGTGCCGTTTAGAGTCGCAGCTGTTCGGACTGAAAAAAAAAAACAAACAACAAACAGACAGTCAGATACAGAGTAACAGAGATACTGGTCATGCGCGCCTCCTTGTTTTCTTCTGATTTCGGTCCCAATGCAAGCGTGACTGGTTCAGTGCCAAGGCTGCTCTCCCATGTCGCTCATGTGATCAGGACGGTGGTGACAAACTTCCAAGCGCGACACGGTGCATACGTGAATCCAAAACCAAGGGAAGCCTTCCTGACCGCTGAGGATGGTCTGTTCACTTACTGAAGATATTTTGCAGACCAATCACTGAACCGGCAGGATGAATCTTCATCTAATCATGACTTGTTACCTCAGGGAACAAAAGAAAGAGCAAGTGCTCGATAATTCTTTCTTGTTAAAGGCCCATTCAGATAACCATGAACCAGTCTTAAAGTAATTAAAAGTTCAGAGAACATTCCGCCCAGAAAGGAAGAACCGTTTTAGCCTTCTAGGTACACCCGGTTGGATGTTGCAGTATTAAAAGGATACGGTACAGTGCAATATTGTAAGCTAACTTGTGAGTTGTGACTGAAAGTAGTGGGAAATTTCAGCATCAACTGCTTCCATCAAACATAATTTTCTAAACATAGAGTTTGTAATTTAACTGAATAAACAAGCATTAAGTATTATTTAGTCCATTTTCTAATGAAATTTCGAGTTTGTAGAAATATACAGATTTCTGTGGTGCCAACTGTGTTATAAAACATGAACACAGAAAGAATGTTAGTTTTGTTTATGAGAAAGGAATCTTCAATTGCTGGAAAGTATGGTATTAGCCTATAGTTGATTTTGCTATTTTTCTAAATATAAGAATCGGATATCATGCGGTGAAACATCATACTAAACTACAATATTTTTATTTTGAAAAAAATATGAGATTCTCAAATAAACGGATATGTTATTCGAACAAGGCCATAGCCCTTTACTACCTGGTCCGATAGAATCTTAATGGCTGGTTAGTGGTTAGCATCTCCTCCAACAAAAAAATACGGAGTAGTACCCTCGTACTTACTCAAGGCAGTGGGGGTGTTTTTTTTTTAAAAAAAATGACTAGGCAGTGGTTGGCCAATTTTTCCAGGGATCCCGTCACAAGTTTTCTCACAGTAAGTTTTACTTGAAGGTTCTTTGTTGTCTTAAGTTTGTGTGGTCCTGATTCTATTTGTTTGAACCCAGATTATGTAAGTTAAGTGAAATACCGCCCTAGATGCTGTAGTGGTTTTTCGATGCTGAGCATAAGTTATTTTTTTCTATAATCTAAAAGGGAAACAAGGTGGCTGCGCAAGAGCGTGATGCAAGTCGGCGCTGCAACATGGGAGGAAGATGCAATAGGCAGGCTAGAGAATACACAGAGTTGGCGAGTTGCATCGGCAGCAACATGTGCGCTTAATTAAATCCAGACCTAATCATTATGCTTTGTTTAGGGCACATTTTTATTTCCACGACGGGCGAACCCGAAATTTCATTACTCGAGAAATTGTTTAGGGCACATACCATGTGCTTTAATTAAAAACATCCCATCCGTTTCCTAGATGGCCTGGTTGCATTGCATGAATGGATGGCCTGTGTGTACTAGCTACTACACTACTACTGCATGCAAGGCTGGTACGACAACATATTTACTTTAAAAAAAATTGACATGCTACATCCTTACTGAGTTAGGCGCCAACGAAGGTCCATAAATTAATCAGTAGTCCCCCATGATACCGACTTGAACCACCGGTTTTCCAAGAGCTGATGTTGTTTGTTGGGTTTGTCACACACCTAACAAAACGTTTCTGTTGTCACTCAGGCGCCATGGGAAAGGTCAAGTAATTTGGAAAAAGATGAGCAGCACCGGCCCTGTGGCCTGTGCCGGCCGGGCGGGGTGAGGTTCCGTGACCATGCGGCTCCTCCGGGCGCTCGAAGAGCCGGCCATGTAGGCAGTAGCCAGCTACCGAGCCACCCCGTCCTAGGATGATGGTGAGTCGAGCACGGCAAGGAATCATCGCGGTACCTGACCATCGACCGGCGCCGCCAGAGAGCCCGTCTCGGGCAGGTTTTACGTGTGGGCGGCGCCGCGGTTTGCGCAGAAGCCGGCCTCTTTGTAGGGAGCAAACCGTGTATACTTTCACATAGTACGTATCATCTAATCAACTCAACCATCTTGAACTTGTAGGGGCCCGAACGAACTTGTGTGCGGTGCGGGTCTGCTTGTCACGCTAAAATCAACGGCGCCACCTCATGGTCACGGCTAGGCATGTTGTTTGAATATCCAAAACTCATATTCAAATCCACACCCACCTCAAATAGGGATGAGGGTATGGGTAGAAAATTAATTATTCATTACAAATAAAAAGGGTAGGGTATGAGAACAAAACTATTTATTCACTAGAAATATATAGTATCTAGTACAAAATTAATTATCCACTGGATATGGATAAGAATAAGAAATGTAAAAATTAGATAATAAATATTTTTGAATTTGAATATAAATAAGAGTAAGTTTCTCCGTACCCTCGCCAATGACAGGTCTAGTCACGGCGGAGCAGGTGAGACGAGGCCACGCCTCAAAAAAAAAAAGGTGAGACGAGGCCACGCGGACTTTTAGCGCTCTCCAATGATGAGCCGAGCCGCCGCGGATTGGAAAGGCCGCGCTGCGTGCGCCGCGGCACGTTTTATTTGACCCTGCGCCGTGCATCAGGGCCGGCAGTGGCGGCTCGGGCACGGAGGGCGCGCGGTTCGGCGCCCAAGTCCGAAGACGTCTCCGCGGCTTGGGCCCAGTGTGTGTGGCTTGGCCGTTTTAGTGGGCCTTGACTCTCATTCGCCCACGCGCGCCCAAAACGTTTGCCTCCCCGTCCGCGGGCTGGGCCCGTGTGGATCAAGGCCGACCGACGCGGATCTGGCCCGTCCTACTCGTGGATCCCTCTCTCGTCTCTCCGCGCCACACCGGACCGCCTGCCTCGCCACGGCTTCTCAGCAGTTGGGGCCTTGGGGGTTTGCGGCGGAGAGCGCGCGGCGGGGCCGCCGCTTAGAGCGAGTCGAACAGCAAGCGAGTCGAACAGCTTGAGAATATTTTATTTTCAATAGAGAGGTTTTATGATGGATAAAATCAAAATATTAGATTATTGGAAAAATTGCTCCATCAGCTTCCCAATAAGTTATTCCTAAAAATGTGGGGATTGGGGATGAGAGAGCTATCTCCACTATAGTGGGGATGGAGAGGTGTTTTTTTGTCAATGGAGAAAAAATGGAGAAGCTATTGGAGATCTGTTGGAGTTGTTTTTTCTCTTTCATCTCTAATACACTTATTTTTTTGCTATTGGGGATTGGAACGGGGGAGCTGTTGGACTTCCTCTTATCCGCTCCGGCTCCGAGCCAATCGCGCAAGGATTCCGTCCCGCTCGCCCTCGCAGTCGCCAGTTCGTCACGCTCTCTCTCCGGCCCACCCCCGCGCCGGTCTCGGCAGTCGGCGCCGAAGCCGAAGCCGAACCCGCCCGCCGCGGGCCGGACCCGCCCGTCAACGGAGCAGAAGGCCGACGGCCGCGCGCGATGGCCTGCTCCGCCGCCACCACGTACGCATTCACACTCTCGCCCGTCTCCTCTCGTGCTCAGCTTAGGCGCTGTGCTCGTCGTCTTCTTCAAATGATCACCAATTCACCATTCGCCGTTCCTAATTCACTTGATGTCTCGCTGATGTATGCTGAAAACTGAAACTGCCAATCCTTGCGCGTTGCTGCAGGGCTCGCATCGGGGCGCCGAGAGGACCGTGTCTGTGGAGGAGCGACAGAAGAGCTAGCGTCCTCCGCCCGGCGCGGGACACCAGGGCGCGCGCCTCGGAGTTGCAGCAAGCGCCCCGGCCGCCGGCCTCCGCTGCCGTCCCCACCCACAAGGTCACCGTCCATGACCGCCAGAGCGGGGTCGTGCACGAATTCGTCGTGCCCGAGGTACCCAGCCCTGCCCCGAGGGCGTATTCTTCTTCTACCCCGCGGGGAAGGAAGTCTGTTCAATACGATTAGTGACATGGGCTCATGGTGGTGTCGGGCGCAGGACCAGTACATTCTGCACACTGCAGAGGCGCAGGACATCAGGCTGCCGTTTGCTTGCCGCCATGGTAGGTTGCATCCTGAATCCTTACATATCCCCTCTTCTTTGCTACTCTCACCTACCCTATACTATTGGACAGCAGCTGAACTAAGCAAGGCCGGAACATGTTACTGATTTTGATGAACTGACGCAATCCAACACTTGTTCTGCTAATCAGGTTGCTGCATAGAGTTAACTAACTAATTTAGGGGATGTCCGTTAATCATATCTGTACCTTGTTTTGCTGTCCACGCATGCCACATGCCTCTTCATCTTCCTAGCAACAGCGCTTGCCTCTTATCAGCTCTTTGCTGAGGTACTACTCTTTAAATTTGCACGGTAGTGAGAAGACCACCAAGTTAAGGTGGCCGGTGGCCCGTGGCCCGCATTTGGCTGAGATCAGTTGCGAGTACTTGCAACAGTCAGGCAAGATGCTTGTAGTGGCAAAAAGGAAACAATCAAGCAAGATCAGCTGGAATGTAAATATGTAATGCAGTATCTTATTAGCAATTAGCGTGGTATACATACTGCATTCAGTGTTCACTACACGGCTACACATAGAGCAGAAATGCAGAATGCGGATGCCCATGGGAGCACCAGACTTGCCCAAGCTAGAATGCATAATATTACCCAATAAATATTCATGGAGCAACCATGAATGTGTCGGTTAAGTAAGCCGTTGGCGGACTCCTTATGCATGGCTAGTTAGCAGCAGTTACATCAATAAATTCACTGATGACAAGTGTGTATGTTTCCCTCCTGCCTGAAGCATCCTCATTTCTTATGTCATCCTAACAGAACCTGATGGAGTACTATCTTCAAGATGGCACTTGGCAGAAAACTGAAAATCACCCTACTACACCTTCCTACTCAGCTAGTTAGCACTCCAAATACACTTGTGTAAGATGGTGGTGGAAACTGAATAGTGACTGTGCCTCCTCCTTACACAAAGTCCATACATGGTTATGAGAATAGTGCAAGATAACTGCTTCTAATGTATTACCAGCTGTGCTCCTCTATAGTTGAGCGCACGCCCTTCCCATTAGTGAAAGCAGTGTTTACCAGGTTGTGTAGTGGTATCGTTGTACTTCATCTACGAACAACTTCATTATTGCAAGCTAACCTAGCTGCATCTAGAATAGAGTTTCAGCCCACCAGGTTTTGGCATACTGTACCCACTTGGGGACCATAGAGTCGCTTGTAACATTTGTGAAGCTCAGCGTTATGGAGCCAGGATCTATGTCATGTTCTTTATCGAGTTTGAAGCTAAACCAAGTTCTTTTCCAGTGTTAAAACCTGAAAGGTAAATGTTGTGTCACTGGATCATGAGCTTGGTGCTGTCTATCGGGTGTGTGCTGACCATGAAGCAACAGCCAGACTAGTAATTTTGTCTTACGTGTCTGGTTCACCTCTTCCAGCCTTGTCACTTGAGTCTGGTTACGCAAGTCTTCATATGAGTTGCTAGCACCTAGCAGCATGTAGTTTTTATGAATAATCTTGCCATCACCGTGTGTTACATGTCATAAGTATATGTTACTCAGTACATTTTTAGTTTTGTTTAGTGCATGCCACTATGGCAAAGAAGTGGAACAGCTGTACTATTTCCATTGTGTCATAAGAGATCTTTACGTATTCTGTAACTACATCACTTTGTATTTAGAGGCAAGTAGCTGCCATGTTGCAAAACTCCTGTGTTGTTCATCTTCTACAAGTGTTCACATGAGTGTACCAGTGTTTGCGTCTGTGTCTGTTCTGGCATCGACCATGGAGATGGGCTGGAGAGGCAATGCACAAAATTAGGCGCACAGGCATGATTGTCTAACAAAAACTCCTTTTGGTAATCAGGTTGTTGTACAAGCTGTGCAGTCCGGATAAAATCGGGACAGATAAGACAACCTGAAGCACTTGGGATATCTGCAGAACTAAAAGATCAGGTACACCCGTCTTTTCTTCCACTAGTTGAAGTGATTCAAGTACTGGACTCATGCCATATTATTGTTTCCCATGTACATGGTCTAGAAAATGAGAGGCTGTATTGAGCTGTTAACCTGTCGTCCACTTTAGACACTTTCTGCAAACTCAATGTTCCTGGGTGATTGTGATTACAATGTAACCCACAATTTAGTATCTTCTGTGTTCCAAATCTGGCCATTTTTTTATTTAGTTATTTTCAGTCCAGCAACATAGAGATTCACCAATGCAAATCATTAATTCAATGGATATTGTCCAATGCTGCCTATCAACTATGGTACCTCAGGGTTGCTGAAATGTATGGTTTCCTTTTCAGGGCTATGCCTTATTGTGTGTTGGCTTCCCATCTGGAGATGTCGAAGTGGAGACTCAAGATGAAGATGAGGCAAGCGCATAATCTAAGCAGCTTTTGAATTTTAACAATTAATATCTAGGAAATAAGGTTATGAAACTCTCTTTGCTAAAAAAATGTTTCTCAATTTGCAGGTATATTGGCTCCAATTTGGGAGATATTTTGCACGTGGCCCTGTGGTGAGTAATAATTACTTTCTGATCTACAAGCTGTGGTTTATGATTCTCAGGCATTTGTCCTAACTCCTAAGACGAAATGGACTCTGTACTTTTTCCAGGAAAGAGATGATTATGCGCTAGAACTTGCAATGGGAGACGAGTGAGCTGTGCCTATGGCATCTCAGTTCTCGAATTTGAATCCCTGCAATACCGAATATGCCCATTCTCTGTTCTTTCCTCCGAACTGTCAGCTTTCACTCATTTCAGAATCATGGTTCTAAGCTTTGCTTCTGCATTTGGTAGCTTGTAGAGTCACAAGGACTTGTACTTAGCAAGAGGAGGGAAGAAATTTTTTGCTCTGCCCACATTTCTCCCATGTTCTGTTGTGTCCTTGCAATTCAGCATGTTCAAATGTGCTTCTTGCAAAGGTGCCACTTCTGGATTTTCTTCTGATAGATGACGAACACTTGTGAACTGTGTAAAGCTGTAAATTACCCAGCGTTCAATCTTCAGCGAGGATGATGAGCACAGGAGCTATGAGATTTGGAAGTGGCGGACTGAGTGAATAACTTAACTGGTTGAAATCTTACCAAGCAGCTGCGTTGAATAACTTGAACGATCAGTCCGCCAGGAGTGTTTGATTTGCAAGATGTCTGCACAATGGTCAATAAGCTACACATGGCTAACCAGTACATTGTACAAATGCGCAAAAATTCCAAATGAATCCACAATCGAAAGTTAATCAAACATATCAAATGTGTTCAAACTTCAAATGCTTTTGCAAAAAAAAAAAATGCTTTTGACGGAGGGCACTGGGGATGCTATACTGTGCTAGAGGGCTAGAGCCCATCCCGACAAACCCAGGAGGCCAGGAGGCCAAGTTAACAAACGGAGCTCGCCACAGGCCACACCACGCCCCCGTTCGCCACCGCGATGCTGCTGCTACTGGCGCGAGCCCCGCCGCCGCCGTCCTTGGCGGCCAGCTCTTCGGAGAGGCCGGAGCTCGCGCTTTGCCCTCGACGCCTAGCCTCGTTCCGCGTCGTGGTCGCAACGGCCTCCGCCGCAGCGAGGTCGGCCTCCCCCCGGGGCGAGCAAAAGCGCAAGCAGGTGGCGAGCGTGGCGAACCCGCTGGTGAAGCACTGCGTCAAGCTCCGGCTCTCCGCCGCGTACCGCCGCTCATGCCGCCGCCTCCTCCTCGTCGGCCTCGCCCCCATCCTGTACTCCCCGCGATTCCAGGCCCTCGTCATCTGTGCCCGTGCTGTGAAGCTTCTCTTCCTAATCCTGTGCTCCTGCCCCTTGCTTCAGGGAAATGTGTAGGTTTGAGTTCGACGCAATCGATTACCTACTTCGCCTGGACGGCGTACAAGTCCCGGAGGAGTTGCGTGAGTTCTCTGGCGATGTCGTGTATGTCAGCGCTGCGGTGATGAAGAAGGTGTCCGGCATGCAATCGGTTGATTCCACCGAGGCGATTGCCGTCATGCACATGCCTAGGCATTTTTGCGACCTCGGGAGCCATGAGGACGGGCATGCTCTTGATGGGATGTTTAATCATCCAAAGAGGATTCTAGTCCTTGATGGGATTCAGGTGAGGATATGCAGGGCAGGACCCCATTGTGCAGAGATATAATTGCTGTCATTCTTTATGCAGTACAGCAGTAGAATACAAAACATAGTTCTATGGTTAAAAAAAAACATGGTTCTAATCCATGTATGTTGTTTTCGTTGATGGTGATGTATACGTATTACAAATTCTGTGCAATTCATCTTGAGCTGACCTTAGTGCACCTATCCTGCAGGATCCTGGTAACCTTGGGACGCTGATGAGATCAGCTTGTGCTTTCAATTGGGTATGCCAAGTTTACTTGTTGAAGTTTGTCAGACTGTACTACTGCTACACTGCATAATATGGACAGTCAATTGCCACTGAGCATATGTTTTTCCTGTCCGAGACCAGAGTTTCCATTTTACTTTTATTCTTTGTTAGATGTTTCGAACCTATTTGATTATAAGATAAATTAAACTGTCACAGGATAAAGTTGACAACAATTTAGGTATTGAAAGTATGCCATGAAATTTCATTCTGTTACTTTGCTAAAGAGAAAATGATTCTGCTCTTATGTAAGATAGGATGGAATGTCATTTTCTGATGCTATTGTATACAATAATCTTTGATGGGATATGCAACGTAGGATTCATGTGTATTAACTATATCCGGTTGACAAAACCACATACTCTCTAGTATTTGCTGTCCAACTTCTTTACTTCTAAGTTCTAACAACTTGTAAACCCAAATGCCAACAGGATGGGGTATTTCTTCTCCCAGCTTGCTGTGATCCTTTCAATGAAAAGGCTCTTCGTGCAGCCCGTGGAGCCTCTTTGCAGCTTCCTATTGTCTCTGGTACCTGGCATGACCTGCATGAGTTGATGACTAAATATAATATGAAGATGATGGCAGGTCATCCAGAAAGTAGCAGTGACGCATCCAAAGGAATCCGCTCGCTGTCTAAAGAATTAGCTGATTCACTCTTGAATGAACCTCTATGCTTAGTGTTAGGAAGTGAGGGGAATGGCCTCTCTTCAGAGACCCTCCAGGCCTGTGAGCTTGTAAACATTCCAATGGAAGGTACTTTTGAATCTCTGAATGTTTCAGTTGCGGGTGGTATATTTTTGTTCATGTTACAACCCAAATATCAAATAGATAGCAGAACTTAAACCCCTTAACTTTGCATTTGTTCATCCTGTTTTTGTCCTGTTGTTAACTCTTTTCTGTTTGTTTGTTTCTATCTTTACCGCTAATGCTGATTCAAGGGAAAGGAACAGTTTGTTCAATCTCGTTTACTTTTTGAGGAATGAGAGATGTAACCGAACTGTTACTTATGGATCTTCTTACTACGATGGAGTCATGTAATTTCACTGGCTCTTTAATAAATGAAGCCTGCTGTGAGGCTTGATTAATGTTTTACCATTTTAGACTGCATAGAATGCTGGAATGTTTGAATTCTTTTAAACAAAGGAAAATCACTCCTAGCCTCTTGCGTGTAGTGCTGCCCCCAGGCTAGTATCTGAAGTGTTTGGAAGTTAAGTTTAGAGACAGCTGAAACATTACAGGCTAATCTTGCAATGTCTCTATAGAAGTTAGGAGAAACTGCAGTGGTAAATTAATGCGCGTAACATGGTAAGATCTCAACCAGAAATCTTTACAGTTTTTGTGTGTAATCCTTGGGTGCCACTGTTAGTAGCTTTAGTCAAGGGTCATTATCCTTTAACAACAATAGCATAGGAAGATTCTGGATAATGCTTGTTATTAGACTTTTGGAACTAAATAGGCAATGCCAACATTGCACATGAATGATTTCTGGTCATGGAAAGTCCACTTGTCCCTTTAAAGAATTTATTCACTAAAAGAGAAGTACTTCATCTGTTGTCAGTTGAATTATTTGCAAAACAAGCTGTATTGGATACTTGCAATTTTAGAATAAAATCTTCATATGTTTGAAATTTCTAGTATAAAGGAAGCTTAATTGCTCTGTGTGCAAGTCTCTTTGCATGGGAATAAACTCTGTAGCTGGATTGTACTATACTACTCTGATCTTCATAAGAACATGATAATACAGCAGGAAATTCAGATTAACTGCTGTCTTCTTGATGTTCTGCTCTGTCTTCAGATTAGAGAGAATATTATTCATACTGTATACAGGAGATGCCTCTCTTTTTTTCCCTTTCTCATGGAAAATTTGGGTACCCTCGTCTAGTGCTTATGACACCACAACAAAGATTGTGTCCCACGGTTTTTTCCTTTACTGACTGCTGTCTAACACATGCATGTTGCAACAGAATTAAGCAACTGACACTGAATGCCCAAAGGCATTTTTCCTTAATCATTTGACCCATACATGAATAAAGTTATGATTATGAAAGAATACATCACAAGGTTTCTTTCCACTCAGTGCAGGGGAAAATAATTTTTGTTGGATCGGAATGGCTGAAACAATTTTGTAGGTTTTTTGTGGCTTCTCAGTTGGGTTTCATTCTTGGTGATATCAAAAGTAACTATCTAGGCAATGAAAACTAAGGTCAGCAAAACGCCTGGTATTTTGCCTGCATCACAATGATATCTTTCACAGGCTTGTTACCAGATCTTGCATGATTCATGACTGCTGACTCGGTATGGTGCTTGTCCTAGAATAAAACACTACCACCTTCTGTTGGCTTCACTTCAACTTGTTCCGGCCTTAGTTGGATCTTCAAAGGCATGCTTTCAGGTGAAGCTTGCTTTGTTAACAGGTAGCAGCATCCTGAGTCTTAAGATATAAGCAATCTGGATTTGATTGATGTAATCAATGTGTGCATGCAGGGGCGGAGCTAGAGAACAAAAGATGGGGGGGTGCATCTCTTCATAGTATTAGCATGACAATGAACTAAGCATGGTAAAAATTTGTGTGTGATAATTGGTTTTGGATTTCCTATGGGTGCGGCCGCACCCAGCACTCTGAACCTAGCTCCGCCCCTGTGTGCATGCCTGTAGCTCACTGAAAGGATAGTGCTCCTTTCGATTTCTGTCTTCTTTGGCACTAGACTAATACTTTTCAAGGAATCATGATTTACCTGTTCATAAGATTTTTGAGCATCTACAACCCTTCTGCCTTTGTTTATATGTCAATATTGGTTTATTTTATTTATATATTCTTATGACAAATATAATTACCATTCTCACTTTCAGCCTCTACTGTTCTGTGGAGAAAGTTTTTTTTTCAACATTTTCTTAGGAGTAATAGCATCTGTCTTGTGTTCTGTGTTTCAACGCTTTGTTATTTATAGTTCATAAGTTGATTCTGTTTATACCAAATTCGTTACAGCGGTTGTGAACTGCTTGTCTTACACTGAACTTGCATTTTTTTTATTAGTGTTATTGGCTGATCAGAATATCAATAATGAAAATTTTTAAATCCTTCCATTGTCTCAAGTTATTTAAATACCCCATATAAACTGCTTGCTGCTCAGGGAAGGAGATCAACCCATTTGCTCAAGCAGAACTGTTAGTGTATTGCTTGCCTTGTCTGCTGCAACTGGAAACATATACACTCCCTCCTGCTGGTAGAAGGGCATTACACTACCTATGGTGTGCTGAGTAGCCAACCACTAGGCTATCTAGGCACAAGTAATCAAATACATATTTTTACAGAACCTACCTATATCAAAAGATTATAGAGTCAGCTGCATCACAGCATTCTCATGACTTCGCCAAAGTACTTAGATGGTACCTGTGATGACACCTGAAAAAGACTACCTAATAGGTAACAAAGTTAAAGTTGATTCATCAATGTGCTGGCTGGCACTGTGGAACATCAAGATGTTGGATAAAGCAACGAAACACTACTTTTTAGTTGTTATTTGAACAAACCATTCTGGGAACATGGTTCTGTACTGCTTTATTATTCTATTCTGTGTGCTTTTGTATATTAGTACTAAACAACCTGTTCAGGTTGTGTTAGATGGTCCAAGCACTAGTTAGTAACTCCCTGAACCAATCAGCCATTAGGAGCATAGGCTGAAACATGGAGTATCTTTCATAGAAAAGCTTCCATAGTGCAGCTTAATTTTGTAATGGATTCAAATGGTTCAGCTCAGTGTCTAATAGTGTAATTGACTTACGTATTCCTAAAAAAATGACTGGAATGTTTTGATCTGTGTTTCTTGAAGACTCTGAAGATTTGCTTTTCTTTGCTATACTATTTACCTAAGGAGCTATTTATTTGTTGTTTCTAGCTTTATAGATAAAATTCAGGGTAAAAACAGACAAGAGAAAAGGTTCCAAGAATTAAATTTAAGAGAATAATGGAAGCAAAATTTACATTCGTGTCAATTGTTTATTCATGATGGGCTATATTGTAAAGGATGATGTACCCTTTCAAATCTTGACATCTGAAAAGAATTTTGTCGTGGTGATTGTGACTGCGGCTGTAGTACTTATGAATTCTTGAGCTGTCAGGATTATCATACGATTAATATTTTCCTACATGAAGTGGTGACACAGCATTTGTCAATGTCTGTTTTTTTTTCCAAACTTTGATTAGTGATTCTGATGTTGTTGCGCATAATTCCGTCATTATTTTTCATTGACAGTGATAGCGCTCAATTCCGAATTGTACTTGTTTTGTGACCAGTAACCATCTGGGGCATCAGCTGACGGTTTCCTGCCCAGTAGTTTTAAGTAGTAAATTAAGCTGGTACTCTGCCTGCACATTTCCTGATAGCCTATGCAGCAGAACAGAAATACTGGTGTGAATACCCTAAATAAATTCCATTACTTGTGAGATGTGGATATGCATGTGTCTACTGGCTTTGTGCCAAACACTACTGAAGTGGTCATGCTCTTTTGGCTGCATTTCTTCACATGTTCAGAAGTACAGACAGGGAGCAGTGATGGGCCAATCATGTTCAGGTACGAGCATAAAATATCTGTTTTGTTTTGACATGTCGTCACATGCAGAGAGCACAGTGCCTACTTTCGTAGAAAGGAGGTGATATGGTACCTAGATGCTTCAGATCGTGCTGCTTCATCATCCATGTCTTTATAGCCTTCCTGAAACAAAGGTTTCGCGTGTATAGTTCTTGCCATCTTTATAATCAACATTATCGCTCTGCCTATGCCAATATAGGCAAGCTGTTGTTGGCTTGTTGCTTCCAGTGGCCAGCGTGTCACAGTGCAATGCTTCTTTGTGAAACTGTGGCATCTTTTCCCTGTCAATGATAATGCCAATGGACTCACATAATTGCCTTTCTGACTCTGAATCATGCAGGGTTGGTGTTCCTGCAGCGCATGCCATTTGGCACCGTTTCTTTGCCGTGCCAGTCCTTCCGTTGGAGCTTTGCAGTGTGCTGGAAAGGGTCACGGCTTGGCTTGGTTTGGTCGTGTTGATAGAATGATGATGATGGATCACCGATAGAATTGAATAGCATTGGGAGGCCACTGATTGGTGCATCACTTAGCTGAATTAGGGACTTGACAGGTTGGTGAATGACACCAGTCTCTGGTTCTCTTTGGGAAGGCGTGATCAGATCCGTAAACAAAGCTGAGTTGTTGGGGCCTGTGCATCTGAGTTGTATATGCTAGTGTCTTTTTTTCCTTTCCGAGGATTGGGAATATATTTTCAGTTTAGAAAAGGGATTAGGGATTATCAGTTCGCTTTTATTTTGCTTGGAAGGGTTCAGGCTTCGCGTTGCCCATGTGGATGTGGGGCTCTATCATTTGCAGAAGCTCCCAGAAGCTGCTAACATCGCGGGCTCTGGTTATGGGAGAAGCAAAAATGCTGCACACATGTCGGTGGCACAATCCTTGTAAGTTGTAACCCAATGTACTTAGCCTACAATTATCATGAGCGATTAGTTGGCGGCCGCGCGCTAATGATGTGTTGTAACAAGGTACTGAGAACGAATCTGGAATAGCTAAAGCTATCCCATGGTCATATCCAAAACCATCCCCTAGTCGAAAGCAACATGCACTGATGCACTAGCATAGGAGGATAGTTAAAGCCAGTATGCTCGGGTATTACTTGGACAAGAACACCCAAGAATTTCGGAAGATGCTGGATGCGCGATGCCAAGTTGCGAACCACGGCAACGTGATAGGAGCGAGGACGAGGCAGGGAACCAGACGTGGCAAGTGGCATTGTGCCATTGCATTGCCAAAATCTTTCAAGGTCTGAAGCACTAGCAGAGTATAGAAATCCTACTCACTCTGCTCATCACTAACGCCAAAGGCACGGACTGTTCTTGCTCCTGTGCTGCCATCGGCCACTGAACAAGCATCTAGTGGTTTCCTGTTATCGTGTGCGTGCGTTCCTTAATCCTTATCTCCTGTGACTTGTCCGCGTCATGTTGAGGTGGACCAAAATATTCTTGAACTCGGCAGCAAGCACGGCTAAAATTGAACAAGGTATTAGGCTGAATTTGGATCGCAACGGTGTTATAGAAATAGATCGGTTCTACTATAAAAAAAAAAGGTTAGGATCGCAACAGTAGCGTTATATAAGAGCTCGCTCCGTATTTTTTTTTTCGCGAGCTCATTCCGTCCTGCACGTTGGGGAAAAGAAAAGGAATGGATCTTCTTTGTGTAGTACTAGGTTTTAACGGTCGTGTGGCACGTTTCTGTCGATGACGGATTGTCTATGTATTGGTCGATCTCTTGGTTATTACCAAGTGCTTGTATGAAAAATAATAGTGGCCCTTTTTTTTTAATAAGATCTTTTGGCCCCTTTTTATGTAAGATATTGGTCCTTTTTTATCATGGCCAACTGGTCTCTCCATAGCACTTGGTTGCAGCAAGAGTTTGAGGTTCTTGAGCAAGAGGTTGAAGTCCTTTTGCACCTTAACGGCGAAATCCAGAAGAGCCAGGGTCTAGGGTCTAAATAACGAGGCGGACACGATAGGAATAGGTATTTTCAAACGATGTCGAGTCCCCCGAGGGGGATCTCACTCAGTCCCGAGGTGGGCACCGGCCTTGAGTTGAGTCGCTGGCTGGCAACTGGGGCCCACACGTAGTTGACCGAGCGACACTGCCAACCCTTCCTATTCCATCAAAAATAAACGTGCAAGCTTTGAAATTAGAGTACAGCACAATTGTGGATCGCACCCAAGACCGTACGGTCCGTGCTGTTGCCTGGTGGCGGATGACGACCGAGCTGAGATGGTGAAGAAGCGCGTTCTGTCTGTGCGTCTGATGACGTGGCACCAATGCCTTTGTATCGATCCCATGCGTGTGGTGTGCAAGGCAGCAGTGTCCTGCCGCTAATTAAGGCCTCCGCGTCACGGACAGGCCGTGCATAAACTGGTCATTACATATTTACATGACATCAAACTGGAGTAGAATTCACATGGTAGTATTGCTACTAAACTATAGCCCTGTTTAGATTCGCGAAAAGACACCAATTCAATCAAAAGGCAACGCATTGAACTACGTACCCCCTCTCTACTTTTTCAATTCCCAATGCATCTCCAATCATTTAATTCAATCGAATTCACCCAATCTAAACAAGGCCTATGACCGATGTGTGAAGCTTCCTAGTTTTCAGAGACTTGAGGCCAGGTGCCCAGGTTACATTAGAGCAAGTTTAATAACAGGCTGTAAGCCGGCTGAATCCGATGTGGAGGAGAGAGAAGAGAAGAGAGAGAAGAGAGCGGGCGGTTCGCGTAACGCCGGCTGAAACGAGCCTTTCACTCACTGTGTGTGGGCCCGACGTTGCGTATTCGCGAGCTCGCAGCCTGCAGCGGGCGCACCAGCGGGCGCATGGCCTCGCGTGTAGCCCGCTGGTCGGCTGGGTTACTATACTTGCTCTTAGCTCCCATCCAATCAACGATTCATTTGAATGTTTTCTCCAGACAAGTTCATTCTTTGAAAATGTGCTTCAGTTTAGAGGGAAAAAACAGAGCAAAATGCGTTTGGCAATAAATATGCAGTGTGGTCAACTGTTCTTCTAGGGCAGTATGGTCAATGTGTTGTGAACGGATCAACGGACGACGGACGCGTAGCAAAAAGTCAACTGGGTCGTGCGCTACGCTGCCCCTGTCCTGCGGCTTCCGTCCGTGCGGCCGCGCGCCGCCTGCCTTGACGGGCCACGGCCGCCGCCAGGTCAGGCGAGTCTCGCCTTGGCCGCGACGGCCGCCGGCCGTCGGGTGCTTGCGTCACTGCAGCCGCATCAGGCTGCCACGCTTTGTGGACCGTCCGATCGACGGCTAGCTTGGAGCGTACGCAAAACGCGTTTACCTTTGTCACTTTGACCGCGCGCACGTAGTAATTAATCAAAGTTTATTGACTGTCATTACACGTGTTGACTCGGTAATTGCATTGCCTCATGGGAACGGAATTCAAAAGTAGGTGTCGTTCGTTTTCCACGACGACTCAAGTCCGATTCAGAATTAAGCATGCATGCTGCTGCTAGTCCTAGGCACACTGATTTATTAATCAGTCATCTGTGAGAACGATGGTTATATACAGATCAAGCTGTTCTATATGGTTACACGGCTACTTCCGCCGCGAGAGTCCGTCACCATCATGAAAGGTAAGTGTGAAGCTGACCCCACTGCACTAGTTTAATCGCTCTCTCTGTGGACGTCGTCGTTTGAATTCAGAAACATCGATCTAGGCCCGGCATTGCAATTTGCAACAACATCTAGGTACGGCTTGCGGATAGATCACACTAATTTAGTATTTAGTTTATTCGCTTTGTTGTAAGAACTTGTAGCGTTGTTCTTTTTCGGTTCCAGTTCCAGCAGGCTCGTTGGTTTGACGTGGCCAGGCGTCGTGTTTTCTTTTTCTTTTATTTTTCTAACGACGCATTGATTAGTAGGGGCAAGGTGGCCGACCGCACAGGGCCCCCACCCTAAAGGGGCCCCATCTTGTGGTCAAGCCTATACCTTGGCAAGTTTAATCTCTACATATGCTTAGCTTAATCCTAAACTTATATTGGCCATTCATCGCTCACTTCTAGAAGTACTAACTAGCGCTATGACTTATGCAAAGATAAGATAGAGCTAATAGTGGTACTAAGCTTATTTTAAACTACAGGTATAGCTACCGTCTCCGTATGTTTATGTTAAGGGCGTCACTTTAATTTTGTACAGGGCCCTGGGTACGCAAAGGACGGTTGAAAGTTGAACTTGAACCCATGCATGTACCAGTACGTCCATGGAAAAAAGGGATGGATCGGACAATGTACCCCCAAAGCAAGACTAAATCCAGCTTAATTCATACCACCAAGGATTTTATCAAGGACATGGCGCGAGTGAAGTTTCATCATCCTTTCCTATGTTAACCGAAAAAAAAATCTCCCCCAAAAAAATGAAACAAAATGAATGCTGCGTCACAGAAAAACAACAAAATCGACTGTACAAAGAGAATTCTTACAAAAAAAAATTACCAGTGGGCATGTGAATTTCATGCATTGCAAGTTTGATCATATACAAATTGAACTCTGACAAGAAAAACACCAAGCCAAGGGTCATGTGAAGTTCATGCACTCTGCAAGTGTGGCGTAGCTGACATCGATCACAGCACAGCACTACCCCCCAGACCCCAGTTCGTTGCATATACCCATCGTGCATGTGAGCAAACTCACATAACAGAATCATCAACAAACTCTTAAGCAAATCCAGCAGCATGCGTCAGCGTCACAACCGCATGGCCTGCCGGCGCAGGCTGGATGCTGGCTCCTCTCAGCTCGCCGCTGGATCGACCATACCTTTCGTCCAAGCAAAGCACACTAGCCAGTGCTCTCCAATGCAGGCCATGCGGCGCCACGCTTTTCAGAAGCCGCCGCTGTCCGGCGGCTCTCTCCAGCTGCCAGCTGAATTTGGCCATGGCTTGCTTCCATCAGACACCAAAGTGACACGCACCTAGCGCCGCCCGACGTTCTCGGACGCAACGTTGCCGGGAACACGGCCAGGTTCGATGCACCGGCAGAGCAAAATGTGGCCTCGATTAACCCTGGCCGTTTGGAGTGACGACGATGAGAGAGTTTGGCAGACAACGCATACGCAGCTTAGCTAACCTATAGCTAGCTGGTGGTCGAGCGAGCAAGAGAGACTGCAAGGACCAAGGAGAGGCAGGTCACGGGCGTCACTGGCTAGTGCTCGTGAGCTGGAGCGCATGGATCGGCGATCGATCGAAACGGGACGGGGGCATTGACGCGAGAAGATCGAGATCGCTGGGGCAGAGACAAAGGTGTGATGCGTAGCGTGTACATGTAGCCCATCGATCCGCCATGAGTTTACCGGTGATGGCTGGTGACTCAGCTCGCGCGCGCGCGGCCTCTGATGCGTGCCACCCCGGGATTCCTTTGATTGCACCGGCTTTTCAGCTGTGTGCAATGACAAGCAAATTAAGCACGAAATTTTTCGGCAAAAAAACGCAATTGCTAGATTAGTCAAAGGCTCAAAGCAGCTCATTTTTTGGCGCGCTAGCTAGTAATCCTAAGCTAGGAGTAGGAGAATATTTGATACTCCATGCGCAAGAAATTAATAATTACAGGAATGAATATTCAGTGGCACAAAATAACTGAAAATCTTGCTGTAGCTGCAGTATACTGGTGGATTATTATGTAGTAACCACTCACTAATGCCATGATAAAGAGGTGTGCGAATCTTTTCAAAAAAAAAAAAGAAGAAGAGAGAGGTGTGTCAATCTTTTCAAAAGAAAAAAATAAAGAGGTGTGGGAATCCCAGACGGCAGGAACTAATGGCAATACAGTCATTAATCCAGAATCCACCATGCACGTAATATAAGGATCATTATTAGTACAGTATATGTTTACTGCTTATTATGAAAATTGGCAACATCCAAAACGATAAATGCTGGTCTATTTCAGTTCCATGGGAAACGAATATTCATCGCCGGCTGATTCTATCGGATTTGATTGTGCATCGATTGCATTGGATATATACTATAACTTTTGCAGCCGTATACTCATTTGTACATCATTTGGTAACCTATTATACCCTACTAACGAGCAGCCACATTGATTCGAATCGCATCTAATTTTGTTTGTATTAAAGGTGCAATATTGGATTCCACATCAACTCATTTCAACCATCTCTCGATCGTCAGCTGCACCTAGCAGCACTGGCCTCAACTTACGCACGATCGGCCTTAATTGTGTTTTACTACCAAAAATGGCAACATCTAACCAAGATACTCTGAATATTCGGCGCAGGGTGATGACAGAATTCAATAAGATTTTATCATGCATTGAAGTTATATTCCATTAATTCCAGTGCAATCTTTAAAAGAACTTGTCTACAAAGTAGTACAAACTTGTAGTATTTTACTGAGTTGGTGTACCTCACTACCGAATGCGGCCTACGTACAGCAAGTTCTCGTAAAAAAATTGGCTATGTTTTTTGACGTTTAAAAGACAAAAAAAATCAGCCCCAGGGACGGACAAACAGAAAAGAAATGGGGGGATTCCGAATCACTGGTGTCACATGCAAGCCCCATGTGGTCCGTGCCTCGGTATCCCCTCTCTCAGTGTTTGCATGTGCATGTTGCCGCGCGCTCTCACGTGTACCGAGACTTGTAAGAAAATAGTGCTAAAACAGAGCATGCATGTCTAAGGGAACAAATAAAACTACCATATTGCCCATCTACCTTTTCAAAACAAAGCATTTAGTAAATTCACAGGAGCATTTCTTATGTGTAACATCTTTCAACCATTTGTAGATTGAGAAGGTCAAATTATTTTGGTGCCTCACACTCTTTTTATGACAGTCCAAAATCAAGATAATACGTTATTAATTTTATGACACAAAACTGATACCACTTTACTTGTATTTAAAAAATTCTAATTATAATTACTTTTTACTAATCATGAAATTTTATAGAAAATAATTTATGATCCAATATCAATTCTGGAAATAACCTAAGCCATTAAAAACAAATGAATGGAGTGCGAGTAAACATATCATATTACTATGAGAACCATGCATTTTCCTACTATTTAGCTAATCTTTGTAACTATAGTTTCAAGTTACATATGGAAACCATGAAGACTTATAAATGGCATATATCATGTCGGAGCCTTATTCATAAATTAGTTAAGCAATAGAATCTTTCGCTGTATATGGTGTATAAAAGATAGTGTTTCCATGGCTACATCAAATCTTGATGCGACTCCATTTATGTCAAATTTGTGTGCAACATAAAAGTGAAGGGAGTATATACAATTTTCTATAATAAATTATGAACTAAAAATCATGTGTATTTCGATTGACTCATAAGCATATAGATATTTGACAAGGTGGGGCTAACAAAATATCTTTCTCCAAGATATGCGTTTGATAAACATTTGTGTAGTTTTATAGGCCCACATGTTGCCTGCTTTCATATATCAATATGTGTATCACATATAAGGACTACACACTAAGATTTTGCAAGACTGGCGAATATATGGACCCTCCTCTAGATTTTTTAGTGTGTACGATCAAGAATATTGCGCTTGAGTTATATACGGATGCATGTGAACACCAACATCATGTGGATTTAGTTGAGATAGTTTACACACAAAAACAAAAGAGTGGGGCTTTGATCCCTATGAATATTTAGATCCTATCAAATTCTAATCCAATATGTCACTAAACTACCTTATAACTGTCTGTAGAACTATGATACAGATAAAAATATAAGAATATGCATAGTACTTTAAATATGACGTAGACTTATTATGAGAATAAAAAACGTGTGCATCGATATATGTAATAAGGAGAACGAATGGATACTGTATTTTTTGCGTCAAAAGAAATGTAACAATCTTACACTCAAAGGCATTTTTCTAATCTTCCATTTCAAGGATAACGACAAATCTTGATTCAATCTTCGTCAGATTCCAGCGAGCGCCGTAATCCAAATCAACATATCTGAATTCTAGTCAAAAAGTTTCTTGCGTCACATTCAACCAGGGGTTGTTAGTGAGATCTATAAGTTTTCCGATTCATTGAACCTGGACACCTTTTCCGCTTATACCATATGAAATTATTATTATTATTATTTTAAATTTGAAAGGTCAATGCAAGTTAAATTGGTGCCTCATATAAATGCACGTCTAGATGGTAGTATTATGTGAATTAAACATTAATTATCCAAAAACATGCTTTAGCAAACAATTAGTCTAATATTACGTGATACAAAACTAATATCATTTGACTTGCCAAAAAAACTAATATCATTTAATTTGTATTTTTATCATTGTATTTTAGAATTATTGGTAAAATATTATAGAAAAATTATAATAAAGAACAGTTTTGTACAATTAAATAACGTCCACTAAAATATAAAAATGAATTAATTAATATAATATGCGTGTAAATGTTATGAAAATCATGATCGCAACGCTTTACAGATAACATAATATCATGTTTAGTTGAGTTTTTTATTTAACTAGAAATATTAGTGAAAGGAACCTCGCGCATATTTCTTAATAAGACAGAATCTTTCGCTTTTGCAAAAATAGTGTTCCATATTACAATAGATCTTGATGATGTTACATTCATGTGAAATCTAGGTTTAACATGAAAGCAAAGGCAACTGGAACAATTGAGATATCAAATTGTGAACTTAAAATATTTTTTGTATGAGGCTGAATCATATGCATGTAGATTTTGACAAGATGGGTCTAAAAAATATCTTTCTCCGAGATGTGTGTGCCAAAGCTTCATGCAATTAATGGGCCCATACATGGTGGCTCTTGTTTGTCACCGTATCGCACAATAACTGGCTAAGATCTATTATTTTGAAGTACCAACAAATATTTGGAATCTTTTTTATTTTATTTTATTTATATCCTAGATTTGAATAGGTACAGTAGCGAGTACGATAATTGAGTCACGTGCAAATGTATATGAATAGCAACATCATGTGGGTTTAGTTGAGATGGTTTACACATGAAAACAAAAAAGGTAGCCAATTAATTCGTAAGAAGATTCGAATCCTATCTAATTTCACTTGGAGTATTGCCACTAAACTAACTTGTGGTTGTTTACAGAAGACAATAAAGTATAAAAATATGCATAGTGCTCTAAATATATTATACATAGGATGACTAGACCGATTTTCTCTTATTTTCTATAAAAAGAAAACGCGACAATCTTTCACACAAACATTTCTCAAAGCTTCCATTTTCACGACCACGACAAAAGTCATGATTCGTTCCTATCTTTGTCAAAACTCGCTGAACACTGAAAGCGAAGACGGTCTATCCGAATTCCGCCTAATTCCCGTTGGGAACTTTCTTCCCTCACGTTCAACCAACCAACGTGATACTAGCAGCAGAAATGTATAGCCACCCGGTTCATTGAACCTGGACACTCTTTCTTCCCAATTCCCAAATCATGTCCAGGTCCTTTCCAAAGGCCTGGTGGAAATCGATGGCCGGTTATGCCTCTGATGCTTTGACACGGTGCGGGAGGTTTTCCCGGCCCCCAAGATAAGAAAACGAACCTTGGGACGGCTCGGCCGTCTCGGACACCTCGGAACTCGTGCGGATACCGTGGCTCTCCTATTGGCGCCAGCTGACCAGCAGCAGCAAAGGTTCCGGCAGCGTCGTCACTCCGCTCGTCACACCGACCACTCGGCTCGCCAGTCGCCCCGGGAGCTCGCAAGCCAAGTGGCAGCCGAGCCGGTTTCGTGACAGCCAAGTTCAGTGGTGGATTCGGGATTCCTATTCCGTGGAACGGAATCACTCGCCGCCACTTGCATGGCTTGAACAGTGGCATCTTGTGCCAAGTCCAAGTGTGACGTGTGAATGAGCTCCGGCAATGCTGGTCCGGTCACACATTTGTCCACGCCGTTTCTGCAAGCAAAGCAGAGCAGAGCAGAAAGCAAAGGTTGCTCTGTTTCTCCGTTGCAACTGCTGGCTGACGGTTGATGCAGGCAGGTGGTAACGGGACGGCGCGATCAGTCAGTTATTACGCTAACGCATCCGCAGACGCTGCAAGGCGTTACATCATTTGAAAAAAAAATTAAAAAGAAGCCGAGCTGCTCGAAACAAATTACCGGTCCTGGTATTCTAGGCACGGCAAGGCGTAGAAGAAAATAGAAACAAAAAGGGAAAGGATCTACCGGAGGGACAAACGGGGCGGAGACCCGGCGGGAGGCGCGCAGTCCAAAACCACCCGCAGATCGCCGGTGGCCCGGTACCATTCCGTTTGCCCTCGTCGCAGGCCAGTCCCAAATTTGAAATACTCGTAAATGAGGAGGGGGAGAGCGAAAAGGAAGAAAAGCATTTCTTTTCCGAGGGAAAAACGGCCGGGCTCGTCCTTTAAATAGCGGCCCTCGCCTCCCAGCCATTCCCCCATTCCTCGCCGCTCCCACCTCCCACAAGCGAATCAGCCAAGGAGCCACCCGATCCCCGCCTCCATTCCCGGCCCGGAGACCGCCGCCTGACCGCGCCGCGCCGCCGCCAGCCATGGGAATGGGGCCGCTCGAGAACGCCGCGTCGGCCGTCGAGGCCGCCGCCGCCGCGGTGGAGGCCGCCGTCGACGCCGCTACCGCTGTCGCCGCCGTCGCCGTGCTCCCCCTGCCCGCCGCTGTCGCCGCCGCCGCCCCCTCGGTGGGGTCGTACGCGGTGCTGCAGTGCGGCGAGGACTCGGAGTACGTGCGCAAGGCGTACAACGGCTACTTCCAGGTGTTCCGCGCGCTGCTGGAGGAGGACGGCGAGGCGTGGCGCGTCTACCGCGCCCCCCGTGGGGAGCTCCCCACCGACGCCGAGGCGGCGGCCTTCGACGGGTTCGTCATCTCGGGCAGCTGCGCCGACGCGCACGGCGACGAGCCCTGGATCCTCGCGCTCGTCGACCTCATCCGCCGCCTCCACGCCTCCGGCAAGCGCATCCTCGGCGTCTGCTTCGGCCACCAGGTGCCAATCCCATTCCCGCTGGTTTCGGTTCGGTCGTGGTTGGTTGGCTGGTTCTCCGTTTGCCTGTGGGTGACCTCTCTTCTCTCGGTGGGTAAAAACTAAAAAGTTTCTTTTAAAAAAAAGAAAAGAAAAAAGAAATGCTTCGAGCTGCGTCGTCTTGTTCCTCGCGCGCGCCGCTGGGGTCTCCGGCGTTGGCGCGAGGCAAAGGGACAGCAGCTACAGCAGCTGGTAGGAGAGGCGTTGTTCTAGCGCCTTCTCTAGGGCGAACCACCCATACCAACGCCGGGTAAAAAACAAGGATAAAAACTCCAGCTTTTGGCTTTTTACGGTCGGTAATTAAATTAGGGTGCGAGATGGTGAAGCAAGGGAAAGGTACTTGACTGCGTGATTAGTGGGAACAACCGGCGTGAGGCCATGACGCTAGGAACAGAGAAATGCCGATTTTTTTTTCATGTTTTTGTGCTTCAATGCCAGTCAAAGCGATCCGTCTAACAACGTGTACGGTGCCCCAATTTAGCATTAAAAACGGACTTAGAAGCGAATCACAACGAAGCTCTGTTCTGAAAAAGTTTAATACTCCTGCATTTTCAACTAAACAAAGAAAAAAATAGTAAGATGATTTTAAGAGAAATTGACAAGTGAGCCCGTGGTTGTGGGCAGAAACCTCCGCGAGACCGCCTCGCCCGCGGTCCACCTGTCTGTCATGTGCGCACCGGTCCCACCCACCTCTCTGCTGCTACAGTAGCCTAGTTATTTTCTTTCGTTTCTTCTCACTTCAGTTTCATTCAATAAGCCCCAAGGTTCCATTTAAAAAAAATGCCCCAGCTTAATTCGATTCTAAGCAACCGAGCGGATCCTAACACTGCTGTTTAGAGTACATGAACTCCACGCTAATCTAGCTCAATACGCCAACCATCGTCTCAGAGAGGGGAAAAAAGGGTACAAGACGCGAGCCTGGCCTCGCTGAGATCACGTGTTGGTGACGTGGCCGTGTTAGCTCAGTTGTCGTTGCTCACACACAAACAAAAACAAAAAGATTCTCCATTTATTTTATTCTATTCTATTTTATTTTTTGTCCTTGCGACCCCTCCCTGCGTAGGCCGCTGCCTGGCAAGTCCTTGGTGATTTGGCGCGGAAACCCCACCTGCGATTTGAAAATCTCCAGGGGGATAGCACAAATGGCGTGACGCGTCTCGCCGGGGGCGATCGCTTTTGAAATGACGATGCTACTAGCGTATCTCCTCGCGATCATCCAAAGGGCGTGTGTGTGCGCCGTGAAAGCAGACGCCGGTAGTCTCAACATTTTCTCTAGAACGGATCATGCCTTAGTTCTGTCAGCTTGAAAAAGAGACACCACACACAAGCAAAAGGTTAGTTTCGTGTCACTAGGGTAGAAGGAAGGAATGAAGTCTTCATGCAAGAGGAGGAATCAAGACTTTGTAAAGCCTGTGATGACCGGCGACTAGTTGACTACGGTGGTGTGGCTGTGTCCCTGCTCTGGCCGAGGAGCCGGAGCTGTTTCTTCAGGTGGAGAAGCTCGAGTTGGATTGTTCGTTGGAGCCGGTCTCTGAACGACCTTTGCTCTCCTCTCTTGATTGTTTAATCGTTAGGGTAAACCTAGGATGGGCCCCCAGCTGAATATCATAAGGCTAGGGTTGCAGTCGTGGAAGTCAGGGGCTTTTGAAGCCGTACAAGCACGGCCGTTGAACGGTGGAAAGCGGCGAGAACGCCTGTCCTTCGACGACAGCAACAGCCTAGCTGCGAGATCCAAGCAAGAGGACGACCGTGCAGACACGATACCTGTCTGCGATCGCTGGCTTCTGCAGGAAAAACGGTGGCTATCCCGATCTTGCGGCGCTGTCTGCAGGTGCCGTCAATGCTTCCCGTCACGCCAGCCTTTGTCCGCGTCCTCTGTCTCTCACTCGGTGCACATGGCTCTGCCCTAGTTCGTCAGGTCGGACGGCCGGATCCGAGGAAGGTGGCTGGTCGTGGTGTCCGGACCGGACTTGTAGCCGGCCCCAGCATTGTCAATGGCCCCCTTGTGTCATCTAATTGTGATCGGAACGCGCTTAGAGCCAGCTGACAGCTTAATTATTCAGACCACGCGCGACCTGGTCCATCGTTCGTTGGGTTGCCTCTGACTGACCCCCATTGCAGCTCGTCTGTAGATCTCTGACGATCTTTCTTTTGTTGGAACTTCGACACAGAAATCCATAGTCTTTGTTATTTTTGAAAATTGGTCTAATCGGCGTCTAATAACGAGGTGTTTGTTGTTGATGAGTGCAGATCCTGTGCCGGGCGCTGGGCGGGAGGACGGGGCGGTCGACCAAGGGGTGGGACATCGGGGTGAGCTGCATCCACCCGACGGCGGCGGCGGCGAGGCTGTTCGCGCCGCTGAAGCTGCCGGTGCACATGCCGGTGATCGAGTTCCACCAGGACGAGGTGTGGGAGCTGCCGCCCAACGCCGAGGTGCTGGCGCGCTCCGACAAGACCCGCGTCGAGATGTTCCGCCTCGGCGACCGCGTCATGGGCGTCCAGGGCCACCCCGAGTACAGCAAGGACATCCTCATGAGCATCGCCGACCGCCTTCTCCAGCGCAACCTCATCCTGGTAAGGGCTATGCTTCTTCATCGTCCTCTGTCACCTTTGTTCGAACCATTCAGTGACGAAAAATTCTGAAAAGGAGGGGAAAAATCTGCAAGGGCTCACTCTGAAAATCTGTGTGTCTTGTGCAGGGCTGCCAGGTGGACGTGGCGAAGGCGAGCTTCGACGTGCGGCAGCCGGACAAGGAGCTGTGGAAGAAGGTGTGCAGGGGCTTCCTCAAGGGGAGGCTCCCGTCGCAGCAGCAGCAGAAGCAGCAGGTGCCGGTGCTATAGCATGCTGCTGCTGCATTGCTGCTACACTAGTTCATGGGGAGGGGAGGGAGCAAAGTTAAAAATGGAGGAGGAAAATTGGGGAGCATCAATTGGGATGCCTAGACTAATTCATCCTTATTTTGCTTCAGAGAGCTCAGAGTTGTACAGGAACTACTACTATTTACCCCGAAACATTAATAAGAGAGAAAAAAATATGGTTGGTTGGTTTTTCCTTTTTTTTATCAATCCCCTTGGCCCCAGTTCGTTTGCTCGTCCTCGTATCGCCAGCTCTCGCCGCATGAAGGTTTCTTTCCATCCAATTTGTGGACTCAAATTGAACGATAAAAGATGCTTGTCTATGTCTGATGTCACATCGACAGCGCTGTCGCGCTTTTTATCTGAAGCAAAACCGGAGTTCTGTAAAATCAGCCGTGCGGCAGCAGGATCTGCTCCATTAATTCACAAATAAGAGTTTCGGATTGGAGTTCATTTCTTTCGTCAAGTCCTCGCCTTCATCGCCACCGAATACAACAAATGAAGTAACAACCTGACCAGTGACCAAGCAGGCCCCAACGGTGCGCACCAACCTGAAGCCTGTAGCTGCGCGTCATCATCAGCCTTGGGCTTGTTTAGTTCCACGAGATAAGTTTTGCTATATTAAATTTGAATGTTTGATACTAATTAGGAGTATTAAATATAGATAACTGACAAAATCTATTTCACAACCTGGGTAACTTCGCGAGACGAATCTAATGAGCCTAATTTGGCTATGATTAGACAACATCGTGCTACAGTAAACAATCTCTAATGATGGGGCCTCTAGCCTAGTGGTTAGAGCACCTGAGTAGCACCCAGCAGACCCGGGTTCGACTTCCTGTGGGAGCGAATTAAACGGGTGTGGAATAAAAATTATAAAAAAAATAGGTAGGGGCTTCCCCTGCTGACTTCGGTCAAAAAATGATGGATTAATTAGGCTTAATAGAATCCTCTCGCGATTTCCCGTCCAACCGTGTATTTAGTTTTATAATTAGATCATGTTTAGTCTTTCTAATCTTCGATTTAATTTTGCTACAGTAAATTTCGCAATAAATTCTTGTGAACCTAAACATACATGGCCCAAGAGAGGTTGGTGAGCGAGACGAGACGAGTGTGATTGAAGGTGGCTCGCCCACTGGCCGGAGCCGGACAGGACAGCAGGACACGGCGCACCAACTGGCCGGCGACGAGGATCCTGGTGGTGGCCTACAGGATCCAGCCAAGGTTGTCCCCGTCCGACTCCTGCTCCTGCCCTGCATGCCGGGAGATTCGGCCGGGGTGGTGTGCCTGGCACTTCAGGGGATGTTCAATTGGGTGAAAAAATTTTGGTAAAAAATTTCGCAAGAGAATTTTATCATTTAGGAGTACTAAATGTAGACTAATAATAAAACTAATTATAGATCTCGTATGAAAATCGTGAGACGAATCTAATAATGGTAATTAACCCATGATTAGTGGATATTTAGCGGATGGTTACTGTAGCATCACTGTTGCAAATCATGGCCTAATTAGGCTCATTAGATTCGTCTCGAAAAGTTACCTGGGGTTATGGAATGGGTTTTGTCATTAACACACGTTTACTACTCCATACATGTAAGATTTCCTTGAAAAAAATTTTGATGAAAATTTTTTGAGGAATTGAACACCCCCTCACGCCACGTACTCGCCATCCCCTCATCTGCCACGGCCAGCCAGCCCCAACCACCCGCGCCGGCTGCGCGCGCGCGCTGCCTTTCTGTCGGAATATATTGCCCCCGTGACCGTCCGAGAGCTGCGACCTGAGAGAGAGAGAGAGACGCGGGGGCGGGGTTGTGGGGCGGCGGCGGCCGGGGGGACCGTAGCGCAGGGGGCCGGCCGGCGATCTGCGGCTGCGCTGGCAGTGGCAGAGCACGCGGCGGGGACCGTCTCCGGTCGCCGGATACCGATGGCTGCTGATCTTGGCGTGCAGCGTGCGCGAGAAGGTGTCCCAGCTCCCAGCTTTGTTGCAGGGCAACGTATCCTATGAAAACTTAATTCCTGTGAGAACTATGAGAACTCAAACCTGGACCATATGATCTTGATCCAAGGGGAGCGCGTAGGGAGAGGTGGGAGGGGGGATTTGCAAAATCACCACCCCCTTAATCATACTTTTGTAAATCCTTCATCCCACCTTTCTCTTGGATCAAGATCATGTGGCCCAGATTTGAGTTCTCATAGTTCTCACAGGAATTGAGTTCTCATAGGATACGTTGCCTTGTTGCAGTGCCCATCATCGGTGGACAGTTAACAATATACACAACAAATCAGTCTCACCTACAGTTAACAATATACACCTATTCGCTTGGCTTATCATTTCAGTCTCACAACAAATCAGTACCAGCCAGCAGTACTTCAGTCTCACAACAAATCAGCACCAGCCACCAGCCAACCAAACAGGCTGATATATGATGAGATTTGGAGGTTGTTGGGCTGGATCATTCCTTTTTAGATTTTTTTTTGAAAGACCATTCTTTTTTAAGAGTTCAAGGGATCATTCCTTTTCTAACTGCTGGAGCAGAGTGATGGTCACGGCTCGATGGGACTGCTACCGCATTTTGCATGAGCATATGAAAGCAGATTTGTTTCAGTGCTACTGACTGTGCTGCACCGACAGCCAACCACACGCACAGCAATGTGCCGAGATAAGGCGGGGTGTCCAGGTGCAGTGAACCTGCGCGAGGTCCGTACTGCTCCGTGACGCTGATCGATGAACTTAACGTATCCATCGCGGTGATCACAGCGACAATTTGGCAGCACGACGAACTAGGGCTTCAAGAATGTGACCTGACGATGTGGTTACCCGTACTGGCTACCAGCCTACCTCACCAAACTAAGGATGGACTTGGGCGACGGAATGGGCCTACGATGCTGTAAACTACTCCTACTGTACAGAGATTTGAGGAGCCAGAGCTAGCTCAAGCAATCGCCATTTGTAATGCGGTCCTCTCTTTTGAGCTCAAGCAATCGAGTATTGTTTGTTTCTGTTTTTCTCAGACACCCTACTTTAAGATAAGCAGAAATTTCTCTCGTCTTTTGTTTATTCTAGATCTCTAATACAGCTTATCACAGAAACAAGAATAAACGAAAATAAGGTGTGAGATTCTTCCTTACTTTCGTTGGCCACTTAAATGCAGAGGCCCGTTTTAACTACACAAAATGATGTAGGCTAAGCGTTAAACTGTCGCATTTGTTTTTATAGCCCATACGTGGACGGCCATCAGGCGGATTCCCATGCACAGAACAGAAGTAAACACGATTCGCAAAGAGCTCTCATTTTTAAACAGAAGTTCGCTGACTCCTGCTAGCATTCTTAAACAGCACATAAACATGTGAAAGCAGAACCGCAGAAGTGCTTCAGAAAATAGAAGTAAAAATAGTCCAAGCATAACTGGTTGATTATTTTATAATCACCAATTGCCATAGAAGTCTTCCACAACAAAATAGGATATCAGAATGTACTACTCCCAGGATAACAGAACATAACCACAACCACGACAACACGCACCAGTGATGACATCAGGTTGCGGCGGCAGCTCATAGTTTGAGTCTTATTAATGAGATATCATGAGAGTGAAAAGAGAACCCCATGAATCAACTCCAATGAAGTGCCCCTTAGGCAGTCGCACCACCACGGCGGCACTCGTTCAGCATGTCAAGGTAGAACTGGCACTTGCTGATGTCGCTGCCATAGTGGTTGAGACACTGCACGTGAATCAAGAACCATTAGAACACACAGCACAAAGCAACTACAATGACTAAACACAGATTCAAGAAAATAATAACCATGAACCCAATTCAATCAAACTTTTAAATATCTCATAACTAATAGGAACAACAAATATAGGAAACAACTGAGAGCATAACCAAATGAACTAAATTCCGCAAGGCACCATGCAAGAGTTCAATCAGCAAAATAAATTTAATGCACTCTTTCCACACCATCACTCGAATGAGTAGACGAGAGTTGAATAAAACTACGAAGAACTAGGCAACACAATAGTTCAATGCAGTAAACTATGAAAGGCGCCATGCAAGAGCTCAATCAGCAAAATAAATTTATAACTCTTTCCACCCCCATCACCCAAATGAGTACCCAAGAGTTGAATGCAGTAATCTATGAAGAATATAGCAACGAAGGGGGTGAGTTTCCATACATCTTGGAAGGCCTTGGAATGGTTGCTGCAAGAATCAGCATTCATCATTGGAGAAGCAGGAGCAGTAGCAGCAGCCTCCGAGACAACAGTCTCATGCTGAATGGTCCGGGGGCCCATTACAGCATCGACAGCTCTGTGTGCCATCGCACTACCAGTACCAAACGCCATACCTATAAAATTGCATTCATCATATTAATACAGGGATCAGCCATTGTGTTTATAGCTGAACATCCAAAAAGAACAAGCTCTGAATACCACCTTGAGCAATTGTGGACCCAATTCCTCCAAGGATGGAGCCTCCACCACTCTGAGCAGGAGCTGGAGGAGGAGCCTGCCGTGCTGCAAAAAGATTTTTCAGCTAGCACATTAGGAACAGAAATGCAATATAAACTGAAACAGTGACTCTGATTCCAATATAAACTTAAATGCAACTGACTCTGATCCCAATGGAACAACAATTTAAGCAGCGACCTTAGCAATGCACAATGAAACACCTTGTTGCACAGAATACAATTTTACAAATACAAATCCAACAAATTGTCATGCAAAAGCATAGCTAAAGTCACAGCACACTTGTACCATATTACAATATTGCAAAGTTAGCCAAGAGACCCACATGTGAACCATGCAATTATAACACCATGTTGAAAACAAGAACAATCTAAAAGACCCATTGTTTATGTAATTCACGCAAATACCTGGCTGTGGTGGGTTCCTGACCGGAGCAGCGCGTGGAGCAGGGCGCGGTGCTGACCTTCCTGCCAATACAATGATGAACATAAGCATCGAACTTACAAGCCAACAGCATAGCTTATCAAAGAAAGGTACATCATTACCAAATTACAAACATAGAAATTTCAGGTAGTCAGAAGATGACAAACAGCAACGTGCAGCACAAGGAACACCAGCCAACTATATCATCCTACTAACATAGTTGAAAAAAAATACTAGTAGCAGCTATTGGAATCAATCTAAGAAGGGATGAACAAAGGACAAGATCCCTTCCCTCAAAAGGTTCCATTTATTATGTGCCCCTGTCTGAACCAAAATGCAAATATACTAATCACAACAATTGGTTATTCAAGAGGCACATAATGTGTTCAGTAACCCAGTAAGTAATGTTGTTATGATGCTAAAAATACACTCAAGACAAAATATTTGCTGTCTGAAACAAAATATTAATCATTCAAACAATTGGTCTTAAAATTGTTGTTTTATAGCCATCTGAACCATAAATCTGATAAGCAGAGGACAACAGAAACATGAAAAGGTTACAATGTATGGCTTCTCAAAGAACACCTCTAGTAAAAGAATTGTGCTCAAAGGTGAATCAGCCAATGTGACTTTGCCAACGTATCTCTATGTGCCTCCTAACTAAACCAAGATAGTATAGATAACTATAATGGCTACTCAAAAAGGCAAGAGTTCTAAAAACTAACTGCGAAGACATTGTAATATTAACAATCACAACTACAATAGGCCCATGAGCAGACTGAACCAAAACAGTGAGATAATTTATCAGCAGGGTAATGTAAATGAATTTCTACAGCTGCTTGGGGGACACTTCTAGTTCAAATAGATGAGGTGTCCCCTCAAAAGGCCAGAGTGAGCATCAGATGCTCGTCACTATGCGCCTCCTAACTAAACCAAGACAGTACACAGGACTGTAATGGCTACTCAAAGAGGCATTTATCAAAGGTAATGACAACACAGCTACAAATGTAAAGCTTTCAATGGATTCAATCCACCGCTTGCAGATAAGTACCACAAGATCCCCAAACACCTCATTAATAAAGCACATGATATATGTTGATCTATATGAAATCCAAAACGAGAAAGAGTCAATGGAATTTAACCCTTCCCTCGTGGGGATTCATATTTGTTCTATGCTCCTGTCTGAACCGCCTGCAAATGAGATACTATTGGCAACCGGTTATTCGAGAAGCAATTTGTTCCCTGACTTATAGACACCAAGCCATTTCTTAGCCTACAGAGACCCAGGCCCATCATAAATGTGTAAATCTATATGAAATCCAAACGAGGAAGGGTCAATGGCGATAATCCTTCACTCGTGGGGATTCAGATTTGTTCTATGCCCCTGTCTGAACCACCTGCGAATGAGATAGTATCGGCAATCAGTTATTCGAGAAGCAATCTGTTCCCTGGCGATAGAGACCCGCCAATTTCTTATCTTACAATCCCTAAACAGACCGGAGGCATTCAAAGCCTTTCATCGGATCCGGCTCTCTGAACCTAAACATGTCGAAAACGCGCAACCCTACCGCCAGATGCCAAAGATCGTTCCGCTCCATACAGTACAAGCAGACAACAAGGATCGAATCTCCCATACCAAATCTACGCGCACAGACTACAGATCCGGGATCCGCGAGGGGCCAGCCTCGACCCCCTCAACGCAAGTAAGAACCGCATCTAGAAACGAAACAATAGGAGGATCGCGAGGGGGACGTTTACCTGAGCTGCGGCGAGGCATGGCGGCGGCTGGAAGTGGCGGCGGACGAAACCCTAGCAAGGCGGCGCGGGGCAAGGAGAACGACCGGACAGGGGGAAGACACGAACAGGCAGGAAGGTTGAACACGGAGAGGGCCTGGGCTAGGGTTCGGATATTTATAGGCTGAGAGGGGACTCGAGTGATTTTAGTGATTTTTTTTTTCTCCCGTTATTATCCTCCCACTTTCTTGTGACGCGCTGAGGCTGTCTTGCGAGACACGAAGATCTGACAAGTCGGGTCACGCGGGGGTGGTCGCCAAGAATGACACGTGGGGCATGCTAGTGTGGGGCCCGGTTGTCAGCTGCGGAAGGGATAGTATACCGTTTCAACCTCCGGCTCCAGGAGTATATGCTTGGAACACTCCAGATCCCACGAGACATTTATAGATTTGAAAGTTTTCAGATCGTCTTTCTTGGACCAAAAAAAATGGAAAAGGCTACTCCTACTCATAAATTACACTGTTATCCATTACACATTTTTGTGAGAAAATGTGATTTGAGTTTTGTTGTGACAGTGGTTAAAAAAACACATTATCATCTTCACCATCACCAGTCGAGACAAGTCTAGTTGTAAACAAATATGTATAATACCAATATAGTTCAATTTTTTTGTCCCTACAAACATGTAAATTGTGTAAACTTATCCATGGATAAATATTTTCTGACACTGACGAAACATAGTATATGTATATGGTCTAAATGGTTTGGAGTTGAGGCCCCAATCTATAGCATCCTCGACAAGATGAACTAAAATAAAAGAGAAAATTCCCTGAATGTCATTGAAAATTTATCTCATCCCTTCTATGCCATCCAAATTTATCTCATCTCTTGTATGCCACTGAAAATTTAACTTTGTCCCTTATCTGCCATTGCCGTTAACTTTCAACACGAGAAGCATATTAACACCGTTAAAATCGGCCCTGGGCACAACGACAGTGACGATTTTACCCCTCCTTCCCTTATCCAACCTCCAGCCACATATCCAAATCAGACACATCGGAGCCCGTCTCTAACCCTAGATCCTCGATCCGAACCTGCGAGCACGTCCAGCAGGCGAACCAGCGACGCGGCGGGCCCCCTCAGCGCGCACGCCAAGGCCCGCACGGGCGCTCGCGCCGTGGCCCCTCAGTCTCGCGTGCCGTGGCCCCTTGATCTCGCGTGCCGCGGCCCCGCACGGGCTCTCGCACGGCGGCCCCGTCACGGGCGCTAGCGCCATGGCTCCCCCCTCGGTTCGCGTGAGGCAGCCCCGCACAGGACGGCCGGCAGCAGCCCCATCGGCCGTGCGCCAGGGATGGCCGCGCCAGGGCACGACCCCGCCGCCACTTCTTGGCTTCTTGAAGGGTAAGTTGACTATCTTCACATATTCGATGTTCGATTTGTTCTGTAAATTGCATCTACGAACAATTAGTTGATGGTCCGTTCATCAACAGGATGGACCCTAAGTCAAGTAACTTGCTGGAAATCAGACTTACCGGCAATTCTAAAAAGCGTAGGAAGGAGTTTTCATGCTTTAGCTTCAGCAAGGTTGTGGATTCTGATCTCTGCAATTTCAAGGACCTTGTGGGAGAAATTGTGGATCAATACCCTCATGGATACCAGGAAATAGTTCATGTTTTTTATTATGATGATGCCCAAAAATGCTTCCCAAAAGTCACAACAGATCATGAGCTACTCGAAATGTTTAGCAAACATGGTGATAGCAAGGTAGTTCACATGACCATTGCATACACTGAACCCGGAGATGTTGTTCCTATCTCTGATTTGTACACTCCTGAAAATGCTGCAGTGTTGCATGATATCCCATGCACCCCATCTTTGCCTTGCCCATCTATAGCAGCACCAGGCCAGTCCACCGAGCCAACATCCAGCCTACCTACAAAACCTACAATAAACCAATCTCCTGAACCTAGCACAGATCAGCCTATCGAGGATGAACATTTGAAAAATCCTGAACCACAAAATGAACATGTGGGTGTTGATGATGAAGGCTTATACTTCGCTGGTCCTGCTCATAACACAGATGTGGTTGAGGAAAGTGAAGTAGACTCTGATTCTAAATCTGATGAGGAGTATGAGGAAGAGGATGGGTTAATTGGGAAGGACCCTTTGCCACCAGTACCCATTATAACTTATGACAAATCTGACCCTCCAATGAGTGTAGGCAGCCTATATCCCAACATGAAAGAATTTAAGTTGGCACTTTCGCAGCATGCCATCAAACATGAATTTGAGTATAACACTGAAAAGAGTGACCCAGGGCGGTTGAGGGCTTATTGTTCAAGGAAGGAAGAAGAAGGGTGCAGATGGAGGTTGCATGCTTCTACAATTAAGGATGACAATGGTTATCGAGTGCATGACACTATCTACACGTGAAGCCACACCACCACCAGCCACATCTAAGCCTCGAAAAGAGAAGAAAGCTAAAGGGAAGGCAAAGGCGGCAGCGAAGAAAAAGAAGAAAGAAGTTTCAGTGCTGCATGATAGTCCGGCAATGGGTACTAGAAGCAAGACCACTCCAAAGCACAGCCCGGCCTTACATACCAGAAGCAAAAGGAAGCTCGCACTTCCAGATCTCAACTTCTAGTTCATGCACTGTTATTTTGTTGGGCATATGTGAGATATTCGTTGATGTGCCTGTATGGCTGCTTTTGTGGACAACAATGGTTATGTGCCGGCCATGATGATGCTTGTATAGGTCTAACTGCCTAGCAATGGTTGTCTAGTTATCTGGCTGGTTGTATTCAGCAATGGCTGATATTCTTTTGTGGACAACATGGTGCTTTTGTGGACACCAATGGGTGATGGTGCTTTTGTGGACACCAATGGGTGATGATGCTTTTGTGTACAGCATGGTGCTTATATATCCGGTTAATGGCTACTTGTATGATTGGAAGCAATGAATGCTTGTTCTGTGATTATTAATGGTCAGTATGTGTTTCATATTATATTCTATATATCTGTTTCTTATTATGTGCAAATATACAGTCATGTTATTCACTGTAATGGCATACAAGGGATATGAAAATATTGTCTTCTAGGGGTAATATTGTCTTTTCATCCTTGAGTTAACAGCCATATAACAGTGTTGAGATGGTAATGGCGGATAAGGGACAAAGTTAAATTTTCAGTGGCATACAAGGGATGGGATAAATTTGGATGGCATAGAAGGGATGAGATAAATTTCCAATGGCATTCAGGGAATTTTCTCAAAATAAAACGGAGTATATGTAATGCCTTTCATTTGTTTTTGTATAATTATTACTTCTAGCCATGTGCTGTAATGGAAATTAATAGTCAAATATTGTATTAATATATGGAATATTGCTTGCATAGTTGCTTTGCCTTTGACTTGAGAGAGCTCTTGTCTTTGTATGGTCATGTTCATTGAAGCATCAACTTATATTAACTACTATGTCGGCCTTTTTGTTTCCATATATGAAGAGTTGAGTAGGTCATCTATATTCATTTGTTCTACTAAGGTAACGCTAATTTTTTTTAAAAAAAAACTAAACTAAACTAGCTAGTAAGTCTTGCCGTCTCAGGATATGAGTGTCTTAGCTTCCTCTTTCCACTAAGGTCATTATGTTAAAAAAGGACAACGTGATAGTTTCAAAATTGTATATTCCAAATACAAAAAAGGTTGTTTAATTCCGGTCTAATATGTCTTCAAATCCTTTGCAACAACATGACCAAATACAATTTTTGTAAGTCCTAATATAACTTTTTTGAATTTGCAAAAACAAAACACATCACTTATCCAATCACGCAACCAAGTATGTTATTCAGACACGGACGTCCTACTTGAATTCGTTTGGATTTTGCAAAAAAAATACAAAAAACAAAACAAAGAACTTGCCTCAGCCGCTTGGGTGTGTACACAAGTTCGATTATGGCCTAGTAATCGCATCCATTCATATTTCCCCAAATTCTCATCGCAGATCGCACCAAACAACCTTAATTTTCTCCCAGCTGAAGGAATTTGTCACGATAGATACCGATCGATTGGAACTGGCAGTCTGGCACGTACTCGTATCTATACTATAAAGAGAATAACTTTTGAGGACAATTCTCACCCAAAAGCTACCCACCTTACCTCTCACAAATTCCTTTGATGGGCCCACGATACAGTCCAAAAAGTTTGACAGGAGGGGGGGAGATGGAAAACTTGATTGTTAGAAAATAGCTGCGGCAAAACATTTTAATTTTTTCTCACCGCGCTTTTTAGTTACCCACCCGTGTACCCACCATTCAAAATTCCAATCCCGCCCCATTTTCGGGTATTTGTTTCCTTATTCACCGATCCAGCTGCCATAGCCCCCTCCCGGTCATTAGGAAACCATATCATCGTGGGTATGTGAGGGTATCAATCACGGCCCTATTACCCTCCCTTTCTCTATCTTCCGTTTCCTATTTTGCGTCTAATTACCTTGCTCTGGCACCAATCCCGCCCCTGAATTTATGTTCCTTTTTTCACGCGGATGAGAGATGACTGTTGATTTCCTTCCTTGTGGCCTTGCCGGTCTCGAGCAGTAGACCTTCCTTTTTTTCTCTCTCTTCTTCCTCATATCCCCTTGCCGCATTCTGCCTCCCAACCAGCAAGGACCCCAGACCCCCTCTCCGGCGGCGGCGCGGGGGGTTTGTCGCGTGCATGAATTGCACCCTTAGCTCCTCCCTGATCGCCGCTCCCTGATTCTCGTCAATCACCTTCCTCCAATGCCGCATGTCACCCCTCCTTTCTATGAGCCGCCTCCTTCGTTGCGTCTCGCCCAGTCACTTCCCACCCTGGCCATCCGTGTGCCCGCGAGGCCGCGATTCCTCCCCTTCCCTACCACGTCGTCGTTTCATCTTTTCTTCGAGGCCCTGGGAGGGAGACGATTGTGCTGCCGCCGCAGCGCACATACATCGGGAGTTTAGGCCTCGCGACAGGACGTTGGTAGGGCGGCGACTTGCGAATGTCTGACGCCCGGACACCAGCATCACGCTAGGATGACGAATCACCAGGATCAAGGACATCTCGTTGTCGGCTTCGTCGGTAAGTGAGATCGTGAGCTCTTCGTATTTTCATCTTTTCCTCTTTGGATCACCACACCGATCAGCAATCGCCATCTGTCCATCTCCCATATCTAACATACTGTCCCATTGCTGATCAAAATATCAATTTAATTTTGACTATTGTGTCAATTTATTTCTTTAATTCTTACCACAACAGAACACAACAAGAGACAAGGTCACAAGGAGAGGAGGGCGTTAGGTCTCAGGTGAATGGACCAGGAAGCAATCCAGCGAATGGGAATCCAAATCCAGTCTCCCGTTCAAAAATCAGCCAAGCAAGAACCAGGTATTGATTGTACACAGTGAGGGTCAACCAATTGTGTCATTGTTTTCCATTTACTATTGCCATGACACAAACACTGCTCATGTGATCAGGAAATATCCTCCTAGAAATTGTTGAAGAATCATTTCTAATGTACCAAGAAAGGCTAGACAATTTGGTAAAATATGGATCGAGAAGAAACTATTGGACATGGTTGGCTGATAATATCATCAATGACTTCACATCTGAAACATAAAAGGTAATACGAACAATTTTTATATACACATAGAGTGTTTACTGATATTATCATCATTGCTGAAAGGACCTTAATATTTTTGCTCGCCCCAGGCCCCTAAAACCTCAGGACCGGCCCTGCGGCGGCGGCATGTATATGCAGTGGCGGTCCCATCCACCTCTGGTCGGAAGCGGGAAGGGCCGACATGCTCAAGCTCGGCCCGTTGTAGTGCCTAGAGCGCCTCGTGCGCATTGTCGATGAGGACAACAAGGCTTCATGTGCTCCGTGTGGTTGCCTTCACTCACTAGGTGTTTGACGATTTGCACGGCCGATGCTTTGGTTGGTGCAGCGTCACGATCCGCATGCCACCATTGATGTGCGGTTCCTGAACCTCGAGGCCGAGGCCGAGGCGCGTGTTGGCAGGATCGCAGGAGGCCTCCCATCGTTCTCAAATCTCAACTGAGGTACGTGTGTGGCCATCACGGTCGTTCGGGGGACGATGGGGTTCCTGTTCAGTTGCTCCTGCACGTCCGGCGACGAGGCGAGGAGAATGGCAGCAACGGCCATCTCATGCCTCAGTCCCTGGCCCAGTCGAAGAGACACAACATCGGTTTGCGTGCACTCTCTCGCGGAATCCATGGGGTGCTGCTCCTATGATATTCGCCACAGTGGATGAGTTTTAGATTTGTGAGGAGGTGGGAATAATGTGAGTCACCGCGGGTTAACTATGCCGATTTGTTCTGTTGTTTGTTAGGATGCTATGGGGAGGAGGACGAGGCCGCCATTGAGGAAGGCGCTCTTCGCCATGTTGGAATGAGAAGCCAAGACGGTGCCCTCTTTTCTTTTTTTTCAAGTTCGTTCCATACTTCCTTCTCCTTTACTCACTGTTGAGTTGGATGGTGGTGGTTGCTTCTGCTTTTATTTGTTTTTGGTGTTGCTGGCTTGTGTTGTTTGGTTGAAGATGAGGGATCGAGGGCCGAACAGATTGCGAGATCATGAGCTTACCAGGACGATTGGAGGAAGGGAATGGATCAAGAGCTTGAGCCCCAGGTACGACCCATTCTACAAATTTGTTGAGGGTTGATTTAATTGCAATCATTATTTATTTCTCAATGCGCTTGTTTATCGGTGCTGTAACTCATGGTTTTAGTTCAGCTGAATTTACAGACTGAGACTAGCATATATACAGTAGTAGCATAGGAAAATCTTGGTTAATTAACAATTATGAATCCTGCTTCCTCCTTTTCTTTTTCTTCAATTCATCTTTGTATGTGACATGTTCAATCAAAATGTTTACATGCGTAATGCTTGTGGTGTTACTGAAACAATGTGCACACACTATCATGCTAATTTTTTTGATGTGGGCATGTCAATTTTACCTGAACATGAATTGGCACATCAATTTAAGTTGATTCACTACTCACTTGATTAAACTTATTGTGCTGTAAAGAGTTCCAGACAATAAAACAAGCCAATTTGGTTGTATAAACACAATACACTTCTTTTTTATTTAATCTGGTTGTTGCTTGTAGATAACCTACATATGTTATTTTATCTCATATATATATATATATATTGCCATGTGTGATGTAGTTAAGCAATAGTAGCTGCATAACAGTGAAACTTTCGATTATATTTTATTAATGCATACACCACATGGTCTTGTGTTCTTAGCCGTGGACCAAATTCTCACCATGATAATAGGTTATTATATCCAAGAAAGTTTTGATGCATTGCTGGAGACTACAAATGAAACCTAAAGAACCCTAAAAAATGTGGATTCAGTTCATCAGAAAGAAATACATTCAGAATGTCTTTCTGCCAGGTCTGATGATGTGCTTTTCGTGTAAGCCCTGAAGGTTGGGAACTGTGAAACTTCTAGGTCTTATAAGAGCTCCACCGTACTAGATGCAATGAGGTATGCACACTTTGTTCCCTTTGCTACTGATACTAATAGCATCACTGAAGGAAACATAACTATTCTTCCTTCTGAAGATGACACTTTCTCTATTCTAGAAAGTAGTAGCTGAACCAGTTTAGCATTTTGGATGTTTGTACATCATTATTGCAATTCTTCAAAACAAATGTGCAGATGATTTGGAAGCGTTGACAAATGAGAACAATACTAAAGGTTGGCAGGACGAAGAACATCAAGCTTAAGATCTTTCCAAGGATTTTGGAGAATGTGGGCTCTCAAAAGAAGATTTCTTACAGCCTGAACAATCAGAGAAGGATCCAAGTTTTTCTTACAGACCTTTCCAACCTTTTTTCTAATGTATTTGGTAAATGTTAAATACTTTGCTTCTTCTAGGTCCATCTGATCTTTTTACGTATTAAGGTGGTGTCATTTAATTTAAACATGATAATTAGGGCCGTTCTGCTAAAAGTGTGGAGTTCCCTATATTTGAACTGCGGCCATTAGATTCCTTATATCTCAACTCCTCATCTTGTGTGCTAGCAGAACGACAACTTGCTCTCCCTCTCTTCTCCACAGGCCTAGAAGAAGAGAAACCACTCTTTGTGCAAGGAAAAAGGACCACCATATCTATTGGTCGTCGTGGCAGAGGCACAAGGTGCATGGAGGGGAAGCAGAGGACTGCGACGACCAGGTTGTGAATTTAAAACTTACCTTGGTTCAGAATTTCAGATTCATAATGCATTGGCAGCTTGATGTAACGCCTTTGCCTAAGAAAAAAATTTAGGGATAAATTGTTTTGCCACTTGCTTCACTGATGATTTGGATTTGGAGATGATCTTTGGAAGAGTTTGGCGAGTTCATGTGGCTGATGTTTATGTTTGGTGTTATAGCTGTGATTCTAAAGCTTGCTTTATGAACACCATATGTGCTGATACAAGATGGGCAAAAATGTGCTTGCATGATTTGGTTAGTAAAATTTGGTTTCCGTAATTTGATTTGTTTGAATTAGCTGGTATTCTAAAGCTCCCTAATTGGCTATTGATAAATTGTGTGGTAGTGTGACAAATCTTTAAAATTCAATACTTTCTTAGATTTTAGTTTAGGGATTATTGAGGGTCATCCTTGTCGAAATGCAATTTATTCCTGATTACTTTGGGAACTAAGTTGGTATTGTTGAAATGCAATTGTGTTATTTTTTCTTAGCTT
This sequence comes from Alloteropsis semialata, assembly GCA_004135705.1. Taxonomy (NCBI): domain Eukaryota; kingdom Viridiplantae; phylum Streptophyta; class Magnoliopsida; order Poales; family Poaceae; genus Alloteropsis; species Alloteropsis semialata. The sequence goes on from CM014278.1 coordinate 54,425,630, forward strand.
GTATGATAATTTATCAAAATCTGATCTTTGTTGGACAAACAGAGGAGCAGGGGATGAGGTTAGCTAGATGTTTCTTCCACCGGCATTAGGAGCTGGCCACTGTTGAGATGAGGTAAGCATGCTTTGTTACGGTTGTGCCAATGTCATCTTTTTTATAGTGATTCGGGGCTATGCCCGTGACTAAAACATAAACTAATGCATATATTTATAGTGATTACTGCATTATTTGGATTACAGAGTCCATTTGATTTTGTTTTTGTGGTTGTTGGATTTATATTTGTATTCATGCAGACACAACCAATGCACCTGTCCCTTATGGCATGTCTTATTCATTTGAGTTCTTTGCAAAACTGTAATTTGTAATTATACCAGTGAGATTTCTCGAAGCTCTTTACCCCCCAACTTGCATTATTAGCTTATGGGATGTGGATTCATTTCAATTACAGAGGATTCCTATGAAGAGGAAGTGTCTGAGCCATGGGCAATTCTTTCGCCAAAGGTGCTGGTATGGACTGGTCCTTAACCTTTTTTAGCTTAATGCCTATCTTGATGCAGGTTCTTTTAACCCATGTGCAGTTTAATGTGAACCTGACCATGTGCAATTTTTAGCTTTTGCTCTATTCATTATGTGATAGGTCTACTTTTAAGAAATTGGATATGCAGTCATTATCCTAACTTGGTTGCAATTGGATTAATAAAATTGTTCTCCTTTTGAAGGCTGAGAAGAGAATTAACTAGCATACACTAACTAAGATGATGCAATAACTTGATGGTTTCAAGCCATGGCTGCAAGAGTTGCTGGTGGCACAACTGGAGGCATAAATAGAAGCACTAGGCTAGCTGGTAACAAAAATGAACACGTTCATAGTTAAAAAGGTTAGTCATTGTCCTTGCTATATATTTTGAACAGTAAGTTTTTATTGATTAATCAGATCTTGTACTGCCTGTGTGGATATAAAAGTCATCTAAAAATATCTGAAAAATAGTGCAGACCTATAAATTCTTATGAAAGTAGGGTGATGTCAGCTTTCACATTTTAAATACATGTCATTTGGGGGAATCATGCATCTGATTCATATTTATTTCGTTTGTTATTTTAGTCTAAAATCATATTTTCATTTACTGTCAGTTGGATAGTTCACAAATTATATGCTATAGTTAGTTTCCTATTGGTGATTTGCAATCCAAGTTTCAGCAAGATTTTTTATAAATTGATTAGCATATTTTTGATATGTTTAGCATGCGCTGTTATCATGGTAGAGTCATGCAGTGGTGTACCATGGTTGATAACCGAAGGAAAGGACTACAACATACATGGTAGTGTGTTTTTCTTTTAGGCCGCTTTTAAGTGCTCTCTTTGTTTCCGGCTTATGCATGCTCGTTCCAGGTTTTCTTGTGCAATTGCAAAGGTTAATGTATCAGTCCTAGCTACCTGGTGTTACCCTTGGTGATATTGGTGGAAAATTTGGTTGTGGTGCTTATAATAGTATGGACAATGGTGTTCTGCGATTGTATCTCTCTTTTTTTTGTCGTATCTATGCTTTTGTTTAATTTTTGTAGATCTTAGCCTAATTATGCATATATCTTCTTTCATGCTCTGATGTAAAGTAGCTTAAGGACTACATGCTCCTGAATGGTGTGTAATGTGTTTGTTTTCTTTGTTCTGTAGGCTCTCTTGCCTTTTTTCTACCTTAATGAAATGACGCGCAGTTCTCCTGCGTAGTTCGAGAAAAAAACGACATAATGTGTAGTAGTGTTTTTCCCTCCCAATCCCCTTTAATCGAGAAAGCGGATTGGTTTTCCCTGGAAATTCTCTGAGTGAGAGAAGATGTCTTGACTAGCCATGTCAATGTACACGGAGGTTGATTTGCTTGGAGGTTAACCTGAGTGAAAATTTGGATTTGCACGAAGGTTGATTTGGGAATTTCAGTTGCAAGACATTGTCCTATCTTTTTAGAAATTGAATTTCCATCAGGATTTTCATCATTATTTGAAACCTATATTTTTCCAAGTGACTTGGCGGCCTTTGCTGCCTTCATCTCTCTCCCATCAATTTGATCCTTTTTTCCAGTTAAAAGTCATTTTGTGGTGGGGGGGGAGGGGGGGTTTGGGGACTGTTCTTGAACACAAAGTGAACAAAGGCATCATGGAGAAAACTAGAAGATTATCAGGATGGGTGTAGATTTTTGTTTTTGTAAATGAACTCTAAGTTTTGTGATTTATGGGACCTTAAAATGATACGGCATATACACTACGTTTTAATATGAGGCTATAATATGAAAAAACAACTTTTCATTGCGGGATGTGATTTTTTTCAAGTATTATTTTTCCCATAGCAACGCACGGGCACACACCTATGTTATTGTGTCTCATTTTCAAGGAGCAAAACAATCAAGGTAGAATCTTTTGTTCTTCCATACAATTTGCTTTTGACCTTTGCATGGTACAAATCTTTGGTTAAGCAATGTACTGGTTGTTTGATTGAATGAATTCCAGTAAATAATCTATCATTAGTAGTTTGGTAGGATACCTTCAAAGTTGAAAAAGAATTGCGCTTCAATTGAAACATGATGGTATGTAGGATTTTGTTCTCTGAAAAGAGATGGTTTACAGGATATCTAGATAGTTTGGTAAAAAGGGAAGTTGCAGGGGTGAAACAACTACTAGGTGATGTGGATTGTCTATCTGGTTGGTGAGAACGAAAATATAGGCATTTTATCCATAATCATGAGAAAATTCTTTGTTGTTCAGCTTTCAGTATTATGATATCTGTTAAAAATGTCAAAGGAAAGAAGGTGATGGGGTGGTTGTAGAGCCTAATGAGATCGAGAAACAAACTGGTGTCATGGTGTGGTCGAACGCTAGCTATGGGAGCATCGTGATGTGGAGATGAAGTTTTTTTCTGCTTGTACATGACATGTGATTGAACACTGCCTATGGTAGCAACGCGATGTGGAGATGAAGTTTTTATGTGGATTGTGGTTATTTGTTTGTTGGTTGGAATACTGGATATAAATGGACGATATACCCCTAATGAATTATAGTGTGATATGAACAAGCTTGTAACTCTCTCGATTTAGGCAAAGAAATAAAATAGATAATGTGGTAAAATTGATTGGGTATCGATTAAGAATTTCCAAAAAAACTTGTAACTAATTGGTTTTGTACTATAAGAAATAAACAAAAATAATTAATAGTTGAGTAATTTTGTTATAGATTAATCGATTGCGGTTACCATGTGAACCATTGATCAGACTCGGGGTTCCTTTTCGTATGAGTCAATTGATTTGTTAAGTCTAAATCTAAATCTAAAGCGCGTCCGGACGTGTGGTAGAAGGAGCGCATGACCGCGCACACTGTCGGTGACCGACGACCACTAGGGTTTGGAGTTGGTGGGGGAAATTTGTCTCGGTGGCTATAGAAAGGGGTGGTTGGGCAACAGCCGGCCTGGCGGTGGCGACGGTCACCAGGCGGGTGAACGGATGCGATAAGGCGTTGCCAGAGTCAGGCGTTGGGGGACGCCGGTGGGCGGAGCCAGTGGCGGGGAAGAGGAGCGGGAGTGGTTAGGAAGTCCGGGGCGTGAGGTGGGTGGAGCGGCCGATAGCGAGACGTCATTGGCCACCGTTGGTGGTGGAGACGAGCGGGGGAGGGAGGACGGCCGGGCAAAGGAGAAGGATGAGGATTTGAGGGCCGATGGAATTAGCGTAGCTGTGGCGGTGTGGTCGCGTCCTAGAGAGCGCGACGGGTCGCGGGTTAACCGGCTCCCAATTGATTATGTGCTTCACGACAAAACATGAGAGACCGTGAGCAATCAGATTATACAGCTGGAAAAATAATAAAATATTTGATTACTTAGTTTACTAATTACAAACATAATTTCTTTTAAACATGTGTGCATGCACACTATTATGTTAAGAAAAATGAGGGATTGAAATTGTACTAAAATTGCAGTCCTCCTTTGTGTACTCTGTATGTTTACTCTAATGAATATTTTTAATATGCGTAATGCCTGACTTGAAATTGTTAACCATCATATTCTTTTTATTAGAATTTTCAAAATATGTTGTTGTCATGTGTAACTTTTTTCTATAAATATAAAGTTATTATTTACTAGATTTTTTATTTGATTGTTAATCATTTTTTATAAAAAATTGATTTATTAAACACATGTGTGCGCACGATAATTTCAATTTAATTTTGGGTTACTAAATAAAAATTCTTATATATTAGTTTTTTTGAAAATAGATCCACGTATCATGTTTTCTATAGTTAGTAAATTATTCATACTAGATGTTTTATGAAAATATAGAACTCTTATGATTAAAAGGTTTTTGAATACGTGCCTGTGGCACGTGCCACTCCACTAGTTTGTCACAAACTCACGATAGAATCCGTTTGAGCGCGGATTCGAGCCCGACACCGACGTATCCGGATGCCGGATCCTCGAGTACGCAGCCCGACAACCCGACTGGACCCACCCCACCCGAACACAAAACCCCCCACAATTGGTGTTAATTCCGTAAATATTCGGGATACGTTCTTTCCCGGCGGCGAGCACCACTCGCTGCCGGAACCCTCGTCGCCGGCGATCCCACCGCGGCTCCATCCTCGGCGCCGCGGGCCATGGTGAGCCCGACCTCACCCCTCCTTCCACTGTCACCTTTCCCCCCTGTTCGAATCGCTCTACGAACTTACTCGCTGCTCCTCTCTCTCTCTCGCGCGCGCGCTCGCAGTTCTCCATCGCGGCCATCAACGAGAGCGACTCCGGCGGCCAATGGGAGCCGCTCGCACCCACCAAGGAAGCTCAGGTAGGTCTCCTCTTCTTCCATGGCTCTTTATTACCCCGGATTCGCTTAACACCCGAAAAAATTGGTGGTGTGCTTCCTCAGCTCGTGGGGAGTTAGGGCTTCCGATTTGTTGTGTGCAATTTGTTGGGTCAATCGTGTTTCAGCCGAAAAAAGTGTTTCGATATTTTTTTTGTCAAACCACCCGTTGAGAGATCATGAGCTGTGGAATCGTCCTGTTAATTGGATTGGATACTGAATATAGAAAACCTCAACACTAAAAAAATCCACACCTAAGCTGCCATGGCAGTTCCATGTGCATTGCTCGCCACTCTGCCTGCTGATCCGTCCACCTAGGCACGCCATCAAGAGAAGAATGCATCAGCACTACATGTTGGACCACGATTGGTGATTTTAGATAGTGAAGTGTAGTTCTTAGTTTTTTTTTTGCCTGATTGGACATCATCTAGAAACGAAGCATGTAGCATTTCAACTGCAGCTTGGTGCTGGTAGACATGGAGATGGTTAGGTTTTTCAGATTGAAGTTTCTATTCTTTACATGTCGAGTTCTGCTGTAATACAAATGCAGATGAATTTACAGCTACGTGGTGTCAGGATTTATTATTGTTATAAAAACCCTTGCGGTGCGCTTTGGTAAGTTTTGTAAGTTACCTAGGATTTAAATCAGAAACTTAGTCTTTGTTTCACAAAATATGCTATGCACTCCGTCTGTGATTTTTTTTCCAGGTGCTTTTGATAAGAACAGCGCACCTGTACTTTCTTGGAATAGGGGGTATATACATATATATCCACAGCTGCACCTAAACCGCAGCAATCATAATATTACAATACCTTTCTGTAGCTTTGTATACGTCAATAATTGGGAGTACCTATCAGCCATCACATGGGAAGTAATCCACATCTATTTTATTGTTGTCCAGGGAATTTTTTCTATATATCGGTTCTCTTTTCCTGATTTTACTGGTAAAAAATGTTCATCATTTATCAATCATTTTCAGTTGGTGCAAGTTATTAATGATTATTTTTGCAATTGCTATATCAGTGTAGGTTGACATAAGTAATTGTGTAGCATGTTACTCAGTGATGAGAACTCCCTTCTCGTGGCAAGAGTGAAAATTTCAGTGTGGAAAGTTCTTAGTACTGTGTCCCCATGTCATTGTGTTACTAATATTTCCTTTTAATGCTGTCAGGAATTTGCGCTCTCTCAGAAGTATCACGAGGGACTCCTCAAGTTGCAACAAAAACTTTATTCAAAAGCTCGTGAACTTCTTGAGGATGTTTTGAAGGACCCACTAATATCAAACATTCAGGCAAGTCCAATTTTATATTTATTAATTTTTATATTTATTTTGTGGTGTTCTCCATAACAGCATTTAGTTTTTTTTTTTTTTTGGAACAGGTTGATAACATTGGCAGTGATCAGCATTTGCTGCAGCTAAGGTTCTTTTCTCATACATTTTATTGTTTTCATGGTAAAGATGTATTTGATTGTTGTTTGGTTTAAATGCTATTGAAGAAACATATAAAATAGAGATAATTCAGGAAACAATTTAACCGCATAAAACTATGCCGCTTCTAAATTTTATGGTATATCAAACATCCAAGAATGCTGATTTTTTTGTTATAATGATTTTGAAAGCTGATTTTATGCTGTAAGTGATCATAATTTGAATATCTATGTCTTTGATGCGCAGACTGTAGTGCTACGAAAGCATAATTAAGGCAACAATCTAGGATTTCACAAGAAGGAAAATGTTCATTTCATCCATATTTTTGTTGGGAAATACAGTAGGGGAATAGCCTACTGTGGTATTCTGTATATGATTTTTATCCCTATTTCCTTATTGAATTTCTAATGATTTTGGCATGATAGCTTTTTGGCTTCTCGTTTTGTTTCGAAAGTATACCTTTTGTTCTATATATTTTCCATAACAACATCGTAAGCCTACCACTTACTCTTTGTGTACTCCTCATGTACTCATGTATATTGCGGCCATGGGGTTATTACTGATTATTAAATACAAGTGATATTCCTAACAATAGTTTTATTGTACAATAAACAGTATAATTGCCTAGTTGGTGGTGTCATGGCTTTTGAATTAGATACAGCATACAGATTTGAATGACTGATTGATCTGACATGTGTGACATTACCTTTATAACCACTAAAATGCTGACACACCTTTCTCAATTGTACAGGTTTTTGACATTGAAAAATCTTGCATCTGTTTTCCTTCAACAAGGTTTGGAGTTTTATGATAATGCTCTTCATTGTTACCTACAAGCTGTAGAGCTTGATTCAAATGATTCAGTTGTCTGGAATCACCTGGGGACGCTTTCTTGTTCAATGGGTTTGCTGAGCGTGTCAAGATGGGCATTTGAGCAAGGGCTTCTATGCAGCCCAAACAACTGTATGCTATCCGTTTTACTCATTATAATTTGTGTTTGGTTCATCGCACTTACGATACCTATTTCGGCTTCTTATACAATTACCTATGCTTTCTGTAGGGAACTGCATGGAGAAATTATTGGAGGTGCTTATTGCAATACGTGACGAAGTTGCATGCCTTTCTGTAGCAAATTTAATACTTAGGAGTTGGCCATCACATCACCGTGCTTTACATGTCAAGAAGACCATTGAATGTGCTGAACCGGTACCTTTCGCGCCTCGGGGTATTGACATACTTGAACCCAAGCATGTGACACTCATCTTTTCCAATAAAAGAAAATCTGTAGATGATGAAATCTATCGAGACACAAGGACAAAGAAGAGTAAACAGAGTGCTACATTGCAATTGAATGAAGCGAAATGGTTGGCCCTTTTAGATGGTATCCTAAGTTTCTTAACTGCAAACAGTCAGAAGGCTGGTGAAGATAATTGCATAAATACTGCTGATAGGTGTTCAGGCAGTGAGGACAGTGTCAAGGGGTTTGCTTATAACATGATTGATGTTGTCGTATCTACAGATACAATCGAAAGTGTGGAATCTGCTGGTGAAAATGGAAATGATTCACATCAGGATGGTGAGAGTCTGTCATCTCATGATTGCAAAACTACAATTAAAGAGAAAGATGCTAATTCAGATAGAGAGCATCCTCATGAAAGGCGGAGCACACGTCTTGAGAGGCTGCGAAGTCGCAAATCTGGAAAAGATGAAAATGGATCTGATGGTAAAGATATATCACATGCTCT
>CM014278.1:54435864-54459034 GCA_004135705.1 Alloteropsis semialata
CCTCTGAAACGCATGAGAGCTGCATATCTTTATATTAAGAAGTGAAAAAAGGGTAGGTTTAGTAATGTGTATGTTGTGGACTCTTTCTTTGGCAAGCAGTTTGGGCGCAGGAAGAAGGTCCACAAGGATTCATCTAGCAGCAGTTAAGTTTGTTTCGGTTTTGTTGGAAGTTTGTTTCGCTGGGATAGCCAGCTAGATATTAGGAGATTGGTTTTTGGCTGAGGCCTTTATATGTTGGCCGAGAGAGGCAAGGTAGGGTTTTGGCAGTAGTTTATCTCTAGTTCTCAGAGCCTCTCGAGGAGAGGGCGAGATTAGTTGTAAACAATCTGCCTTGGTTACGATATCTAATAAACAGCCCATATCAGTGTAGCTATTTAGTTTTTATCTTGTGTGGTGAAGATAATGCATAACTGAGATAATACTGGCCTGTTGTATCTCTATCAAAAATTATCAGTTTGTAAATTCTTTGTGCTGCGGTTAAAGTAAAAGCAATGAATACTGTAGCAGTTATTGGTATCTCCCCTGATAAATTTCCTGTTCATGCAGAATTGGATGAGATACAGTCATGTCTTGATAGTGCCTTGGACCAGGCTTTTTTTTGTTTATATGGTTTGAAGATAAACCCGGATTCTTGCAGTGAAGATGATCTTGCAGTGCATAAAAATACAAGCCGTGGTGATTATCAAACAAAAGAACAATGTGCTGATGTGTTTCAATATGTCCTGCCATATGCAAAAGCTCTTTCTGTGAGTTAATTTTAAAATACCTTTCTGTTTCATACTTTCAGTTAGCTATGAACTCAGCATCAAACATACTGTCTAATGCTTTGCCCATTCTTAATTTTATTTTAGAAAACTGGCTTGGTTAAATTACGGAGAGTGCTGCGGGCTATACGTAAACACTTTCCGCAGCCACCTTATGACTTATTGGTTAACAACCCTATTGACAATTTCTTGGATGGGCCAGACTCATGTGAAAAAATACTCTCTGAAATTTGTGAAAGTAATGGATCTAGGGAAGCTATCCTGAATGTACTGTTCCCAGGTGAAAGAGGCTACGAAGCATTCAAAAAACTCTCCACTGCCAGGTTGGCTTGTGTATTACGCCTAGAGTCCCTTCTCTGTGATTTGAAACAGAGTTGGTGGATATACCCTAACTACATGTTCAACTATATGGTGCAGCTCGGAGCCTTACTCAGATGTTTATGGAAATCTGTATTTCTACATAGCACAAGCTGAAGATATAAGTGCCACTGACAAGCATGCAGGTTTTGTTTTGAAAAAGGAAGGAGAAGAATTTGTTGAACAGAGTGCTAATATTTTCAAGTATGACTTGTTGTACAATCCATTGCGGTTTGAAAGCTGGCAGAAGCTTTCCAATCTTTATGATGAGGTGATATGTTTTTAGATCTACCAATTGATTGGATCTGCTCTGATATATTAATCAATTCTTTTGCATAACTAGTGTTATTATGACAGGAAGTGGACCTGTTGCTCAATGATGGTAGTAAACATATAAGCATCTTGGATTGGCGAACAAATACAGATTTAATCAGAAGGGTTGAGATGGGTCGTCGACATAGTCGACGTTGCTTATTGATGAGTTCACTACTTGCCAAAACTGCTCCTGAGCAGGTGAGTTCCTCTAGTCTGTTATGTATTATGATGCTTTTTGTGTCAATCAGTTAGTTACCTTCCATTATGCTCGATGAAAACTTTTGGATGACATCTAATCTCATTTTCATCCAGAGTGAGGCACATGAATTGTTGGCTCTAGTCTACTACGATAGCCTTCAAAATGTGGTACCCTTTTATGATCAAAGAGCTACTTTGCCGGTGAAGGATTCAACATGGGAGACATTTTGTCAAAAATCTATGAAGCACTTCGAGAAGGCTTTTGAAATCAAGTAATTGAACACTCCTAATCTATTTTTATATTCTGTCTGTTGTTTCCCACACATGTATGATACATATTTACTTGCAGGGCACAGTGGCTTCACGCGTTTTACCTTGGAAAGCTGTGCGAGAAACTGGGGCATTCCTTTTCTAAACCATTTTTGTACTACAACAAAGCCATGATGTTGAATCCAACCGCAGTAGACCCTGTTTACAGGATTCATGCGTCACGCTTGAAGTTACTTTACACTCAAGGCAAACAGAATCTTGAAGCTATACAGGTTTGTCCAAGATGTATCCGACCTGTTTTTTAAGATTTATTTTCCCTTGAAAAATTGATATGCAGCAAGCTTCTTCATTGAGTGGTTTTAATCTACTCTTGCCTAAGATATGCTTTTGCTACTGGCTGGTGAGTGATGACATGATCAAATGAATTGTTTCACTACCAAATCCGTGAGGACTGATAATCGAATGACCTGAGTTATGAGAGTGAAAGCTACAATGTGAGAATTAGAAAAAGGTGCCTTTATTTATATGTTGTTGACGCCATCGTAAAAGTATTACACAGTTTAGCAAGACTTAATGATAGGATATCTGTACTGCAATGCTTATTTATTTATGTTAGCACCACAACAAGAATAGGCAAGATTGAATCACTCAATTCCAGCCTAGATCTCTCTCTTGCTTGAACTCACAAGAATAGGCAAGTAATAACTCAAAACTTTATAGATTCACCCTATAATCTTACACAACATACTAGGTCTTCACAACCTAGCACTACTAGCTTGATCTTCACAACCAAGCACTACTAGTATTCTATCTCTTCTGCTCATACTCATCACAAGAGGGGTACATGTCCTTATATAGGACTTACAAACCATCATACAAGAGCACAACTCATCTCTAGCTAATCACTAGCTAGCTTACTCACTTTACAACTCATTGACAACTCCATGTCCTAGCCAATTTGACTTTGATTTCTTCAAGGATAACCAAACTCCTACCTAGAAACTTCAAGTAGTCAATTCCAACTTTTACTTCCTAATGCTAACTAAGCATTAGCACAAAGAAACAAGTCAATTTCCTTTTGACTTGGACAACTCGTGCCCATAGATGCATGTAGATGCATCCACACATTTCTTATGACAAGATTATTTCCAACAATTTATTGGTAGCCTATTCACATAGTCACAATTCTGAAGAGGGATAACTCCCGCTTTGGTTTTTTTATTCATCTTTTCACAGATTCTGACATTGCTTTGAATTTTTTGTAATGATATTCGACCCCTCTCCTAGTCTCCTGTAGTTTGATATTTTTACACTGCACATTACTATTTTCTCTCTTGTTCGTAACTGGGGCATCTGTTGCGACAGTTCTTTAGTTGAGAATTTTATGTTAATTTTGTCGATTGTTTTTTATAGGTTGTTGCTGACTACACATACAACCAGTCAACAAAGGAAAATGTCTTGAGCATGCTGGGGTCCACGAATAATGTTTTGGATTTATCTTCTGACCAGAATGAAAAATCTGCTTTAGATACTAAAGAGGGAAATAAGTTTGTTGAGCCTGATTTACTTGATAAAGTGTGGCACATCCTTTATGATGATTGTCTGTATGCGCTTGGTACTTGTGTGGAAGGGGAGCTCAAGCATTTCCACAAGGCAAGATACAAGCTTGCTCAAGGATTGTATAGAAGAGGTGAAGCAGGGGACCTGGAGCGGGCTAGGGAAGAGCTCTCATTCTGTTTCAAATCTTCCAGGTCTTCCTTTACAGTGAACATGTGGGAGATTGATGGTACTGTTAGAAAAGGAAGGTAAAGTGTAATTTCTTTCTCTGATGCAATATTATATATCGATACAGAAGTACATTTGATGTTAAATCTGATGATGTCATTCTCATAGAACAAATCTTAATGATCTGATGTACACTAGTTAGTGATGGTCAATTCTAAAAGTTTGATTATATGTATTATGGGAAACTATTCATTTCGGTCCAGAGGTAGAGCAGGATTAATAGCTAACATGGAATTTTTTTCCATCCTTTTTCCAGGAGGAAAAATCCAAATGTTGGTGGATCCAGAAAGAATCTGGAGGTCAGTTTATCAGAAAGTTCACGAAAATTCATTACATGCATCAGGAAGTATATGATATTCTACTTAAACCTGTTGGAGAAGAATAGAGACCTGTGGACACTCGAGAAGGCATACACATATCTGCGGACAGATAAGAGGGTACTTCCTAACTACAGAATAACTGCGCTAAGCTGTACATTTTCCCCGGACATTAAAAGTATTTTTTTTCTCTTTTGTAGTTTGCATTATGTTTGGGTGATATTGTTCCTGTTGGTCTCGGGAAGTACCTTCAAGTTCTAACAGCAGCGATTAATAATCCTGAGATTCGTCGAGCTTCTGGTGATGCTTCTGTTGAACAACTACTTGAGAAAATGTTCAGTGTATTCATGGATCATGCAAATTTGTGGGCTGATATAAACACTATACCAGAGGTGACCAGTCCAGAATTATCAGAAAGCAATCTTTACAGGTAAATTACTCATTCATGGTTCCATAATTGTTCTTAAGCTTCATAGTTTTCAAATAACACTTCTTTGTTGCAGTTATATCCACCAGTACATCCATTTGCTCGAGAGTGATGTCAGACTAGATGTTCTTGAAGGACTAAATGAGAAGATACGAAAGCGCTTTAAGACACCGAAATTGTCAAACAGCAATTTTGCTAAGATATGCAAGCATGCTTCTCTGGCGTGGTGCCGGTGTATTCTCATCAAGCTGGCCTCAATCACTCCACTGCCCGAGTCCATGGATGCAACCAACCAGCCTGCTCCATTATCCAACGGCCTTCTTCTTTATGTTGATTTGCAGCCTGATGAGCTTCTTATCTCATCCCCTGATGGGCCTGCTCAGTTCAAAGGCCTTGACATGAATTGGTTTGAGACACTAAACAGAATTAAAAACATTCCCATCAAGCAAACTTCCGAAGATAACTTGGAGACTGCTGTTACATTAATGAAGAGCACTTACAACTTTTACCGGGAGAGCTCCTGTGGAACATTCCCCTCAGGTATTAATCTGTATACAGTAACCCCATCGCATGCGCTTATTGAAGGGCTACCACAAGCCCCTCCTGTAGTTGAGACTCTTGACCTAAGCATTCCAAGGAAGCTCCTCCTGTGGGTATATACCTTGGTTCATGGACGTTACTCCAATATATCCTCTGTTGTAAAGTACTGTGACGAGATGAAGGTATGATCTGTATTTCTCATGATGGGGAGTTTTCCCAGTGTGACATTCTTGCCATCCTCATAGTTACATTTCCCTTTTTTTTGCTGGTTGCAGTCCAGAAGTAAAAGAGGAACATCAGCTGCGACAGCTCCATCACAAGTTGTGCAGCCAATTCCACAGAGTACTGTTTCTTCTCAAGGTTTTTCACACAAACCTTGACATCTGGACATGCTTAACATTGTTACCGCCTTTGGATTTACTCTGATATATGTACCTTTTTTGTGGGTTTTGTAGCCAAAGAAAAGAGTGCCCAAGTCGAATCCACTGAAGGAGCGCACGATGCAAATCCTTCTGCTCAGGCTGCAGCTTGTGCTCCTGCAAACCAAGAAGCGGGTGGTGCTAGCGCCCCGCAAACTGCCATTGATGCCCAGAAAGCCGCCAGTGCCGCACCTCAGCTCAACCGCAGCGGTTCATCGAGAGCAATGGAAAATGCACCGGACATCATGGAGAGGAAATAACGAAGGCAGAGTTTTTGATTCTCTGTCAGCATGTGACACCTCCTGATGGTTGTCAGCTCTGAGCCCTTCACTTTGTCCAATTGCAGATGTTTTAACAAACGGAGGTGGTATATGTACGCTGGTGTTTCTTTTTTTTTAACGCTGGTGTATAATTTATTTCTGAGTGTAGTTGTAGATTGTAGAGCTGCGAAGAGGCAAATCCTTGGCTTGGTGCCCAAATCTGTGGCGATTAATTAATCATAGTTTCAACATATCCACATTTAGGTCCAACATATACAGCATAACAGCAGTATAGCAGGATAGTTTCAGCATTTCGGTCTAACGCTGGAGCTATCTATAAATATCAAGGTAGAGCTCATGAGCATGGGTCTCATTTACTGGCTAGTACAGCAATTAGTTAACTGTAGGTCTGTAGCCAAAATTTTATTTGAGCCATATGCGACATTTTCGTGTACAACTACAGTTGGCTACATGTTATGCTATCGTACAACCCATGTAATGAACTTGCTCGTAATGCCATCGTACAACCCATGTAATGAACTTACTCGTAATGAAGCTTAGATGCAATCATGTCGATGTGTTGGAGACAACCATGGCTCTTTTCTTGATCACATTTCAATACTGGCTGGGCTTCTGCTTCTGCAGAACTCGTGCAAGACAGCAAGAGTACTAGCCAAGCTGACCAGGTTACAAGTCCCTTCTAATGTCGTGCAATGACGCCTACACCAGCTTCTCCTGTCTGTTCAACGAAAGCACCATCCACGTTAGTTCTATATTCATCTCCCCAAGAACCCAACTGTGGAAACCATGGTTTGGGAATGGGACTGATCACACTGCTCGCCAACTCAAGTCTCTTGATTCTTTTCTGACTCCACATTTATTTCTCTCTTCTCATCAAGTATAGGGCAATGCCGACTCTGCTGAGATTTCAGGCCCCAGGATGTTGGAGCGTGCGTTTTCTCGTTGGCCAATGAAAACCAATGGAGTGGACATGGTTCCACTTGGCCTTGCAACACAGCCACACATGTTGTGGTTCCTTGCATTTCTGATTGTCCTGCATATATACTCGAACTCAAAAGTCTGAAACGAGCGTTTGCATAAGAGAAGGAATGCTGCAAGCACCTGATGACTGCATTTTGATTGTGCGGGATCAATTAATTTCTCCACAAGCTTCTTGTCATGGTGGACCTCTGAATCTCTCTCTGATAGTACTATAAAAATTGGAAACATTTGTTGAGAGGTCTAAACCTTGTGAAACGGGCCCTATTTCTCCTTACCCATTTCGGGCCTAGTCTCTATCGCTCTCAGCCAGCAGCAGCAGCAGCTGACCAAGCCTAGCCAATTGGCAAAGCCCACAACCACCAGGCCCAACCAAGTAGGGCGCTCCTTTTGCCCCCGCATCCGCCACGCAGACCGCACCCCCATCGGCCCACACCCACAGCCGAGCGAGGAGCGACCGAGAGGGACGCGCGCACCAGCAGATCCCAAGCTCACCGGCGAGGAAGAGGAGACCGGCGGCGGCGGCGATGGGTTTCGTCATGGAGTTCGCGGAGAACCTGATCCTCCGTCTGATGGAGGACCCGGACAAGCGCGACCAGGTGCGGCGGGAGCACGTCTACCGGATGAAGGAGCGGTGCGAGCGCACCAAGGCGGCTTGGAGTCTCCCGCTCCGCCCCTACGGCTTCTGGACCTTCGACCGATTCAACTCCCAGCTCTCCTGGGACCCCCAGATCAGCCAGGCTGCCGGCCGCCGCGACCCCTACGACGACCTCATCACCCGCCACTCCGGCAGCCCGCCGTCGTCGTGAACACCCCTGCCGGTACGCTCCTGCCTCTGCTGAATGGATCTCGATGCTGTCCCGTCGTCGTAGGAATTCGGACCAACAGACTGGGCATAGCCGGGTTTGGTCGGCGTCGATTGCTGGATGGATTCCTGATGGGAGCGTTTGGTGTTTGGAGACAATAGATTCAAATCTCTGGTTGATTGGTTGTTTATTAGGTTAATTCCTTTGCTGAATTTCTGATAGTTGTAGTTGGACGACATGTGCGCTGGTTATAGTTAGGGTTTGGTTAGCTTGCTGTTGGTCGAAAGCTCTGCAGATTTTGATTTTGGACTGATGGTAATGAGGAACGGATCAAATCTAGTTTAACCAGTAGAACTTTCATAGTAGCTAAGCGTGTAGATTTGTGGTTGCTCTGAAGCATGAGCAGTTTATGAATTCTAGTTACTGAATTTTCGTGCGATTGTAGTGAATTGGTTGCTTCCAAGTTTTCTCTTGTCTCATCTTGTCTCGTTCGGGGTGAGAGCCAGTTACACTGAGTCACTGATACTTCTGTAGCTTTGTGATTTCTCTTCAATATTTATTGCGTTGACACTGTATTTTTTTCCGGTTCCTCTACTGTGCCTCTCTCATTACTTCTGAGAACACGAAGTAGTTTATACCTGTTGTTAGACTCCTCCATGTACATTTAAAGTATGTGTTCTTTTTCTTATATAGTTTGCTTTGTGTCCAGTTGGCTGCCCTAGTTTGCTTAAACTGTTGGGTTTGAGCTTGTTCAGAAACCCAGTTGCCTTACTGATCAAATGGAACGATTGTAACTCAATTTTTTGTTCCTCAGACTGATATGTTCTTAGAGCTAACTGAATTCCAAATTTGGTTACAGTTGTAGATTTGTAGTACACGAAGGACTTATCATGCTTGTAGAACTAAGACCTGTTGGTGACATAATGCGGACTCTGAGCTTGACTGCTCTGTATAAATATCAGAAATAAACATTTGGTTTACAAGCCACAGTTTAAATTTAAGTTTCTGTGAAACATGTAACTGAAATAAGTATGTTTGGTGAATTGCTGTTTTCTTTTCGGTATATTGTTAGGAAAATCAGATTGGTGCATTCGAATTTCCGGACATGTTGACATCCTTCTAGTTTGTACGTGATCCATGGGGCTTTCTTAAAGTTGTAATCAATGTCGGAAGCTCAGCAATGATTCTTTTCAGTCTTGTTCTGTATACTCCATGAGTCCATGTACTTTTAAACAAACTGAACAATACAATTAGCCATATTCCCATAAACAGTTCGCAATCTGTGTCTGATAATCATAATGTAGAAAAAAATTGGCATAATTATGTCTGCCCTAAATAGTAGTCCACAGCACAAGTGAATGTGAAGACAAAAATAAACGAAAAGATTAGAACTTTTAGGCTATGTTTTTCGGGTGTGGGATATGGATGATCGAATGTATTGTAGCAATTGCACTTTGGTTACTCAGTGCGTACTGATATAAAGGGAGTTTTGTCCCTTAATTATGTTTTGTGTTGCATGTGCACTGTTCTTTTGCTCTCATATTTATATTGTTTATGGCCTAAAGTGGCCTCCAATGGTCTGTGTTCTGATTGCCTAACCCTGCCGGTCCTTTTTTTCTTTTTCTATTTCTTTATTTTGCATTTCCTTAGTTCTTTGCTTTTTTATATGGACTATATTTATTCCTTCTTGATACAATGAGGGGCAGCTCTCCTGCCAATTTGAGGAAAAGAAAATGTCCTACTATATCTATGCTGGATGGTCAATTGGGCATAATATGGGTGAATGTAGCCTTTGTTCAAACCCTGTGCATGCCAAAAACACTCTTGCAATGATCTGCTCATGGAATCATGCCCATCATAAAGCATTCTGAGTCATTTTGCTTCCAGGCCTGGGCTATTTATGAAAAGTCCTGTTCAATGCTACTTATTTTTTTAATTAACTTGGAAGTCAGCATGAGCATACAACCCATATATATTTAAGAAACCTGCTGTGCACTTTGCTCTTCAGATTTCTTTATTTCGATACATCAGATGGCCTGAATGGTTTCTTACTTCCATTTTCTTACAGGTATGTTTTGCCAGGAACATCTACTTGGGCAAGCAATAAGAAACTCATTCCCCAAACTGATTGTGATTCCTCTGTCTTCTGTTTGAAAATGTTACCACCAAACCATCCTATTTTCTGTTTCAGTTTGCCATGGAAGCAGAAAATGTTGTGTACTTTCATTCTCAAGTTGTTGTCGTTGTATTATGAAATGTTTCAATAATCTTACAGAGCACTCATTTGCCTTCACTATTTCCGAAAGCCCTTCCAGTGAGTACAGGCGTCAGGTTTTATATTGTTGGATGGCTTGTCAAGGGCTGGTATTTTTCCATATGGCATCTACTGGTTCAGGCGAACCCTGAGATCATGTTCAATAGAGTAGACCATCATACAGCTCTCTCTGGGCTGAAGTTAATAGTTTCTGTTTGTTTTACCTCAGTTTTGCAGCCAGTCATCGGTACCAAGCACCTCACACCATAACACAAAACTACCCCACTTTCTGCTGCAGTTTGGCATGGATGCAGCTGTTCTGTGCTTCGTGCTGGTTTTACTGTCTTTGTATTATGAATTGCTTCGGTAATCTTACTGTATACTCATCCTTTGCTCGGTTGGTTCTGGCCTCATTTGCCTTTGCTCGGTTGGTACTTACCCCATGATTACAGATTTCAGAGTTTGTTTTGTGGGACCTTGGATGGTTTGCAAGGGCAAATGATCAGGTGAGCATTGGTATCATAGTTCATAGGTCGATCGGCTTGTGGTCCAGTGCTCCATGGTGGTGTGTGTCAAAAGTCACTGGACAGTTTTTTGTTTTCTCTGCCATTTTTTTTTTGGCAGCCATGTATCGGTTTCCAACGTCAAAGCAGCGCATCGGTTTCAAAAGAAGAAGGAAAAAAGAAGCTGCGTATCGGTATCACTGATCGTATGACACTCCCCGGTTATCGGGACCCAACGGAGACCGAGGACAGGTGCCATTTGGAAGGGCTGGTTGGATTTGGCTGCAAGAGCAAGACCACTGCCGGCCAAGAAGGTATTCCGCATTCGACACTCGCCAATAGGAGCGCGGCATTGTTGACTCCCATATCCATGTGAACCGGTAGCACATTAGCAACAGTATTTTTGTCGGATTGAAGCACGCCACTGTCACCACTCACCAGTCGGTCGCCGCCGGTTGGGCACCAACCACGGTTTGTACGAAGGAACGCTAGTCCTCCTCCCTCGTCCGTCCATCGGGCATGTTGCCTAGGACAGCTGGACAGGTGTGGACGTTTGAAAACTATTTAGGCCCTGTTTAGATAGGAAAGTTTTCAAAACTAAGTTTCTATTTTTTACACTAACAACCGTGCCCCCTCTCTACTTTTACGCTTCCCAATGGATCTCTCTCTATTTTTACGCTTCCCAATGAAAATTTTCTTTCCAAACTTTCTTAAACTTTCCTATCTAAACAAGGCCCAGCTCGAACCAAAATTTTATACAACATAGCCCTCAAAAAAATTACACAGCATAAACCCTGTAAAACATTTGTATTTATAGATATGGTCCAAAATTAATTTAGGGTTTGTTTGCCAGCCGCCAAATATCATAGTCATATTTGGCGAGTTTAAACGTCCAAATGAACTACGCGTGCAACAACAGATACGGCATGCTGCATTTCTGGATGTGATGCGAAGTTGCGAACAACTGCGTAATGTCTGGCTTCGGCATGCCTAAGGTTCGGCATAATGGTTGTAAGCCAACCAAACCTGGTCTTAATGTGGATACTTTACCGCACGCCTCTCTTTCGTTACATGATAACACCTTCGCTTTAGAGTTTGAACGATAACATCCAACTTCATATAACATGCAAACTTGAGACTTGACTCCATTAATTTCTATGTTTATTTTTTATATGCCAAAAACTAGAGTAGTATTGCCGAGTCTTTTCAACACCCCAATTCTAAATCTCTACCTAATAATAAAAGGAGGACCGTTTCGTCCGCATCGTACGTCGTTGACCCGGCGCCAGAGTCCGTATCGAGATAACATAAGCGTCCGGCGGCTCCTTGCCACGTACGACGACGTTGTGTCTGGATTTGGCACTCAACTTTGCTGTCGCTTGTTGCTTGTTGCTGCGCTGCTTTTCAGTTTGGTAGACAATTTGCACGCAAACACGAAGAGCTAGAGATGTTCGATGGCAGACATTCTCTTTTTCTTGCTTAATTAAAGTGCTGATCCGCTAATTGAAGGACACATGCATATTTTAATCCATCGTGTAGCTCAAACATTGCTAACACAATCACTATGCCGATTAATTTATATCCACCGAACTAGCTAATAACCTCGAGTATATTTATATTTCCTTTATTCAATTAAGGTTCCATAAAGGGACAAAATCATATAGCAATGAAATTAATTATGCAAACTATCAATAATTTCTAGCCGTAATTACAATACCAAGCGACCAAGAGTGGGTTACTTCTTTGCGAAATACCAGAGCAGACGCAAACCCTCGTACACATACGCACACTCACCCTCTATGAATACACATATACAAACCCTATTTTTATGAGCACCTTTGTGGACCAGGCCATCTTCCAATCTTTAGATTGTTGTCATCACAAATGCCTCACTGTCCATGCCCACATTCCAGCTCGACGCGCCACAGGCCAACCCGAATCTCCCCCAACAACTTGCGATTAGGTAATATGTGGAGTTACAACTTGATTTAATGAGACATCACACAGCTCACATCTGACATTTATACCAGTACAAAATCTTTTCATTATTCAAACTCTAAAATGCAGTATCTTTTAAAATGTAAATCTGATTTTTATACCGTAGGACCCTGCTAAGAGCCGGTCCTTTGTAAGATCCTGAGCCACGATCAAACGGACATGCACTTCGCTCGAGGCAAGAAAAAAGAGATTTAACTGGTCACGTTCAACGTGAGAAATAAAAAAACAAGTTTATTACTCTTCGCATCAGATCTTATTTAGCCATTTCAAACGGAAAATTTTGGTACACGGACATACACGTTCGTAGGGCGGAATGGGCATTTGAATTGTCACTTCACGGTGGTACATGGACATGCACGTTTGGAGAAAAAAAAATAGAATCTTTGAAATTTTATTCACGTTCACATGTATTACCCATCACCATATCGTTTTAAAAAAAACATTCAGTACAATCATTTATGGAGGTTAGATCTAATAGGGAGATATATTTATTATTTTAGCGGGGCACTCGGCCGGGTGCAGGCTGTCCGCGGCGGCCGTCATCGTCAGCACCCTGTTCGACGCGTGGAAGAAACATGTGTGAGAAACGAGAGTTTGGAGGGAACTCAGCTAGAGTTTAAAATTTTGAAAATTTAATCAAGATTCCCCGATGCATTAGCATGCAAAGCATATTACTACTTGGCACACAGTTGATACGACAGCATCAAAGATTGCAAAACCTGAGTATTATTAGCGATGCGTTTGGGCCCAGGCTTACGACAATTACTTTGGTCATGGGCTTTGGACCCATGGCCCAGTTAATTAAGGGCCAAGTGCTACATTCCATGAAGCCTAGGCCCACTCATCATCGTTCGGCCGGGTCTGGCACGGGTCCAACCCCAACGGCCCAAGCCCCGTGGCCCACTGCGACCACCCAACGCAGCCATCACGCGAACACGGCGGCCGGGTCGGGTGGAGCGCGGGGCGGAGGTCTGGATCGTGGCGTCGCCTCTGCAGCTTACGTGAGCTTCAGTCCTGCGCTGCACCATTGTCCTGGTCTTCCGGTGTCGCGGTCCACGAGAAAGTGAGTCAATCCCGGTGGCTCCATCGTCTCTCTGCTCCGTGATTGTGCAGCTACAGGATTCAGAGTTGGCAGTCACTTGGTAGATATGTCCGGATAAGGTGGCCGGATCATTTGGCCGCACATGGCGGCCCGGCCTGCCGCCTGCGTGACAAAACGCATGGCCACCTCTTCATCCATGCCGTCATAGGGGACCTCAGACCTGGGGGTGTTTGTTCGAAGCAGTATTCTCGCGAAGATGCACCCGTGGGAGTGGGAGCGCGCTGCTTGCCAACCGAACAAAGCGGCCCGCACCCGTCCCGGCTGCGGCGCTGCTGCCCGTAGCCGCCGCCGATGGCCCACCAGGGTCCACCGGATTCCAGACCGAGACACATTCCCCCGTCACGCGTTCCCACCGCACGTAACGCACCTGCACCTCGAGCCGGCGCCGCCTGAGCCCCCGCCGCCGACACACCCCTGCCCGGTGCCCACCACCCACCCACCCCTGCCGTGCACGACGCCACCGCTCGCTCGGCGCCACCACATCACGCGCGTCGTGTCGGCCCCGCCCCCACCTCCTTTGGATCTTGAGGTTCAAAGAGCAAGTGACTCTACAACTCTATAGAGTCGAAGGAAGTTTTCAGACCCTTAGTTTTACAATGGCTAACAAATGTATCCTAACAGTGTTGTAATTTCTTCTCCCCTTCTCTTCCACCCTCCCTTCTTGTAAATATTTCCTTGCTTTAAATGGAAAATGAAGTGCTGTGAGGAACTCCCCCACAGTTTTTGCCCTTCAAAAATGTTTGTTCATTTCTAATTTGACGTGCAAGAGCTTCTTTGCCAAAAAAAAACAAAACAAAAGGAAATTGTACTTGGAGCTGAGCGGATTCTGTTTTGCGTAATTTTCGTGTTGCTGAATTCGTCAATTATTTGTGATAAGCACTCTGCAGCCTTCTCAATTGCGGGCTTCCACGCACAACCCGAGCGGGTGTCAGCAGATCCCCTCTACTCTAGATTTTTCTTCTGCAATACTGCATACTATTTGTACTCAAATTATATTTGCAATGACTGGATTGGCCAGTTTACCCAACCAGCAGCTTTTCGGCAAGAGAAAAAAAAACACTGGTTTTCTTGTGCACAGAACTTTACCGGTGGAATTCATTTACAGGGTGGAAAAATATTCGAAGTTTCCAAACAAGATCCAACGAAAACCACGAATTTCATGAAATTTCGACAAAATTTGGAATCCTGGCAGAGACTAATGGACAATATCTACATGAGATCCAGAATGCAAAGTTCCACATCTCGAAAGGATTCCAACGCGTGCAAATAATGCACGCTCGAAAGGATTTTCTGCTGCTTGTGATCAGATGACAGCAGCAGGATAGCTGGCTAATTATTCAGGAGCTACACCTGATGCTCTAAACCACTGCAGGTACACGTGGATCATCTAAGCAGGTTTGAGGAGAATACGCTGAAACAAGCAGGGAATGCAGAGAACTATCTTTGTAAGGCTGAGAACCAGGTAACACATGCGTCATTTACATGAACGGTTGAACGGTGCCAAAAACATAAGCATGTCTACAAGGCAGTCTGGCTAAAGGCAGGCACCGTGGAACTTGTGCTGGCAGGTCTTTGCATGACAGCAGCGGAAGGCTGTGGTTGCTCGTGTGGAGAATGCTGCAACAGAGGCACTCCATCTCCACGGACACGCCCTCAACTCTCCATATTTGATGAGTTAGCATAGAACAGTGGCATGCAGCCAGTCCTTGCTCCAAAAACATTGAGTCTAATCTTTCTGCAACTTGGCTGGCCTCTCCTTGTGTGATCCTAAATTTCGGAAGAGAAGGGAAACAAAAATCATTTTATGCTCAATTTGAACAGATGAGTGAGCAAGTTAAACACATTCTCTTTATTGAGAGGTTCTTGATAAAATTGCATAGAGTGAAGGAGATCCGATAAGTCTCTGAAAGACCTAGGAAAAAGTACCCGCATATCTCCTTTTCTTGTTGGCTCGTCTTCTCTTGTGCTCAGCCTGTGTAAGTTCCCCTTCTTCCTTAATATCGCCTTTTCCTTCAAAGATTTCTTCAGGGGCAAGCATTGCAGCATCAGAAACAGCTACAGGTGCAATCTGCAAGGCACAGAATCCCGAGATGAGTCACTACACAAAATGCTATGATAGATCAACATCACAGGAAAAACCAAAGGGTTTTTGTACCTCTTCCATTGCTAAGGCTGGCACATTAGCTTGTACAGACATATCTTCGATGACCTAAAAAGACCATACTCAAATCATACGGCGAAAAAACTTGAGCGGAAAAGATTGCAAACATGAATTTCGAAGTTACCCTTACCGGCTTTGGAGCAAAGTGGAAATGTGATAGTGCATCCAACTTCAAGCATATCCTCTTAAATAAAGTGTTTGCCTGGGTGGACACAAAGTTAGCCATTGACAGTACACATCACTTAGCTTAGCTAACATTGAGTATCATGTTGGCAAAGCAATGAATATAATCACAATGGAAAAAATACATATAGCATCAACAGAGTGATTGAACAAAACATAAACATCAAATCAAGTTGACTAATGTAAGAATTCCACCCCAAGTTTGTCAATGCAAAGCACCAAGATTTATCTGTATATAAAAATATATGCCTATTGAAACATAACTGTACTAAAATAATCCAATTCTTCTTGTTTACTCCGTACCAAACAAGTAATTCTGAAAATCTCCTAAAAACAGTCCAGTAACCCAAGTATAATCGACTGGCAATTTCATGGCCAAGGGCAAATAAACCATGGCTAATCACCATTGCCAACAGCTAAGTTCTTGATATTAAGAAAATCATCCAGCATACTATCACAAAGCCAAACTACAGATATAAGTAGTGATATTGCAGTGATCAAAATAAGCAAAAGACTATAAGAACTTGTTAATGAACATGAGGATAGTAACATCTGTCATGATTCACAGACAAGACAAGACACTCAAAAGACATTTGCTTTCAAAATGATATATATGTTAGTTAACAACAATATAGATCAAGACTAGACTAATTATTTTCACAATAGATAAAACTAACTCCCCTATTGGCCTTGTATTCTTGTAACTTGTAAGGAGTGAATAATTACTCACCTCATTCTTTAGTTCATCTGAAATAGATAGAGGAGCAGGTGCAATGCCTGCTTTTTGCACATAATCATCCTGGAAGAACAAAAAAAAAGAATTAATTGATTTAGCGCTTATCTTAAATTTGGGAAATGAAGTTATATGGAAATCCAATCGTTGGGGCTGGCTTGGTTGACATTGGTATATAGACTATGTTATACTGTTAAATAACAAGCCTTCTATTATCTATTTTCTTTCTAGTTAATACGTGTGCTTGGGAGTCCTTGCAAGAAACAAGGGGCGCTTCCGGTTCTGTGCGTGCTTCAAACAATTTTGTCTTCTCCATATTACCATATCTCTAGAGTCAATAATTTTCTATGAGGAACTACTGAACTCAATCACGTGCTGCCGTTACTCAACAGTTTTCTGTTGAGGTAATTACAATCTCCATAAAATAAAAATTATTTTGACAATACAAACCTCATAGAGTTCAGCAAGACCCTTTTTGCTCTTACTTTCATCCTGTTAAAACAGCATTAATAATAGTAAGATATCAATAGCATAGTTAAACTATGGCTACCATGTAAGAATTCTAGTTACCATACCAGCTCCTTATGCTCCTTGGGAGCTTTAGACGGAATGAGAGAAGGCTTCTCAACATCATCAAAATGGCCCTGTAAGAACCGAGGAAACCGAATCTAAATATTAGTAACGGAAACATAGAAAATGATCTCAAACACCATGGTAAGAACCAAGGAAACCGAATCTAAATATTAGTAACGGAAACATAGAAAATGATCTCAAATACCATGGACAGGACCAAAAGGACAAAACAATATGTACCTCTGCAATTCTTTTCTTTATCATCTCTTCAAGAGAAGCTGTGATTTCCTCTGTGATTACGGGGGCAGGTCTTACATTGTGCTCAAAATCAAGGTCCACTTCTAGGGCACTATTTTTGGGCCTGCTTGAAGCCGTAACCTGCAAATAACTATCTGGTTTATCAAAATTGAAAGGATAATAAATTATAATCAATGGGGTGTTATGAGCTAGAAATATGTATACAATATAGTTAAAAGTAGATAAAATGCAGTCTATTTACTACCTCTCCCTGCATGGTCCAAGTACCGGGTTCAAGACTAGCTTTCTCCATTTGCTCTATTTGAGCACGCATCTTCAGACGCTCCTTTTCGTGGGTTGATAGACCCTGTTCTTCCTGTAGAAAGGGAAAACATTGACAAACTAGTGTATGTGTATAGTTCAACTAAAACAAGTATAGAGTGTGGGACCAACATTTCCATCATTGATCTCACTGGCATCAAGTTCAAGTTCATGTGCTTCATCCTTGAATTGAACTTTCTTTGTAAAACCATCTCTCTTTTTGACTTGCTGGTTATGCCCTTTCATAAAAAAATCTTTGTACCTGAAAAAGACCCTTTGGTGTTCAGATTACAATGCCAAATACTACTATATCTGCAAAAGTATACCTATCACTACAGTAGCTACCCTTTGTTCAGTTTGTGCAATCTAAGGAAATTTAAAAAGGTTTACTAGACAAATATATGTTCAACAATGTTAAGAAGAAAATTAGCTGCTTCTGCTTCCATTTCTTCACGTTCGTAAGCTATTAACATCAAGAGGAGCCAGATATGTATCTATCAAGCAAGTCCAGTCAGGCATATAGAGCATAAGAAACAATCGATCCAAATGAAATCCACTCCAATTTATATACTTACCGAGCTTCTTAAAAGTGATGTCACAATGCAACTTGAATTAACATAGCTCAGTATAAATGTTCAATATTTTTTACGAGTGTCTAAGCCAAAATGATTTGCACTTGTCACAATAACATACTTTGACCAATTAGCATAAAAGACTTACATTATACCTCCACCACCTTCTCCTTCATCCTCTTCATCGTCATCCTCAAAATCTTCCAACTACAGTCAAACAACATCAGTAGGCCAAAGAAGAAAAATGTCTGGACTAACAGGGTTACATAAAAATTACTGTATTGAACATTGTAAATGCCAAAAGACAGTAAATGCATGCATGAAAATCTCTGAAAAAAATGTATTATTGCTGAGTTTTCAGAGTTCTAGATGCTTAGTTCTTCGATTCCAGAGATATTGCCTGCTTCTGGTTCTATTTCATTATTTTGTCTACAAGAAACAAAGATTATCATTATCTTGTTACAATTGAGAGAGAGAGAGAGAGAGCGAGAATGACAAGGAAATCCTTACATCCAATTGGCTTTCATCATCATCATCTTCGCCCTCGTCATCCTCATCTCTGTCCTCCTCACCTTCATCATCACTTTCCTCCATCCAGTTTTTCGTTGCCTTCTCTCCTCGGTTGGCACCACCGCCATACTCCTCTTCATCCCCCTTATCCAGGAACTCCGCCATCTAATTTCAGGAACTGGTCCTCCAAACCATTCGAATTCCCTCCTCTCCTATCCAATTCATCATCCTCTTCTTCCACATCGTCGCCCAATTCCTCATCATCGTCTGTCTCCTCTAGCTCCTCCTTCAACTGATCCATTTCGCTGCCCTGTCCGTCTTCTTCTGAAAGCTCCTCCTCAGCATCAGCAGGTGCCTCTTCAGGAAGAGAAACCTGTGGTTGTGACACAGGTTGCTGCTCGAGCTGACGGATCTGGCGGCGCAGGTGGGGGAGGACTAGGCGGGCAAGCAGCTCAATCTGGGACCAAATCTGCTCGGCATCAAAGGCAGGACCCACGAGGAGGGTAGGGAGCGGTGCCGGCTGCGCGGGAGAGAGAGGGGCCAGCGACGAGTAGATGTGCTGCGAGGCCGCGCGGGCGGCGACCGCAAGGTCGGTGGACGGGGAGAGGAAGAGAGCTGGGTCCGCATCCCACAGCAGCTTCAGCGCTGACTCGCCATTCTCGGCGGCCTCGCAGGTGTTCTGCAAGTATGACTGACAACATTAAGAAAGGATGAAATGTGCACCATCATATTTTACTTCAAAGTATAAAAGATATCAGAAACTGAACAATAATGTGTCCCTTTGTGTGGGCACGACTAAAGATGACTCAAACCATAGCTAACAAATTGGGAAAAAGAAATGTGCCATCATTTACTGAACCAATTGACATGGAATTGTCCAACACATGGACAGGACCAACGGTTCACCCAATAACGATGAACGCAATGTTCCTAAAGTTTACGGGGATACTGCTATAAAAATAAACAACGTCCTGCTTTTTCTTTAGGTCGCCTATAAACTGCAACTCTGCAAGGCATTGCATAACTATGCTTACTGGAGTTACTAGGCATTGCATAACTATGCTTACTGGAGTTACTAGAAATTGTGGACCTAGAATAATTTAAATCCCTAAAATTTGTCTAACTTTCCTATAGCACACAAAACGTAACCATCTATTTCAACATCAGAAGTGTCCATATGACACCTTCATATAGACCACAGAACACAGGGGAAATGCATGCCACACAAAAACTGCAAAGTGGATTGCATGGCAATAACAGAGAATTCACTGAATAAGAAACATCATGATGCGATCACTGAATAAAACAGCAAATTTACTGAACCATAGACATCAAGCTGCGATCACTGGTCAACCCAACGACAATGAACCGTGACCCCCCCCCTCCCCCACCCCTCGCAGCACCGCCGGTGGCGCAGCGCCCGTGACTCCCGCTCCGCCAGTGCCGCCGCCACCTGCCGGAGCCGACGCACGCCTGTGTGTCCCCGTGTCCCACCCGGCACCGCCGGCGGCGCAGCGCCCGTGACTCCCCCTCCCCCGCCCCGCAGGTTTAGGGAGGGTCACGGACGCGGCGCGGGGTAGGGGAGGGGGAGTCACGGGCGCGGCGCGGCGTGGGTAACCTAGCCGGGGATGCGAGGCCGAGCCGGCCGTGGGCCCCACCTGCCAGGAAGGCCGGCCCCTTCTAGACAGGGAGCCCGTTTGATTTCCTAGATGGCCTAGTACGCTACAGGGCCAATTCTAGGCCTTCTAGGGCCCTAACCAAACAGGGCCAAAGCAACTACAATGACTAAACATAGATTCAAGAAAATAATAACCATGAACCCAATTCAATCAAACTTTCAAATATCTCATAACTAATAGGAACAACAAATAGGAAACAACTAACTGAGAGCATAACCAAATGAACTAAATTCCGGAAGGCACCATGCAAGAGTTCAATCAGCAAAATAAATTTAATGCACTCTTTCCACACCATCACTCAGATGAGTAGACAAGAGTTGAATAAAACTACGAAGAATTAGGCAACACAATAGTTCGATGCAGTAAACTATGAAAGGCGCCATGCAAGAGCTCAATCAGCAAAATAAATTTATAACTCTTTCCACCCCCATCACCCAGATGAGTACCCAAGAGTTGAATGCAGTAATCTATGAAGAATATGGCAACAAAGGGGGTGAGTTTCCATACATCTTGGAAGGCCTTGGAATGGTTGCCGCAAGAATCTGCATTCATCATTGGAGAAGCAGGAGCAGTAGCAGCAGCCTCCGAGACAACAGTCTCATGCTGAATGGTCCGGGGGCCCATTACAGCATCGACAGCTCTGTGTGCCATCGCACTACCAGTACCAAACGCCATACCTATAAAATTGCATTCATCATATTAATACAGGGATCAGCCATTGTGTTTATAGCTGAACATCCAAAAAGAACAAGCTCTGAATACCACCTTGAGCAATTGTGGACCCAATTCCTCCAAGGATGGAGCCTCCACCGCTCTGAGCAGGAGCTGGTGGAGGAGCCTGGCGTGCTGCAAAAAGATTTTTCAGCTAGCACATTAGGAACAGAAATGCAATATAAGCTGAAACAGTGACTCTGATTCCAATATAAACTTAAATGCAACTGACTCTGATCCCAATGGAACAACAATTTAAGCAGCGACCTTAGCAATGCACAATGAAACACCTTGTTACACAGAATACAATTTTACAAATACAAATCCAACAAATTGTCATGCAAAAGCATAGCTCAAGTCACAGCACACTTGTACCATATTATAATATTGAAAACAAGACCAAGCTAAAAGACCCATCGTTTATGTAATTCAAGCAAATACCTAGCTGTGGTGGGTTCCTGACCGGAGCAGCGCGTGGAGCAGGGCGCGGTGCTGACCTTCCTGCCAATACAATGATGAACATAAGCATCGAACTTACAAGCCAACAGCATAGCTTACCAAAGAAAGGTAAGTCATTACCAAATTACAAACAGAGAAATTTCAGGTAGTCAGAAGATGACAAACAGCAACGTGCAGCATAAGGAACACCAGACAACTATATCATCCTACTAACATAGTTGAAAAAAAAAATACTAGTAGCAGCTATTGGAATCAATCTAAGAAGGGATGAACAAAGGACAAGATCCCTTCCCTCAAAAGGTTCCATTTATTATGTGCCCCTGTCTGAACCAAAATGCAAATATACTAATCACAACAATTGGTTATTCAAGAGGCACGTAATGTGTTTAGTAACCCAGTAAGTAATGTTGTCATGATGCTAAAAATACACTCAAGACAAAATATTTGCTGTCTGAAACAAAATATTAATCATTCAAACAATTGGTCTTAAAATTGTTGTTTTATAGCCATCTGAACCATAAATCTGATAAGCAGAGGACAACAGAAACATGAAAAGGTTACAATGTATGGCTTCTCAAAGAACACCTCTAGTAAAAGAATTGTGCTCAAAGGTGAATCAGCCAATGTGACTTTGCCAACGTATCTCTATGTGCCTCCTAACTAAACCAAGATAGTATAGATAACTGTAATGGCTACTCAAAAAGGCAAGAGTTCTAAAAACTAACTGCAAAGACATTGTAATATTAGCAATCACAACTACAATAGGCCCATGAGCAGACTGAACCAAGACAGTGAGATAATTTATCAGCAGGGTAATGTAAATGAATGTCTACGGCTGCTTGGGGGACACTTCTAGTTCAAATAGATGGTGTCCCCTCAAAAGGCCAGAGTGAGCATCAGATGCTCGTCACTATGCGCCTCCTAACTAAACCAAGACAGTACACAGGACTGTAATGGCTACTCAAAGAGGCATTTATCAAAGGTAATGACAACACAGCTACAAATGTAAAGCTTTCAATGGATTCAATCCACTGCTTGCAGATAAGTACCACAAGATCCCCAAACACCTCATTAATGCACATGATATATGTTGATCTATATGAAATCCAAAACGAGAAAGAGTCAATGGAATTTAACCCTTCCCTCGTGGGGATTCAGATTTGTTCTATGCTCCTGTCTGAACCGCCTGCAAATGAGATACTATCGGCAATCGGTTATTCGAGAAGCAATCTGTTCCCACCCATTTATTATCCTACACAGACCCAGGCCTAAATCTATATGAAATCCCAACGAGAAAGGGTCAATGGCGATAATCCTTCCCTCGTGGGGACTCAGATTTGTTCTATGCCCCTGTCTGAACCGCCTGCAAATGAGATAGTATCGGCAATCGGTTATTCGAGAAGCAATCTGTTCCCTGGCGATAGACACCCGCCAATTTCTTATTTTACAATCCCCTAAACAAACCGGAGACCCAGCGCATTCAAAGCCTTTCATCGGATCCGGCTCTCTGAACCTAAACATGCCTTTCATCGGATCCAGCTCTCTGAACCTAAACATGTCGACAACGCGCAATCATACCGCCAGATGCGAATACAAGCAGACAACAACATTAGGATCGAATCTCCCAAACCAAACCTACGCGCCCAGACTACAGATCTGGGATCCGGAAGCGACCCCCTCGACGCATGTACGAACTGCATCTAGAAACGAAACAATA
>CM014278.1:54460559-54475591 GCA_004135705.1 Alloteropsis semialata
ACCAGGCTTCGGATGGCCACCCACGGTTCGAGCTGGGCTCCCGGGACGCAGCTGCGTCTCGGAAGCCTAGATTTCGTCATCACCACTGACGGGGACCTGGCGAGGCTCGTCCCCACGTCTCCGGTCAGCGCCCCCGACGCTGACGTCACGACCGCCACCGAGGCCCTCGCGAATGTCAACATCGACACCTCTGACGACGAGGCCAGCGACCCTCGCCCGGAGGCCAACGAGGCTCTCCTCCTGAGGCAGCTGGAGACCTTCCTAGGGCCGCGGCCCTCGCAGGAGGACACTCGCTGCGTCAGGTTCGCACTGGCGAACGTCGCCACTCAGCTCACGGGAGGAGCCCCACTTCCCCCGGGGATGTTGGACTCCCTCCCGCCGTATGCGGCCCCATACGGTTCACGCAACGCGGCTGAGATCGTGTCACGACTGGTGACACGCCTTCTGAGCCGCGCCCCGGCGAACAGCGAGTTCGTCGGAATGATCGACCACGTCTCCGAGTCGGTCTTCGACCTCCTGGACGATTCCGTCTCGGAGGCGTCGGACACTGAACTCGTCGGGGAAAGCCATCACCCGTCCCGCGAGTGTTTCATGGCGGACACCCCCGATGGGGCGGTGGGAGAGGCGAGCGAGAGCGGCTCGGGCCCGGCGGCCCCGGGAGACGGCCTCCCGGCTCATGACGTGCCTGCAGCCGCCCTGGTCGCAAACCAAGCCCCGGCGCCGCCGAGGCAGCCGGCCCCGCGAAGAGCGGCCACACCGCCACGACACTCTCACGCCGACAACGCCCGGCAACGCCGGGAGGAGCTCCAGGAGGCCCGCCGCCTTTTGGAGCAAGAGCGCGCACGGGTCGAGCAGGAGCGAGCACGCATCGAGCACGAGCTTCTGCAGATCGGAGACGCGGCTCCGGCCCGGGGACGTGCCCGGGACGTGCAGCGCCAAATCATCGACGATGACGGTGCCCCGCCCCCGCATTTCGCCCGCGCCGGGCAAAACATAGCCGCCGCGGCTATGCTCGTGCGAGGGCTCCCTCCGCCGGTGACGCCGGAAGCCCGCAAGGCGCAGCGGGAGCTCGGCGAACTTCTGGAGCGAGCCGCGGCTCAGCAGGCCGAGAGCTCGCAGTCGCGACGACGAGCGTCGCAGATGAGCCACCGCGAGGCCTCAAGGCAGCCCACCGGCGGGCACGCCGGACGCGCGCAACAAGGGGTCTCGGTGCATCAGCCCCGGCCCGCCGGGGACGCGGCTCCGATCCTGAAAAGGGTCGGCCCGATTCAGGACGCTCGGAGCATCCTGAACGCCCGTCGCCGACGGCTCCCCGAGGGCGAGCCCGAGCGACGGCGCGGGCGCGCTCCCCGTCGTGGCGGCCGGTACGACGACGACGATGAGGAGGGTGAGAGGACGCCGAGCCCGGACGCGCCAGGGCCACGGGCCTTCAGCCCGCGGATCCGGGCGGCTCCTCGCCCCGCCAACTTTAGAGCCCCGTCGAACTTCCCGAGGTACGACGGGGAGACCGATCCCGAGCTCTGGCTCGAGGACTACCGACTCGCCTGCAGAGCCGGAGGGGCCGACGATGATGATTTCATCATCCATAACCTGCCCCTTCATCTGGCCGACTCGGCACGGGCGTGGCTCCAACATGTCCCCGCGGGACAAATCGGGAGCTGGTCCGACCTGAGGGAGATCTTCGTGGGGAACTTCCAGGCGACCTACAATCGCCCTGGAAACCCATGGGATCTCAGAAGCTGCAGGCAGAAGCAGGGGGAGACGCTCCGGGAGTACATCAGATGCTTCTCCCGGCAGTGTAACGAACTCCCCAACCTCGCTGACGCCAACGTCATCGGGTCGTTCCTTACGGGGACGACGTGCAAGTCTCTCGTCCACAAACTTGGGCGAAAGAGCCCTCGCACCGCGAAGGAGCTGCTTGACATCGCGACGAGTCACGCGGCCGGCGAGGAGGCAGTGGGGGCCATCTTCCACCAGTCGGCCGACCCGAAGGGTAAGCAGACGGAGGAACCGGATCTTCCACCAGTCTGCTGACCCAAAGGGTAAGCAGACCGAGGAAACGGAGGGAGGCCCATCGGGGCCCCCCGCCAGGAAGAAGAAGAAAGGCAAGGGCAGGCGGCACGACGACGAGACCGCCATGGTGGCCGCCGCCGACCCGAAGCCGACCTTCAAACCTCCGACTGGGGAGGTCCCCGACCACTTCGAGAAGAAGTGGAATGGGCCCTGCCCGAATCACGAGTACCCCGTCAAGCACCTGTACAAGGATTGCTCCCTCATGAAGAAATTCATGGCAGGGGGCTCCCGCAAGCCGGCGCCCCGGTCGAAGAAGCCCGACCCGGCCCCGCAGGAGCCGGGGGCGGACCAGAACATGGACGCCGACCCCTATCCGGAGCCGGACGGCTGTCTGATGATCTTCGGCGGAACGGAGGCGTCGGTGAGCAAAGGGCGAGCCAAGGTGGAGCGCCGAGAGGTGTACGCCGCCGAGCCGGCGACCCCGACCTTCCTCAAGTGGTCAGAGGCACCCATCACCTTCGATCGAGCCGACCACCCGCAGTTCGTCCCGAGGCCGGGTAAGTACCCTCTAGTGGTTGACCCGGTCATAGGGCGTAAGCGCCTCACCAAGGTGCTGATGGACGGCGGGAGCGGGCTCAACATCCTCTACGCCGACACGCTTGACGCCATGGGGATTGACCGAGGGCGCATTCGCCCGACCGGGGCGCCTTTCCACGGGGTGGTCCCCGGCAAACAGGCCGTCCCCCTCGGGCAGATCGACCTGCCCGTTACGTTTGGGTCTCCGACCAACTTCCGGACGGAGACCCTCACGTTCGAGGTGGTGGGGTTCCACGGCGCCTACCACGCCATCTTGGGCCGCCCATGCTACGCGAAGTTCATGGCCGTCCCCAACTACACCTACCTCAAGCTCAAGATGCCAGGGCCGAGGGGGGTGATCACGGTGGGATCGTCGTTCCAACGGGCCCACCAGTGCGAGGCGGAGAGCTGCGAGCTGGCATCGGCCATCATCGCGTCCGCCGAGGAGCTCGCCCCAATCAGGGCGCGCCTCGTCGAAGAGGCGCCCGATTTCACCCACGGCCTGGCATCGTTCGAGCCGCTCGAAGGCACCAAGGAGATCGAGCTGGACCCCGGCCACCCGAGCATGAAGGTGGCGCGGATCGGAACCAAGCTGTCTCCCAAATAGGAAGGCGCGCTCGTCGACTTCCTCCGCGCGAACGTCGACGTGTTTGCGTGGAAGCCCTTGGACATGCCGGGCATTCCGAGAGAGGTCGCCGAGCATTCCTTGGACATCCGGTCCGGGTCCCGACCCGTGAAGCAACGCCTCCGGCGCTTCGACGACGAGAAGCGCAAAGCAATCGGCGAGGAGGTCGCGAAGCTTCTGGTGGCCGGCTTCATCAAGGAAGTGTATCATCCCGAGTGGTTAGCCAATCCCGTCCTTGTACAAAAAAAGAATGGGAAATGGAGAATGTGTGTTGATTATACTGCTCTCAACAAAGCGTGCCCAAAGGATTCCTTTCCTTTGCCGCGCATAGATCAGATAGTCGACTCGACCTCGGGGTGCGAAACCCTATGCTTCCTTGACGCGTATTCAGGGTACCACCAAATAGCGATGAAGGAGTCCGACCAGCTCGCGACTTCCTTCATCACCCCGTTCGGATCGTATTGTTACGTGACGATGCCGTTCGGGCTCAAAAACGCCGGCGCCACCTACCAAAGGTGTATGCTCAGGTGTTTTGATGAACTCATCGGACAGACCGTTGAGGCGTACGTGGACGACATCGTTGTCAAGTCCAAACAGGCCGACCAGCTCGTGGCCGACCTGGAAAAAACGTTTGCCAAACTCAGGGCGAATGACGTTAAGCTCAACCCCTAAAAATGCGTTTTCGAGGTGCCCAGGGGTATGCTCCTAGGCTTCATCGTGTCCCGCCGAGGGATAGAAGCCAACCCCGAGAAGATCAATGCCATAACCAGGATGGGCCCGATTCAGAACCTGAAAGGGGTTCAGCGGGTCACGGGGTGTCTAGCCGCGTTGAGCCGGTTCATCTCGTGCCTTGGCGAAAAGGTCCTCCCTTTGTACCGTCTCTTGAAGAAATCCGAGCGGTTCGTTTGGACGGACGAGGCCGAGGCGGCGCTGAACCACATCAAGGCGGTCTTGACGAATCCGCCGATCCTGGTCCCGCCAAACACCAGCGAGCCCCTCCTCCTCTACATCGCGGCAACTACGCAGGTGGTAAGCGCGGCGTTGGTAGTAGAGCGCGAAGAAGAAGGGCACGCCCTCAAAGTACAGCGCCCGGTGTACTTCGTGAGCGAGGTGCTCGGGGACACCAAAACGAGGTACCCACAGATCCAAAAGCTGCTGTACGCCGTCCTCATCTCCAAAAGGAAGCTCCGCCACTATTTCGACTCGCATCCGGTCACTGTGGTGAGTTCTTTCCCCCTCGGCGAGATTATAAACAATCCTGACTCGACAGGTCGGATCTCGAAATGGGCTATGGAACTGATGGGCCAGGGCATCGCCTATGCTCCGCGGACGGCCATCAAGTCCCAGGCCCTTGCCGACTTCGTTGCGGAATGGACCGAGGTCCAGCTACCCACAGCCCCTGTCGATCAGGAGTACTGGGTGATGTACTTCGACGGCTCGTTGACTCGGACGGGAGCGGGGGTCGGTTTAGTTTTCGTTTCACCCCTGGGGGTGCGGATGAAATACGTGATCCGACTGCACTTCCCTGCTTCCAACAACGCAGCCGAGTACGAGGCCCTGATCAACGGCCTGAGAGATCGCGATCGAATTAGGGATTCGACGCCTCGAGATTCGAGGCGATTCCCAGCTCGTGGTCAATCAGGTCATGAAAGAGTCGAGCTGCGAAAGCGAGACCATGGCCGCGTATTGCCAGGAAGTGCGCAAGCTCGAGGACAAATTCGATGGCCTCGAGCTCCGGCACATCAAAAGGCGGTTCAACGAGGCCGCTGACGCCCTGGCCAAGAAAGCCTCCGGCCGGGAACCCATCCCGACTGGAATCTTCGCCAGTGACCAGCGAGACCCTTCGATAAAGCTCCCCTGCACAGCGCAAGCCGAGCCGAGCGGCTCTGGCTCCGCGGAGCGACGCGCTCCGGCCTCGGGGGCCGGCGAGAATGGGGCCAAGGTCGCGGAAGGATCGGGAGTCGGCGCCGAGCCGACAGACCAGGCTCTATCCGACCTGCTCGCTCTTGCCGTCGCAACGCTGACCGAGGACCAGGGACCGGACCCTGGCACCTCGGATTGGCGGCAACCGCTCCTCGACTACTTGCTGCGGGAACAACTCCCGACGGGCAAGACGGAGGCCCGCCGTGTTGCTCGGCGCGCCAAGTCTTACGCGATCATAGAGGGCGAGCTGTACCGACGCAGCCCCACAGGAATCCTACAACGGTGTATTCCCGCCGACCAGGGTGAGGAGCTGTTGAGGGACATCCACGAGGGCGCGTGCGGCCACCACGCCGCCCCTCGCAGCCTTGTCGGAAACGCGTTCCGACAGGGGTTCTACTGGCCGACGGCGGTAAGGGACGCCACTAAGATCGTGCGCACCTGCGAAGGGTGCCAGTTCTTTGCAAGGCAAACGCACCTCCCTGCACAGGCCCTACAAACGATCCCCATCACCTGGCCGTTCGCGGTCTGGGGATTGGACATGGTTGGGCCCCTCAAGAAGGCGCCCGGGGGCTTCGACCACTTACTTGTTGCCGTTGACAAGTTCACCAAGTGGATAGAAGTCCGACCGATCGCAACGATCCGATCAGAGGAAGCCGTCAAATTCTTCCTCGACATCGTTCATCGCTTCGGCGTCCCCAATTCGATCATCACAGACAACGGAACCCAGTTCACCGGGAAGAAATTCCTGCGGTTCTGTGATGAGTATCACATACGGGTCGATTGGGCCGCCGTCGCACACCCTCGCACAAACGGGCAAGTAGAGCGCGTGAATGGTTTGATCCTGCGAGGACTCAAACCCCGGATATTCGAGCGCTTGAAAAAGTTCGGAGGACGCTGGGTCGAAGAGCTCCCGGCGGTGGTCTGGAGCCTGCGCACGACGGCGAGTCACGCGACGGGCTTTACCCCATTTTTCATGGTGTACGGGTCAGAAGCCGTGCTCCCGACCGACCTCGACTATGGCTCCCCGCGCGTCCGCGCCTACGACGACGAGGGCAACCAGACCTCCCTCGAGGACGCGGCCGACCAGCTAGAAGAGGCCAGGGAAGTCGCATTGGCCCACTCGGCAAAATACCAGCAGTCCCTACGGCGCTACCACGCTCGGCGCATTAGGGGCCGAGCTTTCCAGGTCGGCGATTTGGTGCTACGCCTCGTTCAAAGCAACAAGGGTAAACACAAGCTCTCATCACCTTGGGAGGGCCCGTTCATCGTCTCCCAAGTCCTCCGACCTGGCTCGTACAAGCTGAAGAACGCGGAAGGAGAGGAATACACCAACGCCTGGAACATCGAACAGCTACGTCGTTTCTATCCCTGATTGCTCCAGGACCCCTCCCTATTTTCGTTTAAACACATCCTTTTCGTTTTAAAAAGCGACGCCCGACCCTTGTCCGCTGGCCAAGGATCGGACGTCACTCGGGGGCTAACCTACGTCCCCCGGGTCCTTGACCCTCGGCAGATTCACGTATCTAAGACTAAGGAAAAAGGGGGTGCCGGATAACAAAGTGACACGCGCTTGCCGGTCGGAACGCCGAAAGAACAAAGGCCCCAGTGGCAACGGTTCGAACGGCTCACTGGCAAACCGCATGGCTCGCTTTAGTCTAAGCATGCCCTGACGGCTTAGCCAAGGAAACGCGAAAGGCCGAGTGTTAACAACGTAGACGCTTAAGTTCATTACAAAGATGAGCTCAACTGTCTAAAGAGCAAAAGAAAAAGAAAAACTAATCAGGGCGCCCACGGCCCTTCTTCCTCTGCAGTCTTGGCGGCGAGGACGGACGCCAGCGACGACACCTCCTCCTCGAGCGCGGTCACCTCCGTCTCCGTCGTGCCAGGAGCGAACCCTTTGGCGAGGTATTTCAGGCCAATCTCGGAGTAGTGGGAGCGAGCGACCGCAAAGGCCCGGCGCACCCCGGGGAAGAGCCCGTCGCTCGCCATGGCCCGAGCCTGAGCCGGGATGCGTTTCACCTCGGCGAGCAGCGAGCTTGACCCTCACTCCGACCGTACTTTAAGGTCATCGAGCACGACGCCGACCACCGTACGGAGAGCGTCATGCTCGTCCCCCTCATGCAGCAGCTGCTCCTCAAGATCGCGCGCCTCGTTCTCCAGACGCTCGATCGTCGCGCGGTCCGCCGCCGCTGCTTCGCCCAACGAGGCGCGCTGCGCCTCGGCCTCCTGGTGTCGGGGGTAGACCCCCAGGGGTACCCAGAAGGCGGATTGGCCCAACCAGCAAGGGGCGGCCCAATCCGAGTACATCTGGATCGGTTTGTCGGACTGGCTGGCCCACCAGTCGGGGGCCCACCAGTCGGGCGAACCGAATGGGCGCGACGACGCGCGCAGCAAGGAAAGCACACGGCGTATCCCGCAAGAAGCTCGGAGATCAGGATAAACTAGCCGGAATTATAGGGAAAGATATCTGTAATCGTTATAGGATCAAATCCTTGTAATTCGGGTAGGTTACGATCTCTGGCCGACTTGTAACTCAAGGCAGCCGGACTATATAAGGCGCCTTGAGACCCCCCTCCAAAACATCAACATCTACGCTACAACCCACAATCACACAACCCTAGGACAGAACCCAACTACGGAGATCCTTCAGGAACTTCATACACAGCAATACAATCGCCGCCAACACAGGACGTAGGGTGTTACGTCATCTCGACGGCCCGAACCTGTTCAATCCTTGCGTCTTGTGTTACCATCGACTTCTGATCCTCGATCTGTCCCTCAACAAAATCAACCACGTAGGCTACCCTGTGTGGACTGCCGGGTCCAAACATCCGACAGTTGGCGCGCCAGGTAGGGGTTGATCGACGAGATCAATCTGCAAGCTCGATGGCAGAATTCCAAAACCTATCTCCAATCCTATCTACGGCGGCGGCGCAAAACTCCGAGGAAACAAGGCGTCGGCGGGATCGAGCACTCCGAGCACGTTGCCTGGAGCCGGAGCAAGTCGCACGACCTCCCCGTCTCATCCTGCGAGCGCGGCTTGCGTCCAGGCACGTCGCCGTCGGTCTTCGCTACGTGCGGATGAATCAACGCTGACATCATCTCCAGAGCAACAAAGCCATGCAGTCAACACCACGCACGGAGATGGGCGTACATGAGGATACGGAGCAGTCGGACAGCACCGCGACGGCCACCAGGTGCACGAGCGAAGCGGCGGCGGTGCAGGCTCAGATCGCAGCCGCGAACTCCGACGGCAACCTAGAGGCCAGTGACGATCGTCGCATCCTAGACATGCGCGCGACCTGTTCTCCAATCGAAATCGCGGTTGGACAACTTCGCCGACACGCCACGTCCACTCGGCGGCCACGACGACCAACGTGCCCTCATCCGACGATTCTCCAACTCTGACACAAATCAAGCTAAGTCATATTTAAATACTTTTTACGATATTTTTCGGTCACCACGTATCTCCGTATACATGTCTCCATGATCATCGCCGACTACCCTTGGTTTGTTCCCGACTGCTTATACAGCCCGAGCGCTACACAAGCAGTCGGGCAACACCCAACGGACGCACATATAGCATTTTTCTCCATCGTTTATTTCTTTTTCCACTCTTGTACAAGTCGCTAAAGTACTTGGGAAGCACACGCCTTAATCCGTGAAACCTCGACTCTTCCGTACGCCTACGCTCCTACGCGTGCATGCGGCCCAGCTCCCTGCGCTATGGACTACGGCTATCGGGGATCAGGTGCATAAACGTAACAGGATAACTACCCGAGGAAATTAATAGACTTAAAGAGTTGGAAGTAGAAATTCTATTACATACAACGCCGAATGTTTTTCTCCAGAATTAGTGTTTGCTACACCATATACTACCTATCCTTTATATCTTCATTGCAGGGCACAGGTTTAGATCCCGAGCTTGCCTGTTACGCTCAGGGGCTGGACCACTCCGGCATCGCCGCCAGCTGAGTACTCGAATCAGTCAGTACTCGGGCTGGTACTACAATCCACGACGGTCGCTAGCCGAGTGCTTTGCAGCACTCGGGCTGGCACTACACTCTACGACGGTCGTTAGCCGAGTGCTTTGCAGCACTCGGGCTGGCGCTACACTCCACAAGGATCGCTAGCTGAGTGCTTTTGAGTACTGGGCTGGCGCTACCGCATGACGAGGAAGACGAAGACTTGACGGACCCTCGACTCGGCCCTCGCGCTCGGGGGCTGGGCGCCGGGGCGACTACTCGGCGTGCCTCGGACGGCTCGACTCGGCCCTCGCGCTCGGGGGCTGGGCGCCGGGGCGACTACTCGGCGTGCCTCGGACGGCTCGACTCGGCCCTCACGCTCGGGGGCTGGGCGCCGGGGCGACTACTCGGCGTGCCTCGGACGGCTCGACTCGGCCCTCGCGCTCGGGGGCTGGGCGCCGGGGCGACTACTCGGCGTGCCTCGGACGGCTCGACTCGGCCCTCGCGCTCGGGGGCTGGGCGCCGGGGCGACTACTCGGCGTGCCTCGGACGGCTCGACTCGGCCCTCGCGCTCGGGGGCTGGGCGCCGGGGCGACTACTCGGCGTGCCTCGGACGGCTCGACTCGGCCCTCACGCTCGGGGGCTGGCGCCGGGACGACCACTCGGCGTGCTCAGCCCTCACGCTCGGGGGCTGGCGCCGGGACGACCACTCGGCGTGCTCAGCCCTCACGCTCGGGGGCTGGTGCCGGGACGACCACTCGGCGTGCTCAGCCCTCACGCTCGGGGGCTGGCGCCGGGACGACTACTCGGCGTGCCTCGGACAGCTCGACCCGGCCCTCACGCTCGGGGGCTGGGCGCCGAAATTAACGTCGGATGATCTAGCCAGATGCTCCTTGACTAACCCTTGGACCGATTCCTTCGGAATCGCTTCAAGGCTCGGGGGCTACGGCCAACGGACGCACCTCGCGGCGCATCCGTTGATTGTCTGACGACTTCAGAACAAGGCTACTAACCCTTGGACCGATTCCTTCGGAATCGCTTCAAGGCTCGGGGGCTACGTCCAACGGACGCACCTCGCGGCGCATCCGTTGGGTAAACGGCGTTTTTCTCTCCAGTATCACGCGGTTTCGCTTCCAACTGCAGCAGGCTCGACGCTCATCGGACAGCGCGACCTCGCCGACTTGTCCCTCAACCACGTACTACTCGGGGGCTTGTCGGGGGTAGACCCCCAGGGGTACCCAGAAGGCGGATTGGCCCAACCAGCAAGGGGCGGCCCAATCCGAGTACATCTGGATTGGTTTGTCGGACTGGCTGGCCCACCAGTCGGGGGCCCACCAGTCGGGCGAACCGAATGGGCGCGACGACGCGCGCAGCAAGGAAAGCACACGGCGTATCCCGCAAGAAGCTCGGAGATCAGGATAAACTAGCCGGAATTATAGGGAAAGATATCTGTAATCGTTATAGGATCAAATCCTTGTAATTCGGGTAGGTTACGATCTCTGGCCGACTTGTAACTCAAGGCAGCCGGACTATATAAGGCGCCTTGAGACCCCCCTCCAAAACATCAACATCTACGCTACAACCCACAATCACACAACCCTAGGACAGAACCCAACTACGGAGATCCTTCAGGAACTTCATACACAGCAATACAATCGCCGCCAACACAGGACGTAGGGTGTTACGTCATCTCGACGGCCTGAACCTGTTCAATCCTTGCGTCTTGTGTTACCATCGACTTCTGATCCTCGATCTGTCCCTCGACAAATCAACCACGTAGGCTACCCTGTGTGGACTGCCGGGTCCAAACATCCGACACCTGGCGGGCGTCCCGCTCAACCTCAAGGGCTCGGCCTGCAGCCTCGAGGTCGCGGGTCTGCACCTCGACGAGCCCCCTGGCCTCGTCTCGCTCCGCCACCACCTGGGCCAGCTGAGTCCAGGTCCCCTCGAGAACGGCGGCGATGCGGTCCCGGTCGGCCCGCAGGCGCTCCGTCTCGCGGACCAGGCCCAGCCTGACTTGCTCCCGAGCCGCCGAGTCCCTCTCCCAGGAGATCAGGACGTCGCTCTTGAGCTGGTCAACTTCATCGGCATGCTCGCACGCCTCCTTGACCCGCCCCCGCAGGGACTCGATCTCCTGGTTGGCCGCGGCCAGCTGCCCTTCGAGCTCACCCCGCGCATCCGCACGGGCGGTGGTGACTTCTCGGCGGGCGGCCGCCTGCTGCTCCTTCAGGGCGTCGTGCTCGGCGGTGATCGAGGATAGACGGCCCCACGAGTCCCTCTCCTGGCGCAGAAAGAGAGACTTGTCCCGGCTGCGGGCCATCAGAGACTGCCAAAAACGAATTGGAGTCAAAATCGACTCGGGAAAAGAAGAAAGAGAAAA
This sequence comes from Alloteropsis semialata, assembly GCA_004135705.1. NCBI lineage: Eukaryota > Viridiplantae > Streptophyta > Magnoliopsida > Poales > Poaceae > Alloteropsis > Alloteropsis semialata. Next base: position 54,472,042 of record CM014278.1, read on the forward strand.
CAAATGAAGGGAAGATTACCTCCCCGCAAGGGATGGCGACGTCGCGGAGGGCTTCCAGGGCGGAGTTGAGCGATCGAACCGCCAGCCCGACCCCGGCACGAACCCGGGAGGCCTCGTTCTTCTCCTCGGCGTCGTCCAGGGAAAAGACGACATCGCCCGAGGCGCGGTCGGTCCAGGTGACGCGAGGGCCCCCGAACTCCAGGGGATCATCCCCTTGCCGGACGATCTCGCGGCCCTCCGGGGCGTCAGCTGCAGTACGGGCCTCCTGACCCGAGCTCGACCCCACAATCTCTTCTCCCTCGAGAATAGCCGTCGCTCCCGCTCCATGGACCAAAGGCGCGGGGGAGAAGACGTCGGCACCTCGCCCGAACCGGGCAGCGGGTCGGGCAGGGCGGCGATGGCGTCCGGCTCAGGGACGACCTCCTCCTCGCGGTCGGCAGTGGTCGGGGACGCAACCGGCGTTGGATCCCTCGGGGCTTCATCTCCTTCGCCCGTCCCCTCCCCGGACAAAAGCCCGACCGCTTGGGCCGAGGGAACGGGATCCTCCTGATCACGACCGGGACCGGAGGGCACCAACTCCTCCTCCCCGGGCGCATCCCCGTCCGGTGCAGCCGGCTCCGGCGGCACCACGTCTTCCGCCCCGGCTGAATCACCCGCGGGTGGGCAATACAACCCGATGAGGGCCTCCGGAACCGCCTCGGCCGAATGCGCGGACTCGGCACCCGACACCGCGGCGAGCTGCTGCTGGGGAAGGAGCGGATCGAGCACCCTCTCCACCTGGGGATCGCCCAGGTTGATCCCCCGACTCGTCGCCACCGCAGAGATCTGGCGTGCCAGCCTCTTGATCGGCGCCAGTCCCAAAGGAGCCGCCTGACTTCCCCTCCTGCGAACAAAGGGAAACCTCACACACGCGCCTCGACAGAGGCAAGAAGGACGAACGACGGAGGGGAAAGAGACTTACTGGTCCGACACGGGAAAGCCTCGGGACGGCCGCTTGGCCGGGGGAGCCACCCCCGACCCCGATCCCTCCGCTCGCGCTCGCTTTCCCAAGTCGCCCCTCGACGAAGCCCGCCCCCGGGCCGGCGAGCCCGCGCCGCGAAGAACCTCGCGCGTCGGCCGGGTCGGCGGTTGCGCAGGCGAGGGGCCGCGGCCGCCCGACGGTCCCGCAACCTCCGGCGTGTCCCGATCGGCCGAGGATTCGCGCCGGGGGGAACTCCACCCCGATCCGGTGGAAGACTCCGAAGCGTACTCAAAACCCCCCTCGAAGGGGCCCTGATCCTCTCTCCACAGCCCGTCCTGCCGGGCGCGCCGACGTCGCTCGCGGTACTCCGCCTCGGCTTTCTCGCGGGCCAGCCGCTTCTTCTCCTTCTTCGCCTCGGCCTCCGCCTTCTTCAGACGGGCGGCCTCTGCTCGCGCGCGGTTCGCGGCCCGAACGGCCGCGTCCTCAGGGAGCGGGGGCCGAGAGGGCTTGTAGACCAGGGGGTGCTGAAGAAGAAAAAACTCAGGTGGCTCGCCGGATTCAGAAATAAACGACAAAGGAAAAACCCCAACGTCTTACCGGGATGAGGGATTCGCCCATGGGGAGCATGACGGGGTGATCCGGCATCGGATACGCCGCGGACCCGCTCTGCACCGCCTCACGAAGGCGGGCGCTCACCTCCTCATCTGAGAGCTCCCCGACCGCCATCACCGACCCGGTCCAGTCCGCCGCCAGGGTCATCTCGTCCAATCGCAGCCGGCGGGCCATCAGAGGGAGTACGCGACGCGAGTGGTACGCCGCGACGACCCCGGGGCCGGTGACCCCCAGCTCGCGAAGGTGGGCGACCGTGGCACGAAGTCCGGTCAGGTGTGGACGGTCCGTCTTGGGCGGGCCCCAATGCCAGCAGTCCGGCCGCCCCTCGATGAGCCTCCCTGTAAAGGCCGGGAAGGGAGCGCCCGGGTCGCTCCGAAGATAAAACCACCGGTGTTGCCACCCCTTGTTGGTGGTGATCCAAGGAAGCTGGAGGTAGCGTTCGCCCTAGCCTGTGCGTAGTCTAATCCTGGCGCAGCCATGAGGCCTCGGCCGCCCATCCTTCTTCACCTCCTCGACATGGAAGTAAGACCTCCAGAGGTCGAAGTGGGGCTCGATTCCGAGGTACCCCTCGCACAGGGCGACGAACACCGCCACGTGAAGCAGCCCATTGGGATTGAGGTGTTGAAGCTCAATCCCGTAATAGTGGAGGAGGCCGCGGAGGAAGAAATGAGGAGGAAGCCCCAGACCCCGCTCATGGAAGGGGACGAAGGACACCGCGTACCCGTCGGACGGGGCGGGGACTTCCTCGTTGCCTGGCGCCATCCACTCCACGAGGTCGGTCCGCGGGCACAGGAGCCCGCGCCCCACCAAGCGCTCAAGCTCACCCTCGGTGACGGAGGAACGGGACCAGGCCATGGCCGGAGGGCGAGGAAGGCGAAGGGGAAAAAGGTACAGGCTTTTCTTTGCAGATGGCGGCGGCGATTCGAGGGCAGGCGGGCGAAGGAAGAAGGAGGTCCGGCCCCCCCCTCCTCTCCGCCTTAAATAGGCAGGTAAGGAAGCAGGCGGGACGCCTCGGGTCTCCCACCTGCGCCGCGGCTCATGGGGCCCACACGACCCACGACGCGCGCCCCCGATCGCCCACGTCTCCCACGTCCCGGGACTCGCATCCGGGCTCTCTCTCTCTCTAAACCCTTTGCATTCCATACCCCGTCTCCTTTTTTATTCCGCATCTATTCCCGTTTCCTGTTCCTGCGCGTTTATTTTTTCAGGGAAAACAAAACAAACCTGGGCCATTCTTGGGCTGGGGGGACACAACGCGGAATCGAGAAAAACAGCCCAAGAGTTCAAAGGCCGGCCCTAGGGTCCGACGGCCGCTCTGAAGCGCCCGAGCGAAGGGGCAGGAACGGGCGGGCCCGCTAGCGGCCATAGCCTCGGCACACGGGTGCCGAGGACGCCCCGACCTGCGTTCGAGCCTAAGACTCCTGACCCCATGTATCTCCTCGAAGAGAGGCAACGAGCCCCTGTGATCGGTCGAACGATTACGGGAACTAAGGGGGTCGGGAGCTCTAGGGATTTTCCGAGGTCGGTCACCAGTTGATCCGACGGTCCTCTCTCGGAGGAGGACCGAGGCCTCGCTCGATCTAGCCCGTTAGTAGCTCACCGGGAGCCGTGTTTCGGCCTACGTGGCAAAACGCGAGGCGTGCCCTAACCTTCCATCCCGCGGAGGGATTGCGTGAGGGGAAGACGATAAAAAGACGAAACGGCCTCCCTCCCGACCACGGTCGGGGAGACACAGGGAAGCTGGAATCGCAAAAAGAGACCAATCACGCGGTCGCAGAAAAAGCTCCGGAACCGACCAAATTCCTTTGTTCATGAATAAGGGTAAAAAGTACATACGGCCAAGGACCGTGGAATAGTACAAACGGATTTCGCCACCCTCGGCGGTGAGGTCGGACGGCGAAAGGCGCGGGGGCTTCGGTGCCACGAGAAGGGCCGAGCTGCTGAACGTCGCAGTCCTTCTTGTGGCATCTCCCGCCC
>CM014278.1:54486371-54592774 GCA_004135705.1 Alloteropsis semialata
GAAGTTTCTGTATTTTCCCTGGTATAAGTACATGGGTCCTCCATGTTGATTTCTTGGACACGCTGAATTTGCTCTTGGACAGTGTTTACTACTACAGGAGGGGTAACATAGTCTTCAACCACAGTTTCTGTAGTTCTACCAACCTGGAAAGCATCACCTGCACACATAAATTACTCGACAATGAAACTTGAAACAGAAAATTATGAGAGATTTACATTCTTAAATCAATGGAAAATTAAAACATGATAATTGCTTCATAATAATTAAAAACTATCAGCAAAGTAGGGCATGCTGAAAGAAGGGAATTTTTCCTAGAACAATATTGAAGACTGGTCGCTAAGAAATTTGGCTGCCACAGAAGTGGTCACAATTTAACCAATTTCCACAAATGGTCAAACAATCCTAGCTTGATTGTGGCAGTAATGGGGGCAACAAACATAAATACCTAGAATAGCAATGCAAGAAGATTAGGCCACTCTATCTGAATAAAATGGAGGATCATAGATAAAGAGCTAATTCAGTAATTAGTATCACCAGTTGAGTAAATGAGAAGTTTTAACACAATGAGCTCTTTTTTTTTATGAAACAAGAGGGAAGTGGAAAGAGTCCTATAATGAAATGAAGATGTTAACCCCTTTTTCTGTAAATGCATTACTGAAACTATTAATCGTAACTCAGATATACATCTAATCTCAAAAAGGGGTGCTAGACCCAAAAGCTAATAGCCAAATTAATTTTATACGAATTATATATAGTACCTAATCCTGTTGGATGAGAGGAATTAATTGCTCTTGGCACTGAGATCCCTTGCTCACCGCCATTTGTAACATTGATGCCACATGGCCTTATAGTACCTAATCCTGTTGGATGAGAGGAATCAACTGTTCTAGGCATTGAGACCCCTTGCTCACCACCATTCGTAACATTCGTACTACATGGCCAGGCAGCTAGAGTGGCCCTTGAAGACAAAGGCAATCCACCTTGTTTCCTGCAGCATGAAGAGGTGAACACATGTGAAATCTATATCAATATTAAGTCATGACAGAACATCTAGTGGCCCATAAGGAAGTGCAGTGTAGACACTAAATAGAAATAAAATGACATGCAACCAATTGAGTGTGTATGAACATTGAATATTCAGCGTATAAAGTTTGAAGTAATAAAGTTGAAGGAAAAAGAAATAAAGGAAGAAAAAAGTTTCCAGCGTATAAAAGATGCTAAACTGAAATGTTTGTGTTTAGGTTGATCCTGTCAACAATCATAATTCTAATGGGAAAATTGCAGTAGCAAGGTCTGAGTTATTTCTTAAATATCCATTACGAGGCAATATACCTAGAAATGAAATACCATAATATCAGCAACTATTAAGTTCAATGATGCGCTATGTATACCTTTTGCCACGAGGCGGTTTGTTTACTTCAGATACAAGTCTATCACGTGCTGCTTCCAATTCATCAACAACGCCGCCAAGAATCTCAATAACCTCAGGAACTAACATAAGAAGGCCCCTCCTGATGTGCACATTCCTTATAACAATCTGAGACATGATGAAAAATAAGTGAACTGCAGATAAGAAATTAGTAAAGAAAAAACATAAATGACAACGTTCCTGAGATGCCTTGGCATCTGAAACTGACTCCCAAGTTTTCTCGATTACAACCATGTCTTAGCCAAATAGTCAGCCTCCTTATAATACTTCACATGTTACATGCATCACCTTTTTATGTTTGTCACAGAAATAAACTTTTAAAATTGTCTTCAATCAAAAGGACCAGAAGGAAAAACTAAGCAACCACCTTTCAATAACATCATCCAGATATGATCAAGTTTATATTTAGAAGGTACATACGGGAGAGTATATTGACCAATAAGACAGTGATTGGCAAAAGCTTAGCTGTGCCCAACAGGATAACAATAAGCAATGAGGAGGGCAACGGATAGGCCACAAATAGATTATGTTTGTCAGCGTATCATGAACTATTATAATATGTTGTGAGTAGAAGAAACAGAAAGAGTGAGCAATGTAATCAACAACAGCAAAAATTATCTGTGCCAGTTTAATACAGATATCACACAAAAGTCTAAATGATACCTTAACATGCAGAATCCAATTGATAATAAAGAAAAATGTATCATAGCATGTAACTGAGAATATTTGCCTCAAGTAGATTCAATGGAAAGGGTAAAGAAAAAAAATTCCAAAGGTAAGGTGGCCTCAGGAAAGAAGGGGCAAAAAAAAAAGACCTTTAGTCCAGCAGGAGCTAGAACTGCCAGGTCTTTCATAGGCCTGTATTCCATTCCAAATATGCGTTGCTTTCCATCTGTCATTGACAGTTTTAAGCATCGTTTTGGTCCCGCATGCGAGTCACGATATCTTTCCTTTAAAGGAGCCGACATGTTGACAATTTCGTCAACCTACAGAACCCAGAGTCATATAGATAATACATCATAAAAAGATATGAAGTTGTTTACCACATTACCCTATAGAAAGGAAAACCTAAGAAAATGAGCAATAAGCATACAATATTAAAGGTAAAAGGATGAATGGGTACTGTAGCAAATAAACTGGAAAATTAAGAAAGGATGAATGTGTACTGTAGCAAATAAACTGGAAAATTAAGAATATGCAACATTTGAATGGCATAGTGCTATGTAGGAAATGCATAATTGCATAGTGAAACCCCAATTTCCTGAAACAGTCAATAATTAGTCATTCACATGCCAAAAGGCTAAAGAGCTAGGGTCTGTTTCCTCAACTACCCAAGCTAAGCATCGGCAAGCTGCAACATCCGCCACACTTCTGGCGAGCTGTGACGCTAAATTTAACAGGAAAACTACATGAACAAATGTGGTATGCCAAGGCTCAGGCATGAAGCAAACAGCAGCAACAGCATTGTGGCATGCCGCAGTCACGCACAGCGAGTTCTTGATTCAGTCCAAATGCGCCTCTAGTATGATACAGGGTGATCTAGCATGTGCAATGTACAGAGGACTGCCAGGGAGAACAGTACATTGGGCATCATATTTCAGAAGATGATACAAGCATGTAAGGTTGATCAACAATTTCTCTGGTTTATTCTTACAGTTTAATTGTAGCTCCTAACAGAACAATTGTCCTAGGCTAGTTACTCAGCATGGCCCCAGTTGAAAAACATGAATTTTGCAGATTTGTGCATGAATCAAACTGTTTGTTTGAAATGATATGTTAATTCCAGCATCAGGATTCAGGAACAAGGTTTAATTTTTTAATATTTTCAAGTAGGCCAGCTAGCCTGCACAGTTGCTTACTACAATGCATATCTTTTATGATTATATATTTGAAGACAGATCTTCTAATACTTGAGCTGATAATACACAATGTCACTAATGTACATCTATAAATCAGGGTCCCAAGATTAAAGATCTGCAGATCTTTCCCCTTTTTACTTTTTTTTTTTGAATTTTTAGCGTGTCAAAGAGAGTGCATGAGCTTCCAATGAACAATATCACAGTACAGCTAAAGAAGCAAATAATCAGAAAGGTCGATTGCCTTGAAAATGCAAGCAAATGAGATGTCTTGCTATCTTCTTTTTTTAGAAACAGAAGAAACCAGTGAGGCAAAGCAGTGTTTCTCTAGGGAAACGATCATCCACAATTATACTAGCTAAATTAGCTCGGAGCAACTAAACATCTTAACCCTTAGCTTAGTTACACAACCAAAGTAACAGCAATCCCAAGTCTAAAATTCATTTTCTCAATTGATGTGGCCTACATATACTTTCACTACCTCTAATACTATACGCCCTCTTGGCAACAGTTCGAACCCGAATTTTCAAATTTAATGAAACTAAGCATTTCTGGGGCACATGGTAAGAATGCAACAAGTAAACTAAAGCTCAAGATTCGAGTTTGTCCACCTCTTTCAGATGAAAGTCAAACCACAAGGCAATAACAGCTTAGTTCGAAACAGAGACAAATTTGGAAACATTCTTTCCATCTATAAGAAGCATGTGCAGCATTCCATGAATTTTACGACTACATTAATCTAGGAGGCAGAGTATAGCAAACATTTCGAACCTGAAGCACAAAGGGGCCATCCAGGACGGTGCCGTGCATTGCCCCAACGCCCTCTGGGAGCACGCCAGCCCCGCAGTGGTTCATGTCGGCGAAGAGGAACTGCTCGAAGCACCGCCTGGCCTGCGCCTCCGCGCCGCCGAGGCCGTCGAACCCGGGAATGCCCGCGGCGCAGGACTCGAGCCACTCCGGTCGCACCCGCAGCCCGAGACCCCGCAGGAGCTCGTGCACCGGGCGCAGCCGCGCGCTCAGCGCCGATGGCGGCGGGGACGGGTGCGGAGGCGCGGCTGAGGCCGGCGTCCGCGCCGGAGGCGGAGTCGGAGTCGGGGTTGGGTTCCGGGCTGGAGGCGGAGTTGTAGTTGGGGTCCGGGCCGCAGGTGGAGTCGGGGTTGGGGTCCGGAACGGAGGTGGAGTTGGAGTTGGGGTCCGGAACGGCGTAGTGGTAGGAGGCGGAGCGGGCGCGGGGGGAGGCGGCGGGGAGACGACCTCGGGGGCGTCGACGATGGGGGAGTCCCCGTCGGAGTCCACGATCTCGTCGACCTCCTCCACCTCATCGTCGTCGGAGATCACGACGGGGGAGTTGGAGGGCGAGAGGGGCGGGAAGGGGACCGGGATGGGGCTAGGGTTTGCGGGCGAGGGCCGGCCGACGCTTCCGCTGCCGCCTCCGCCGCTGGCGACGGAGACTGAGACCGAGGCCGAGGCGGAGGCGGAGGCGGGGGTGGTGGTAGGCGTGCCCTCGCCGTCCTCCTCGTCGGAGTCGGAATGGACGATTTGGCTCCGGCGCCTCATCTTCTCGGAAGGAAATTCAATTTTGAGTGGCGGCGGTTTGATCGGGAATGAAATTTGGGGGAAGAATGAAAGGGGTTTGTGGGGTTTTGCGGGTTTCCCTCCAAAGTTTTTTTTTTCGATAAAGAGTTTTCCCTCCAAAGTTTGGAACGGGGGAGGAAATGCATTGGAGAGGTGAGAGTGACGGGTGGGTGCACCTGTCAGTGAGAAAGAGCCCTAGGCCCTCGCAGGCTATGGCAGTTTTAATCGGCCTTTCGACGGCCCGGCCTGGCCCAGATGGGTGGTGCCGTTAGGCTATTTGCAGCGGCGCCCTTCAAAACGTCTGGAACCTCTACTGTGCCGGCCTTCAAAAACGGTCTGCAGCGGCGCCCTGGAAAACGTCCGCCAAAATCCCGGTCTCCCTCCCCCTCCCCCAAATTTCCGGGGCGATTCGTCGTCCGGCAAATCGCGTCGGCACGCGGCGCAGCTCGCGAGGCTGGAGGAGCTCGCGGACTCGCTCGCCAGCTCCGTCCGCGCGCTCGAGTCCGCGCTCGCCAGATCCGCCGACCCGGATCCACCGCCGCCGGGCGCCGCCTCCACGGTCGGGGACCGCCGCGCCCCGCAGGGCGTCGCCGTCACCAAGCGCCGCCCGGTCTGGTCCGAGCGCTTCCACTTCGCGGCGGCCGCGCGGCTCGGGGAGGGCGCGTACGCCGCGGCGGCGGCCGCGCTGCCCTACGAGGACGCCGACGGGCTCACCAAGTACTTCGCGGTTGGGGACTCCCGCGGCCGCGTCTTCGTCTTCTCCGCCGCCGGGGACGCGCTGCTCGAGCTCGAGGCCGCCGCCTCCGGCGAGTCCCAGGTCACCGCGCTCCTCGCCTACCTCTCGCGCGCGCTACGTCCTGGAGCAGGTCTTCGGCAACATCTCCGCGGCCGCCGCGCAGCCCTTCATGTCGGGCTTCGTCCGCAGCCACCTGCAGCGCCACCGACACCCGCTGCTCCCACGGCATCGTCCCCGCGGCCTTGCCCCCGCCGTGGAGCCGCTCGTGCAGGTTCCCGTTCGCCGCGAACTCCAGCACCAGGACGCCTTCCTCTGCAAATCGAACAGAAGCCAGCACTTTTCAGCACGACGCGCACTAGTACAAAAGAAGCGAGAGCGCAAGAACGCAGAGCAAAGCAGGGGCACCAACCTTGCTGGTCGCAGAAGCCGAGGAGGGGCACCAACCTTGCTGGTCGCAGAAGCAGGGGCACCAACCTTGCTTACTGAAATTCTGCTGCTGAAATTGGTTCACATTCAGATAGCTGAAATTCTGCTGCTGAAATTCTGCTGCTGCTGTGTAATATTGATAGCTGCTGTGTAAATTCTGCTGAAATTTTGCAAGTTATTCATGTCTGGGCATGTGCCTGTGATTTGTCTGGGCATTGTCTGGGAATTGTCTGGGCATGTGCCTGTGAATTGTCTTGGGAACCTGTGATTCTTTTTTGTGGTGATTTCACTTGATTATGTGATGCATGGATGCACTTTTAGTCTCTGTAAGGGTCCTGTCCATGCTCAACTCCTCCCTGTCTCCTGCACTATCCAAGAAACAGGTTCAATTTGGTGAGCAGGTAGCATGCAGTGTAATGCAATGCATGAACTATGAGACCTTTTGTAATGAGACCTTTTATTGCTATCAGACCTTTTTTAATGTAATAAAGTTTAGATGTCTCAGTACTATCACCCTGTCAAATTAAACCAGGTCTGTATTTTATTTTGTCTCTTTAATTTGAAGTCAGGGCAGAGAAACAAATCAAAACCAGTAAAATTTGTAGAAGGTAACCAGATGTAATTTCGGAGATCAGAGTAGTGTATGGTGGTGTGTTACAGTTTGCTAAAACATGCAAGTCATTGTTTGCTCCACAACACCACTTTTGCACACAATGGTTCTAGAACCTGAGTTGAGATATGGTTCTACAACCTGAGTGTTCCACAATGAAATTGAAAGAGGACCTGCAAATTAAATCCCTTTCAGATAACTAACAGACCACATTACAACCTGCAAATTAAATAAATTTTTAATGACAAGGCTAATCAAATTACACAAGAAACGGTGACGGCAACCATCCTCCAATCAATTCAATACTTCATCATTCAAGAAATTGGGCAGCGTTGGCATCATCAAGCTTAAATTGCACTTTTGCATCTACAAACAATCCATCAAGCCCGTAGTAATCTAAGCAAAAACGCTCTTGCTCTCTCTCTAACAATGCAACAAGTTCCATCGCAGCTCTCTGAGATCCGGACCGGTAGGCACGAAGTGTCTGATGCTGTAATCCATGGATTTTGCCTCCAATCGATTTCAGCCGTGCTGCCTGCCCTTGGACCTGCTCCTGACGCTGCCGTCCCCGCCGCCGCCACTACGGCCCCTCGTCAGCGACGACGAGCGGGGGCTCTGCGTGATCCGCCGCGACGCCCGCTTCCGGAGGCTGCGGCTGCCGGAGCCGGAGCCGGCGAGCGCGGCGCGCGCGACGCTGTCCGTGGCCACCTCCCGCGCGCTGCGCTGCGGCTTGACGGGCTGCTTGTTGAGGTAGGCCAGGCTCGGAGGAGGCCCGTGACGGCCCGGCGCAGCGCGTCGTCGCCCACGTTGGCCTGCACCGGGTTGCCCACGAGGTTGAGCGCCAGCAGCGAGTGGTAGTTGGCCACCAGCTGCCCCAGCGCCGGCGCGGGCTTCGGTGGCGGGGGCGCGGGCTTCGGCGGGGGCGAGCAAGGCCAGGGCGCGGGCGGCGGCGAGCAAGAAAAAAGGGCGCGGGATTCGGTGGCGGCGGCGAGCAAGGGGAGGAGGCGAGCGTTCGGGCGGCAGAGAGATACAGGGCCTCGGTACAGGTTACCGTTGCAACTGGGATTAGATTTAGAGGATGAAATATTTTACAGGGTCTCTAAATTTTGTTTTGGAGGATGGAATATAGAGGCCACCGTTGCAGATAGTCTTAGAAGCCAGCCAAGCAGGGCCTTTATGTGGGTATTTTACCATAAAAAGAATATTTGTAACCTACAACAACCATATCAAACTATTCTAGTAAAGTTTCTACCGGACAAGGCCCTTGGACCAGCACCACCAGTCCACCACACCACGGTGTGCACCAAGTGGCCGCTCGCACATTAAATATAAATCTTGCCACGCGACTCTCTTTTTGTTACGTGATGACGCCTTAGCTATAGAGTTTGGGGCATAACGTCTAAACTCAATATTTCATGTAACATGCAAACTCAAGACTTGATTGATTATTTTCTATGCCTAAAACTAGAGTATTTTTTAGTCTTTTCAACATCTCCGGTGTTTTTTTTCCTTCCTGGTTGGCAGGTCTTCGCAGCGCGAGCAAATACGGCAGTTTTTTTTGTCCGGCACTACAGCCGTTTCCCTTCTTCTAAATTAAATAAAACCATGGGAAATCATTTGGCGTCTTTTGAAAAAAAAAGAGACAGCGTCGATTTCTGTCGTTCACCAAATTACCTCTCCCAAACCAAGGTTTGTTAAAGACATTTTACTTCACAGTACGGCATGCAATCATCAAATCGTCATGAACTCGTGAAGCCGTGAGCCCGTGTCTACGGGTCACTGACGCGGTGACGCCTCGCCGTGCAGGCTCGATCGAGCCGACAAGTCCACGTCCGAAGCAAAAGCATCACGGGATTTCCCTCGTGTCGAGCAGCAATGGCGACGCGCCCCGTCGCCGTCGCCGTCGCCGCAGCGTGTCCGCCAAAACGGGCCACATCATCGTTCCTGAACCCGACCGAGGCGTCGGCCGTCGGGTGATCCATCCCTGGCACCGCACCGCAGCCACGAAAACTCTGGAACCGGCCGGGTCCAATTCCAAAAGGTTTCGCGGTTAAAACTTGACGTAACTCACGCGGGGCACGCGACGCGAGCGGCGCCCGTGGTCCGTGGCTCCGTGCCCATGCCGTTGCGCCGCGCGGCGCGGCGCGGGAGACGAGAGCCACTCGACCAGTCTGTGGTCTGGTCTCGTCTCTGGGCTGTAGCCAGCGCAGGCGCGAGGCGCGGCGCGCACCTGACGGCTGGGCCTGGGAGAGCGCGCGCGCGTTGGCTGGCTACGTTGCCGTTCGGAGCCAATCGCCCGAGGGGCAGCGGAGGCGGGGGATTGGCTGGCTCGCCACCGCCCACCGGGGTCCTACGCGCCTCTCCTCCTCATCTTCCTCCCCGTCGCGTCGCGCTCTCGCCTCTCGTTCTCGTCTCTTCTGCCTGCGCTCCCTCCAATTCTACCCCCCGCGCCGAGGCCTCGCCGAGCGGGAGCGTGGAGAGAAATGCGACCGCGATGCCCCCCTTCGTCCCCTCCCTGCTCCTCCCAATCCCACCCCTAATCCTATCCCCGCCACCTCGCTTCCACCGCCTTCCCCGCCGCCGCCTCCTTCCGGCCCCGCTCGCCGCGTCCGCGTCCTCCAGGCGCCCGTACCGCCGCCGCCGCGACGCCCCGAGCCGGCCGCCGCCGTCCCGGCAGCAGCAGCAGCGCCCCGCGAATGCCGCCGCGCGGGACCAGGAGGAGCTGGAGGCGGCGATCTACGACTTCATGTGCCGCTCCGCCAAGCCCGGGGCATTCCCCACCCGCGAGGAGCTCGTCGCGGCCGGCCGCGCCGACCTCGCTGCAGCCGTCGCGTCCAGCGGCTGCTGGCTCTCCCTCGGCTGGTCCCCCGCGGCCGCGGAGGGCCCCGCGCCGCGCTCGTCCGGTGGCGGCCTCCCTGACTACCCGCCCGAGACGGGCGTGTATTACTGTGATGACCTAGCGCCGGGCACGGCGGATGACTCCGACTGGTGGGTAACTTGAACTGGAACTGCTCTGTGCTCTGTTTTGCCCTTCTCGTGCCAAGCCTCATTGAATATTTCGGTGCGTGCGTTCCAGGGAGGAGGAGGACGACCATGGCGAAGAGGCGTCAACGTCCGGGGAGCAGTCGGAGAGGGAGGAAGCCAAGTGGGTGCCTGCAGCTCAGAGCCTATTTGACCCCCCTTGGTCTTCTATTGGTTAATCATGGTTGTTGTTCTCTTCTGGATGGTTGCAGAGAGGTCACGTTCAAAGCAGGCCTCGAGGGAATGCTCATCAGGCTGCAGAGGGACAGGGAGCGGGCGCGGCCACCGCCACGGAGCAATACCCGAGCAGAAGACCAAAGTGACAATGACGGTATGTGGGTTTCAGATTCTCAGAATTTTTCAGAAGCATAAGTTGTTTCCAATTGTGCAGTGGTAGTACTTTCTTAGCTAATCAGCAATGGTTTGGAAGCATTCTTCTATGACTAGATGGCATATTTTGATTGCAACAGTATGATTTTGGTGTATTGAGGAACTCATTGTTGCATTGCATAGACGTAGTGATACTTTTGTATCTGGCTTCTTTAAGTAATACTCCTTGCTTTACAAAAATAAGAAAAAGCGCAGGAAGAAAGTTTCAGGGAGTTCAACGAGTGCGCCACAAAGGGTTAATCCAAGATATCTGTTTCAGTTTGAACTGTTTTCCAAAGTGGAAGCTTCCTAATATCTGTTTTTCAGTTTGAATTGGAACCATATCTTCTACACATCTATATCAAACGTATTGGTTTTCCATTTAAGGCTACGCAGTAGTCAAATTCCATTTTGTCACCTAAGTGAAAATGGAATAATGACCATAGTTTGTTGTTGTTCTGTGATCCTAATTATCGTTGGTTTTCATGTTAATACTCACTGCTCACACCATTGATGTTGATTGGAATTTCACTATTTGCAAAAACACTACTGAGTTATTTCGTTTTGTCTTTTTTTTTTCTTTGAGCAATTAGCAGATTCAGAGCAATTAGTTTCAGTATCCACTCAAGTACCTTACAATGTACAAACAACTGATTTAGCTTATCTAATACTCTGCACAGTTTGACCATTGCATATTCATCTTTTGTATGTGTAACTAAGATGTCTGAACTATGTTCATATGTGCAGCTTTAGCTGGCAACAGCAGCGCTCCCAGTGATACAGCTGCTGGTGGCTGGCATAACCCAAGGACACCTGAGAATGGAAGTATTCATGGATCTCATCCTCAAAATGGAACACTAGATGGCAACAATACCTTACAGAGCACTAGCAGCGATGCGTGGCAAACATGGACCCTTGGCAAGCGTGGTTTATCTGATTTTGAAGGTTATATGTCCACTCATCTTTATTCTTCTATAGTGCATCATAGTTGTTAGATATTTACTTGTGTTGACTCATTCATTGCAGTTGGTGAGATCCTACCAACTGAAAGTGGAAGATTATCTCGACATGATGAACTTGAGATTGCATTGGCGCAAAATGACTTTCACAGATCATCCAATGGTGTAGTTGTAAGTGATTATCCTAGCGATGTAGACTCTGAAAGAGATGAGATACATTCTCGTCTTCAAAGTCTGGAATTGGACCTATCTGCTGCTCTCAAGACATTAAGATCAAGATTTGACAAGGTTTTATCAGATATGGTGTGTATATGTCTCTTCATATTATCTAATTACCTGTTATTTGCATTCACTTTTCTTTACTTTGTTCTGCAATTGTTATGTTTTAGTTAGCATTATTCACATGGTTCCACTGCTTTGAGACGCCTCCTATATTACCATGAAACCATCCTGCCTTCTTCAGACTTGCTTTAGACATAAAGAGTACCATCAAATCTTTGATCTGTAATGGTTGACATGAGCAGATGTACAATTATTGCCATAGACACTAGAGGATTCTCCTTTGCCACGTTGGATGCTTCTGTTATTCCCTTCCATTTGTAGCTAGCTGCAAATTTTAATTGACCTTTCACAGTTTTCTGAAATATATTATCATCCGTAATTGGCACAATAATCATATAGCCTGTCAGAATAATCTTGGGAAGTCATGTTGGTGTTTCTAGAGGTATTATACTTTTGTCTGTCACTGCCAGTATCCAGCTTTGCTGTTTCATTTTCCTGTTGAACGATGACAGAGCAACCATCCTGAATGGTGATCTCTGAGATGTTTCTCGTTTTGACCTATTTTATGGCATTCTATTTCTATTTATAAATAAATTGACTTTGTTGTTTCCTTTTCCAGTCAAATAATAATGGAGCAACCATACTGGATGATGTCTCTGATGATTGGGAATTTGAGGAGACAAAGGTAATGCAAGCTCAGGAGGAGCTTCGATCAATCCGGGCTAAAATAGCTGTATTAGAAGGGAAGATGGCACTTGAGATAATGTATGCCCTCAAATTAACCATCTATGCTTCATATTTCATCTGATTCCCTCATATTTACTCTATTATAATGTCTATGACATCATCAGTGAAAGGAACAAAATAATTGAAGATAAACAAAGGAGGCTTGATGAAGTTGAGAAGGCCCTGAGTGAGCTCCGTACTGTTTGTATCATGTGGGCCAACCCTGCTTCAGAGGTTTTATTGGTTGGGTCTTTTGATGGCTGGACAAGTCAAGTAAGTACCTGTTCCAATCTTCTGTTCTGTCTTATAAATTAAAATTCTATTAGTGAATTACAAGATATGTACTTGGTTCTTAGCTACTCATTTTTAATGGCTGTTTTCATTAGTATTTCATTGAATTTATTCTAATAAATTTAGTAATGTCAAAGAAATGATGCAAACCGTATTGCTTCTCTTATGGGTGTCGCTAATGCAGTTTACAGCTAGCAGTCTATGATGTGTGATTAATGTTGCCGTCACAAATAGGCTCGGGCAACATCAGTTGTTAAATACCCTTAAAAATGGAAATAGGCACAAGGATGAATCGTGAATGGGGGCAGAGGGTGCTTGATCTGGGTGGAGGTGTCGCCAAATTTAGACAGGGGTGGATCGCTAGATTTGAACATCTATTCCTTTAGACGGGCAGGGGGGTTAAAAATATTTGGAAAGGCATTTATCTTTTCTATGGAAAAGAGTTGTAGGATATAATGCTTGATGGCAATTGTTCTGTCATGCTGCCATGAGGATTGGACAATGGCAAAGGCTGTGACAATGACTTGGATATGGATATCATAACCTACTAACCTAGGTTCTGCTACACCTCTGTTGCGTAGATGCACTTGTAGTCTTGTACCCTTTAATATGTTGTAAAAGAACAACAAAGTCTGCTATCCCCAAGCGGATACCATGAAATCCAACATGAGCCACCAACAAGAAGAAAATCTATTATGAAAGTAAGGAGTCGAAAGCCTAGTTCTGGTTCAGGAATGAAGAGTGCGGATTGCTAATTTCCACGCTTTTCTATCCACGGTTTTGTTATACAAGAATAAGAATAATTTTTATATGTTCAGTGTAGTATTCATGCACTGTGATGTTAATGAATCTCAGGTTCTCTTTAGGTTCTTATGAACTGATATAATTTCAACTATCTAAGGCCTTGTTTCGATCCACTTGGTTTGGACTACAGATTTGTTGCATATAGCTTCACCCTAAGTCTAGTCTGCCACCTTTGTTTATTATATTCAACTGATAAACATCAATCCTTGTATTGTCACACCGTCGCTGCTAACTACAAAACCCAGTTAGCTGGATTTCCTGCGTTTATTGCTCACATCTGATGAAAGATAAGAATGGCGGTATACACGGCCTGCAGTACTAATAATTATGTAACTATTTGCTTTGGACATGTAGCCTAGTTTCAGTTTGATATAGTTTTTAGATTACTTACCTTTCTGAATGCAAAGTCATTTTAGGGTTAGTGCGGGTCCAATGTTATTAACATTGACCATTAATACATAATGAGTTTGGTAGATTTACAACTTAAGGGTGATGTTAGTTGATGTGTACATTATATGCATATCTGCTTTGTATTGTGTGCCAACAAACTGTTAGCTTGCATGACAATGCATGTTTGGTCACATTCTAGAATGAAACTATCTGCTGCTTATTGTGATTACTATTTGAATTGCTTGTGTGCATGGACGCATATCTATAGAACCATATGCTTGTGCTAGATTTTTACTTAATGATTAGTAGTTGTTGTATAGTCTTGCTGAGTTCAATGAGAATGAGGTTCACCAATCCATGTTGAGTTATTGACCTTCTTGGGAGGACCAAAGAAGATTTTCATCCAAAAGGCATACTTTGATTCTAGTTTTATGCAATGAATACGAAGTCGATTTTTGCAATTCCTGTTAGGTGGAGGATATCCCCTGGCACAATATGTAATGCTTTGCATGAGAGTATATTCTTATAATGGAAAGATAATCTTTATATGTACATCATTATATTCTCATTTCTAAGTACTATAATCTAACTTTTAAGCGTTGCTGCAGAGAAAGTTGGAAAGATCAGAAAGAGGCATGTTTTCATTAAACCTGAGGCTGTACCCAGGTAGATATGAGGTAATTGTCTGCCCTCTTACTCTAATCATCAGTGTCATTACGTCCACTGATTGTTTCTATTTCTGCTTCAGATTAAGTTTATTGTTGATGGTGTCTGGAAGAATGATCCTCTGCGGCCCACCGTCAACAACAATGGGCATGAAAACAACCTTCTGGTTGTTACTTGACTTGAAGCTGCATCCTGGTAGCATTTTTGTAGATTGTTGCCTAGATCGTTCTCTACATGATTTGATGCCAACTGATTAGATCAGCCCCTCTTTTTAACTAGTCAGCTTTGCTTTCAGTGATTTTGTTTTCCTAAGATAGTTATGTACAACATAAACAGTGTAGGGTGTTACCGAAATGCGTCACCCCGTTGAAATAGGAGTTGAAAGTAGATGTGCATTCTTTTCTCCCCATCAATCTGCCCTGGTGTTCTGTGTAAGTACATTGTTTGTACATATATGCTCTGAAGGCAGTCTGTTCCTGTTCTGTTTTCAAAAGTGTTTGATTGCTACTTGCATTGCAATTATCATGTTAATATGTTCGCTGCAAAGTGGTTTTCCTTTGCTGTGGGAAGAAAAGTTCTTCAGGCAAGGTAAACATCACCAGATCAATTTTATCTCTGTCGATAGACTCGATGACAGGTAGACTCGATTCTGTGTACCATTGTTATATTCTTCTTGAACTCTGGTCAGATGGACAGCATTGAAGCCAAGTGGCCAACAACAACTGAACTTTGAAGGCATTCGTTTTTTCAGGTAAGTGACACTGAAGGCATATGTGCAATCATAAGCTGGAAGCCTGGAACTGATCGTGAACTTTCATTTAATCTTAACATCCATTTATATTTCAGTTTAACCACTTACAAGAAACCAGCTTTTTTGTTTCTTTCTTCTCTTTCATCATCCTATAGATCCAAATGAAAGCACCAGTAACAAAAATATAATAAACAAAAAAAGAGGCATTATCAAACAACTACTATGGTGAACACATTAATTATCATGACCTTATACTAACCCTCCTTTTTTTTCTCATGCTTTCCCCCAGGCCGTGACATAATTACCCAACCAAGCAACCAGCCAGACTCATCATCACATGCTTCAGAGCTCATTCATGCCTGCACTCTGAGATGATGATCACCATTGGCAGGGCGATCAGTTGGCAGCCCCCTTGAACCTGTACCACCTGGCGCAGATGACGAAGTAGATGAAGTTGAAGACGCCGATGCCGGCGATGGTCCAGTAGAAGAGGTCGAGGCGGCCCTTGTTGAGGTCCTGCGCCAGCCAGTTCTGGCCGGACCCCGTCGTCCGATTCACGATGGTCACCAGGAACCCGCTGAGGTAGTTGCCGAGCGCCAGGTTGCAGAACGCCAGCGCCCCCGCCACGCTCCTCATGTGCTCGGGGATCTCCTTGTAGTAGAACTCGATCTGGCTGATGAGGTTGAACGCCTCTGCCAGGCCCAGGACCATGAGCTGCGGCACCATCCACAGGCTGGACATGGCCGAGATGGCCCCACCATTCATGGTGCCCAACGTCGGCTGGCTGAGCGCAATGGCGCGGCGCCTGTCCTCAACGATGGCCGAGATGACCATGGCGACAGTGGAGAGCACAATGCCGATGCCCTGGCGCTGGAGCAGCGTGAAGCCTTCCTCCTTGCCGGTTATCTTGCGGAGCTTGGGCACCAGGATGCGGTCGTACAAGGGGATCCAGAGCGTCTGCGCGAGCATGGCGAAGACGGTGAACGACGCGGCGGGGATTTGGATCTTGCCGAGGCGGCGGTCGGACTGCAGGGCGGAGAGCACCACGTACGTGGACTGCTGCACCACGGCCACGTAGAAGATGATCCCGGTGGACCACACAGGCGCGATGCGGATGAGGCACTTCACCTCCTCGACCTGCTGCACGCTGCATAGCCTCCAGGGGTCCGCCGGCGCGGCTCCGCCCGAGCGCACCTCATCGGGCGACGCCACGATGGCCGCCTTGTCGAGGCACCGGAACTGATCCGTGTGCGCGAGCTTGGTGACCATGGCGCTGGTGTGCGGCGGGTCGAAGAGGTCCTGCTTCGGGTCCTTGGGCTGCTTCAGCGACCGCTTCTTGAGCGCGGCCGCCAGCACCTGCACGACGCTGGTGAAGGGGCTCCCCTCGGGGGCCACCCGCACGTAGAGCTTGGTGCCCATGAAGAAGAGCACGCAGGCCAGGAACATGAGCCCCGTGGGGATGCCAAGCCCGATGGTCCAGCCCACGCTGCTCTGCACGTAGATGATGAAGGTGGCCGAGATCATCATGGCCGCGGTGAAGGTGAAGTAGTACCAGTTGAAGAAGCTGTTGATGCCGCGCTTGCCGGACTCGGTGTTGGGGTTGAACTGGTCGGCGCCGAAGGGCATGCTGCAGGGGCGGATCCCCGCCGACCCCAGCACCAGGAACGCGAACGCCATGAAGAGCACCGCGAACTGGTACGACGTCGCCTTGGTCTCGCAGGTCTCGGCCGTTGCGGGGCACTCCGCCGGGTGCAGGCTGTCCGCGGCGGCCGTCATCGTCAGCAGGAACATGCCCTGTTCGATGCGTGGAAGAAACATGTGTGAGAAACGCGAGTTGGAGGGAACTCAGCGAGAGTATAAAATTTTGAAGATTTAATCAAGATCCCCCGATGCATTGAAGAAGGCAAAGCATATTACTACTTGGCACACAGTTGATACGACAGCATCAAATATTGCAAAACCTGAGTATTATTAGTGAGGCGTTTGGGCCCAGGTTTACGACAATTACTTCGGCCATGGGCTTTAGACCCATGGCCCAGTTATGCGCCAAGTGCTCTATTCTTCATGTGAAGCCTAGGCCCACTCATCATCGTTCGGCCGGGTCTAGCACGGGTCCAACCCCAACGGCCCCATGTCCCGTGGCAGAAACCGCGATCCCCCGTGGCCCACTGCAACCAC
Source organism: Alloteropsis semialata (assembly GCA_004135705.1). NCBI lineage: Eukaryota > Viridiplantae > Streptophyta > Magnoliopsida > Poales > Poaceae > Alloteropsis > Alloteropsis semialata. Next base: position 54,503,441 of record CM014278.1, read on the forward strand.
CCAACGCCGCCAGCAGCAAGCGAACACGGCGCGCCGGGTCGGGTGGGGGTGGATCGCGGCGAGTTGAAAGGAAATCCCCGGCGCCATGGTCGTTTCACCGGCGAAGCAAGCAGAACCGACTTGTGATGGCGGAGGTCTGAATCGTGGCATCGCCTGTGCATCATACGTGAGCTGCAGCCCTGCGCTGCACCTGCACGCTTGTCCTGGTTTCCCGGTGTCACGGTCCACGAATAGAACGAGAAAGTGAGTCAAGCCCGGTGGCTCCATCGTCTCTCTGCTCTGTGATTGTGCAGCTACAGGCTACAGCTAGTTAGCAGTCACTTGGTAGATGTGATATGTCCGGATAAGGTGGCCGGATCATTTGGCCGCACATTGGCGGCCTGCCGCCTGCATGAAAGAACGCATGGCCGCCTCTCCATTCATGCCGTCATAGAGGACCTCAGATCTGGTGGCAAGCCGAAGAAGATGCACCCGTGGGAGCGCGCTGCTGGCCAACCGAACAAACCCGGCTGCTGCGCCGCTGCTGCCCGTAGCCGCCGCCGATGGCCCACCAGGGTCCACCGGATTCCAGACCGAGACACATCCCCACGTCACGCGTTCCCACCGCACGTAACGCACCTGCACCTCGAGCCGGCGCCGCCTGAGCCCCGCCACCGACACACCCCTGCCCGGTGCCAACCACCCACCCCACCCCTGACGTGCACGGCTCCGACGCCACCCCGCGGCACGCGCGTCGTGTCGGCCCCCCGCCCCGCCTCCACCGTTTCCACGAGCCAGCGAGCCGCGCGCGTCGGCGCGCCGCAACGGAACAAAACCGGGCGGGGCGCGAGCGCGGCGCCCTTGCCTTGTGGCCCCGGGCGCGCGTGGCCAGCGAATCCCCCGCTCCGTTTCTCCCCCAACCCGGGGCCGCATCGCAGCGTCGCGTCGCACCGCACCGCACCACCCCACACCACCATCCCCCGCGTCTGCGCATCATCTGGCCCAGGAGCGCCAGCACTTGCTTGCACCCACGCCGTGCGCGCATCCCATTCCGCGGCTGATGGCCAGGTTCCCTCGCGCACCCATGACTCCGTGAGGCCAGCCAGCCACGACAGACGACACCAACGTCTCCGGGACCGACACCAGCGCGGCACGGCAGGAAGCCACGCGATTCGATCCCCACCTGCCTCGTCGAGCGAATCTGCGAGATCGGCTCGCGGCAATGGCAGTCGCGGCCAAGTTTGTTTTTCAGGTGGTGAATGGAAGGGACACCGGTGCGGCAACCTACGTGGCCGGCGCTTCCTTCCGGTCCGGGGCCGGAATGGATTAATCTGCCTGGTGCGGTGGTGCCTGCCCATGTCCTGGGGGGAGCCAGATCCGTCGCTTTATTCGGCCGCGGCAACCCGGTGGGCTGCCGCCGCGCACTGTGCGCCGCACGGCAGGCGCCCACCCACTTCGCAGAATCGTTCCTCGGCCTCCGATGGCTCCACCTCATGGGAACCACCCGTTTCGGTGTGGTTCGTTGGCGGTCGCGTCGGGGCGGATGCGCGCGTCTGTCCATGTCGGATAAGGGGCTCAGCGGCGATGGACGTCGATAGTCATCATTTGGCCGTGTGACTTCGTCTGTGCAGTGCAGCAGGCAGTGGGGCGTCGCTCTCGCGCAGAGACTCTTCCAAGCGTACAAGGAAAACTATGCTCCAAACTGCAGCGGGCGCGATCAGCCGCTCGTCGGCTTGCGACGATCGGTCAGTCAGTGTGGAAGAAGAAGGGGACGAAGGGCAAGTACACCAGTACACCACCATCGTCGTTGCCTGCGCGAGGTCTACAAGTTTGGTTGGACACGTCTGTGGCTCCGCCGTGCTCTCCCACAGTAGTTTGTGGTAGCCGCGCGGCGCCGGTGGTGACCATCTGTGCTTGGCTGAAGCCTGAAGCGTAAGCAACATGGCCGAGACGTGGGCAGTGCGGGGTACAGTGAACAGAGTTCACTTCGCTGCACGGCGGCGAGGACAGGTGACGCGTCTCTTTTGCTTAATTTAAAACAACTAGTAATACGTAGAAGGGTCCCCTCTGTCTGCATAAATCAAATCCGATGGAAGAGCACGGATGGATCGGATTAAGATGCCGGAAAGCCATTGCTTGGGTTTATTTGGGCACTTGGGCGTGGCATTTTAGCTCACTACCGCACTAGCCAGCCTCAATCATCGTAGTCGTAGTAGTGGGGGGCAACTAGCGAGCCACATGCGTGCATGCAGCATGCCTGGTCGAGAGGAGGATAAAAAGCGGAGTGGTTAGGGCGCTGCAAAACGGCTTAGCGCGGCGCTAATCATGAGTACTACTCTACCAAGTAAGTGATGCATGCGCTTTCTGGCATTAAAGGGAACAGAGCATGTTAACGCAGGACACGAGCGGCTCTAGCCAACCTAGGCTAACTAACGTGAAGGTTATGTTTGGGCTGTTGAAGAGTGGAGTGCTGCTGATAATGGGGAGCGTCTCGTCATACGGCCAATCGGCCACCTAATGCTAGCAGGATATTTTGGCTCTGGAACCGTGTTGGATGTGGATGTGAGAGGAATCAATGAGCTTGCCTAGTAATTATCTTCACCTTTTTAAAAAATATAAATATTATCTTGCACATATTTTTGAATAATTGTCTCGCGCCTTCTTTTTCTTTCTTTGCAAAAGATGCAGCATGGAATGGAAGCTTCCGCGGGCTGTGCAGTAGTGCTGCCATGAAAAAGGAGTGGAATCCTAACAACCAAATATGCTATGCGTGGGGAGATTTATATGGTCTCCTGGGCAAGTAAGTAAATGTGGTAGCACGTACTAGAGCTGATGAATCCGTCAACACTAATCGGTGGGAGACGGAAGCGGACGACGTGCCCCGAACAACACCGCTCCAACCACAAATTTTGACCCGTTAAGACGCATGGTTTGGTAGCTGCTCCGTACACGCTCACCTAAATTAAACGTCAAGGACACCCTCAAAACTGAAGACGACTGAACTCCGCAACACCTAAAAAATCCACTCCAAAATTCCACACAAATAGAAACCTAAAATTGCACCCGAACCAACCCCACCCAGATTCGCCGTCCGATCTGAAACGGCCAAGTGCAGCATCCAGCTCTTCAGAACAATAATAAATGGCCTGGAAGTTCAGCTCGAGCTCTCGTGCTGACACCATGATGCTTATTGGTTAGTGCGCACGGCGTGCTCAGCCCGAGCTAGCTCTTCCTCGCCTCCCAGATCTCCCACGTACGGACGTGCATTCGTGTTGGGCAGAGGATGAGGATGAGGATGAGGGGAGAAACAAGAGAAATTCTCGAGAAGCGATCACGAGCCGGCGATCGAGCACGCACGTGGGCGCTCGTCACATGTGCCGCCCATCTTCGTCTCTCCAGCGAAGGGGAAGGGGGAGAGCAAAAAACAAAGGAACAACAGCTCGGCTGCTCGAGAGCGAGTCCAACTCCAACTCATCGTAGGCCACCAACCCCCCACCGTCATCGGCAACCCAGTCCAGGCAGAGACTGAATCTGGCACTGCCCCGGCGGTGACTCCGCCAGCCGAGCAAGCAATCGAATTCAATTCCCAACCCGAACCCGCCGCCTCGGACGGTCGGGCCCCCGTCTGCGGCGGCGGTGAAGCAAGCGAGTACCCAATTGAGGAACGGCACGGGCACTTACGATGAGGGAGGCGATGGAGGCGATGGCGAGCGCGAGGTAGCGGCCGAGGTAGGCGTCGGAGAGGAAGGCGCCGATGATGGGGGCCAGGCTGGTGGTGCCGTTGAGCCCGTTGAGGAGGGTGGCGGCGTCCACGCTGTGCATGTGGAACACCTGCGTCAGGTACACCATCAGGTTCGCCGACGTGCCCAGCGTCCCCAGCTTCTCGAACGTCTCGTTCCCTGCAATCACACCTCATCATCAGCCGCCATTACCGCACAAACACAGATAAGCAATTGCAGACGGGCGCACGCACCGATGATGAAGGGCATGGCCTTCCATCCGTAGTACTTGACGGCGGGCCGCGGGCTCTCCTCGCCGGCGCCGTTCTCCAGCTTGTCCACGTCCATGCTCTTGAGCTTCCGCGACGCCTCCTCGTCCTCCCGCCCGACGCCGCCCCGCATTCTCGCTCGCCGGCTTGCTCTCCCTAGTCCCCTCCTACTTCAATTCCTCTCCTTCGATTCCCCGGGGGAGACGAGACGAGCCCCTTGTGGTCTCTGCCGCCTGTCAGTAATGAGAGGAGCATCATGCCTACCGGCTTATAAAAAGCCCCCGCACACCAGCAGCAGTGGCGTTGCAGTCGGTCACGGCCTCACGGGGGCCAGCTCGTTTTTCTTTTCTTACTCCACCCCCTGAGTAATCTTTTATTACGCCCAGGTCCCTGCTGGCGATCTAGCGCAGCTTCTTCGTTTCAATTCATACCCAGTTTTCGAAAGCGACCTGCGGCGGGTGAGGTGATCAGGTCAGGTCAGGTTGGGCCGATCTGAATTTGATCATGGCTGCCTGCACGTAGAAATGGTGGTCACCAGTCGCTGTTGAGTTGGCGAGGCGCCTTTGAGTCCAACGCAAGGCGAATTCCTTTGGCTGAGTGTGAGTGGGCAAGTGGTGCCGCCGTCCTTGTCGTCGTCATCACTCATCACTGGTTGCCATGAAGTTTGAAGTTGAGTGGAATGCATAGATAGTTTGCAAGTTTATCACTGAGGTCCACATGCTTTGAAATTGCAGATTTTTTTATTTCAAAAAGAAAATGCAGATGATGTCGTTGAACTTGTTGCCCGAAATACTGTCGTTACTGTTTGATGTGGCAACATTGGCATACATAGAGAATTTGTATTGACGAGTCCAAATTTTAGAGGTGTCTTGGACTCTTTGGACCTATAATAATATTTATAACAAGTTTTATTATGGACCCTGTAGTTTAGAATTCATGGGCCAGATCGTAACTCTCTGCATTTCACTCTCGGGAGTTTTCCGGATGTGGCTGCGGGCTTTCGAAACGGTGCTACTTCTACTTGGTGGCGTGTGTTGACCCCCGTCGTGTTTCGACGTTTTGTTTTGCGTCAAGTATTTCCAAAACAACACTCTCACCGTTGCAAATTGGCGCGAGCAATATACCGTTATTCTTCTACTACTTGATGTTCTGAACTTCTGATGAAAGGCATTTCTCTGCCAGAGACAAAGAAAGAGAATGGTCTCTGATAGAATTGGGCAGGTCCTGAAATTCCTGACCAGATTGTCCCATCTTCTGGCGAGAGAAGAATTGGGAGAGAGAGAAGAAGGCAAGGAAAGCGAGAGGGAGCAATGGCACATTGACCTTTCCAGACAAACACCCAAACGGATGTGCCAACTTGCATGGAAGGATCGCTGGACCAGCTCGAGGGGTTTGGTGCATGGATCGTGGGGGCGTCTTCTGCGCTCGGGAGTTGTTGGAGACTGTTTGGGGGCAAACGGGGTGGCGAGGCAAGAAGTTGTTGGCGTGGCTGCGTCCACTGAACAGTGAGCGTGAGATCGAGAGAGCCAGCCATTATTGGGCTCATCCGCTCATGAGGTTCCTTGGCACATGGAAACACGCAAAGCGATGCCCGTCTCTTTTGGTAGCCCCCCTTCACTGTCTCCCTCGGAAAAGCTATGGGTCGAACAATACATCTTGCCTAACTCGGATCGTCGCCGCCCCTAGGAAAGTTCTTGCAGATATGCCCTGCCTTTCGCTGCAGGTAATTAACGTGCTGTATCGAGGTAATAATAAGCAGCAGATTCTGAATTTAAACCAGTCATCCACGGTTTAGTTTAGTCACTCGTTTTCCTTGCTCAAACTGGGGGTTAATGGCCGATTTGGCGCCATGCATTGTCCACCAGCTCACGAGCATGATTATACGCAGCTGACACTCGACTGAATCCTTTTGCATCCGCACCACAACAACCTCTCTCACTTTCTGCAAATGGGGTTTGTTTTTGCGCATGGAACGAGGTGCACGGACCAGTGTTTATTTGCTCCATCCCGGCCAAAAGCTCTCAAGATTCGTCGCCTCCAGGCTAATAATTAGGGATTCTTGATAGAAATCTATGCGAATTGTTCAAACGTCTTTGTCAGTTTGCATTGATCGGCCACATGGTTGGTCACTAACTATAATAATTCTTTTTTTTTTGAAAAGATAACTATAATAATTCAAAAGGCTCCTTCACATGATCCTCTCCAGGGGGCTTCATTTTATTAGGTACCAATGCGCTCTGCGTTTGTTTATGGGTGCTTTAGTCGTTACGGATCGAGCTAACAACTTGGTATATTTTTTTTCCTAATATGATATGAAAGAGATTAATAATCGTGGAGACGCAGTGGTGTGTTGCCCTCCTGGATCTAGCTAGGGTGTGAAGATGGGAGAAGCAACGTTGACTGGATGGACGCAAGCGCCTATCGCGTCAGTTTGCAAGCCCATCACGTCAGTAACAGTGTACTGGTATATGTGTACCTCATGCATTCATGCAGGACCAGTGATTAGGAAACATATTGTGCACGGTAGAAGAAGCATTGACAAGATAGTTTGTGGCAGGGCCCTCTCTTCTGAATTCTTCTGATCTGGTGATCCGATCCCTGTGGACTTTAATTGGATAGGTTACCAATCAGGCCGGGCTAGAGGAATCTCTGGGGTTAAAAAAAAGAGCGTGAAGATTTTACAGAGACACATGGATGTAGTTGGTGCAGTGCAGCGGAGGAATTAACATGACAGTTTCCTGACAGGGGACTGTTTTGTTTATCTTGTGAAGCCCTGGCATAGTGGCATGGACTTTGTCGGATCCGGTAGGGAGCGCCTGAGCAGTTCACCGAAACTGGCTGCGTAGTTAATGAACTGGATCGCAGTATGGGACTCGGTGAGTACGTTAGCCAATAATTTTTTTTGATGTAATGTTAGCCAATAATGAGCGCAGATTAGTTATTACAGGCCGGGACTAATCGTAATAGAATCCCTGAGTTAATTACCGCATCACCAGTTGACACCGGATTAAGTACGTGGCTCAGTAACTCCTACTAGGGTTTACCGAGGCACATATGTTAATCCGGTGTCAGCTGGTGATGCAGTGACGCCTGCTGGTTAATTACCGCAACTAATCCTATCCATCGGTCAGGGTCATTAGCAGAGAAGAATCTGTCCCACAAGGCATCCGATGCCGGAGCACACGCGCAGCGACAGTCGGCGCCGAACCTGAGGCTGAAACGCGGGGTCCGCTGCGCGCCCGGGCTCGTAAACCCGGTCGGTTCCGCACGTCAGCGTCAAGCCGGTGTGCAGACACGTCCCTGCTTGTACTGACTGTACGTGGACTCTCCAAACAGTTAGGCTGCTGCGATCAACGACCCTTCCCTTCCGAGTCTCTGGCTTGGGAAAACGGTAACCTGGCCGGCCAACCGAATACCCACCCCTGCTGCTAGCTCCTGTGGCAGTGTACTTGCGATCATGGGCTGTGGACTCGCAGTTCTGCTTGGACCCGGGTCCTTGCAGTTGCATTGCATTGCATGTACCAGGTAGGGCCTGCTGTTAGGCAGGGCGTTGGGTCGAGTTGGACTTGCTGCGCGGGAGTCGGGACCAGCTGCAGTGGCTGGTGTCTGGGTTGGGTACTTGGGTTGCTTCAAGACCCTGCAAGCCAAGCCGGCCCGCACCCGCACGCGCGAACGGTCCAAGTTGTTGGCGGATTTCTCTCCACGCCGCCTGCCGCTGTCCTTGGCCAAGGCCAATCATGCCGAGGAAAAGCGAGAGAAGACTTGTGCTGACTGCTGACGACGACGAGTTGGTGGTGGTGCTGATGGCGAGGAGCCGGCGACGGCGGCGGCACCACGGAACGATTCGTGCCCGGCCGGCCGTGGGAGTGGGACGCCAAGCCTTTGGATTCGTTCTCGTTGTAGCAGGAGCCAAGGAGCTGGAGCGGGTGCCTACGGGCTGGCTGAAGTGGATGGCCGTGGACGGGGAAGGCCGGCGGGTAGGCTGTCGCCGTCGCGGTCGCTTCGTCGTCCGCCGGTTGTTGCATTGATGGTCGCCACGGAAGAAGATGGTTGGCGGTTGCAGTTGCTGGCTGGCTGCTGCAGGGGGATTGGTTCGCACGCCGCAAGCGCACGTCTTGGGAATGGGCCGCGGAAGAATATATGCGCGCGTCATGGCAACGAAGGCGTCGGCCGTGTCGCGAGTCTCGTGACGAGCGGGACTGTGCCGTCCGTCCAGGTCCAGCCGCAGAGCTGCTCGTGTCGTGTCCTCTGCAGACTGCAGGACAGCTAGCTCGGCGGCTGCCTCTGTGTGACTCGAGATTGGTTCGAGCGATAGAGGAGGAGGAACTGCATGCGAGGTTCTGCTCACAAATTTTATCTATGAGCGTCGATTTATTAATGCTACATGCACACATGCTTACATCTTGCTTGCATGCTTTTTGAGGCATTGCGTGGGATGGAGATAGTGGATGGAGAGGGAAGATCAATGATCATCGGTGCGGAGAGCAGTGCATTGGCATCATTCATCGTTCACCATTCAGTACGGTGCACACGAGGCGCCTTTTTTGGATTATTCTGTGTGCGCTTGTCTATTTGCCGATCTGGATAAGCATCAGATCCATCGCCAAAACATGGGGCGCTTTCACGNGAAGAAGTCATACTAGTTTCGACGGGAAGCTTTGTGCCAAAAATGGAGCTAAGCCTATGTTTTTTCCTATTTTTATTACACTGAGACTGAGGTCAGAAGAAAAAAAGAGAGAGGAAAACCCAGACCTTTCTGTACAGCAACAGTAGAACAAGTATTCGGCTGCCTTTGGCTGGTTCCGCTGGTGCTGATTTTCTGTGAGAGAAAAGTACTGCTGGCTGGTTGGTGGTTGGTGGCTGGTGCTGATTTTTTGTGAGAGAAATGTACTGCTGCTGGAAACCAGCCGAACCAGCCGAACAAGCTTTGCTGATAGCCCGTTTAGAATAATCGTGGAATTCGACGCGTACACGCAACTCTTTCGTGCCCGTGGCCATGATCGCACTAACCATAGCATTGCTATATATAGCTACGCTTAACTACCCGGAATTGACATTTTTTTAGTTTCAGCAAAATTCGATGGAGCAGGGTATAGGAGGAAGGACGAGATGCCTTTTGCCTGACCTCTCGTCATCTCTTTCTTCTGAGTCTCTGACTTATCAGCACCGTGCAGTCTCTTCCGATTTCCGAAAGCATGCTGAACTACTGAGCAGTGGCCTCTCGGGCTCTCGGCTCTCGCTCTCGCCGTTAGACAAGTCCTGGATTTCCTTCTCTGTTTAGTGCCTTTACCGACAGAACACGGGCTTAGCAGGACCAAAAGTTTTATGGGCCTGTCAGGGCCCAGGAAGCGTCCTGCCTGACTGATGATGATGACACATTTATGTACACACAACAGGTAGTCTTCAGGACCAAACCGCATCACGAACTGGGCCGCGAGCCTCGCCAGGTACTGTGCTCCCGAGAAGGCCCAAAGGAGAATAATCAATCTCTGCCAAAGACCTGACACAGCATTACAGCAATACCAAAGGAGTGATCAACAAGATCAAATGCGTTGACATTGCGCATGCTAAAGGCTCCAATTAACGATTGACTTAGCAATCGTTTTTTTAATAAAAAATAAGACTTATTATGCAATGGCCCTGGTTCTGGTGGCAGGTAGTACAAGGTATTTGAAGTACTGGTTTGGAAACTTTGGATGCACATACTGTAGAGCATCACTCGAATCGCTATTGCAAAAGGAGTACTGCTCAGAAATCCAGAGAAGGGTATGGTACAAGTGTAGAAGTTCTGACATTGACAGAAGCCGGAAACTTGGACACAGCATGTGGATAAGATTCTTCCACAAAAGATTGACAGCGAACTCGCGAACAGCATAGTACATTGGAACAGACGGGGATCTGTTGAGTGAAAGCAGAGGACAAGGGCGATTGTTCTTGTCGTCGGCCCCCGGGCAAATGTCTGGATGGAAATTTTCTGGTCATATAGTGACCGAGACATCTAGTTTACTGGTTTGTAGACGAATATATTGCCAACCTCGGCAATGATTTGTGACCGAGCAAATCTCCAACCACTCAGAAGAAAAGTTTCGCTTTCCAAATTGCAACCGACATATTGGCATCAGATGGCCTCATGCTCAAGTTCAGCCAGACAAGCTACACACTTGTTAAACCTTTGCAAACTGATAGGAAACTGCTGCATGGAAACAGTTGTGATCAAACGTCCAAACCTCAGCAAGGGGAAAAAAAAGGAACTTGAGGAGGCGACGGCAACTAAAAACACGAGGAGCTGAGGGCAAACAAAAAACATGCACTGGCTTGGAGCGATATTTATGCATTTGTTGAGATACACGACTATACAAGCCATAGAGGAACGTGGCAGATGATGTCTCCCTGTATGTTACACCAAATTATACAAACAAACGTGCAGGCCAGTGGCTCAAAGGACACCAAAAACAACGCTTTGGAGGCAGATTTACAATGTACATGGTTGCTACCAAATGCGTCTCTTACGTGGTGAAGCATCACTACATGCTGTTCCACATAACAGCATATTTGCGATGATTCTTATGCATTTCAAAAAACCGCCGTCCAGATATTCCATCGAGCTCTAGATAGCCCTACTCAGTTTCCTGACCTTCAGCGGGAGAAAGTTGTTTGAATCCGCATTCCTCTTCGTGCCAAAATTGGCAGGAGCAACACCGATAGGTGTGATCGATGAAGTCGTGGTGTTTCTCCGAGACCTCCCCATGTTCCAGTATGAGAAAGGTTCATCATGTTGGCTGCTAGAGCCAGGATCATGTCTTGAAAGATTTCGTGGTACTGGTATCACACCATGCTGCCTATCATGAAGATCCTGCAAGAAAAAGGCAGCTGATGTTTGGAGAAGGAAACTATGCCATTTTAACGGTTACTCCACTAAAGCCAGGTTTCTTTACCAGCTAACTCATTCTCAGCAGTAGAATACATGTATTTGTATACCCAAAGACCCCTTCCTATCCAAACAGGCCAGTTATACTGACATAACAAATATCTTGTCATGATAAATTCCATTTGAATTTCTATGTAACAATCATGAAGGTATGGGAAAAGGGGGGGTTGCTTACCAGATCATGCAACAACAATATGTCTCTACAATCATTGCCAGTAAGCACTAATTATCCTGTGCCTTGGAACAATGATGCTCAGAACTAAACTAAGATAGTTCATTTCATATGCTTTAAGGTATGGACCGTCAACAGAAGTTGCTTTACTAAGTGGATAGACCTCTAGAAGATCCAATGTCTTGGCAGTTGATCGCTAGCTAAGGATTCACAGGACCTGACCGAAAACAAAATGGTAGAGGCCAGGGGCTAATAAGCTATAGAACTTAAAATTAAAATCAGATTAATCTCTTGGTACCATGTCAGTGATCAAAAGTTCAAAACACATTCTTGCATCCAGTTTTTTCATCTAGCACAACAAATATTACACATAATCTTGTAAGATCTTGTGGGTTTTTCATCCAAGATAAGGTGAGATTTTTGCATCTTCATGTGCGTTAGTTAATAAACATTAATTGTGCGATATTCCAGGTCTACAGGTGTTTTGTTAACCTGCTAGAAGTGAACTTTATGGGGCTACTAACAACTCAATTTGCTAGTTCGAAACTACTGAAAGTTTCCACAGTATGAAAATTATAATCCAGGAAACGCAACTACAAAAACTTATGTGAACAGAAATGATATATTTGGAATTGCTGAAAGCCTGAAATCCCTTAGATAACTACTGATGCCCACCACAAGATAACTAGCTTGTGTCAGTTAAACGTCTGGCTAGCTTGATCAACCCACGAGCTCATCTTCACAGTTCTTAAGGTCTTAAATGTCCCCACACAAAAAAGAGCGCTCTGAGCAACAAGATGACTTGATGTCGATAAAATGTCCAAGAGCTATCATGATGACATGTCCATCCAAAATTCACCAGCTGCATCTTTCCAAATAGAGGCCATCAGGAACTGAGCTTGTCTCCTCTTCGACTCAAATTTGATGCCCAATTCTTCTTAATTACAATGCACTCTCGTTCCTCATAGGTTGGTTGAGTTTTTCTTTCTTAGCATGAAACTTTCGTATTGATGTTATTATTATTAACAGCTATGAAACTGTGATCTGTCCCTAAATAATATCATCTTCTGGTATTCCCAGTGAAATCAGTACATTTGCTTGAATGTCCAAACCAAGGTCTTTCTCACATTTTTGTTAAACTGATTACCCCTAATTCTCTTGTTTATTCAGTTTAAAAATGGGGCTTATTCATTTTTTGCTATGGGAGTACCCCTAACAACCTAGAAAGAATAAATTCACATTGCCCATAAAAATACAAGTTGCGAAGTATGCGAGACCTGAAGTTGAAAATCTTACATTAAGTGTTCTTATGGGAACCATGTCCAAAGCATGGCTAGGATAAGCAGCACCTACACAAACAGAAATTTTGTCATCACAAGGTTAAAAGATCCAGTGGGAACTCAACACTTTGTGTGGAGGTCTCCAAGGCTCCAATTGGATTAAAAGGAGTGAAAAAAATATGTGCGGCTTTCTGAGTGGATCCTGTTGAAAGTTGTTATATCTACATGTCCTGTACCTAGTACCTCTATATATCTCTATATAAACAGTGAAGTTACCTAGAACAGAGCACAGGAATTCTCAATGGTGATTGAACCATAAAGAAATGGTACAGTCAGTTCACATTGTATTTTCACTAGTCACTAACTCAGCATATGAACAAGAATTCGAAGTATGTTTAGAAGACTAATGAAAGAAGTGGTTGAAAGTTTTCTACAATAATATATGCTTTAATTGCAAATGAAGTATATCTACAGGTGTTAGGAAGAGGTCTGCATTTCTACAGAGATGTATGGAGTGCACATAGCTGCTTATCAGATTGAGTAAAGCAAGAATCATGGTTCATCCACGTTGTCAAACAGGTTTTAGAGCATCTCCAAGAGCTCTTGTATATCTCGTTGGCTAGCTAAAAAAAGAAAAGAGAGAGAAAAAATCGCATCCAACAGCTTATGCATCTGGCTCGCCATCCTCCGACGCTCGCTATCCCCGGTTCCTCGCTCGTCTTTTTTTCCGAGCGCGCTCCGCTCGCCATCCCATCCTTCCCGCGGCGATTTCGCGGATCCAGCGGTCGCGCCTCTCCTTCCCGCGCTCCTCCCCACACCCGGGCCTCTTCTTCCCGCGCTCCTCCCCACGGCCGCGCCTCTCCTTCCCGCTCATCTCATTTTCCCCCACTGAATCGCAGCCAGTCGGTCGTCGATCCGTGGGCCAAATCGCCGCCGCCGTAGTCGCCATGTCCCGGCCGCCGCGTCCCCGAGGTGCGTCGACCGCCGGCCTCCGCCGGGTGGGTTCTGGGTCAGCTCCTGGCCGGCAGTTCCCGCTAGGATTTGAGGATGCGGCGCCAGACTCAGTGACAGTCTGGAGGTGGGCGACGACAGCCATGGTAATTTCAATCTCTGGTTCACTTCTTCTGATGATCTGATTCACTGAGTTGCAGTACTGTGTGATGTTGTTGATTAACGAATTTGTAATGCTATGGTTCACCGAGATGGTATGGTTGGTGAGTTACAGTACTGTGTGATGAGTTACAGTACTATGTGATCTGTTGATATGCTTGGTTAGAATATTTTGCGATGCTATGGTTCACCGAGTTGAAGAATTGTTGATATGCTTGGTTAGAATAATTTGTGATGCTATGGTTCACCGAGTTGATGATTAAAATTGATAGAAAGTCTTGTCGCCAATGCATTTATCAGATTCACATCCTGGAAGTATCTGTATCTGTTTCAATCTGCCATGCCATGGTAATTTCAATCTCTGTACCTGTTTCTTCAAATGAAGGGGCTGGTAATTTGCAGTTGCATATGTGCATGCAAGTGTAGGAGTACACTGATAGAAGCTGCACACCTGAACCAGCTGTTCCTGTCCAAGCGGCCTCCGTTGTTCCCGTCCAAGGGACGTGATGCATTTCAGGCGGCCGGCGTCTGGCGTTTTGCGTTCCTGTCCGCCGTTGTGCGCGTCCAGCGGCGGCGGAACAAAATAGATCGGCATCGTACAGGAGTGGAAGCAGAGGACTCCAGGGGGAAAAAAGATGACGTGGACCTAATTTTGAATATAGAGGCCACGTTTTAGCTAGTCTCTTGGATTAGCCCATTGAATTAGGGGGTTTTCTATTTTTACAAAGAGGGTATAATCTCCATATTTAGCTAACAAAATAGAGAGTCTCTTGGAGATGCTCTTATATGACTTCTTAGTATGAATCAAACTCTTTCCCAAATGTTTCAGATTAGTATCTCAAATCCACATTGCTGTCTGAAATTTGTACAGAAACTAACAGAAGAAATTGCAAATTCGCTTTATCAATTTGAAATTAAATAGTTATAGGCACCGAGAACCGAGGTGTAAGGAGCCGGGTTCGATTCCATACCTGCAGCTCTGCCCACCAGCCAGGTGGCGCGGAAGTCGCCGCCGCCGCTCATCGGTGGCGAGAGCCCAGGGAATCCGGTGCTGCCGCTGTGGCTTCCGAGCCCGATCAGCGGCCTCACAGGCGCGATGTCCTCGAAATCCGCGCCCGGCATCACCGGCGCCGGTGCTGGGAGACGGAAGAACGGCGACAGCATCGGTGGGCCGCCGCTGTTGCCAACAGAGGCCCCAGTTGCAGTGGCTGCGGCGGCGTCCCACGCGCCGACCGGCGCGCCCCGCAACGGGCGCGGGCTCCAGCGGAAGGGGCCGAACCCGGCGCTGCGCGGCGGGGGCGGGGGCGGCGGAGGCGTGCGGGACTCGTCAGTGGATACGGCGTCCTGATGAGAAGGCGGCGGCGCGAGGCGTGTCATGGGCGGGGGCGGGGGGCGCGGCGGCGGCGGGGGGTTCGGGGTGAGGTGGAGGCGGCGGATCCAGACGGAGGAGAAAGGGTCGGGTGCGGGCGGGAGGCGCTGGTGGTGAGAGGGCACGGCGGGGCTGCCGCTTCCTACGGAGCTCCGGAGCGCGAGGTGCTCCGACATGGCGACAGCGGCGGGGAAAGTGGAGGATAGCGCAGCGCCGCGGGGATGGAGAAGAGTGGAATGAGCTGATGCTGGCTTCTCTTCGCGGCTGTGAACACAAATAAAAAGGACAGCTAATGGAGTGACAGTGACTACAGTAGTACGACTGACTTGTTGAATCGTAAAAATCAGATGCGTGGGGTATTCGATACTAATAAAAGAATTAATTACATAATTCGTCTAAAAATTGAATTTTGAATTTATTAAGTCTAATTAATCTGCCATTATAGACTGTTTACTGTAGCACCACGTTGTCTAATCATGGCATAATTAGGCTCGATAGATTCGTCTCGCGAAATTACCCGAGGTTATGAAATAGGTTTTGTCATTATTCTACGTTTAATACCCCTAATTAGTGTCCTAACATTTAATGTGACAGGTGGACGGTGCAACTTACCGATCTAAACAAAGCCTCAGTCTCGTCAATGTCACATAGAATAGGCAAACATTGTTGCACCTTGTTCACGAAGCATGATGGCCATGAAAAAAATAGAGAAAATTCTAATAAGGCACAAAGGAAAGAAACACATGAGAGTAAACCTCATGCTTTTTTTCCTCTCCAGGATACTCATGAAAAAAGAAAGAGATCCAATCGAGGAGGAATATGCACTCAAATTCGAGCTAGAGAAGACTCGAACTTGTGTGGCTAGGGTGCACGGCCACAGCATCTTTCACCCTTACCAGATGAGTTAGGCTCACTTCGTAGGATACTCATGAAGGAGCCTGTTCCATTGGAGGAATTGGAAAATTCAATCATTTGTTTCCAATGCTCCGTAGGAAATTGTTCTAGATGAATTGAGTTCTCCTAAATTCTTCTAGTTTTCCTCGGTTTCCAAGACAGCTGCAAAAAAGATTGGTGCCATGGATTCTATTGCAAGAAGTGAGGCATGTTGTTTAGATTCATCTTTTAGACATGACTTAGTAAAGGAGCTAAGAGATACCAGGGAACCTAAAAAGTATGTAATATCAAGTTACACCCTTACTCATAAGATAATAATGTCAAATCTTTTGTATTGAGTTACTCCTGACTTTACATAGTTTGATGTCTATCGTAACATGTGGTGCATATTTATTCAACAAACAATATATTTAGATCAACCAAAAAGCACGCCAATTCACATATATAACATTTGTTTTTCTCTAGTTTTCTTTGAGGAAAAGTGTTTAAACATATATAATTTTACAGTTTATTTAAAAATCAAATAATGGAACTAGCTTGTTGTGTTTTAGTAGTCTTATATACAAACTCTCAAGAGCTGAGCAAATAAACTAGATGTACGGACTAACACTAGCATTGGTAGAATATATACGATGGACTAACACCTAGCATTGGTAGAATATATACGATAGCTCAGCAGAATTTCTATATTGGCAATATTAGAACTACTAATTACTACTCGACATCGTTTGCCTGATACACACATTGAGCTTGAACACTGGTGCGAGGCAGCATTGCAAGACTTCAGCAAGGAAGCGCGATGAACTACAGCAGCAGTCCTAATGTACACAGTATGGAATATTTGGAAGGAGAGGAATAGGCGCATCTTCAATAAGAGACAATCGCCTGCAGTGCAAGTTTTGCAGGAGATCAAGGGGAAAATAAATATGAGAGTTTTGGCCCGTGAAAGGCTGGTTCTAGAGTAATAGTCTTTGTTCCATGTCAATTCCTAGTAAGAGTGTCGAGCGTTTTCTAGTCTTTTATGTAATATCGGTATGTATGAACTCGCTTGCTTCTCTTCTTGTATGATATGGTAGCGCTCCTACCTTTATTTAAAAAAATCTAAACCAAATTCTATTACTTTGCAGCTAAGAAACGTAATCCTACGTGAGAAATATTGCACGGGACCCGTGCTGCAGCACGCCCAGCACGGGTCCTGGCTCCGCCCCTAGCCAGTCACCATTTCAAATTGTCCAAGTTACGTTAAATTCTTTTTATGGCACCTACGTTAGTTTTGTTCAGTGATTTACAGCCCGAACCACGCTCATGTGGCAGTCCAAGACCGCGCGTCCGCGCCCATGGTCGCCACTCAGCCCAGCCCCAAGCCCACAGGCCACAGCAAAGAGAGGCAATGCTTTAAGATGCGTGCGCGACCATCCGGCCCACCCGATCCCCCGAATTGCCCTACCGTCTCGTCTCCTTCCTGGCCCCATAAAATCCGACGCGCCGACGCCTCCATTCCTCGCTTGTCCCCCTCGCCGCTCCGACCCCCGAGCCCCATTCCTTCCCCAAATCGCCCCCACTAAAACCCTAGCCTTTCGCCATGGCCGCCTCCCCAACCGCCTCTTCCTCCTCTGCTCCCACCGCCTCTGCCGCGGCGGCGGCGATGGCGGCCGAGTCCACCGACGGGCCGGTGCTCAGCGTCGTCTCGAAGCGCCTCCGCGCGCTGCGGAAGAAGCTCAACCGCATCACGCAGATGGAGGAGTCGGTCGCCGCGGGCAAGACGCTAAACCGCGAGCAGGAGGAGGTGCTCCGCTCCAAGCCCGTCGTCTCCGCCCAGATCGAGGAGCTTGAGCGCCTCCGCGCCCCACTCGCCGCCGCGCTCGCCGAGGAGCTCTCCTCCCGCCCCGTCCCCGCCGCCGCCGCCGCCGCCGCCACCGCTTCCTCTTCCGACACGGATTCGTCCATCCAGGACCTCATCGCGCTCGTCTACTTTGGCTCCCTCTTCGACGTCAAGCAGCAGACCGAGTTCGTCGCCACGATGGTCGCTCGCACGCACGAGCGGAACTGCTGCATCACCTATGACTACGTCACGGATGATGCGGCGGACCTGCTCGCGGAGACCGATCTCGACGCGGTCTCTGCACTTGCATCCCTCGCCG
The DNA here is from genome assembly GCA_004135705.1 of Alloteropsis semialata. NCBI lineage: Eukaryota > Viridiplantae > Streptophyta > Magnoliopsida > Poales > Poaceae > Alloteropsis > Alloteropsis semialata. The sequence continues at coordinate 54,521,302 of CM014278.1, forward strand.
CGTCGCGCCCTGCTGCTGCCGCTGGAGTCTCCCACCGCGACGCCCTCCAGGCTTGTGCCCATCACGCCCGCCTCTGGCTCAGCCGTGCGGATGAGCCCATCCACCCTGACTCCACCATCACATGTGTGTATTAATTTTTTTATTTTTTTGGTAGAGCTTGCAATGTATTTGGTTGAGATGGTAGGTTATTCTCATGCATCTAATCTCAATTCCCTTTGTAGATGCTGGGGTGAGGGCAAAGCTGGAAAAGATCATGTCATTGGACTACTACACAGCACGGACAGAGATCAGGGCAACAGAAGATTTGGCTGCTGCTGTGGGTAATTATGGAGCTGGAGGTGTGCAGGCCCAGGAGAGCATGGTTGTATCGCCTCAGGCTCCGGAAGCACTAGAGGAGAGCCTGGCTCTTGAAGGACACAAGGTAAAATCATACTTGTTATATTGCTTTGATCAATATTGGTTGACGGAGCGAAATGGATGCTGTCACTTTAGCATCATCTTGGTGTGTATTGATGATTATTCTAGTGTACAGTTCTATTATTGCTGATGGCTGTGCCTGTAGATTATAACTTTTGGGTACAGACTCCCGTACTTCAAATTAGTGATCGACTGTAGACGATTCATACTACTCAAATTAGCGATCGAGTGTAGACGATTTGTACTACTGATTGTTTGTCAGAATATTATTACTGGTAGTAATAGACTTGGATACCTCTCTGGAAAACCTATCCAAAGCACTATGTTGCATTGGTGTTTGAAATGTTTTGCCAGGAACGAAGCCCAGAAAATTGTATATTTAGTTTCATTTTTATTTTCCTGAACTTTTAGTTTGTATGATACTGTTTGTCCATCACAACGAATTTGGTGTTGTATAAGCTTGGTGTACTATCTGTTGATTTTTGCTAGTGGGAAGTGGTATGCCTTTGCAAGTAGTCATTTTTTTAGTCAGTGAAGTGATATCTTCCATGGAACCAGCTGATATTTATAGATGCTGGCAGAGGCTATGGTACCCCTTATGCACTTGATTCAACCTTGTAAATACCTAATAGCTAAATAAAAATAATTCAAATGCTTCATCTGGCCTCCCTGTAACATGTGGGTGTTATTTGTTGGTCCCCATTGTTGCTCATGATACTCGAGCTGTATAACTACACTTTGAAGACATTGATGCTACATTTATCTAGTTCCACTGACTAGAAGCTAATGAATTTTACATTGTATTGCCACAAAGCAAAACATATCATGACTTGTTCTCTCAAATTGGTTTTGGGATTTTCAGATTTCATGATGATATCACCAGTTATTGCCAATTTATCATTTAAATTTGACCCAAATACTTGTATATATTGTCATACATATGTGTACACTAGAATAGCTAAAACAGCCAAGTATTGTAAAAGATGCTTATTTTTGCTAAAAATGTGATATTTAAGCTTTAGGGCTCATCAGGAATATCGATATTACTTGTTTGTTTGATGTTGTGAATTTAGGTTACAACTTTTATGTGAGCATCTCCTTTCTGTAAAGCAATGTGTTCATGATGATTTGGTTTATCATTTAATATTCCGTGACCTAAACAATTTTATGCCGGTACTTATATTGCTTTTAAACATAATTTTGGACTCCCATTTGGCATAGCTATAGTATTCAATGAAGTCTGGAATTGTTCATTTTCATATTTAGCAGCGTTTCATACAATTAGAAGTTTAGTGTCCGTGGTGCCCTAAAAATCTAAAACAAAAAAAATCTCTGTTCAGTTAAACTGCGAAAACGGTGTGCCCTGATCCTTCTTGAAACTCATATGCTTCACTCGTGTGAAGTCCCCTCACATACTGTGCCTCTGTCTGCAAAATTTGTAGGGCATATTTTTAGCCTTGATTTTTTTTTCTTACTTTAGATAGCACCAACATGGAAATGAGATGAAGACATGTTTGTAAAAACTACATTTTTTTCTAGCACATAGTTATATGAGAATATTGGTTGTTCAAATTTTCAATTAGATGCCACAGCTAACTGTCTTTCGTTAAGTCTGTAGAATTTAAAGCACATTAGTTTGTTCATGAAATGAAGCTTACTGGCCCATTCATTTTACCAGGGAAAATATGAGTCCTTTTCGTTTCAGCATTGACCATGACCACTGTTTAATGCTTAGCATGTGTTTTTTTTGTTAATTTGTAGTTAATAATGTAATTTAATCTGTGGATAGCTCTACAAGTTACACAAACCAAACATATGTGCAAAGCAGACAACCCATGTATGGAAATGAAACTTGATGGTTATTTAAATTTCGATATGCCTTGCCTTTTAGTTGTTTGTAACAAAGTTGACAAAAAAAAAAGGAAAGGCCTTCCCCACCTAAAGTTAGCATCAACTAATACATAGCAACACATCTACTTTATGATTGTTTCTGACTATAAGATTTGTGCATGGGCATACAAAATTACTTCTTTGTAGGTCTCTATTATTTGCCTTAGGTTAGAAAGCCATGTTTTGTTGTCAGAGCAGTACCAATGCATCAAGCCTGGCAGAATATCTTTCGGTTCTGATTTTATCCATTTGATCTTGCTGTATGTTACAGTAATGCCTGGTCAATTATAGGCTCAACATAGCTTATAAATTGTAGTCATTGTAGAAAGGCGGTTTGAATTTTGTTCTGTTCAATGCACTCCTACCAGTAACTTAGTAGGTTTCAAACTGAGCTAGGGAAATTTGATCCTGGCTGGATAAGGGCTTTAAGGTGGTAAGGTGGCCTACGGCAACATAACAAGGTGTAAATAGACCATAGATATGCCTAGGCTGAGTGATGACTTGGTGACATTGTAAAAGCCTTGTTGCTGGAAATGCATGGTACTTTCTTTGGGTGAAATGTGTATTTAATAATATAGAATGCTCCTTAGCTGCTAAATGGCCATGAATCAAATGATGTAAATGGCCATGAATCAAATGATGTGAATGATTATAGTTATTCCTGTGGTTTGCTACAGTAGCTACTCCCTATGTTTCTTTTACAGGTCATATAAGCTTTGTCCTATGTGAAACTTTGACCAAACTTACAGGAAAGTATAACATCTAGACACCAATCATATGTACTATCAAAATATATTCCATGGTGGATTCGATGAAACAAATTTGGTACTGTGGATGTTGTCAGGGAGTATATACCCTCACCATTTTTGCAATAATTGAGGATATCTCTTGGTAGTTGCTATTTTGAGAATTTCTGACCAATGATAGATACAAGAGCTGTTTCTATAATAAAAACATAGAGTTAACATTGCAGTATTTGTACTGTACACATAATTGTCATGGGAAAAATAGTTAGTAGATTCTGGCATGCCATCTAAAAAGGGCATTATAGCTATTTTCTAGTTTTCTGTAAAATCAGACTCTTGGTGCCTTGTATTGTGAGCAGTTTTGAACAAAATGATATTAGTTATCAATTATGCTTGAATGAGCATCATGAAACGTTCTTAAGTTCTATGTTTTCATGTTCTGATTTTATAATTTAGGCAGCATTGGTACCTTTCAAATAGTGATTGGTTATATTAGAAACTCCCTGTATGCACATAATCTCTAAACTATTAAAAAATCCAGGATATTGCTCATCTTCCTTTCTCGTGTGATATTTGTAGCATATTATCTTTTAATGGACATAATATTGTGATTTAGATTTACATAACAAAATGGGAATATTAAATATGGAATTGCAATGGTCTGCTTTAATCTGTTTTTTGCCTGATTTATTTCTGTCGATGAGATTGATTGGTGCCTATTTTATTTATGAGTACTCTTTATTTATCATAGATTCACCTCTTTGAAATATGAATTTTCTTGGGGGTACAAGGGTTGGGCATAAACAAAAAGAATATTGATTTGTCTTGTGTTATGTTAGGCTGTGCACTGTGCTGTAGTCTTCTTTTTGAGAACTCTGTTGTCCTTTTGATAGGTAAGAATTTCATATTTTTTACTTCACCCTTCAAATGACTGTCCCTTTTTCTCTTATGAATTACAGTCTCTTTTGTCTTGTGGTTAGAGTCCCATGCTGTAGGCCATGCTGTAGTCTTTTTTCTATATTTTTTGTAAGAATTTCATATTTTGTACTTCGTCCTACAATTGACTGTCCCTTCTCTTATGAATTGTAATCTCTTTTGTCTTGTGGTTAGTCCCACCTAGCACTTCTATATTATAAATATTTGTTTACATCACCTTGTACATATGTTTTTCTTGTGTTGTCTTGTTAGCCTTCCGTTCACCTATAGTTTTCGCTGATGCATGTGTTCATTGACAGGATGAGAAGGAAGAATCTCAGGCTACAGAAATCTACACTGACCATCAGGCTCCTCCAGTTGATGCTCAACATTTGGTATTGCTTCTTCTATAGTAACTAAGGAGCTGGTAAAATAATACTCTGCTCTGGATGTTTTGTGTTTGCACTAATCCTGTAATTCATTTTTCAGGATGATGATGCTCCGTTGAACCCAACTGATGAAGTCCCTTCAGCAGAGGTGGAGCAGGAGAGATTTGATGGCGATGTGGAGGATCAGGAACAAAAAGACCAACAGTTCGTCCAGCGGCGCTCTTACCAGAACCAGCGCGGTGGTGGTCGTGGTGGCGGCAGGAGGGGCTACCCTAATGGCCGTGGTGGACGTGGAGGCCGAGGCGGTGGGTACCAGAATGGCCGTGGTGGTGTTGGTGGTGGCGGGTACCAGAATGGCCGTGGCGGCGGCGGATACTACTATGAACCTGGATACTACCAGCCCAGGAACTACAACAACAACAGAGGCCGTGGTGGTCGCTCGGGTGGTGGCAACTACTATAACAACAATGGTGGAGGCGCGCAGGGAGGCGGCCATGGGCATCCTGGGAGGGTTGAGCTGGGTGCGAACGCCTAGCTCGCTGACTGTTTTGCTTGAAGAGTGAGGGAGGGGAGCCATTTTGTTATCATAGAACTAACTTAGCCTGTTATTACGTCACCGTCGGGCCCCATCTGTGAGTTATTTTGCTACTCCAACGACTGCATATGGTTGGTCGGTAATGTGGAAATACTCTGGGAAAGTAGTTTCAGGTCATATTCGTTCTCCTAATGTGGAAATGCCTTATTTCGTTTCGTTCTGTGCTCTGGACCATTGGACTTGAGGTATACGGATGCTATCTCCAGATTTTGTCGTTGCATCAGGTTGCTACAATGTTCCTACCGGGATCTTTGAAGCATTTCCAGGTGCTTTGCTGATGGGCAGCTTGTCCGGACGTGCCCGGTAAGACGGCATGGTGTGGCTTGGATGGCTACGACAGGGGTTGTCGCGTTGTTGCCGCCGTCTAATCTGTCTGCTCTGTCCTATTGATGCAGCCGGAGCTTGGCGGTGGCTTGGACGCATCCCGGTTTGTACCCTGCAAATGCCGGTGAGTTTATCCTGTCTTTATGACGCTGATGCCCAGGTCAGCCGTAGCGGCTCGGAGTAGGTTGAGCTGCGGCAATGCTTTCAGTGACCGTGACGCGAAGCAAATTACTTTGAAGTTGTTTGCGCGTGGTCACGCCAATAAACTACCCTTGCTTCCCTGTCTGCCTGTCTATCGTTTTGGTGGGTACGACCTGATCAGACCAGCTGACCTAGAGAATCCAGCGAGCCGAGCTCCTTATCTTCTCAGAAGCTGATTCCCCAGCTCTCGCCCGACCATTTCTCACCCACCCCACCCCTCCTGACAGCCCATGATGTTACAATTCTTCACCAATACAAACCAGACAGCATTTCACCAATACAAACAAGACAACGTTTCAAACCTGTCTTGCTAGGCCTTCGATGACGCTCTTCAGCAATAGCAGCACAAGACAACCTTTGTAACCTTGTTTTACTAGGCCTTCAATGACGCACGAAAGGCAGCAACAGGGTAGAGGGGTACGAAAGAGGACGCGGTAATTTTGTCTGGCTCGCTTTCGCAGGGCGCAGAATCATGGGGCGCTGCGTGCCGAGCGAGCGAGCCCGATCCATGATTACTACTCGCTGCACGTCGCTTCGTGCCGCAATCATGCCTGCATTTTGTTTGACCGCGGCCGCCGGCCGCTCTGCTCCGCGCTTTGCACGCCGCTTAAAATCTTAACCCCCCGACGCGTAGCGTAAGATAAGCCGCGATCGCCTTTCCCTTTGCTGTTGAGGCCCAGAGCGGAAAGGGTCAAGGAAAGCGCCCGCCTTTCTCGCTGCTGCTGCTGCTGCTAATCCTGACATTATTAGTCCAGCTACCCACCCACATGCCCCTTGCTACTTGTGGTCCTAGAAGAAGCCTACTAGATTACCACCAGCAGCTGCTGCTTTTGCCGTGCCTGATCGGTTCCACAGAGACGATGATTTGCCGAGAGGTTGGAGCGGCGCAGTTCGTCGCGTCTGACGGCGACAGGACGACACGACTTCGACGCATGTGGTGTGCGTGAAGACTACATTGATTCATGCCGTTCTCCGAAGTGCTAATACTTGTGCATGCGTGGTCATACATGTAAGGACGGCAGGGCAGCAGAACTGTCCACAAGTTCACCAAGGTCACACCTCCCTCGCGATCACCCGTCTCCCCTGACCGATTTCCCAGCCGTCGCTCTCGCGCCCGTAACGCCGGGTCGTTTTCTAGCCCCCTTCCTGCTGGAATCCACACGGCAGCGGGCAGCTATCACAATACACCCGGGCCCGGCAAGGCCAGCTGCACGGTGTACACGGTCGAGACCGAGACGGAGCAGCCGGCAACCGCAGCACCGGATCGGCGGACCGGACCAACTCATTGGATCGACGCTAGCGGCTGTGATTGTGTCGTCCGAGCCCGGAGCCCCAGGCACACGCGGACGTGCCCATTGCCGTTGCCCAGCACCAGGAGATCATGCCCGTGTGTGTCCCAGGCAGCAAAGGGGTAAACGCCGCCGCCACCGGCCGGCCGGCCGCAGCTGCCTTGGAAAGCTGTCGTGCCTTGCGAATCCGCTGCCCCCCCGCAGCGCTCGCTCCCGGCCGCTTGAAAAGGGCCTGCCGAGAGAGAGCGCTGCGGTCATTCTCTCCACGCCTCCGGAATCAAACCCTCCCCCTCGCGCCTTTCTTCGCGACCCGGCCATGATCCGTCCGTCTCTCCTAACGTAAGCGCGAAGCAAGGCTGCCCCCCTTTCTCATCGATCATCATCTCTCCATCGATATTTTATTGACGGGATCCTAACAGTTTCTTACGGCTGAAAGCTGCGTGTGCTTCTTCTTCCTCCTCCCCTTTCTCTCGTCCCTGTCGTCGTTGCGTACTTTGGATAGCTGGACTTCTTCCCTCCCGCGACCATTTCTCCCTCCCTCCCTCGAGCGGCCTCATTAACTCGCCCTCCTCTCAGGTCCCCTTTCTGCAACTGTTTACGCGACCGACGCTACAGCAACCATTTCTTTGATTCTTTCCCGTTTCATACGTAGAGAGAGATAGCGAGAGGTTGGAGGAGAGAGAGATAGTTCCATTTTCCATCACTAGTTGCACAACCACTCCGCTGGTATACATGCAAGCTTCATGATCAAAGGGAGTGCAGGGAGCGCTGCTGTGGAATAAGGCTCGAACCAGTGAAAGAAGGTCGATCCAGAAGGATCTGGAAGCTTCCGCGACGAGGCGCCATGGGCAACGTGTGCTTCTGCGGCACCACCTCCACATCCCCCGATGATCCTGAAGCGGCGTCAACCAAAGCGTTGCCACAAGCTGCCGTCAAGAGGCCGGCGACGCCTCCGAGCAGCAGCCAGGGGAACAGCCAGGAGCCGAGCCCGGGGCCGAAGCCGAAGCCGAGGCCCAAGGCGAAGCCCAAGGCCAGCCCGTACGACTGGGCGCCGCCGCCGGGGAAGCAGGGGCAGGCAGCGTCCCGCGGCGGCGCGACGGCGGCGCGCGTGCTGGACGGCGTGGTGCCGCACCACCCGCGCCTGCGCGTGACCGACAAGTACCAACTGGGCCGGGAGCTGGGGCGCGGCGAGTTCGGCGTCACGCGGCTCGCCACGGACCGCGCCACGCGGGAGCGGCTGGCGTGCAAGTCCATCCCGAAGCGGCGCCTCCGCACGGCGGTGGACGTGGCGGACGTCCGCCGGGAGGTCGCCATCATGGCGTCGCTGCCCGACCACCCGGCGCTGGTGCGGCTCCGCGCCGCCTACGAGGACGCCGACGCCGTGCACCTGGTCATGGAGCTCTGCGACGGCGGGGAGCTGTTCGACCGGATCGTGGCGCGCGGGAGGTACACGGAGCGCGCCGCGGCCGCGGCGGCGAGGACCGTGGCGGAGGTGGTGAGGGCGTGCCACGCGCACGGCGTCATGCACCGGGACCTCAAGCCCGAGAACTTCCTGTACGCCGGCAAGAGCGAGGACGCCCAGCTCAAGGCCATCGACTTCGGCCTCTCCGTCTTCTTCAGACCAGGTCAGCCTGCAGCTCGCTCGCTTGCATTTGCATGCCTTTGTCTTTGTGTAATCCCCTAAGTCCTAACCAACATTAAAGCGATGGACTCTGGAGGTTCCACAAACTAGATAGATAGCTGTACCACTACTAGTTCAATATAGCAAAATACCCTCCAGGGTCGAACTGACAGAAATTTTTGCCAAAATTTTGAGGTTCCAATTAATACTCAGGTCCAGCGTTTTCAAAAATTTTGCTGTGTGCCCATGCCAAATTTGGGGGCTACAAGAATCTTTACTCTTTTAGCCGAGACTTATTCTGTATTTGTGGAAACATTTCTTTTCACTAGTGTCATTTGCACAAAGATGGCGGGTTTTTCTCTACAGAAAAATATTTTTTTGTCAAAGCATGTGAAAAAAGGATGGTACCTTTTGTTCAGATTTTCGAAAAGTTACTGGCAGGGTATAGTGAGGTTATGCCAATGTGGATATGTCATATGTCTGAGCCCTAGGACAATTTTTTGTCCCCAAGGAATCTTGCATGCATGAAGTACTAAATGAAGTCTATTTACAAAACCCAGCCACAGATGAGTGTAACTTTGCGCGACGAATCTAATGAGCCTAATTAATCCATGATTTGCTACAGTAATGCTACAGTAAACATTCTCTAATCGTGCGGTCAAAGCCCTCATTAGATTCGTCTCGCGAATTTGCCAGGGGTTGTGGAGGTAGTTTTGTAAACTGACTTTATTTAATACCCCTAATTAGTGGTCAAAGTAGGGATCAATTTTTTGATCACCTCATCCGAACACGGCCTAGTGCATCCCGGTGAGAATTTTTGTGATTCCGCTCGTGAGGTCGTGGAAATTTTCATAGCTGCCCCCACTTTGTTGCACCTAACTTGGCACATTTCCGAAGAGTCCGAAGGATTGCAGGCAAGAAAGTGTTCATGGCAGGTAGATACCAGTTCTTTGCTACAGCCTAAGCCTATAGCATGAGGAAGACACTGCAGCAGAGAACAGTTCTTTCCGACTTTGAAAGCCCAAATTTTTTCCCTTGGAATCTGCTGTGCCTGACGTTTCCAGATAAACAGTCTGAGTTGAAACCACGGCTGCAGCTAACGATCGCAGCAGCGAAATGGATCCAGCTCGTATTCAGTAGTCAGTAAGTTCAGTTGATCGGTGGTTACTTGATGATGCTAATGGAGTTTCTGTGGATGCAAACGTGCAGGCGAGCGGTTCACGGAGATCGTGGGCAGCCCGTACTACATGGCGCCGGAGGTGCTCCGTCGGAACTACGGGCCGGAGGTGGACATATGGAGCGCCGGCGTGATCCTCTACATCCTTCTGTGCGGCGTGCCCCCCTTCTGGGCGGAGACGGAGCAGGGCGTGGCGCGCGCCATCCTCCGCGGCAGCCTGGACCTGCAGCGCGAGCCCTGGCCCCGGATCTCCGACGGCGCCAAGAGCCTCGTCCGCCAGATGCTCCAGATGGACCCCAAGAAGCGCCCCACCGCGCAGCAGGTGCTCGGTAGGTCTCGTGCTCCTCTTCATCTGCTTCGTCTGTCGTGTCGTGTCTCCATGGATCCTGACGGCTTGTCGGCGGCAGAGCACCCGTGGCTGCAGAACGCGCGGAAGGCGCCGAACGTGCCGCTGGGGGACGTGGTGCGGGCACGGCTGCAGCAGTTCTCGGCCATGAACAAGCTGAAGAAGAAGGCCATGCGGGTGATCGCGGAGCACCTGTCGGTGGAGGAGGTGGAGGTGATCCGGGACATGTTCGCGCTCATGGACACGGACAAGGACGGCAGGGTCACGCTGCAGGAGCTCAAGGCCGGGCTCAAGAAGGTCGGCTCCAAGCTCGCCGAGCCCGAGATGGAGTTGCTCATGGAGGCCGTAAGACCCCATAGTGTTTCGCCTTCTCGTAATAATGCTCCTGCTTGGAGCTGCAGGCTGACGTGAACCGTGCCTTTTCTTTTCTTCAGGCCGACGTGAACGGCAACGGGTACCTGGACTACGGCGAGTTCGTGGCCATCACCATCCACCTGCAGCGGCTCTCCAACGACGCGCACCTCCGCACGGCGTTCCTATTCTTCGACAAGGACAGCAGCGGCTACATCGAGCGCGCCGAGCTGGCCGCCGCGCTCGCCGACGAGGCCGGCCACGCCGACGAGGCCGCGCTCAACAACGTCCTCCGGGAGGTCGACACCGACAAGGTACAGCTCTCCTCACACCAATGAATGAGCATTCATCCACCGCACTGTCACCAGGCAGTTCAGGTCCTGCGATGTGCCGTCGATCTGAGCATGCCTGCTGTGGTCGCATCGCAGGACGGGCGGATCAGCTTCGACGAGTTCGTGGCGATGATGAAGGCCGGGACGGACTGGAGGAAGGCGTCGCGGCAGTACTCGAGGGAGCGGTTCAAGACGCTGAGCAACAGCCTCATGAAGGACGGGTCCCTCGGCATGGCGCGCTGACGAAGACGATGATGATCAGGAACGAAACGGTCGATGCGATGCTTGGTTTTTGGATGCATACATCACTTCAATGGATGATGGATAGGTATCTTTCTTGAGTCTGATTGTATATTTGCCGCGGAACGTCTGAATCTTGGATAGGATTTTTAGGGAAAAAGGGGCTGGTGGTTTCAGTCCTTCAGATCAGTGTCTATGGAGTGAACCTGTGCTGGTTGTAATTATTTGTCAGAGAAAGGAACCATAGGTTGTTCTACGGCAGATGTTGTTTGAAGATTCTGGCTACCATCGATGTTTTCTTTGGATGTAGACTGAGTCATGAAGGGTCTATTATAGTTTAAGTTTGTATCATCAACCTGCCACGAACTCTGCATGCCACGAACTCAGCACGATACATATTAACAAGCTATCGTCGCAAAAAATGATTCCATCGAATTGCTCGAAACAAAAATGATTTCGTCATTTCTCTACTGAACTGGTTTAGCGGCACAACCCTAACTGGACTGGGCCAGCAAGTTGTGCTGGGCCCAGGAACTATGGCCTGGTGAAAGAGGTGGGCTGTGTAGTTCACGGGGCATAGGCGCATAGTGGAACTTTTTAGATCTTTTAAATCCCTAGGATGGGTTTCAAATCATAGCAAAATACTAATCTGAAAAGGACGGTGAGAGTAATTGCTACAAAAAGGCTAATGGTCGACATGTCTATTGCTGGAAGAACAACTCTCATCAACTCTTCTCTATCAAGCACATTCATATACCACATGTCTATGTACTTACTTCCCAAAACAATCATTGACAATTTGGATAAACAAAGAAGAACTTTCTTTTGGCAAGGTGGGAGTCAAAAAAGGAAATACCACCTGGTTAAGTGGACAACAATTTGTAAACACAAAAAGAAAGGAGGTTTGGGGATCAAAGATATTAGAAAGATGAATATCAGCCTTCTCACTAAGTGGTGGTGGAAACTTGAAAATGAAGAGGGCTTATGGCAAGAGCTGATTAGAGCAAAATATCTTAATGGTGCCTGATAAATAATATAGAGAGCAGGCCTGATGACTCCCTTGTGTGGAAAGACTTAAGGTTAAACACATTTACATGAAAGGAAGGATGATATCTACTAAAAATGGGCAAAAGACTCTTTTCTTGTGTGATCCTTGGATGGAAGACAGACCCCTTTATGAATTATTCCCTGTTCTATTTGAACTTTGTGATGATAAATTGATTACAGTGAGTGATTTCCAGAGTAAACAAGGGATAGTAAGTTTTAGAAGATGGTTGCCTGATATTCTTTCTCATCAATGGGATGAGGTGAGGAATAAGGCTTTAACCATTAATCTAATAGAAGAGGAAGATGCTATCTCCTGGAGATGGGGGAACAACAAGAAATTTACGGTGAAATCGGTATATGAACACCTGACTGAACATGATGCAGGCGATTCTTACATAAGAATTTGGAAAGCCAAGCTGCCATATAAAATCAAGATCTTCTTGTGGTTGGTTGAACAGAAGGCTATTCTTACTAAGGATAATATGAAAAGAAGGAGATGGTCTGGCAATCCTTCTTGTCAATTCTGTAACAATATCGAAACACCTGACCACTTGTTGTTTTCATGCCCTGTTGCTAAAGTAATTTGGGAAATGGTGGCTGTGTGTATTGGTGCTAACAATGTTCCATCATCTTTAGAGCAATATTGGTCTTGGATAAAGTTCTGGATGCCTTCGGGTGGAAATATACACTCTTTTGGACTTGCTGCTGTTTCTTGGGCTATCTGGAAAGCAAGAAACAGAGCTTGCTTTGAGGGAAAGCTACCAAAACATCCCGCTGAAATCTTATGTCACGCATGTTCTCTCATGATGTTCTGGGCAGGGCTCTACAAGGACGATGCGCAGGAAAGGATGACCGGAGGAATTGGGGTCTTGCTATCAATGGCGTGCAGGATCCTAGCATCTCAACAGAGGAAAGCCCATTTGATTCGGCTCCTGGGCCGGCTTCACGAGCCAGCTTCTTCAAAACTGATTCAGCTTCAGCTTCAGCTTCTTCAAAACTGATTCAGCTTCTTTACATGATTCTCTGCCAGCTTCATTTTGATTCCCACATACCTCAAGAAGCCAAAGCCCCATCAAATGAGCTTTGGCTGCTCGCCCCCGATGCCGAGGAAGAGCCAGAGGTGGAGGAAGACTGATTTCTGTTGCTGGTCGTAATTGGTTGTCCTTAGTAACCTACTGTTAGGAGATGGAGGCTTGGATTGTATTTCTGTTAAAACTCTGTCGTTTCTTTTGCCATCTCGTGAGGTCTGCTGTGAGTCCTGATCTGACTCAGGTCAGGTGCTCGCTAGCTTTTCTTCCCCTTCTGATTCTGGTGAACTTCGTCTCTAGGTCTTATCGAGTCTGTATCTGAATTCTGGAATTTCCATTTTAAGGAATGGAAATGGGGATGGCCTCGCTTCAAAAAAAAAAAAGGCTAATGGTCCACGAGATTCTCACAAATCCAAACTTAGTTGGGCCTTTAGTCCAGCGAGAAGCCCATATCATTACCAGGCCTGCATGCAGCCTATGACACAGATGAGCAGCATTCACATCCATTTCTTTGGGCGTCACATCAACACTAACAAAGTAGGTTTCTCTCACCATTAACGACATTATGTTGCTGTAGTAGGACGGTAACTTTCAGTTCAATTTCTTATGGCGACGATTAATATTAACACATGTTGATACAACCAGAGCCTCCGAACATTGGACAAGAAACAAAAGGAAGCGATGAAGTTTACCTAAGCACGGAGGGGCAAGCAAGGGTCCAGTCATACTGCACAGGTACAGCTAGGGCAAAATGCAGATAAATTCGCGCCAAGCTACTTCTTTGCAAAATATGAAAGCAGCGACGCCTGGCCATCTGGAGCAGCTTTTGCGCCTTTATCCTTCTTTGTAGTTGTTGGCCGTGAGCACGACCATCCACTGTTCTCCGTCATCTCTGCTTTAACTTCAGTGTCTTCGATCTTCCTCTTGATCCCAGAACCATCTTGTTTCTCGACAGTAGTATCAGTCATTGTCATGGTATCTTCATCCTTGATGCTCTGAGGTTTTCCATAAACTTGGTGTCCTAAGCTGACAGGTTCATCCTTGACAGTAGTAGTAGTCCGCTTCTCTCTAGAATGTTGTTGGTTGACATCCTCTGGTTGATTTTCTGAGTCATCGTGTTCCACCTTTGAAGCTCCGGAAGCATGTGTTTCTGCTAACTCTGAAGTTGTTTTCTCAGGTTTCACTGATTGATCGTGGGCAGCAGATTTCTTGGTGAAAAACTTTGAAATAGGCTTTTCACTTGGTCTCATGCGCACCTGAAACTTGGCAGATTGTCAAAATTAATCATAGCATGCGTTGTTGCTTAAAAATCCAAACACTCATCAAAGCACAATGACTGAGGCTACACTGTAGCATTGACGACAGGGCAAAAGTTGAAATTTTATTGAGTAACACGAATCAGAAATGAAATATTTCAAACACTTCCGCAGCATTGAAGGAAACCAACGGCTTTATCTTTCATAACATAAAACAACATGTTACAGCTACAAAACTAATGGATCTTCCACAAAAAAGAACCGGGCTTTTATCTTATATGGAGATTCAACATGCAGCAGCAGAAACTTGCATTTCAGTATGACCTCACCGAGGTCCACTACAACCAATAAACTTCAAGAATGGAAGTGAGAGCAGCTACCAGCTATCCATTTTGAATTAGTAAATAATCAACATCCTGTAGGAATACTGATCCATAATCATACAAGTGTTCAAAGATTACACCTGCAGTGACTCAAATATGGACTTTAGCCCATGGATGCTTGTATTACAATAGTGTATACTCGTACTTTTGCAATACATCTAACAGAAGGCCAGAATGTCAAGTACATCCGATCATGATGGGAGCACTGACAGTTCAAAGTGAGCAGGCCCACTAGGAGCGTGCGCACAGGAAAGATGATGGGTGTAATCACCAGCGGCACTGGCATAGGAGATCGACTGTGCATGGCAGCACACCGTAGCAAGACATAAAATGAACGATGACTGAAGGCTAGTGTTTTTCCATGGTTGTTCGTTTCTTGTATAATCAATTTCTGTTGTATGTGTGGGGAGGTGATTGTTTTAACAATTACGTTGATCATTTCTTAATACAAAGATACATAGCTCTTATTACATTCTGAAAAAAAGAAAATGTTGGTAATGCTTGTTGAGTCCACTGGAAAGGAGGTGCACAGCATGGAAGAGATGCAAGATAGAGGACAAGGAACTAGCCTGCATGACATTGAGCACTGGAATACCAGGACCTGTCACCTAATGTGGGCTTGGCGCTGTATGTCATTAGACCAGAATCTAGAGTGGAGAAGATACAGTAGCACTGCACCTCGATCTGCATGGCGCACACCAGCTCAATGGTGGTGAAGGAGGTGTGAGGCGGTGCTGAGTTGGGCAGGACCGCAAGACAACATTGAACAAATTATGCCAACAAAGATAGCAAAGGAGTGGACCCAGGAAATACAGTAAGCTTTTAAAGAATATAGACTATTTAGGATTCCATTGTACATAAGAAATTGCAACTATCACACAACTAGGTTTAGTAAAAAAAGCTTTTAACATCATCAGTTCACTCCCTCATAGTCAATCCAACACCTACTATGACAGTATTTTTACCTCTTTGATGCACTCAGGACCATCAAATGATGTTTTACCCATTGCCGACGTCACTGGATACCAAACCTACAGAGAAATCAATCAATAACGTTACACTATTAAAATTTCAAGAGAAACAGAAATGTGCTACTGGCATAACTTCACGAGAATATATTTTAAAAGAAACAGAAATTTATCTAATGCTTGGAACTGAAGCTTTTCGCAGGGTAAAAGAAGTAATAGTTAATTTATGAACTAAACTTTTATCAGAAATTATTCTTTAGTAGAAATAGCAGTCTCGACAGACGGTTGTACCATCATAAAGGAGATTATGAATGTACTCATAACACAATGCATAGCACGGACTTACAAGATCAGCTCCTTCGTAAGGTGCGGTAATTTCTTCAAGCTTTACGGAAGTATCATTTAACCAAACATTAACAGAGTCATTATTGCCTAAGATCACAGGCATTCTATCTGCGACAACATACCACACTTAGATCGCTACACAAATAAAATCTATACATAAAAGCAGATTTGCTGGCCATCATGCCAATTACATAATAACATTATCTGCAAAAGTATATGAATATACCAATCTATGCTAGACAGGGAAAATCATATTTTTAATAAAAAAATCAAGTTACCAAAACGGTGAATACCAGTGCTGAAAAAATCTGACTAAAGAAAAGAGGATAATATAATCAGGACGAACATAGTATTAGCACTACTGGGAAGAATGAAACATGTACAATTTTAGTATAGCGTAGAGGGAAAATTACAAAAAAACATCACATATGTCACTTTGAGTTTGAGATACTATCCCATAAGACATTTTGTTGCAAATGCCCACCCCGTAGCCCACTTCATTGCAGAAACCACCCCAGTACACATGAGCTCAGCCGATTCTGTCCATTTTCGTCAATGTGTAGCCACTACAACCTGTGCTAGTCGAGTCGAGTTTGTTCTGGTGCTTGGATTATGCTTATTTATCATATCTCTGTGAAGAAATACTGCAGATTGCAAAAACCAGTCGGACCACACTTAGGATTTACGTTGGTGATCTTTTGGTGGAAGGTCTAAAAGTATTCGGTTTGTACTTGAATAAGTATCTAACTTTGATAAAGACTACATTAGCAGCTCCATTTTGGTAAAAACGGGCGGGATTGGCTTAGCCCATGTATGGTGGGTAGTTTTTGCTACAAAAACATGTAGGGGGTGCGCCTTTGCAATAGAATGATTTATGAAGTGGAATCTCAAAACCACAATGACAATTAGGTTGTTTATTGCAATTTTGGCAACACAAAGATTAGGGTTTTGAATCTAGATATAAGCAAGCATTTACTGTGCTCAAGATCGACAAGGTACTTATCCATTTTTTCCAGTTATCTTGAACAGTATGTGTGAGTATAAAATCACCATAAACAATTGTACAGGCATTCAAGAGCAGTTCTTTGTGCTTAGCAGGCAGCATGCTACTACCCTGAAATTTAAAGCTGAAACCTCTTTCCATGATCCAAAGAATATTTTTTCAAAAGGAATATGGAACTCACAAGAATAGAGCATTCGTACATTAACCATCCAGTAATCTCATTAAATGTAGTAGTTAAGAACTGTAAAAAATAGGATAACTGAACAAAATTTAAAAGAAAAAGAATAACCAGGTGCATCCATTCCAATGAAACTGACGTATGAGCAGTCAAATGCAAATTTGAAGTAAGATCACTAACCATGAAGCCATTTTAGAGAAGTTGAGGCACGAGTAGTCAAAATAGTAAATGTATGGATGATCTCTCCTGAGGCAAAGAGTAGATAATACTGTATCATCAGTATCAGAGAGAGCAACACAATTTGATTGTTTAAAACTTGCCATCAATTTTGTGAACATTATAGTCAAAGAAACAATGCATAAATAAAAATTGCATTCCCACATGCATGATACATTTTTTAAAAAGTAGGGCTCATGTATGCATTCTGGCAGTCTGCTTGCATGTAGAGCATCATGCACTGCATACACTAAACTTGACAAAAATTAAAGTAATTCATGAAGACATCAGACACTGGTAAACCAAAGTTCATCAATGGGGTAAGCACAGACAGTAGGATAGCTGGGCAGTGTCATATGCTTACAATGAGAGGAGACTTAGATTGGCATGATGAACAGGGGAAGGGACTAGATTGGTTTCTTCTTCTTGCTTGATTCCAAGAAGGTGTTCACTCCTCCTATATAGGCAAGCCATAGTTCCAACAAACTATATCTAATTTATATATATCTTATCTAAAGCTGAACCGAAAGAATCAAACTAACAAACTGTGCTACTTTTATTTCTATCTAAATTTATCTTTATCCATGATGTGTGAGGGGGCTAGGTTAGCCCATGGCCTGGGCCCAAAGCCCCAAAGGACCTGCACATGATGGTAAATTATAAAATTTTCGTGATTAATGCATTCTATACTGAGGAAAAAGATAATACCAATCTCATGATTCATGAATATAATAGTTGAAGTGTGCAGTAATTTATTCACGCAAAAGGAAGTGTGACTACACATGCACACATCCAAAGTTCTTCACTATTTCTGGAACACCACAACATCATCCACTTGCTCTTTGATAAGCGAGACAATTACAAAGATAGCTTGGTACTACAAAAAAAAAACATAAAATTATAGTTGGCTAAAAAGTATCACAACTGCAAGACAATGTGGACCACAACAGCTCCTGCAATTGGAACCGCAACAATAACTAAATAAAATAAGATGGATCTAGCATTCTAGCATTGCCTTCTCCATCCCCAACAGTTGACATAGATGCAGAACAGAAGAACAAGTTGACCAAATGTGATGAACCAAAGTTCATCAATGGGGTAAGCACAAGACAGTAGGATAGCTGGGCAGTGTCATATGCTTACAATGAGAGGAGACTTAGATTGGCATGATGAACAGGGGAAGGGACTAGATTCTGGCAGAAATTTATGCACACTAGGATAGCTGGGCATGATGAACACTTGACTCTTAATTCCAATATGCAGAAATTTATAAAGTAGGAAAACTGTTTTTTGCAAAGAATGTGAAATATAATTGTTGCAAAAAGTAAGCATCCTAACCTTCTGAATTTGTCCATGTGTCATATAGGGCCGCAAAGACGAGAGGTCTATCATCTTGAAAATGTATGTAGTATGGTTGCTTTTTTGATCCATCCTTTTTCCACTCATAGAACCTAAATCCATAAGCTAATGCATGATCAATATTCAATAAAGCAGTATAAGTCAACAGATTATTTTTCTCTTCACAGGAAGTCCAAGTGCAAACTGCAACAAAAACATACACAGAGCAAAGTAAACTGTTATCTGTTTACAAGTGGAAGGTTCATGGTACAAAGTATAAAAAATAATACGCTACATAAGCGAAGCATAATTAGAATTTTCCTACATGCAAGAATAATGTGCAAATACTGGAAATATGCATATAAATATATAATTATATGATTGCAATTTGCAAGTAAATCACCATGTTTGTGAGATATAAGGTTGAAACCTAAAGTTTTTTTATGAATCATTGTACTGAAACTGACTAGATTAACAAAAAATATTTTATAAAGATTCATTCTTGGTCCAGTAGTACAACAGGAGCTAGGTGTTCCAGACAGGCTCGAGAGCATAAGAATACAATGTCAGCTCCAGCATGTGGCAATGTTAGCGTGAATGCATCAGAATAGATCCAAAGCATGCAGCTAAGCAGGAGATGCTGAAAGATGTTCATCTAGGTTAGTATAATAACTAATAAGTTGGCATCCTGGTTTAGGATGTATTTGTAGTAGGCTATGAGTCAAATTATGTCCGTAGTCCTGCTATTCTAGATCTGTATTTCTTTGGAGTCGGCAGAATAGTTAATTGTCTTTACACCATAAGTTCTCTCACATCATTCTATAATCTATGCCTCCCTTCCAATGACCTATACCCCTTGAAGCCATGTAGTTTGGCCCTATTGTACACATCAGTTATTCCATGGTGAACTAATGTTCACAGAGAGCAGGTTAGGTATAGAATGAGAGAGGCAGAGAAGAATGAAAATGTTGCATTGCATAAACAGAAGTTGCAAAAGTCAGCATCGACCATATTTCCATACCCTTCTACTGCAACAAGGCACCTATTCTTTGGGATTAGTCGCCTGAATGAAGCCTTTTCTTTTACGGACTCTGATCTGGCATTGAACTGCATGGAAAAACCAATTAACTCAATTAATGCAAAAAACAGATATGACCAATTACTCAATAAAAAAAATAGTCGTGGAATGTAAATATAGCTCCATAAGACGCATCTCGGTGACAATCAGAAGGATGTTACACATGTAGCCATTAATCTAGACATGAATTACAGATTCTATAATTTGTCTGCAATTTTTATGTCTACCCAATGCAACCTAAAATCGGATAGCAATTGCCATTTCCATTTTTTTTTGGCTTACTGTCTTTCCCAGCTTGCATGGACACTTTTTTCAAGCCCTCTTCTGCATCCCAAACCGATTACCATTGATCTCCAGCTCTCACATTACAGTAATCAAAATCATTCTGTAGCCGCCACAACTGTAAATTGCAGCCGCACGTGTCATGAGTCTGACCAGTGTTGGTCTAGTAGTCCCATATCCCTTCATGATGGTTCCTTTGTGCTACATTTACTTGCCCGAAGTCTAGCCAGGGGCCCTGTCTCAAATGCGGTGAACATTTGGAAGAAGAAGAGCAGGATAAAAGCATTGATTAAAGCAGAGGAAAACAGAAAAGGACATGAGTTGACAGGGATAAGTAGATTTAAGGTTGCTAATGTCAAAATAAGGGAAGTATATTAGACTCCCAACCTAAAATGTAAACACTAAAAGATGACCAAAAAAAAGATACCTACTTGTACCCCTTTTAGTTGTATTTCCCTAGCAGTTCTATAGATTTGATTTCTCCCTGTATTATCATCATAAGCTAACTTTAAACAAAGGAAAGATGTGATCCACAGCAATCAATTGACTCAGGCTCAGCAGAACACTAACTGGTAAACAAAATCAAAATAAGCACAGCAATCCAAAAGCTTATAAGCCCCAGTTAGCTGGCTATATCATACCATGTCCAACGGACTAAATGTGAGTGCAATCAGTGCATTCTTCATAAGAAAGTTTCTGGATAGACCTATTTGAATATTGCTCTAGTAATTTATCCCATCGCAGCAAATTATGATCCACAATTTGCTAAGCATGTACAAAAGCCTAGATTAGTATTCAGATGTAAGAACTGGAACGTTGCAACGGTAAAGCAAATTCATAAGAGCATGCATACCATCCTGAAATGGTCGGGCTTCTCGGTCTTGCCGGTGAAGCTAGGCACCAGCCCCCACTTCATGCACTGGATCACCGGCTCTGCCCCGTCATCCCCTCGTCCCCCGTCGCCGCCGGCCGCCGGCTGCGCCCGCACGGTGCCCACCGGCAGGTACGCCCCCGGGGACACGTTGTACGACGGCCGAAACCTGCGCCCCAACCCAGAACCCCGGAGCCCGAGTAAGAAACGTAGCTGCCTGGGCGACGGCTCCCGTACCTCGAGAATGAATGGTCCTACCGGTCCAGGTGGAGCGTCCGCACGGCGGGGGCATCCCCCGCGCCGCCATCAGGACCAGCGGCGGCGGCGGTGGTGGGGAAGCCGAAGGCCCTGGCGGCCTGGGCCGCGTTGAGGGTGCATCGGGCCCTGCCGCACATCGGGGGGACTCGACGGCGCCGCGGTGGTGGCTGATGCTCCTCGGTCCTCGCTACGACGGGAAGCCGAGGGTTTGGAGGAGGGGGAGCGGGCGGCGGCGAACTGGCCGGAGTTGGGGCGCGGGAAGGGGAAAATCAGTAGTTTATTCCGCGCGGGGAAAACCGAGCCGAGCACTCTACACCGTTGTCCGTATCTCGATACGTATCGTAGTAAGATAATCCAACCGAGTTTTTTAATATTCACGATACCGATCCAACCGAGTTTCTTAATATTCATAGTATTTTAATATTCACGATACCGATCCAACCGACTTTCTTAATATTCATAGTATCCCAATCGTACAGAAAGGTTCCACAGGATCCTATATGAAATTTCATAGTATCCCGATACTACGATCCTACGATACCATATAATAATAGATATAAATTATTTTTTAAATGATTAAATGGCAATAAAATATTATTTAAGATAAGTTGCGTTGAATATAATGTCAATTAGAGCACTTAAACTTGTAAGCATTCATTTTAATTAGTCAAAGTAGATATTATTGGCCTCAATCTATATAATATATCACAAATTTTATATAAAATATGTATTATATATAATCTGATAGTATCCCGATACTACGATACGATCCTACGATCCGATACCATCGGGAAAAAAACGATACTACCTAGAATGCCGATACTGTCCTGGCGGTCTCGTCGGTGCGCGGCGCTTCGTGAGCTGTGTTGGGCGGTTGGCTTCGTGGTGGGTTGGGGCCTTGGGGGCTCGGTTCGGCTCTGGAAGCCGGAAGGGGTGGTGTCTGGACCGAATGTAGCTAGTGGGCTTTAATTTTCTGAAGAAAAGAAACCGTGGCACGCCGCACCACGTTGTGCCGATTAGCAGGCCTCCAGCCCAGAGAGGAACCGGTTCGCTAAAGGGCCTGTGTAGGCATTGGATATCTTGGGCCGACGAAGCCGACCGGACGGCATATTCTCAAATCAGTCCCGGTAGCATTTTCGGCGGGCTTGGGTACAAGTGTTCGCACATAGTAGACCAGAACGGAAAATGCTTAGGCCTTCGAATTCCCCTTTTTTTTTGGTTTTGCGAACGAAACGGGACATTTCACTGTGCATTTCCCCGTTATGGGTTAGCATTTGCAGTCCCCATTTTTTTAAAATAAGATTTGCAGTCCCCATCAAAGGTGGACGTTGGCATTATCCATCCAGTCCAGTTATGCTGACACTGAACGACACAGGTTATTCGGCAGTGCCTTTCAGGCCGGAACGTGACACCGCACGAGGAAACAGGCAGGGAATCTGCATTGGGCCATCCAGGTTTCGTACTCTCGTAAAAGGTGACAGCAATGGCACCGGAACTTGAAAGAAGTCCACTGCGCACAGCACATCCCGAAAATACACGGCAGTACGATCGATCAACGTATGGAACGTGTAGGCAGATGGATGTCATCTCCACCCGCGTAGGCTGAGCGCTTGACCTCAGATGTGCCGGGAGCGGGCACGGCTCTCTTTCCTTCCGCTGCCGTCCGGGGCGGGTCGAGATCGATCGATGCGGGGACGCGATCCTCGATCGAAACTGGGCGCTTCCCCTGCGCCGGTAGCACACGACTGAATCTGAGTTCTGCGCTGCCTGCGACGTCATCTCCAACTCCGGCTCGCCGACCGTCCCATCGTCGTCGACGTACGTTGTCTCCGACGACGCCTGCGCTGCTCCCTCCTCCCCTTTGCCGCGGCGCGTTCCATTTCCAATTCCAGGGCGCGCGTAGCTAGCTCCTCCAATCTGCCTCAACTCCGACACCGAACCAGCCCAGGCGTCGTGATCGGCTGATCGCTGATCACTGCGCACACGCGGCCTGCGGGGTTCGCTGGTCGACGTCTGTCGCCGTCTGGTCTGTTCTGCTTCCTTCCATAAATTTTTGCCGGCAACGGAGACACCCCATCACGCGTGCTGTCGTCAAGCCTTTGATTTTGGCGCTGCTTCTCGCAGTTTGATTATTGCCCGCGGCGTCGCTGTCGGTCTCTGCCGACTGACGCCAACCGCAGCAGGCCGGACGGATCACGTTTTGAGCGAGCAGGTGCACGCGAGCCCAGCTCCCACCACACAATGCCGGTGCTATACTGCTATACAGTGCATACTGTATCGGAGTCCACTGGCGGCAGGTTCTGGTGGTAGGCGTAGGCGTTGCAGCTTGCAACTTGGGGCCTTGGGCTGTGCGTGTCTTGAGCGCGCAAGATCGCTTTCTCAACCCAACAAACTTGCTTCCCTTTAATAACTCGACAGATCAGTTTCTTAACAAGTTGTCGCTGTCAGCGGATAAAGATGAAACGACGGATCGATCGCTTTGGCCGCTGTCTATTTATTGCTTGGTTTTTCCCTTGTCGTTACAAGGGAGAGGTAGCTATTGGGTTGGCATTCTGCCATTGTGTGCGTGCGACCGAAATTTGATTTGCAAAAATATAATGATGAAAATGATAGGGACAATTTTCGTCCGTCCATCCAACCTTAAAGCACTGACTAAATAGTTTGATGTCTAAATTTGAATTGATATTCGTAACTGGTTTCTCAATACTGGATATCCTAAATAAATAGTCTGATATCTAAATTTTGAGTTTCAATATTTGATTGGTACCAATATCTGGTTTCTCAAAGGTGGACATCTCAAATAGATATATAATATATATCAATATTTATTTTATATCCGACACATTTTACACTATTCGTATCCCTGTCCGATCTGTTTTCATTCCATATACCATTCTCGTTTAGGGAAATTCAAAAACTTTTGGAGGTCGTGCAATGGTTATGATAATGTTTTTTTTTTTGCAAATTTCATTTGATGATGATGGATGCACTCATGCACCATCATGGTTACCCCATTTTTAAGTTTTAACCATGATTACGAGCGTGCAAAGCAAAAGCCTAATGGACCGGATTCAATTCTCTCGGGTCAGCGAAAGTCGAAAGAGGCGAACCAAGGAAACGCAGACATGCCGGGCCCACGGCAGACGACATGCCCAATCTCGCGACGTACTAAAAAATAAGTTACGGTCAGATTCTCGGATCTCGCACTCAGGGGGTGTTTAATTCCCAAAAAAATTTTCACCAAAATTTTTTCTAAGAGAATCTTACATGCATATGCATGGAGTAGTAAACGTGTGTTAATGACAAAACCCATTCCATAACCCCAGGTAACTTTTCGAGACGAATCTAATGAGCCTAATTAGACCATGATTTGCAACAGTGGTGCTACAGTAACCATCCACTAAATATCCACTAATCATGGATTAATTATCATCATTAGATTCGTCTCGCGATTTCCAGGCGAGATCTATAATTAGTTTTATTATTAATCTACATTTAGTACTCCTAAATGGTAAGATTCTCTTGCAAAATTTTTCACCAAAATTTTTTCACCCTATTGAACACCCCCTCAGGGCCCATACCGCTTACCTCCAGCATAGAGTGGTAGTAGGAGTATGTGGTTCGTCAGGGTCAAATTGCTAGCAGGCCCCCCTATCAACCATAGCTGCAAAAGTGAATTATCGTTTATTTCAAAATCTTTGAAATGCTCTTTCAAAAGAATAAAGCTCCTTAAAAAATCTTCTAAATAAAAAAGTGGATGAAACAGAATCATCAAATGAGCTAAAGGTAGGACGAATGATCGAATTTTGCATTGACTCGTAACTCAGATTGCGGGGAAGAAAGTCTAAGATCATATGTACATGAAGAGCAAAACAATTTAACCAAAAAAGAAAAGAAAAAATACCATTCATCTCACCTCTAAATTTATGGTAAATATAATGATGCTGTCAAGCTGAAAAAAAAATGAGGTGTCAGTAAAGTAAAGAAACAAATAGTTACATAAATAAAAGAGGAGCACATTAATCAACTGTCCACAGGGCTGAACACGTGTTTTGGCAAATGATAGTTCTCATTAATTTATTTTGCAGGAAGAATTAAAGTTGCAATCTTTTGCTTTCTTGCCTGTGTAATTTCCCTCCTCCAGAGATTCAGATGCTCTTGCTGCTTTGCTAGGCTTTGCACGTACAGCTGGTTGGCTAAGGATGAGTTCTTCTTAAGACCGCTTTAGACTAATCTAGTCAAACGATGCAACTTGCAGCGTGATTATGAAACGTCTGGACTTTTGCCTCAAGCCTTCTCCATCACTCCTTTTTTTTTTCTTCAACACTTTGGTATCCAAACAAACAAGCTTACGACCGTGGCTATAGTTTAAGCAACTAGATTAGCTACCGTGTATACTTTGAAGTGTGTGTATGACAGTCTAACGTCACACTTTAGTCAGAATTAATCCGTCTCTCTCTAGACCAGATAGCCAAGCTATAAACAGTCAAATTCAATCTTTTGAGGCTAGATAAAAGCAAATCGTTTTTGGTTAGTTGGCATGCATAGACGAATAGACCACCACGGCCTTTTCACTGGCACTGCAATCAGATGGTGGTTCACATGCATGTGCATATAGCTAAGCACTCCACGTGGCTACACATGTGATCCTTTGAATATTAGCTGTGAGCCGTGATCAACCTAGCACCTTCCCATTTGCAAAAAAAAACCTAGCACCTTCCCAATGAAGTTTACATGAAGAACACATCAAAATAGTCGGTAGTACAATGTTTCTTGAACCTGTCTCCTTTTCAAGAACAAATATTCAGTGCTTATTTTCAAGTGAACAGGTATCTAATAAACTTAATGTGTGCGGTGAAAGGAAAATAGGTCTAACTTTGCAAAAATAGAAAATGAACAATTTGTGTGCTGGTTAATTAGTACCACGCACGTACCAGCGTTCTAGCGATACTTTGCTTTGCAATTTTTTTAAAGGGACGATTTCCAAACAGGAGCAATTCACGTTCGTAGCTTTTGCTTCTCTTGTCTCGCACGAAAAAAAAAACGATGCTACTTTTCATGTTCCATGCACCGCATATAATAGGCATCATGCCATGGGATTCATACATACAAGCAGATCCTTTCTACCTTTTATGTAAACCTTCGAGATTCATGCAAAAATTATATCCACTAATTCATGCCCTTAGGATACATAAATTTTAAACAAGAAATAGGTTGAACACCACCGAGCTACTTGTAGACATGCCCTACCCAAGTATCCAGTATCCTGAGGATCTTTTTTTCAGCCTTTTAAGCTTGGATACGGTAAGAAAATCATGGGCAAATGTTGGTTTTATTGTTCCATACATGGATAAAACTAAGGAAAACTTGCCATGCACACATGAGAAGTATATACGGTGCTTTCGTCACGGTAACTATGAATCGGCAAACTACCAGGAATATACAACGCACACAGATTCGGTAGTAAAGAAATGTTTTGCCGATGAAATACAAACGTAGGGTGATAACTAATAACATACTGCCAAAAATACCGACTAGCATGTTTGCTTGAGTTCTTGGTACAATCTTTTGCCGCCAAAACTTTGGATAAGACGGCAACGGACCACCCTATATGATACTTCTTGGTTAATGGTTTTAGGCTTGAAGCTGAAAATACAAATATATTTAACATTATGGTATATACATCGAGTTAGTGGACCATTATTACATCCTCAAAAAAATGGACCATTATTACAAACCAATCTGACAAAGTTTTAGCACGCACAAAAACATTTAAACCATTTTCAATAAAAACCTTTCAGGTGGCGTTTGGATAGCCATCAGGAATGGGATTGGGTTAGGAGCGGGGATAGGATGGAGTGGGTTAAGGATAAGGATATAAGATTAATTCCTTTTCCCATGTTTGTTTGCTCTTTGGGATAGAGTTATGGTTATGCAGTGGATCCACATAAAAAATATTATAAAAAACAAGGAAAAGTCTCCCTTATCTTCCCCGTTTATCACCTCTGCTTGGCTACTGTCCAGTCCAGCAATTTCTCCACGAATCGAGAATTCGAGCTCCACAAATCAGGAACAGGAATCAGGCACATAGGTGTGCTGACAGAAAATCCCATCCACGAGAACCGAGCGAAGCTCGGGTGGCTTGCTCCGACGGTGGTCGGGCACTCACCGAGGATTGTTCCCTTATTTATTTCGTGCAGGTCCTGAACACTGGCGTGGTGCCACAATGGATTACGACGTGCTCATCGTCTACGAGGCTGTGGCTTCGGTGATTTCCAGAAGGACGCTTAAAGTGTATAGGTTGTAGTTTCTAGAGGTGTGCGTGTGGGGTGTGCGTGTGTGTGGTGGTGTGAGTGTGGTGTTGAGTTCAGATACTACTTGTATACTAGGAGTCCAGGCTAAATAAAAAAAAAGAAAATCCCATCCACGGTCCACCGTGCGCTCGATTTTCAGGACCCTGTGCCATGCGCGGCGGGCAGCAGCTCGAGCACTTGCGCCACGACGCTTCACAGATACAGCCCTCCGCGGATGCGTGCGAGGCGAGCAGCAAGGCGGGCGGCCTCGTGTGATACGAGCGGCGACCCTCGCCCGAGTAGCTCCGGCGGCCCTGCGCGTGATGCGAGCGGCTGCTCCGACGGCCTCTGTGCGCGATGCGAGCGGTGGCTCCGGCCACAACGCGGCCTGTGTCTCCATGAGATACCACGATATCTTAGAGGGTGTTTAGCGTTATGCATAGTATTTTTGTGTTATGCATAGTGTTTATAGAGAGAAAAAATATATTGAAAAACGTGCGTTATGCAAAATGTTATGCATATTGCGTGAACTAAACAGGGCCTTAATCTCTCGTCGTCGCTCTGCGTTCGCCGCCGCCGCTGTTTATTTCCCGATTGTAAGACTGTCCGCAGCGGCGTCCGCTGCGGCGTCCTTCAGGAAGCTGGTGGCGGAAATATGCCTGCAGCGGCATACGCGAAGCCGTCCGGTAACATTCCGGACGGCCAGCGGTCCGCTGTTCCCAGCGGAAGAGCGGACGCCCGCTACCGAGCGCCAGCACGCGCGGGAGAGCAGGCAGCGTCAGCATGCGCGGGCCCCACGTTTTTCAACTAACTAAAAAATGTTATAACTCACAAACCAAAAAACCAAATTAAATTCCGATTGCACCATTAAATTCGTTGCAATAAATCCTTCAAAACAAGATCTCAGATGGATATATTTTGATAAAATTCATAAAGAAAAGAAAAAAAAAGATGATGAGAGAGATGATATGGTAGTTGGGATGGATGAATAAAATATAGTAGAGTTGGGATAGAGTATGTGATTTGGAGTATGACGGGTGCAAGAGAAGTTGGTTTAAAGTAGAATCTCGATGACCAGGACAGGATATTACTTTTAGAGGATGCATTTAGAGGACGACCAGTGCGGACAGCCTAACCCACCCCACCCGTCCGGAATAGATCACCGGGAAAAGGAGGCCTCATTTCCCTATCCGGTTGCAAAAACATAGGATAGAACATTTCGCACCCCTCATTTCCCTATCCTAACTCCTTTTTCCCATAATCCAAACGCCACCTCACGCGTTACCTTTTTGCGTCGTTGTTGTGTGGGCGTAACGTTGTGAAGCGATAAGAGGCGCCCTCCCCTGCCGCCGCTGGAAGCCGCCCATCGTACGAGACCCCCCGAACGCCGCCGCAGCGGAAAGAGTTGTGTGAGATACGCACGCCTCCTCTTGCAGCCTCCCCTTCCCGAACTACCCCGACAACGCGTCTCGCCATCTCCTCTGCTCCTCACGGCATCGAATCGAGCGTGATCTCCCCGGATTCGCGTGCACGGGCCGTGGACGGATCGGGGGAGGAGGAGGAGGAGGTCAGGTGTGGGGCGGGGCGGGACGGGACGCAATGGTGGTGATGGAGGGCAATGGCGGCGCCGACAAGATCACCATTGGCGTCTGCGTCATGGAGAAGAAGGTCCGGATCTTGGCTCTTTGGTTTCTTGAGGTTTCTCTTTTTGTTCCCTGGTGGTTCACGGAATTCGCGAACACATGGATACTAGGTGGTTCTTGATTTCTCCCTCTCATCCTCTGTCGATGTTCTTCATGCTGTTCTCATGTCCTCCTGGTTATTTATTGATCAATTCGTGTTCTTTCTCTTCCAGCGCATACGTCTCGATTTCCAGCGCGTACGTCTCGATTGGCTGGCTCTTGCTCCTGGATTTGTCAAAGAATGCGGGATGCGGGAGCTGCGTTGTTACCTCTCGAATATGTTCTTGTCTGATGAAATTCTTCATTTCTCTTTCCTTCAGGTGTTCTCTTCTCCAATGGAGCAGATTCTCGAGCGTCTCCGCGCATTTGGAGAATTCGAGGTGCGCAGGATTCTTCCTTTTGCCCCCTCCACTCTGCATTTCCCTTTCCTGTTCCATCAATTCGCAAAAGGTGGAAGCGAGTATCAGATTGAAGTTTGCCTCTGGGATGAGTAAAATGGGTGGATGGCGTCGAATTGCATGTGATATTTCCTTTCTAAGTTTTTCTATTGCGGGACATCCGTGAATCTTTGTGGATACCAATTTATTCTGCATCTTTTCGAATAATACGTGTGGTCCCCATCATGTGGTTGCTTTTACGGTTTGTACCCCAGACTTTCTAGGATATGGCACATATGTCCTTGAATATGTACTTTTTTGGAGGACAAAATGACCACTGAGTCTTGGTATTATTTTTGGAGGACTATAGTTTGATCACTTGCGTTACTGATAGTTTAAGCACCACGTCAATTAAATTAGGAGATTCGCACTTCAGTGGTCGATATTTTCATGATATTATATGCCAAACGTTGACTCGTTGTAGCATACGGATGGTTGGAACAAAAAATTGTCCCCAAGGAATCTTGCATGGAGTACTAAATGAAGTATATTTACAAAAACTTTTCACAGATAAGTGCAACTTTGCGCGACGAATCTAACGAGCCTAATTAATCCATGATTTGCTACAGTAATGCTACAGTAATCATCCTCTAATCGTGCGGTCAAAGGCCTCATTAGATTCGTCTCGCGAATTTGCCAGGGGTTATGGAGGTAGTTTTGTAAACTGCTTTATTTAATACCTCTAATTAGTGGTCAAAGTAGGGTGCAAAAAATTTGTCCCTCCATCTGAACACTGCCTATGGCCGTGTTCAGATGTAGGGATCAATTTTTTGATCCCTACTTTGACAACTAATTAGGGGTATTAAATAAAGTCAGTTTATAAAACTACCTCCGCAACCCCCTGGCAAATTCGCGAGACGAATCTAATGAGGCCTTTGACCGCACGATTAGAGGATGATTACTGTAGCATTACTGTATCAAATAATGGATTAATTAGGCTCGTTAGATTCGTTGCGCAAAGTTGCACTCATCTGTGAAAATGTTTTGTAAATAGACTTCATTTAGTACTCTATGCATGCAAGATTCCTTGGGGACAATGTTTTGTCCCCAAGGAACCGAACACGGACTATGCATATGGACCAGTATTCCTTATCAATAAATGATGTGCAGAATGCATTTCAACATCTCGAAAAGGATTAGGCATTAGATTTGGTCTATGGCATGAATATATTAATATTTTAGACATGCTGCTACTTGCTTGAGTTCTGATAGGGGACCACTAACCACCTAGTTTACTTGATTCTTTCACAAAGGATTGCCTTGCATGAATAAGTTGCCTTTTTTTTATGTTTGATTACTGTAACCCAAGCACATCACATGGTTCACCATTTCATCCTTTTTTTTGAACCGGAAACACCATTTCATCCTTGCTTCCGTTCATGGACTGTTTTGTCTATCTTGGATTCTTGGTACTTGGCAAGGTGCTAATTTACTAGTACATCATTAACACCACTATCAGGCTCTTGCTCTTTTGCTTCTTCTGCTTTGACCTCCAGATCCTTCAACAAATATACATTAGTCTTTGTTTAGTACAATTTTATCTTCATTAACTCAGGTCAATATATATTTGATGTAATGGTTCTAATTACCAGTGATGAACTTAATTGTTATTTATTAAACTTTTAGCAATGTGCAACTTCCTATTGGTATATAGCTAAGGTCTAAGGTCACAAGTTATGGATACCTTTCTGACCAATTGACATTCTGCATTATTGTGCATTGTCTTGCAGATAATAATATTTGGGGATAAGGTTATTCTTGACGATCCTATTGAGATGTATGTAATGAGAACTCAGGTTATTGATAACTCAAATCATAACTCTTTTCAGAATAGGTTTATCCACATTCTTTGTGTAGTATCCTTGATTGATGGCTGCTGTGTACATACCATGTCTGAGTGTAAGTTATGGAGTAGCATCTCACTTGTCCAAATTTTATTTTCAGTTGGCCAAACTGTGATTGCTTGATTGCCTTCTATTCCTCTGGTTTTCCTCTACAAAAGGTTCAAGCTTATGCTGCTTTGAGAAGGTATGGTTGGTATCTTCTGTTTTTTCCAGAAATGTTTATCCCAAATGGCAACTGTTCTGAAATATATGTC
Source organism: Alloteropsis semialata (assembly GCA_004135705.1). Lineage (NCBI taxonomy): Eukaryota > Viridiplantae > Streptophyta > Magnoliopsida > Poales > Poaceae > Alloteropsis > Alloteropsis semialata. The sequence continues at coordinate 54,552,896 of CM014278.1, forward strand.
TCTTTTGTTATATAATTATTCTAAATACCAAGGGAGGGAGGGGAAAGAGGGGGGNAGTTGAGAAGGCAGGCAATGCATTGTTTGCCACACTAAATGATAGTTTCTTGTCAACACCACATTGTTGCCTCCCTAACCAGAGCGAGTTTGTCAGTACCGTTAACAAATATGCAAGATGGCATCATTTTGCCAGTTTTCCATGTAGAACATAATGTCTCTACTGAATGTATATCATACATCCAGTGAAGGAGGTCTGATCATTGAAAAGCCATATGCGCCATATGCAAAGGCTCCGGTACTAAACATGTCTTTGTAGCATAAATAAGCTTTACCCATCCTTCTTCGATGTCTTGCTGCTTATTTAGTCTTGCACTTCTTATATATATGAAGAAATCACATATTTTTTGAGTGTAAGTCAAATGCACAACATTGCTCTCATTTGCCCCTTCAGTACATTTTGATTGTCTGAATTACCTTTTTACAACTTTTGGTGAACATTCGATTCCGTTAATAAAAAAAGTCAGAAAGTGGGTTAGCAGGAAGCTGCGCCTAGAGTCTGTGGATGTACATCTAGACCACCCAGGTTGGCCTCGTCATTGAGGTGAATTTGTCTGCCTATTTTCTTCTTAATATAAAGCCACCTAGTTCCTCCCAGGTTGGTCAAGTTTCTAAAGTTGGCTGTCTATGTAATAGAATTTTGAGTTGGCACTGAGACTTTTTTTTGCTATTAATTTAACAAAGTAGAAGTCAAGTATTACTTCATCTTGTCAGCAGCGGAAGCTTTGCTTCTGAAGTGATTACAGAATCTCTTTTCTGTTAAATTCCTGATAATGCTGTGGTTGTATCTTCCAGTTAACTTGACTGACCTTGTTCTCTACAAATGTTAGGCCCTTTTTAGTCAATGAATTGGAGCCGCAGTACCTCCTTCATGACCGCAGAAAAGTGTATGAGGTATTACAATGAAATTCATTTACTTGTATTCTATTGCATTGAGTTAAACACATTGTCCTTAATCTCTGTTTATATGCACTTGGGGTAACTTATATTATTTTATTTGCACATTATCAATATGCGCAGAGTACAGCATGCTATCAAGTGTGTTTCCATGAGCTACTTTTACTCACTTTAGTTTCCCTTTGATCTTTTTAAAGTGAACTAACTACAATTATCTCATGCTTAAGCATCTGGAGAAGTATGGGATTCCTGTGCCCAATTATGCTCTTGTCAATAGGGAATATCCATATCAAGAGCTAGACTACTTCATTGAGCAAGAAGATTTTGTTGAGGTCCATGGAAAACGGTTTTTGAAGCCTTTTGTGGAGAAACCTGTCAATGGTAATTCATCTATATCTACATAATTAGCTTCATGGTGCTATTATGCTATTTGCTTTCTTGCACCTAAATGTTGTTCTCATTGGTACCTTAATGGTCAATTTTGCTGTATATGAGAAGCAACTAATGAATTCTGTGTGGGAAAAGGTACAAGAGGCGAAACTGCGATCTGTTTATTGCAGTACAGATAATTAGTGTGTTATTACTTGTTATGGTCAACTGAATGTCTTTCGATTCCCTATTTTCTTTGTGTTTCTACCAGGGGATGACCACCGAATAATGATATATTATCCTAGTTCTGCTGGTGGTGGAATGAAGGAATTATTCCGAAAGGTAATTTGTGACTCAAAATTGTTGCCATTTGAGTGCAACTTTCTAAGGACCACCTTAGTTCTGTACTTGGCTTACTTCAATGGCCTACTTTCCACCTTTTTCAAATGTATATATATTGCTTAGATACTTTAGCCTACACAGAAGGTTAAATATTCATAAAATATAGGCATATACTCTTTAGATGTCTTCCTTTTGTGATTTGGGACAAGTGTGATCTATTTTTTTTCTTTATTTTAGGAACTTGTTAAAATGGAAACATCTGCATCCTTCAATGACTTTAGAAATGGTACTTTTGAATACCATGACATTGTTTGCCATTTTGTCTGCCAGACCACCACCTGTTACATGTGCATTTTTTGGTATATCTGTAGAACCTTTTATGCTTGGCAAGTTTCCTACTCATACTGCTTGTTGGAAATCACTTATGCTACTCTGACCTATAGATAAAAAATATTTCTCCATGGCCTAAACCTCAACAATTCTGAGACCTACCATTGTTTTAAGAGATTAGACTCCATGTGTTTACCCTGTGCAGAATTGAAGTGTCAGATCTTCTTTTTCTTTTTTTTTATGTTAACTGGTTAGGTATGTTCTTGTATTGTTCCACTGTTTCCTGTCCAGTGTTTGGAAGAATGTATAAACATTTATGCATTGCTGAATAAATGTAGGTTGGTAACCGTTCTAGTGAATTTCACCCTGATGTTAGGAGAGTGAGGCGTGAAGGATCTTACATATATGAGGAATTCATGCCTACTGGTGGCACGGATGTTAAAGTAAGACACCTTTCATTACTTTATTGTTTACTGATGTGTTGTTTATAACTGTAATAAATCACCTTAATTATACATTTGTGGTTTTGGTTGTTCTCTAATATGGTCTAGTAATGTTTCCTATGTTCCTTTCCCTTTGAGAACCTGAAGTGAAAGCATCACATATCTTTTCTCTCTCCAGATGTATATTTGTGAACTGAAAGTGTAATATGGAAATTATCTCATGTTCATAAAAGAAAGAGCTTTTGACCTCTTCTTTATTACTCTCTCCGTTCAGAAATGATAGCTATATTTTCATCAGTGAAAAGTCAAGTTATACAAAGTTTGACCAACAATTTTATTAGAACATGTCTTCAATTTTTAGAAAACCAATGTCATCCTAAAGAGACTACTGTCATAAATCTATTGATACAAGTTTTAAGTCCTAACTTGTATATAATTTGACTAAGGCCTTGTTTAGTTCACGAAAGTTGCAAAAAGTAAGTTGCAAAAGCTGCATTGAGAAGCGTGTCAAGAGAGAGGTGGCACGTTTTCCAATGCGCAACTTTTGCGAAACTTTGCAGAAACTTTGCGAACTAAACAGGGCCTAATTGTTGGTCAAACTTTGTATAACTTGACTTTTCACTGATGAAAATATAGCTATCATTTCTGAACGTAGGGAGTAATATGAATAAACCAAGCAATTATCATACTGTACAATTTCACTATTTTGGTTGAGGTCATCCAGCAATTCTAATAGTTTTTTCTGCATATAGTATCATACCATGTCACATCTACTCTACACTGTTGACTGTACAACTTAAGATTTACAATAAGCTTTTCAGGTTTACACTGTTGGCCCAGGATATGCACATGCTGAGGCACGGAAATCTCCAGTTGTTGATGGTGTTGTTATGAGGAACCCTGATGGGAAAGAAGTAATAGCTCGTGCTCTTTCATCTTCTTTATTAAATTTAAACTCAATATCCATTGTTTTTTGTTTTCAGTTATCCGATGGTTCTTGCAATTCCTAATTCAAATTATCATCTATATATGTTGCTATGAAAACATTCACATATGTGGTTGCCAATAATATAGTGGATGTTTATAACTGTTGTGGCAAGTGGGGCCAGCCCTGGCCCCTGGACGTGGTACAACAGCCTTGGATTAGGATTAGCTGTTAGGTTTGTTAGCTAATCAGATTTGATTAGTTATTTAGATAAGGTTTGTTAGCAGATTTGTTAGGTGCCTAGTCTATAAAGGCAGCCATGAGTTCTAAGATTAGGGTTAAGCAGAAGATAAACCTCAAGGCTCAGAGCCTCCTAGGGAGGGCGAGCAGGTTGTTTATCAATCTGCTCATCGTGTTTATCAGTGTTCTAAGTCCAATAAACTAGCCATATCAATAACATACTAGCAACGTTCAAACCTGACATCTATGTGCCATGAGATGTGCATCTGTTAGGTCAACCTTCTATTACTCTCATGAGTAGTTTACTTTTTGTTGGATGTTATATGCTGTGATCTATCGTGTTCGAATTATGCATCCTGGGTCTAATATTTCTTTTTTACATTGACGATTATTTCATTCCTTGAATCATGACGAAATGTATCTTATTTCTGATTGGTCTTATGTTTTAACTATTACTTGAAGGTACGATATCCTGTACTTTTAACCCCTACGGAGAAACAAATGGCAAGAGATGTCTGCAGTGCTTTCAGACAGATGGTAACACCACCTTATTTTATTATCTCTAAGTATATTTCTAGAGGCCTCAGGATCATCAAAAACATTTTATATCATTCTTGCCTTATTTTGCATGCCATCCGATAAAGCATGTAGTATATTTTTTACAACCTTTTCAATCTCGTTATGTATTAGCCACAAGAATATCATGATTCAATTATGCAATAATCAACTTGAATAGAGCTTGTTAGGTAGTGCCTAAGCAATTCAGTTACCATTTGCCTTGGCACAATTTTTTTCGTAGCCCATAATTTGGCATGATTTGTGCCAACTAACAACTTTTTGGCAAAAGTATGTGTGGCAAAAGAGATGTTTAAATCAGTTTACCCAATCCTTTATCTGACATCTGGGCCCCATCATTGGCAAGCCAAGTTCAGTTCACCCATGCTTTGCCTGTTATTTGCGTCAACCCCCCCCCCCCCCCCCCCCCCCCCCCCCCCCCCCCCCCCCCCCCCCCCCCCCCCCCCCCCCCCCCCCCCCCCCCCCCCCCCCCCCCCCCCCCCCCCCCCCCCCCCCCCCCCCCCCCCCCCCCCCCCCCCCCCCCCCCCCCCCCCCCCCCCCCCCCCCCCCCCCCCCCCCCCCCGCCCCACACACACACACAATTAGGTCAGATAGTGTGCAAACTTTCCAATCTGCAATTCAGCTGAATGGACCTGGTGTTGCCCTCTAATGTTGAGGGAGAAAAGCAAATAATAAATTTCCTTATCTATCTAATACTTCCCAACTATTCAAATTATGTGGTTTTGAGCAAATAATAAATTTCTATCTAATGAATCTCACATTACCATATTATTTCTTAGTTTCCATTTATGTTCTGATCTATGGTCTTGTTTTCCGTAGGTTTGTGGTTTTGATCTCTTGAGGTCTGATGGGAGATCATATGTCTGTGACGTTAACGGATGGAGCTTCGTAAAGAACTCATACAAGTAGTTTTCTTAAGATCACATTCTTTACTTTGGGAACATATCTGTTGGATTTAATGAGTGCTTAATTGGTTGGACAAACTGTATCCAGGTATTATGATGATGCCGCTTGCATCTTGAGAAAAATATTTCTAGATGCAAAAGCTCCTCATCTTTCGTCCACCATCCCTCCAACTCTTCCTTGGAAATCTGAACCAGTTCAGTCCACTGAAGGTCTTACACGACAGGGAAGTGGAATAATTGGCACATTCGGACAGTCAGAAGAACTACGTTGTGTAATTGTTGTGATACGCCAGTAAGGATACTATACTATTATTTCATAGCTGCTACTATCAGGTAATTGTTAACGCTATATGTTAACATCACATATCTGTTTAGTGGTGATCGGACACCAAAGCAGAAGGTGAAATTGAAAGTCACAGAGGAAAAGCTCCTGAATTTGATGTTGAAGTACAATGGAGGAAAGCCAAGAGCTGAGGTACCCTCGTCTCTGAATCGTTAGTTCTAATTAAATGTTTCCTATACTGATCACAGTTTTGGGCTCTTCTTGCAGACGAAACTGAAAAGTGCTATACAATTACAAGACTTACTAGATGCTACAAGACAACTTGTACCACCGACCAGGTATGGTGTGCTAGAATAGGTATTTCAATCCTAGTATTTTTATCTGCACTGTTTAATAGGTATGTCTTTCTGTTCTTTTGGCCATTCTTTTGTGTGAATCTGGAAAATGAATGAATGTCCTGTATTTTTAGGTCTGGTCGGGAGAGTGATAGTGATGCTGATGACATTGAACACGTTGAAAAACTTCGTCAAGTCAAAGCAGTGTTGGAGGAGGTAATTTATAATTATTCAGATCTACCTGTCCATAACATTTGCTATGGACATGTTGAATCTCTCTTCACAAGTTGGTATGAGGGATATCCCGTGCAAACTATTAGTTTAGGTGGAACCGTATGGCCTAAATCAATTCAGCATCAAATAATTATCCACAAAACTTGCTGAAGCGTAGACTAAGCTGTCAGTTAAACAAATTATTTATGTTGATTTATTATTGGCATGCAGGAATTCTATTTACTTATATTTTATGCTTTAGTTTGCAATTGACAGTAGGAATTTAATCATTTTTCCCCTTTCTTTCTGCCTCGCCGTACAACCTATGCAAACACATTGTTAGAACTGTACTGTTATTACGTCAATGTAGAAATTAAGCAGAGTTCTCTTGGAGCTCTAACAAACTTGCGAATTTTCCTGCTGTAAATGGAAGAATGGTAATTTATCTGCTTAATTTTTCATCCTTATGCTTGCTTAAACTGCTCCAACAAACTCGCCAACTTTAGTGGAAAACACAACTGCTTAAATTTATATCCTTCAGCCTTGAATGATGATTTATGTGCCATGAAAATGTTCTATCAGTAGTCTACTGACATTTGGTTACTTATGCTGCTATTCCGATACTAGGGCGGGCATTTCTCTGGCATTTATAGAAAAGTTCAGCTAAAGCCGCTGAAATGGATGAAAGTTCCCAAGCGCAATGGTGATGGTGAAGAGGAACGACCTATTGAAGCCTTGATGATTCTGAAATATGGTGGAGTACTCACTCATGCTGGGAGAAAGCAGGTTTTAAACTCATAAAATGCATAGCTCAAGATATCAAATAAGTATTTGTTGGATCTGTTCATTTCTATGATCTAATTAAAAATATGCAGAATTTAGTGGTCAATATAACTAGACATTTATAGTTATAATAGATAGGCACATGTTGAGCACCTTTCAATGCTACATGTTGTAGATACCATAGCGACCCAGCAGAAATGCAGCCTGCATTTTGTTCGCCTTTCAATCCTATGTGAAGGGGAATTTATGTAAGCTGCATTGTCTGATGATTTTTTTATACTTTCATTCAGGCGGAGGAGTTGGGAAGGTTTTTCAGAAACAACATTTATCCAGGTCCATATTCTTGTTACCTCTTTGTGTGAATGGGAGTTCATATTTCACTACAATCTTATGCTTCTCAATAAAATTTTGCCAGGGAAATTTTTCCAACTTCCTAAATTTGAAATTGTCTTCATATTCTTAAGCTTGAAACATGGTGTCACTTTGGTCACTGTAGTTATTTTAACTGTGTGATTTTTTCAATGTGGCAAGAGAGGATATAGTTATGCCGCATGTATAAGTGGTTGCTGTGTCATGTTGATCGCATATGGCTCATGATGGTCTAAAACTGGCCAAAGGAACCATAAAACTCCATTTCCACTTTAGATCTTTACAGCTTTTTGAAAACCTTCTACATCATATTTTTAAGTCTAGGTGATTTTGAAGTTTCAGGATCTAAGGTGCATTTTCAAGAATGTTATTAGAATCGTTTATTACTTTAAGTTTTTTTCCTTCATGTAAGATGTATGTTCTACTTTTGCTTGAATGTTGAATTCAAGCGAAACTATTTGCTTTGCATGTGAGCTTCAGTTCTACCCAGATCAATTCACTAAAATGTACTCCATCTGAAATTTGTTTTGTTCTTGCACATTTGACCATATGGATATTCTGTTTCACGTATTTCCCTGTACCTGAGGAATGTTTTTTCCCTGACTATCACTATTTTAAATACAGGTGAAGGAACTGGTTTGCTTCGTCTACATAGTACGTACAGACATGATTTAAAAATATATAGTTCAGACGAAGGCCGTGTACAGGTATATTTAGTCATGTTTTTCCCTGATTTATTGCCCTGTACAAATTGTCCCTCTTCAATCCTGGCCTTTAGATTTTCCTTGGAGTCTTTGTGGTATGACTGTAATGCTGCCCTACACTTATAGCTAGTTGAACCTTTGACTTTTTCCCACATAAATGTGCAAAGTACCACTGTGAAATGTATACTGTTGTACATAGATATCCAAACTTATTATGGTACTTACAGAAAATTACACTTGGACACTTTGGCAAATTTTGAACACTATGTTTAGTAGAAGTTGCATGTGACCTCAGAAATGATGACTTTTGTCACAGAATGCCATATTAATAGTTCATTTAGGAAGATCACCTTGAGCATAAACATCCTCAAGTGATCTCACATCACATGGGACCCTGTAGCTGGTAAATGGCACTCCCATTCTTTTCTGTGCTTATCACTAGAGTTTGTACAACTATTGGAAAAAAAACCCCCTTTAAGTTATCCCACATTGGACAGAGGGTAAATAACAAAGGCAGTGATCTCACTCCCTACATTATTTTTAACTAGGTATGGTACAGATAAGGTTACAAAATCAATAGAGTGAAATGACCATGATAGCCCTTCGTTAATTTCTTGGCATATGTATTAGAAAGTTATGTAAACGTTTACTCAATATGGAAAGAAGAGGGAAGATAAATGAGGCAAAAGAGAGAGCGTGATTAAAATCACATGTCCTATTTTTTTTTTAAAACAAGATTAGAGAAATATACCCCTTCCTTTTTCTTCATAATTATTCCTTGAAATACCACTCGTCAAAGTGCAAAAATTACATGTGGCTAATTATAATTTCGTGATAACCAACTGTTGATCCTAATCCACATGTTCATGGTGGTGTACTTTTCAGATGTCTGCAGCAGCATTCGCAAAAGGCCTTCTTGATTTGGAAGGGCAGCTAACTCCTATACTGGTTGGTTGCTAATGATCTAGAAGATCCCTTTTGTTGCTTGGCCCTGCCTCTCTATGAACTTTATCATTTATACTGATTTCTTCAGGTATCTCTAGTAAGTAAAGACTCGTCTATGCTAGATGGACTGGAAGATGCCAGCACCGAGATGGATGAAGCAAAGGTTTGCTTTCATATTTTGATAAAAATACTTTATCTTTATGTGAAGTTTTGAGGATTTCTTTTGAGCAAAAAGTTTCTAGGATTCTAACAGCCATCTGAAATTCTGAATAAATAAGATGTTAGATGTTAATATTTCAGTTTTTCCTTATGACATGGGATATGATAATTTTGGACTCTAGTATAAACAACTATGTTCTCAAGCTCAGCAGCTACTACACACGTCCTGAATTTTACCATCCTTTCGTACCCTTTCAGAACTACTTTAGACTTCCTATCGAATTGTTACGAGAAAACCAGTTCCTAATAAAAATTATTATAACAAAAATCACCATATTCTACTGCAAAAAATCCTTAGGGTGACTTGTGTGGTGGGGTTAGAACCTATCTGGCAATTATATGCTCTGGGTGGCAATTATGCCTTGGGTGAGAGTAGTCCCTGTGAAAACAGGAAGTATCATATAAATTTACTCCATCAATTCTTACCAGAAATTAAATGAACTGATCTTTCAGGCTAGGCTGCATGATATTATAATTTCAAATGCTAAAGCAAAGGACACTGAAGGGTCAGCAGAGTTTCCGTGGATGGTTGATGGTGCAGGATTGCCTGAAAATGCTTCTCAACTCCTGCCGAAGATGGTAAAGTGCTTTGAGTGGATATAAAGCTAGATCAACAATTCAACATACTTGAGTGGATATAAAGTTTTGCCTGAAAATTCTTACAAAAGTAGCAATTCAGTACTTGTGCCATTGATCTACTTGAAAATTTCGATTTGCTTGAATTCTGATGAAATTCATATTCTTTTCTCTCGTTTGGATGGGCACACTTTCATGATAGCGGTTTAAGTTTTGCTAACAGTTTCCAGGCTAATATTTTTCTTTAGTCATTCTCACTAAATTCAAATACAAAACAATCTCTGGGGCAATTTTAATTTTTGATATACACTGTTTGTTCTAAGCTGCATTGTGTTCTACTGTCGTGAATAATGAATGACTGGCTCTTTTTTCTCCTTATTACACTTTAATCAGGCCAAGTTGACCAAAGAAGTGACTGCACAAGTCAAGCTACTTGCAGAAGGTGAAGATGAAAAGCTTGCATTGACAAGCTCATTTTCTAGATATGACCAAGCAAAAGCTCTTGGAAAGACAACTATTGATGTGGCTCGAATTGCTGCTGGGTTGCCTTGTGGTAGTGAAAGCTTCCTCTTGATGTTTGCCAGATGGAGAAAACTCGAGAGAGATTTATACAACGAAAGAAAGGAGTAAAGTGCTTCACCTTTTAGAATTATTTTGGATGTTTAGAAATCAATGTAATTATTTTTGCGTTTCTTTTTTTTCAAAACACTCATGGTGATCTGTATCACAATGCAGCCGTTTTGACATTACACAGATCCCAGATGTATATGACTCCTGCAAGTAAGTGATCTTCTAACAATTGCTTAATTTAGTGGTAAAACAGCAGTCTTTTTCACCTATTTGTGCGCATTCTACTCGGAACTTGACTTAATATATTCTGAAGGGGTGTCTAAATATGTGATATGCCATGAAATTATGAATACTTTAATTTACAAAAGTAGAAAGAATGTGTTCAGTCAATCTGGTTAACGTAAATACGATGTGTTACTATTGATCTTTTAATACAAACTATGTTTAGTTTGAATTCTCATGGTCGTAATATACTGAATGGCAGATATGACCTTTTGCATAATGCTCATCTTGATCTCGAGGGTTTGGAAGAGCTCTTCAAAGTTGCCCAAGTAAGCAAACCTTACATTTGTATTCTTTTATATGCTCTCTTGTGATTACACTTGAAAATTGATAATAGACTTACGATAATTGCATAATGGATGCTGAAGTCTCTCTGTTGAGCCATCGCAAAGTTATGTTGATTAAGCATGCATGCTAGAAGAGGAATAAGCTACCGCACATGTAACAACACGGGAGTTATAACGCCGTACTGTCTTAGAATAAACAACTGAGTAAATATAATGCTGAAGTAAGGCGGCATCGTTTGTTCATTTGATACAAACCCATACTGCTACACGGATGTACATGCCTAATTTTTCCCATCCAAAATTTGCAAGGAACACCTCATGTTTAATGTAACAATTAATACAACAGTGCTGTTACATATATATAAAAAACCAAATTCAAGCTAGTGTGTTGTATAGTTCTGACTAAAGTGATATGGGAGGGACACTATGCTTGCCCATTCTTTCTGTTTCCTGTGGATCTGTTGTTTATCTGTCAATTACTTATTTTGGAAAGACGTAATGATTTGAAAACATTTAGTCCTGTACTTCTAGTTTGTAAATGCAAATGTGTTCTCATGAATGTTTCTTTACAGCCTTTTTTAAATAATTGCTTATCTAACACTGCTATTCTTGTAGACACTTGCTGATGGTGTCATTCCAAATGAGTATGGGATCAACCCAAAGCAAAAATTAAAAATTGGCTCAAAGGTTTGTTCTGGAGCAAAATTTTCGCTGCTTAGTTGTCATAAGCAATTGTATGATTATGATAGTCAATTGGATTTTTAACATTTCGAATGTGTTTAGTTATGAAATCACAGGCTAGTGAACTATAGTTTGCTTTATGGTTTTTTTCAGCTTTTGGTAAAAGTGGCTCCTTAATGTGAAATGAAATTTCAACTAAGGTGCATCCTGATTGGAAATACTAAGGTGCAAAATTATATTCTGTTAAGGAAAAAACCAAGCGTCTGATTGTCATTTCTATGTTTAGATTTTCAATATTCTTTTGACTTCTGCCTGAAGATCCTCTGCCAAAACAAGAAAGGTAAAAACAGACCGTGTAATGTTTATTCAGGAAAATGGCAAAAATAAACAAGTTATACAATCTTTGACAAATTCCCACACTTTTTTTAGTTCTTACTCCCTGTCAAAACTCTTCATTTGTCACACTTTCCATTGAAAAATTGGGGTTTAGGGCCTTATGATCTTATGATGATTTAATCAATATTATGCCTGCAAAAATTTCCACCCCATTAATTTGAAACCTTTTTAATAATGGGCAATGCTTGAGTGACGTTACTATCAGAGCAATGGTACAAACATTCATAGCTTTTGTTATTATTTATCCTATATTTACTAGTAATATCATATGAGCTCTGTTGAATTTGCCTTGTGGCGCCTTTTTTGAATATTTCTGTTTCTTGTAAGCTGTCTCACTTTATGTTTCTCATATTCCTTTCTTAAATGTTTTTTTCTAGATAGCGCGCCGTTTATTGGGAAAAATCCTAATTGATCTACGCAACACACGTGAAGAAGCTATCAGTGTTGCTGAACCAAAATTTATTGAAGATGAAGCTGTATTCCTACCAACTAAAGAAGCAGAACACCAGCAAAAGATTCATGCTAGAAATGAGGATGGAAGAAGATCTAGTTCTACAAGTGAGAAGTCATTGGACCAGGAAGATGAAGATGATAGAGAAACTAAATATCGCCTAGATCCTAAGTGTGTTATTGCTCTGTTTTTTATGTAATTCATTTTTTCTTTGATAATGTACATGTACAGTTTATGTTGCTAATATACTTAATTTCAGGTATGCCAATGTGCGGACACCTGAGCGGCATGTCCGCACTAGACTTTACTTTACATCGGTATGATTGGGCATTTTGTTGATGCATGCTTTGTTCTTATCATCCTTTGGAAATTATCAGTGATGTTTTCTGCATTTTTTTCACCAGGAATCTCATATACATTCCTTAATGAATGTCCTTCGCTATTGCAATTTGGATGAATGTCTACAAGGAGAGGATAGCCTTGTCTGCCAAAGTGCTTTGGACCGTCTACATAGAACTAGGGAGCTTGACTACATGAGTAATATTGTGCTTAGAATGTTTGAAAACATAGAGGTATGCATTTTTTCGTCATCTTTATTTAGTCTTAGATCAAACTTTCACCTTTTTGTTATATAGGCGGTCCTGCATATTCCCATTTCTTGCCTTCATGAGTTGGTATTTTTTAACGGTTTGAACTTAAGTTTTTGTATCTTACCAGGCTAAGTATTATATCCTTTTGTTGAGTAAGCTATCTTCTGCAGTAGCTACATACCACAATAGGGGTTCCCCTACTCTTTCCTGCTAAAAAACAGAAGCTTCTGTACCCAATTGTCCTATTTCACTAGTCAATAGCCTTTACCACAACTACATTGTAGGGAAGGTATTGGGTGACAAACTATAATCTACGAACTACATTTTAAGGGAGGTATAGGAAAAGAAACTATCTCTTAGGCTGTCAGCTTGTCATTAATCCTAGCTATCTGTTCTTATGGATTTTTTGCTTGTAAATTTTGCTGCAGCTCCTCATCATTATTTTAAGAGGTTGTTTAGTTCTCATGACTACATTTGTGAACTTCCTAATGCCATATGATCTGGTATCAGGTTTCTGTATTCCTGTCCAATTGAAAAGTGTCAATCTGCTTACTAAATATTTTTGTTTGCAGGTTCCATTAGAAGATGAGAAAAGGTTCCGGATTGAAATGACATTCAGTCGTGGTGCTGATCTGAGTCCCCTAGAGGTGAGAACCCGCGTATTGTGCACAATGCTGGACATTGGTTCAGCTGTGTTTCTGCATCATAGTAGAACCATTTCAGTTTAATAACAGGATGTATATTGGTTCAGGACAAAACCAGCGAAAGTTCTTCCTTGCTCCAGGAGCACACCCTGCCGATAATGGGGCCCGAGAGACTACAGGAAGTTGGGTCCTGCCTGACGATGGACAAGTTTGAGAAAATGGTGCGGCCATTTGCTATGCCTCCGGAGGACTTCCCACCTGCTGCTCCTCCACAGGCGTTGGGCTACTTCTCCAAAGGTGCTGGAATGCTGGAAAGGTTGGCTAGCCTCTGGCCTTTCCACAAGGGCTCGAGCGCGACTAATGGAAAATAGCTGAAAGCTACAATAACTGGAACCAGTTCATGTGAATATTATTAGTTTGCAGCATTGGTAAAACACCAGCCCAATTTTGATAATCTGAATGAAGGGGAAATTTTTGCTGGCCGTCTTTAAGCAGTTGGTTGCGTATATCTATAAGTCCCAACATTTTTATTGAACTGTGTTGTTGGGCCTGTTTCACATGAGCTCTTCTGGAGAAAAGGTGAAATTGCTCCATTAGATTAACTAGTCAGGTTGGCGCGTCTAGGGGTAGAAACGAGCCGAGCCGACGCTCGTGCAAGCTTGGTCCAAAGTAGGCTCGGCTCGGCTCGGCTTGGTCCAAGAAACGAGCTAAACTTGAGGCTCGGCTTGGCTCGTTTACAAGCTCGAGCCGGCTTGCGAGCTTGCATGCTAAAAAAAATCTCTAAGAGAAGTAGAGTACTAGACAATGTGACAATGTACAAATATTAATATAAAAACATGATAGTCAATTCTAAGAGCATAAATGTATTTTATGTAGAAACAACCCTAATTTGCAAAATAAAAATAAGATAGCAAGTTATTACATCTTCCATAAGAAGAAAATACCACCTCCAATTTTTTAATGTCTATCTCTAATTGGCAAGTCACAACTCTCGAACTGTCCAACTATCGACATGTCTATGTACATCATATAAAAGTAAATAATTTTAGTGCTATCTTGAAAATATACTTAAAATGTAATATGAAAAATAATATTTAGAGTCCTGACACCAGGCTTGTTAAGCTTGCGAGCCAGCTCGGGCTCGGCTCAGTTCACTAACGAGCCAAAAGGTTGGCTTGGGCTCGGCTCGTTTTGAATTCGAGCCGAGCCGAGCTAGGCGAGCCCGAGCCGAGCTCACGGAGCCCGAGCTTTTTAGCCACCCTTAGGCGCGTCATACAGAGATTTAATATCTCACTAATACAAAACTAGCTAAAATGTAAATACATTTTGTACTCTTTGAATGTAGTTGCAAAAGACTTGGAAAAAAAACCAATTTTGATTTCTATTTCTAAAATGAAGTATATCGTGGGAGCCACCTAAATATATAGTACATAGGCCTATGTGGGTCCCACATAAACAGTACGGTGGGCCCCACGTGTGTGGCTCCCACCTGAACATTATGTGGGTCTCATATGATGTGAGAAGGCTCTAAATCTTGAGAGCTTTAGTAGAGTTTATAGACGTGTTCCTGAATTAATTACATTATTCACGGTGGGGGTTAGTCTCATGCTATTGATCTTAGCAGCATGATGTATATACTTAAGTCTCAGCGATCAGGTTTGTGGTGGTGGGGGGTGGGGGTGTTGAGGATTTGAAATATAGGAATGTATAATGATTCTGTTAAAAATATCAAATATATAAAACATGACCATTGAACAAATCTTATATATGCTTAACCTGTGAACAGAGAAGAATTAATCAATGGATGAGATCCTTAATCGCCTGTTCGTGGAAGTGATTGATCTTGCCATTGGTTCTTCACGATTGTCCTAGAGTGTACAACTGGAAACTCGAAAGTCGTGCACTGTGAACATGATATGGCTGGTGGGGTTGTTCGTGATATTTCCAGATCAACGGTGTGCATGATAATGGTCCATATTGTCTATTGATGTGCAAGCTCAGTCCCTATCATCAAAATTCGATTTCTCTTCGTCTCGAGTTCAAGTGTATTTATTCTTAATCAAAATATTCCTAGTTCTTTGTATATGTTGTTCTACACCGTGCGTGGTTATCAAGAATGGGCATGACCACACCTCTCTTCTTCTTTTTCTTTTTTTTGAGCTCAGACTACACGTCTACACCTCTCTTCTTCTTCTTTTGAGCTCAGACCTCAGACTACACCTCTCTTCTTAAGAGACAATAGAAAGACTACTTCTGTTCCATTTTCTAGTTCGTTAATCACCTGTTCTTGGAAGTGATTCGATTTGGTTTATTCAAATTGAGGGGGGGTATAATTGACCTTTTGTTTATTTAATGCAAAGGTGCAAGGGTCAAAAGATTTTGCTAAAGAGATTCGGGAGACAGGGCTAACAAATTCAGATTTTCTCGTTGAACTAGGCTAAACTTCATGATTAAATATTAATGCATCGAAGATGTGCAGCATACGATCCAGTTGTCAAAGAAGCACATGAGAGAAAAGAGTAGATGATTGAGAGTTCAGACCACACCGGTTGAAAGTTGTCTGCGAACTACACAAATGTTGCTATCCAATTTGAGCTTCGTTTAACCGATTGGAAGAATAATTTGCTTATTTGCTAATATACATAAAATCACTTTGTTTTTTTTGTAAAGAAAAGTATACTGGATAACTATGCCTTTTACATTGGGTGACAAAAGGCAACAAGGGCAACAAGATAGAAGTTGCAAGACAACTTCACCAACCTTAAAGCTGCTGAAGAGGAGTCGCTTTCCTGCGTTTTTGGCTGCTGACACAGAAGCATCTCGCACTTCCTCGTGTCATGGTACTATTTGGCCTGAAAGATTCGATGGGCGGGGTCTCTGTCCCTGTGATCTCACTTTTTCATCATGATAAACATGCATCTGATGATAAAAAAATGTACTGCAGTGTTTCTCTCTCTCCATAAATTCTGATACTAAAAAAGTTGGCAATGCACTCCGGTGCAAGCCAGATAGCTTTTTTTAATAAGGAACAAATTTATCACATTTGCTACACCCTCTAAACACCAAGACATGACAATAGTTCCGGAGATGAACGTCACTATGGTCTCTTAACACATTGACATGCCATTCTTAACACGCTCTTCATCTTTTTCAGTAAAGACCAGCAACCAATCCAAATGTATACACTAGTTGTTGTGTACCCCTAAAAGTAACCTGCAAAAGAGATTTAATTTGAGCCTAATGATAAACCACCTCATTTCGGCTAGTATTCACACGAGTAACAATGGACCAGGTGCAGGAACTACCGCCCTGAGGCTGTTGAAATCAGCTGTTTCCACTTTCAAGCAGGATTGGAATGGACGTTACAGCGCGAGTTTTCCACTTACCAGGTGTACGTCATCTATCCTGTAAGTAGAAACTTTGTCCTTGACTCCCTGTTTGCCACGGGACACAAGAGTCAAGAGTGTGGTTGACAAATCTCAATCTGTATTATGTGAAATTACGCTCCTGGAGCATGCTCTTTTTTTCCCCTGAAGAATCTAGAGGAGATTGCACGTCAATATATTGAGACATTTGGTCATATCTTAAGCTGCCATTTGCTTCATCAGAACTCAATTTTAATGCGCAGAGTCTTATGCTATTCAAAACCTGAAGACCAGAGCATCCAAATGACCGACACCTGCAACGCTGCAAGATGTGTGAGTAGTTAGCGAAAAGATTAGTGTTACGCATTGCATCAATGCTGCAAACTAGTACAATTTGGTTGTTGACTGCTAAATGCTAATTACTGTTCAGTCACCGTATTCTTACTGTCACTTTATGTGGGTAGTGTGTGCAGTAGCAGCCATTCTGAACATAAAAGATGGGAGTCGCCGTCTTGATCTTTTCTTGAGTTAATTCATATATAGGTGAAGTTCCCTTTCGTTCTCTTCTTAAATAACTTTTGTCATAGGTCCTCGAAAATAAAGAAAAAGGTAGCTTTGTACAGGAGAACTGTCAATTCCTTCAGTCCAACATAATTCAGATTCCACTTGATAACTGAAGAGAGTGTAGATGCCACGACTACATTGTTCTTGTTCCTCAACATCGACAGGAACCGAATCCACATCTTTTCTAGAAGTTATAGGCGCATCAATCACACGTATTCTGGCAGCAACGACGCTTTTCTTTGGTGCTTCAGCTAGAATTCTCGTTCAATGATGAACGGGAGCAGGATAATGTGACATCTTTACTCGGATGATGCAAGTTAACAGGAGCAATTGTTACATACGATCGCATCGCAACAGATAAGCTGTTGCTGCTACAAGGCTGTTAACTACTACCGTCGTCCTAAATTTTTATGCATTGTTTACTTTTGACCATTATCAAATAATATAAAAAAAAAGACAAGTCATATTTGAAATACCTTATCTTTCTCGAAACAACGGTCACACGCACACACACTCATGTTTTTTCTCTATACATACACACACGCTAACTCAATCCCTTCGAGCACTTTTGAGAGACTGGCTTATTGTATTCGTCGGATTGTAAGATTGACGAAGTAATGGATAGTCTTAGGACAGAGATAGTAGTTGTTTGTTTTTTTATGTTGGGTATGGACTTTGGAGTACCACGTGTCTTCTCAAGTAGAGTGCTTTTGTTTCCACGATGAATGTGAGCAGGGAGCTAATAGTATTAGGACAACGTGATCCTTGTTTTTTTTTTAAAAAATCCATTCCCTCTTCCCTAGGGTTTCTCTAAGCTTATTAGATGACGGCCGAAACAAGATCTCGACTAGAATAAATAAAGGCATCAAAAGAAAGGAACTCACAAATTAAAGACTTACACAAAGGAGAAATTTGTGATTCTTTTTCTTAGATAAAGGAAAAATCTTTCCAGCCTCTACATCCACTGATGTGTGCATATTGGCTATAGCCAAACGCTACATATCAGAGTACTATCAGACATCATAGATGGGAAAAGGTTTCACTCGTGGTTCATGACTGATTGGGGAGATTAATTCTTTTGGACGGTAAAATTTGACCACTGTCACTTTCACATTTCTTTCTTTACATATACAGAAAATTTGACCAAGATATCATATGTAAATTCTTGTTACGTACATTCATGTTCATCGTGTTCTGACCGATCCAAATTCCAAATCATACAGAACCACCAATATAAGAGCCGCAGAAGATCCGAGTGCATCATAAAACCACTTTTCTCCAACCCAGTTCCTGCCTTTACCTACCATTTTCATTCATTCCCTCTACAATTTTCTTTTCAAACTCATTTCTTGTTGCTTTCTTCCACCTTCTCGGCTCGAGCTGTCTCTTCCGCGCCGCGTGGAAACCCACTCTCTCCTCCTACCTCTATCCGCCGCTCCAGAGGCTTCGTCACTCGCTCACTCCCCCACGCACAGAAAACCCCTGCGCATTTACAATGCTCTAGAACCCGGCATATAAGTCCAAAAGGGGGACGTTGCCGAGCAGGGGAGAGCAGAGGGGGCTTCGTCCTGGCCGGAGGAGATCAGAGGGGGTCCAGCCATGGCCGACAAGGAGGGGAATCTGGACGCCGTCCTCAAGGAGGCCGTCGACCTGGTAACTGCCACTGCCGGCTTTCTCTTGGGGCGGTTCTTTGGGTTGTACCGTAGTGTCCGGGCATGGCTGCGTTTGGGCATATCTTGGTTCTTCGATTAGCAGTTGCACGGGCGGGCGGTTTCGTTTCTTGGTCCTCGTTATCTTCATGGATTAATATTCTGGGGCTCGTGGTGGAATTTGTATGTGGATTGTGGTTTCAGTTACTACTTTGCCAAGAACGTGGTGGCCTTAGGCCTAGCATTGCAGGGTGGGAGAATGGGTCTGCCGATTCTTGGTCTTCTTGTTCTTGGATTCACGCGTTAGTGCTTCGTTGTAAATCATGTTGTGCTTGGAGATATGAAGAGGCTCCTGCCTCCTGGGTTGCTAATTCTTGTTCTGCTGGTGCGGTGGGTGGCAGAGTTGGGATGGTTTCTTGTTTAATGCCTGTGAAATTTAGAATTATAGGTGAGGTCCTTGTAATACGGTTCTTTCATTATTGCGCTTACTGATTTTGGAGTTCCGTGTTCTTGTTACTCTTTTCTGATCATGACATCCCTTGCTTGTATGAAGAAGTTGGTGTCTTTCTTGCTACTCTTTCTGATCGTGATATCCCTTTGCATATGAATACATGCTGATTGTTGACGTCTAGCTTTAATTTCGTGATGTCTCTTTTTTGCATTTTCTTTTTTTCTTTTTACTAAAATTGGTTAAATGACTACTTGCAAGTTTTGGTTCTGTTGGAAATGTACCTTATACGCATAGGGTTTGGTTGGTAGCAATAGTAGGTTACACACTGGCAAGTTGAAACCAGCATTATTTTCTCTTTTATGATGTTCATCATGGCAATTAAATTGATCGCCTTTGTATGACCTGTAAAAAACTGTTGTTACCATTATTTTGCAGGAGAACATCCCACTTGAGGAAGTGTTTGAGAATCTGAGATGCAGCCGTGGGGGGCTCACTTCCGAGCAGGCGCAGCAACGCCTGCAAATATTTGGTCACAACAAGCTCGAAGAGAAAGAGGTCAGGTTTTTCCGTCCCTTTGGTCATCTCTTGGGAAAGATTTTATTCTTCCTGATTGTCATAGTGTAAAATCTTGTTCATTTATCTAAGTTACTTCAAATTTCTCATTCAGTTGGACTGTTGATGGCTGCAGGAGAGCAAATTTCTCAAGTTTCTGGGGTTCATGTGGAATCCTCTGTCATGGGTCATGGAGGCTGCAGCTATCATGGCCATCGCACTGGCCAATGGTGGGGTAAGAACTATTAAAAGAATCTCATTAAGTTGGTTATCGTCTTTTATTTTAGTGTGGTGAATGGAGATATTCTGCTCTGTCAACAATCGGTGAAGGGGAAGCCACCAGACTGGCAGGACTTCGTTGGTATCATCACACTGCTGCTTATCAACTCAACAATCAGTTTCATTGAGGAAAACAATGCTGGGAATGCTGCTGCCGCACTTATGGCCCGTCTTGCACCGAAAGCCAAGGTCCTTTATTATCCACTTAGTCTGTGACACTTTACTATATCCTCCATGTATCATCTTTGTGGTGTCTATTTGAAAACTGTAACTAATGTTGTGTACTGGTGGATAGGTGCTTCGTGATGGCCGTTGGACCGAGGAAGAGGCAGCCGTCCTTGTGCCTGGGGACATAATCAGCATCAAGCTTGGAGATATCATCCCTGCAGACGCTCGCCTCCTTGATGGAGATCCCTTAAAGATTGATCAGGTTCTTTTAGTCACCTTCACATTTTGTTTGATCCTAATAGCCTACTAGGTTCTTCATCTCACATTTTTGTTTCATCCCTTATATGTAGTCTGCGCTAACTGGCGAATCATTGCCTGTCACCAAAGGTCCTGGTGATGGTGTCTACTCTGGTTCAACCGTCAAGCAGGGTGAGATTGAGGCTGTTGTGATAGCAACTGGTGTCCACACTTTCTTTGGGAAGGCTGCACATCTTGTCGACTCTACAAATCAAGTTGGCCATTTCCAGAAGGCAAGATTTAAAACCCTCACATACACTCATATCTGATATCATCCGTCTTAATCATCACTACATTGTTGAAGTCATTATTATGTGATCGATGCAGGTCTTGACAGCCATTGGGAACTTTTGTATTTGCTCAATTGCTGTGGGGATGTTTGTCGAGATAATTGTCATGTACCCTATTCAGCATAGGGCTTATCGTCCTGGAATTGACAATCTCTTGGTGCTTCTCATCGGAGGCATTCCCATAGCTATGCCTACAGTTTTGTCTGTGACCATGGCAATTGGGTCCCATCGCTTGGCTCAACAGGTTTACATCTCTTTGACGACAGTTTTAACCACGTGATGATCAGGCCAGAGGGCCCAAAACTTCTATACTATATACTTAGAGGCCATTTCTTTTTTTCCTGCAGGGAGCTATAACAAAGCGCATGACTGCAATTGAGGAGATGGCTGGTATGGATGTACTCTGCAGTGATAAAACTGGAACCTTGACTTTGAATAAACTCACAGTGGACAAGAACCTCGTTGAGGTTAGACTTGGAAACCATTATTTTGTACTTTATATCTGACCTTAAAACACTAACATATTTTTTATTCAGGTTTTTGAAAGGGGAGTGACTCAAGACCAAGTAATTCTGATGGCTGCTAGAGCATCCCGAATAGAAAATCAAGATGCTATTGATACAGCAATAGTTGGGATGCTAGCTGATCCAAAAGAGGTTATTGCTTGTCAAATAGGGACGGAATAGGTACACCAATCTTGTTTATTTATCGATAGGAACATCTAACAATATTTCCCACAGGCCCGTTCTGGTATTCAAGAGGTTCATTTCCTGCCGTTTAATCCTACTGACAAAAGAACCGCCTTGACATACATTGATAGTGATGGGAAGATGTACCGTGTTAGTAAAGGTGCGCCAGAGCAGGTATACAAAAACTGGATTGCAACATAGTTTCAAAAGTATGCCTGAATTTATCATTTATAGCATGGTCTTATTGATCAAAATGGCATGCAGATTCTCAACCTCGCCTACAACAAAGCAGAGATAGAGCGAAGAGTTCATGCTGTAATTGACAAGTTTGCTGAGCGTGGACTTCGATCCCTTGCTGTAGCATATCAGGTGGGTGAAAACTTCGAAGAATAGTTATTCACAGTGTGCTTAAAGTTTGCAGAATTGTGGAATGTGGATTAGGTAGTAGTCTGAATTATTATGGTTATGTTTGTTGCACTACTTTTCTTCCAATCATCCTCCATCATGTATGCTCATATGTTGTTTTAATATGGTTGTTTTCTTCTGTCATGTAGGAAGTGCCAGATGGAAGGAAAGAAAGTCCTGGTGGGCCATGGCATTTTGTTGCCCTTATGCCACTTTTTGATCCTCCAAGGCATGACAGTGCAGAAACAATACGAAGGGCACTGAACCTTGGTGTTAATGTGAAAATGATTACAGGTACAGCTTTTGGCGTGTTTTTCTTCCAATTTTGACAGAATCCAATTATGCCATGCCTTCAATGTTACCCTATTCTTTTTGCATATAGGACAAAAATCATGAATTTAGATATATTTCAGGGGTTATGAGCCTTTATGCACTGGCATTTTGCCATTTGTCAGAGGGTATTTAGATCCATTTGTTCTGTAAGATGATGCACTGGAGTGTAGGGATCCTGATCTACCATGTTGGCTTTTGACAGACAGGATGGATCTACAGAACTGTGATATGCCAATGAGAAATTCATGGCTCTGATGAAGTTATTAACTTATTATCATGCAAAAATCTCTTCTATATTTGGTGGCACTATTGGGATATTGTGGCCATGCATCATTTTGTTTTACAATATCCCTACTTTCTGCGTCAAGGTTGTGTGTGTGTGTAGGTTTCCTTTAGCAGACATGTGAATTGTGGCATCCGATATTCTGATCAGAGTGGTCTGTCAAAAGTTTCTGTGTAGGCTTGGTGATCTTGCACAAGCATGCAGGAATTTTTCAAAACTTCTACGGGCGTACATTTAGAACCTTTTGATGTGTTTTGAGGAGAGGTTTTCACAATCTACCAAAGAGGGTTGCCACTGAACAATTTTCATATAGGGTTTTGAGTGCCCATTGGACTGTTGTCCCTGTACAGTTTATATTTATATACCCTACCACAGCGGGGGTTTCCCCCGCTGTATAGCTTTCAAAACAATAATAACGGGGTTACAAGTTAAACTATGCTTGTAATATTTGTTGTTCTCTGTTAGTTATGCTGTGAATAGGGAGTTGGAACACTGAAATGGACGATAGTAGTGGATGTTTCATTGGATATATATTGTACCTTTATTCTCCTATTCTAATATAATATTAGTGGATGTTTCATTGGATATATATTGTACCTTTATTCTCCTATTCTAATAATTTTGTCCGTCCATCATGATTTGGATCAAACTTATTTTCTTATTTCCAGGTGATCAGCTAGCAATTGGAAAGGAAACAGGACGTCGCTTAGGAATGGGTACTAACATGTACCCTTCCTCTGCTTTGTTGGGACAGAACAAGGATGAGTCTATTTCCGCTTTACCAGTTGATGATTTAATTGAGAAGGCTGATGGTTTTGCTGGTGTATTCCCAGGTTTGTTTCAGTTCAGTAGCAGGAAAAAACAAAGGGTAGATAGTGGAGGAAAAAAAAGAAAGAACGACAGCAGAGTAAGCTGTTTGTTTTTCATTTTTCCAGAGCACAAATATGAGATTGTAAAACGTCTGCAAGCACGAAAACACATATGTGGAATGACTGGTGATGGAGTAAATGATGCTCCGGCCCTAAAGAAAGCTGATATTGGCATAGCAGTTGCTGATGCAACTGATGCAGCCAGAAGTGCTTCTGATATTGTCCTAACAGAACCTGGCCTGAGTGTGATCATTAGCGCTGTTCTTACCAGCCGGGCAATTTTCCAGCGCATGAAGAACTACACTGTATGTCAGAAGGAAACCTACTGATATTTCTTTTCAGGAAAATTGTTCATTTTATTTTTCTGATCCACCTTCATGTTTGCAGATCTATGCCGTCTCGATTACAGTACGTATAGTGGTATGTTTTCTTGACTTGTCTTTAGGGCTAAAAAGTCGCCCAAGTTCATGGGCCCTCCTTTGACTACATTATTTCCATATTTTGCTGTCGCATACATGTGTGAAATGTCCTTTATTTATTTGAGTACTTAATTTTGGTTGTTAAAGTTTTTTAGTCTTGTATTAGTTGTTAATGTTATGCTGCAAGTAAGTTAGAATCACACATTTAATTAGATTCCAGCGAATGATTTCCCCTACTATAATTGATGGTCACTTATGTTGTATATCCATCTTGATCATTAAGATCGTGTGAATCATCTGAGACTAATGTCTTTGGTTGCTCTATATTAACAGCTTGGGTTTATGCTGCTTGCCCTCATATGGGAGTTTGATTTCCCACCATTTATGGTCCTGATTATTGCAATTCTAAATGATGGTACATCCCTTTCTTGTTCCCTTCATTCCTGTTGTCTATTGAAGTGTGGTGTACTAGTAAACATCATCTAATTTTCACCTCAACCATTGTCTGGTATGAACAGGTACCATAATGACAATATCAAAGGATCGAGTAAAACCTTCTCCGCTACCTGACAGCTGGAAGCTAGCTGAGATTTTCACTACTGGAATTGTGCTTGGTGGATACTTGGCAGTGATGACGGTTATCTTCTTCTGGGCTGCATATAAGACAAACTTTTTCCCTGTAAGGATCATAAAAAATGTCAGAAAACACTTTTTTTTGTTCTATTGCAAAAACCTATATGGCTGTGGCAATCTCTATCAAACATTTTGATAACAAATGGTTTATGAAGCTAGTACTGCAGCATTGAGCTTCGTGATTGGTTCTGAGACATGAATTGACTTACTATTCAATGGTATTTTAGAGGATCTTTCATGTCGAAAGCCTTGAGAAGACAGCTCAAGACGATTATCAGAAACTTGCCTCTGCTGTATATCTCCAAGTTAGCACCATCAGCCAGGCTCTCATCTTTGTCACAAGGTCCCGCAGCTGGTCATTTGTTGAGCGCCCTGGTTTTCTACTAGTGTTTGCTTTCTTGGTTGCACAGCTGGTATGTTCTCTACACTCTTGCTATGCACTACTTTGATAAAATTCAGTTACTGGAGTAAGTACAACTGACCCAAGTTGTTCCCTTTGGATGCAGATAGCTACATTGATAGCTGTATACGCTGACTGGGGATTCACTTCAATCAAAGGCATTGGATGGGGCTGGGCCGGTGTTGTGTGGCTCTACAATCTCGTCTTTTACTTCCCACTTGATATCCTTAAGTTCCTCATCCGATATGCTCTGAGCGGGAAAGCATGGGATCTTGTCATTGAGCAAAGAGTAATATACAATCCCGAGTTTCCATGAACATTACTTATTTGGCTGACTGCATGCATCTATGGCTAATTCCTTGTTTTTTGCAGATTGCATTTACAAGGAAGAAGGACTTTGGCAAGGAAGAGAGGGAGCTCAAGTGGGCACATGCGCAGAGGACGCTCCATGGGCTGCAGCCACCAGATGCCAAGCTGTTCCCTGAGAGGGTGAATGAGCTGAATCAAATGGCTGAAGAGGCAAAACGGAGGGCTGAGATTGCAAGGTAATTTCAAATCTGCTGAGATAATTTGCAAAAGAATACTGATTTATCACCCCACCCCCTGCGATGGCACCAATTTTAGTGCTTTCCATGCTCTCATAGCTCTCACTGTCCCCATTCACATCCAAGCCTATGTTTACCTGTGGGCATGCTTCCATCTTTCTCCCCTTAGAAAATTTTACAGAATGGCAATATGCATTACATGTTTAATGTTGATGTTACTGTAAGCTGACCATTGGCTGGTTGATGTTGCTCTGCAGGCTGAGGGAGCTTCACACGCTGAAGGGGCATGTGGAGTCGGTTGTGAAGCTCAAGGGCCTGGACATCGACACCATCCAGCAGTCGTACACAGTGTGATGAACCCATATGCCCAGAGTTCAGTATATATATCTATTTCCCGCAGAGGAACAGCTAGTTGTTCTGGTAGTAACCTGTCGTCTTTTACTTGCCATATAGAGTCCCGCATCGACAGGACAGATCAATGTAGTATAGTACATAACAAGAACTGATTTTGTCAGTTGTCACGAGATGCTGACGCCTGTATATTGTCATGTGGGGAGGTAAGATCCCCCGTGCAAATGCCGTTGTTCTGTCCTTGAGCTCGCATGTCTGTGCTGCTGCAATCAGCTCGGGGCTCCTGATGATGTTCAGAGGATCGGTGACGAGTAGGCGGTTCTACGCCACATTTGTTCTCATAAAACAAGAATGCTATCTCGGCACCCAGCTGAACCGTGTTTTAGGCTATATGCAGCGGTGCTCTCTAAATTTCACCCCCAAAAGCAATATTTGAAGGACCTTTTAAAAAATTTCATCCTTTAAAAGAGATTGCACTGCAATGATACCATCTAAATTTCACCCTCCAAAAGAATATGGTAGGGGAGGATGGAGGACCCTGGATATATAGAGGAACATCCTGGTAACCTTCATTTTAGAGGGTACTTTAGAGACTACCGTTGCATGATTTTTTTTGACAATAACCTTTAAATTTAGAGGTCCAGGAGGTTTTAAGGAAAACCGTTGCACATAGCCTTAGGCCTGAATTCAATTTGTAGTTTCGCCATTAATGTGGGTTGATGACTCACCGTGTTGAAAGTTGTTTCTGTTACTGGCATTTCTGGCCAAAACGTTGGCAGTGTTCAGATTGTGGGACAATTTTTTTCACCCTACTTTGACCACTAATTAGGGGTATTAAATAAAGTCAGTTTACAAAATTACCTCTACAACCTCCTGGCAAAATCGCAAGACGAATCTAATGAGGCCTCTGACCGCATGATTAGAGGATGATTACTGTAGCATTACTGTAGCAAATTATGGATTAATTAGGCTCGCTAGATTCGTCGCGTAAAATTGCACTCGTCTGTGAAAAGGTTTTGTAAATAGACTTTATTTAGTACTCCATACATGCAAGATTTCTTGGGACAATTTTTTTGACCCTATCCATCTGAACACGGCCATTGCAAGACCATCTGCAGCTGAATTCAGAGTTCACCCCCTTTTGAGGCCGGTTGCCTTCAGAAGAGAAAGGTGTGATCTTTCCAGCTGCTTCTGAAGAGCTTCAGATGTCGCTGTTCACCTCTGCACTGCAGCAGCATCGGTTGCTGCGCGTATGTCCGGCCAGCGTGTGTGGTTGGCGCCGCCGCGCCGGGCTCACCGTCGTCCGGTGTCTGAGACTGTCGGCGCCAAGGCGAGAAGGGGAGGATTAACGATGGCGAACACAGGCGGGTGGAGCTGGTGATTTCATTTCTGTTCCCTAGCTTCGGAGTCGCAGCCAGCGACGATGAGGCACGGGCAAAGCTTGGACGTGGCGGCGGCGAGCTTGATCCGTTATCCGTAGCGTGGCTTGGGCAGAGGCGGCATCTGCGCGCGAGGGGACCGGAGGAACTCGACGGAAGGGAGCGGCGGGAAGCACGGTGGAGGGACCCGGCGGCGGCGCGGCCAACCCCGCCGGGACAGAAGAGAATCGTGATGCAAGTATTTGCAAATAGACTTCTTGATTGGATCGAGATCAATAATCGCGATCAAAATATTAGCAAATAGCCCCTGTAATTTACAAATGGATCCTGATATGAATCGCAATTAATAATTGCGACTTCGATCCGAATATTTAGGCCCCTAAATTTTACCACGCACCTAGATTAGATCGCGATTAGTCGTGATCCGAATATTTTCATATGGCCTCGATATTTTATAAAGTGCCCCTGGTTTGGGTCACAATTATTAATCACGATCCGAATATTTACAAAATTATCCCTGGTTCGGAACTTCGGATAAGGAGCTCCTCCTCCCTCCCGTACGCCGCGCGCCGCCGTCGCCGTCGCCGTCGCCGTGTTCCCAAGTCCCCACCCTCCACCCTGCCGTACGCCGCAACTCCACATCCCCATTAGCAGCCCGCTCAAATCCTAGCACCCATCTTCTCCTGCAGCTACGCGCCGTCGCCCGTTCGCCGTCCTCCGGGGTTGAGCCTTGAGCGTGGCAGTTCGGCCTTGGTCTCCTCTCGGGCCGCGAGCCCGCGACAGCACAGGCGATGGCACTGGTGGCGGTCGCTGCGGCCGTGGTAGATGGGCTATTATCCTTCCGGTGGGCCGCGATGCATTTCCTCGCCGGCTTCTGCGGTCCGGCGGCTGATCCTGTGCCGAGGATTCTTGCGTTCACAGGATGCCGCAGTGCTGAATCTTCAGCTCTGAAACTAGCAGGTGATTTCCTACCTTTCAGAGGATCCAGGTGATGGTTTGATAGTCAGGAGACCTAATTTAGCTGAATGCGTGATCATACCTATTCCGGAAGAGGAATCATTGGCAGTTTGACACATCAGGTTCAGGGACACAACCAAAGCATTCCCAAGTTCAGGCATCCTGTTTTACTGAATCATTTCAGAACTTTGCCCAAGCATTCAGTCATTCAGACAAGTCTATTCATACACATCCTGCAATACTGCTAGTCTGCTACACGGCCAAAAATAACACAGTATTCAGGCAAATCTCAGCAACGAAGCCAATACATCTGAACTCTAAGAACAAGCTGATATCTCAGATCTCTGTTATGGCTACCACTACAGGGATACACATACACTATGCCACTAATCTAGGTTCTACTCTCAACCCATAAATTCATAAACAATTTCTACCATGCCTATCAATCTTCTTCCTTGGTTTTTGGGTTCGGTTAGCCCAGCTGGTCATCAGCACCATCGCCAACGTCCTCTGCGAGCTTGTCATCTCCATCATCTCAATGTACCTCTGTATGTAATGATCTTGCCATACATGCTGCACAGCATCTGGTAGATGGCAACCACCTTGTCCTGGTCACGCTGCTTGCTGGTGCTCGGCTCTTCTGGTGATGGCATCACAACCATGTGCATGATTCTTCCGAGGAGGTTACAGCTGGGGAGCATGAGAGGGGATTGGTAACAATTGCAAGATTTCAGGAGCTGCTCCATGTGTTCTTTATCTGTTGCTTTCACCTCCTGGTCAGTTTCCACAGCATCTGATCTTGGGCAGTTGGGTTCTTTAGGGGACCGTGAGGCCAGTTCTCCTGCAGGCTGCAGTTGTTGGCTTGCCAGTGTTTTGGTCAGCTCCTGCATAGGTGGATATCACTGCTGGAATGCCCATACCCTGAGTGGTGTTCACCAAAGACTCCAGAGTCTGCCTATTTGCAGCAACAGACGATGACAGTGCAGAGTGCTTCTGCACAGCGTCACGCATCTGCTGAAAGGTTGAACTCATCCTGGGATGGCATGATGAATCAACTCGGCACGTTACAAACCAAAGCAAAGAAAAATGTCTTATGGCAACTAACTGCATCAGTTGATACAATAATTTGTTTAAAAAAACATGGCCTTTACCATAGTCATGTCAGATAAAAGCATAGTGACATCAGCAAGCTTGGACCCTAGATTGGGTAACAAGTGAATATCGGATCGGGTCCTCTGCCGTACTGCACAGTGACTCACATGTGGGTCCCATTGCATCCAGGCCCACTGGTCGGTGACAATGAGTCGCTCTGCAGTACTACAGAGGAATTGTTTCCGGTCGGATCGCATGAAATTCATGGAGCTGTTTACCAATCCCTAAGATTCTTGTTTGCTGGATTTGTTCTTGGAGCTCTGGAGCACATGATGATACCATAACCTGCAGAGGAATTTACGACAATTACAAAAATAAATGAGGTTACTAAGAAGAAAAAAATATGATTTAGAGTTGAAGTCAATACTTGAAACTTAGTAGCTATGAGATACCTCTGTGCGAAGGATGGTGGCTGAAGCTTTGCCAAAAGATGGCACCAGGTCATTTCTGTTGACAACAGTGGTAATGAAGTATTTAACTGACTCAGTCAAATCCCAAGGTCATGCAAGCAGCTGGACAACAGCCCTTCAAACTGTCAGTATATAATATATCTCATAACAGGTATTTATATGGCACATCTTACAACCAGATACCAGAAAAAATGGAATATGACAGCTTTGTCATGGAAATTTATGGTTTTTCCTACCAAATAAAATAAATATACTATTGGGTTCTAGTGCATATGTTTCAAACTACTTTTTAGTTTCTACTGAATACATTACCTGGTCCAAATGCAATACATGAACCTCTGCAGCAGTTACTGCTGTCAGCTGATCCTTAGTGCTGGTGGCACCCGGAATGAAAAGGAGGAAGCATTTGGTACTTTTCATCACAGTGAATGCAGGCTTCATAAGCTGAACAGAATTATAATGTTCAGCTAGATTTACATTACGTAGATATAGTACTCTTAGGCCAGAAATATTGTTCAATAAATCCTTTGGCTCAACTGTGGTGCTTCCGAATAACATTAATGTTCTCAGTGAGGCTTGTTTTTGCAAAGCATCCCCCTCTACTGGCCTGCTTGAGATTGATAGGCGACGGAGTTTTGAAGTACCAATAGTTCTCCTGACATTCTGACCCTGACTAATATCTGAAAATGCCTAGCTGCCAACCAACAACTAGTTCTTCAGATAACTATATCCAGTCCGAAAACTGAAAATGCAACATCAAAGACTTCAGAGCTTCCGGTATTATATAGAAGAAAACAAAGAAGCACTAAAAAGTTAGCGTTTCGTACATACCATGACGAAAAGCAATTTGGTGGATGGAATAGATATGTGGTGGCCTCGTGGGCTTGTAGTCTGAACTCTGAAGCTTCCTAGATATTCCCTTTGGAATACTCCTGCATTCTCTCACGTGTTTTTCCTTGATGATCTATTGCTCTGCCAAGTTATCGTCCTCTTCATCTTGGATGCAAGTAAAAAAGTAAGAGCAGGAACAGATAAAGGAGTTCAGAGTTGGCAAAAAAAATCCTAATAAGTACATGTTCAAACTCAACAGAACAAGTGGAAGGAAACATGCAAGATAAACCCAAACGAAGCCATGTACCTGTGGACTCGCCCATGTCTGCCTCGAAGGAATACGGCTCCTTGGTGTAGTAGATGTGCCGGTCGACCTTATCTTCTTCTGATTTCCATCCAATTGCCTTTAGTTGCTGGACGTGTTGGACCTTTTCCCACTCGGTGGATTCATCTTGCAGTGCTATCAGTTTGAGCAGTTCTAGGCTGCAATCCACACGCAACTTATTTAGCTTTGCCTCTCGTAAGTATTCTGGGAGTGCTTCAGCATCCAAATCCCACCACTCTAGGCTTCGAAGGGATGGCAGACCGTCCAGTTCCTTTAATGCTCGACAATTGCTAATGCGAATCCATTGCAAGCTTGGGTTGTTGCTGATCCTCTCCAGCCTTGGGTTGCCATATGACAAGAGCTCGACTAGTGAAGGGAAGTTCTCTACAGAGACCAAGTGCTGGATATTTCTCAGCTCCATCCCCCTCAATCGGCATGCGTGGTGTGCAAGTCCTGTGGGAAGACGGTGCAGTTTACAGCCGTCAATCCTAAGGAGCTCTAGAGCAGGCATCGCTGGACGTGCTGCTCCCACTCCCACTCTGTCCATCCCAGCATGCCCACAAAACCCATTTTTACCAGCTTGGGAAAAGCAACACCGGCACCACGCGAAGTATGATGAGTCTGCCTCCTATCGTTCCGTGTCTCTGCTAGCACTGGTACCTTGCCCTTGCCATCACCTTCACCGCCCAAGGAGGGGTCGAGGAACTCCTGCCCAATACACTGGACAGAAGGAGCACGCTCGACCCAAAAATAATCAAGAAAGGGGAGCTGGCCCAGTCCACTAGGCAGTTGCGTGCAGCATGCGTAGTCCTCTACCGCCAACCGCCTTAAGCTCCCAAAGGCTGACATGGTTCTCATCCACTGCGGCAGCCCACGTGCAAAGTAGCCTTCGATATCAAGTGCTTCTATGCAAGTCGGAGGACAGAGATTAGCCAACACATCCTCGATTCTCACGTGCTCCTCCTCGCTGATGTCTCCTTCGACCTCCCCGTTCTCTCCGAGCCGGCTGGTAAATACCAACTGTAAGACTGTCAACTCATGTTTACTGCTAAGCATTGCTTTAGCAGCCATAGAACCAGAAGGTGCCTTCTTCAGACCTGCTATATCAAGTCGTTTGAGCTTTGACAGAGGTCCTAGTTCTTCCAAGCTGCACCAGCCATCTGCGCTATCATCTGAATGTGTTGGAAACCCCCGCATGATGACCAAATATTCTAGCTTTCCGAAGCCACGAGGAACCGAGGTAATTGCCGTACCTCTAAAGTTGAGTGACCTCAGCTTCCGCAGCTTCAGGATACTGTTAGGGAGTTGAGAAATATTTGTACATCCACAAAGGTCAATGGCCTGTAGAAATTTTAGGTCTCCTATTCCTTTAGGGATCGTGGTTATTCCTGTGCGAGAAAGACACAAGTATCTTAAATGCTTGAGGTGGCGTATGGAGTCTGGCAGCTCAACTAGATTTACACCATCTAGATATAGTACTCTTAGGCAGAAAAGGTTGTTCAATAAATCCTTCAGCTCAACCGTGGTGCTTCCAAATAACATTAATGTTCTAACAGAAGCATGCTTTTGCAAAGTGTCCTGCCCTACTTCCTTGTTTGAGATAGATAGGTGACGAAGCTTTGGAGCACTAAGAGTTCTATTGACAACCTGCCCCTCGCTAATAAGTACTCCTTCGTCTTTCATTATGTATTGAGCAAAGGAACGGACCACATCATGCATGAGGCATGCAGATAGACCATAGGCTTCTTTGTCTGGTTCTAAAAGGTTTCTTGAAATCAATTCTATGTAGCATTCTCTCCCCAAATCTTCTAGGGCCTTTGAGCTTGAGATCGTTTTGTTATGTATGTGACCTTCTGCGATCCAAAGCTCGACTATATCTCCCCGTCTAATTAATTCATCTTTAGGGAAAAGTGAACAATACACAAAACACTGCTTCAAGTGTGAAGGCAAGTCTTCATAGCTCAAATAGACAGCTTTGTTAATATCTTCATCGATTCCTGTTACCGACCAAGTGTCGTGGCTACTGACATCCATCCAAGCATCTCTTGTTCTATTTTTGCGGCGCAGGACTCCTCCAAGGACCTTAATTGCTAAGGGCAAGCAGTCACATCTTTCCACAATTTTCATTCCAATACCCTTCAGTCTACCAACATCGGCTTGATCACTCTCATTCAAAACTACCTATTCGGAAAAGAAAATGAAGCATGCGTGAGAGAGAAAAGTGGTACTATAATTGGAAAGCTCCCATGTATTATGTATATAGGAAGTATATATTTTGTTTCCTAACATATTGGATTCTCTTCTGTGGCAATAACTTGGGCAGAGGTTGTAGTGGAAAAGAGAACATGAAGTGGGTGCACTAAAGCAACCAAAGAAAACTTCCCTTGAAACATGTTCAATTAAATGTACCCTTGAGACACGTTTTGGTAGGTTGAGAGCAAATTTGAGTAGAAAAAAGCTTCATACGAAAAAAATGTTACATTCTGCTTTTGCATAATCAGATACCCACAAGAGAAATGATGAGGAATTGGCGCTCATGGACGTGAATGTAGAAACAGTAAGAAGTTTGATGCATGTGTGCTGAAACAGTTATATATATTTTGATTGCGAGTCTAACACCATCAGCTTTACCCCTTTTTTGATGGAACACCGGGGGGGGGGGGGGACGAATAGTCCCCACCTGAATTGATTTACCACAGATTCCGGCAAGCCGGTAATGGAGGGTGCATCGCACCAATTACATGGTCGACCTTGTAGGTCCAGAGATACAAAGATAAGAAAAACAGCTCGCAAACACCTCAAAGACTAGGCACGACACAACCGAAAGACAACTACTGATCATCGAGAGGTGCCACCACCGAACAACATACTTGCCGATTACGCCATGGCCATTGCACCTCATGCCACCCCTCGTAGCTACGCCGTCCCGCTGCTGCCCCCCATCTGAGGACCCAGCAGAATGGGGACTAAAGGCAGCTAGTGATACGCAGGCCAAAGCTCACCGGAAACGGTGACCTTCCTTGAAGCTGATAGTGACACCTACAGCACATCCGGGCTCCACGTACCTCACCCAACGCCGCCCAAGGGGAGGAATCCTTGAGGGGGAATGACAGAAGAGGTGGAAACACCACCTGGCATTTGATTTCCTGGCACCACCAACAAGAAGAACGTCGACGAAGCAGAGGCGCCAATGGAGACACCCGTTGAGTCACAACAGTAGCCATCCACTTGTGCCCGCCTCACCCAAGAAGAGTAGGGAGGGGGGAAAGTTAGGGCGGGCGGTCTTGCGTCAACGCCTCCAGGGAGGAAAGTGGCGCCCGAGGGCGTCACCGGAGACAGCACCGGCACAATGTCAGGCTAGGATTTCTCCTGACCAAGACCCGCCCCAACCAGGACAAACATGGCCGCACCAGCTTGTAGATGGGAATGCCTCGAAGCAACGCCTCCATGGAGGAAGAACGACACCTGATGATGTCATCGTTGTCGGCACCGGCGCAGTGCCGGGCTAGGATTTCTCCTGGCAATTTTCCGGCCCACCGGCCATGGCGTACCCGCCATGGGGGGTGAGCAGCACCCACACGCACAAGCTCCAGTGTTTAGAGCCTTTGTCCGGCCACCGGCGGACATGAGCCACAGAGGCAGCACCTCGCAGCTCGTTCGGCTCGCTCGATGTAGACGACGCGAGGGTGCTGCCCCCACGCCGCAGCCCCTGCCGAGCCGTCCCTGGTCCCCATCGCACAGGCCGTCGCTCATTGAGGAGGAGCCGGCCCCTGCGTCGAGTTCCAGGGGGCGCTCCACAACCGGTGTGGTGGGACCAGGTCCGACCAAGGAGGTGTCGGATTCGGCGGCCACTGACCGTGGAGGAGTTGGGGAGACGCCGCCGCAGCCATGGCTCCAAGCAGATCCGGGGGCGGACCGCACAGATCCGGCGACTGGCCGCACAGATCGGGCAAGAGGGAGCGGATCGAGCCATGGCAGGACCACCGTGATGCAGACCATGGCTGATGCTTGAGGTAGATAGCAGGAGGGGCAAGGGACGAGAGCCACCCGGCCGCCGCTTTCCCCGAGCTCGCGCGGACTTCCGGCGAAACTCTCTGGCGGGGCCGAGGGGAAAGGACGGGGGGAGAGTCGCCGGCGCTGTGGCGGCGGCGGTTCCGCCCGAGTCGCCCCGAGGGCGACTCGGGGGAGGGGGGGGGGGTAACAGATTAACCTCTGATGGGCTTTTGAAAATCCTTTACCCCTTTTTTCAATCAGCATGAACGCTTTGTTCATCGTGTTTGCATGCTAAGGAAGCACTAAAATATATCCTCTTGTCAAAATAATAAACGTTTTGGACACAGCACATCCTCTAATATATATGCCTACAATTTGGTCAGTTAATTATGTTGTATTTATGAAATTCAATAATTTATAAGGTTATCCAAGTTGTTAAAGATACGCGTAAAAAATAAATATTGTGAAAGTAACTGGTAGCCAAAGTTGCAAATATAAAATAAAAAAACTGTTAGCCAAAGTATAGTAGTTTTGATCAGATCATAGTGACCAGACTAGATGGAAGATAGCATTTATTTATTGGCTGGGGCTTACACATGATATTATGAAATGATATTCGCAGGTTTGCAGCTATCCAATCTCTTCGATGCCATACTAGCTAGGGTAAGAACGAACAGGCAAAATGCATGTGCCATCGGCTCTCAACTATATTAATCAATGGGCAATTGGGCATATACAACGGCATTTTCTCCAAAACTAGATAAATGTTGCCAATGGGAGTAGGTTATGTTGATCTTGATGTATGTGTGTACCGGTGAATCTATGCTTTTCTTATAATTAATTATTGTGTTCAACAGTAACTGAATTATACAAATTCAAAAAAATATTCCACAAATAATTACTGTAACTGTAATAAATAAAAATGTTAACACTGACCTGGTTCTTTAGCAAAACCCAAGCATCTTCCTTATGTAGCTTGTCAACTCGATGGAGATGTTGAGCTTTCATCCCACGAGCAACTCCTTCGTTTCTTGTGGTCACCAAGACTCGACTGCCTGAAGCACCCTGACTGAGTGGCGCTCTAAGCAGCTCATACCATACATTTTCGCTCCAGACATCATCCATCACCAACAAAAACTTCTTCTTTTGCCGGATTGTGTCCTTCAAAGCACGCTCGAGCAAGCCCTTGTTTCCAGCATAGACTTCATGTTTGGCACCAAAAGAAGCTAGAAGACTCTGTAGGAGACTGATCTCATTGAAATCCTGGTTGATGCTCAACCAGATCCTTTCCTCGAAGTTTTCCTCCACCGTACTATCAGCAAACACCATCCTAGCGAGGGTGGTTTTTCCTATCCCACCCATGCCTGTGATAGCAACAGCAACAACCACACCGTTGTCCTTGAATCCTTCATGAGCATCCACCTTCTTGGTGAGGAGATCAACGATTTCCTTCGTATCCTCCTCAATCTTCTCACCGACAACATCAGACTTGATAATAACCGATCCAGTCTCGCTGGTCAAAGAATTGGCATCTTTATTGGTGGAATAAGCAGAAGAGTTAATTGCTTGTGTGATGAATCCAAAGCGGGAGCTCCTCCTCTCGAGGTCCACCAATCGTTGGTTGAGCGCCTGTATCTTCCTCCCAACCTCATGTGCAACCAAGGGATTGCGGAAGCAAATGAATATCTTCGTAAGGTCCCAGCACCCTGAAGTGGTTTTCCGAGCAGGAGCTGATGACGAGGGATCTTCTCCGCCCTCCATGATCTGGCAGTGGTCAAGGATGTCATCGGCGTCGTACATGACATCCTTGAGCTCCCTCACCCACCGCTCCACGGCCGAGTCGCGGATGCGCCTCCTCTCGGCGTCCCCAAGGATGACACTCAGGTCGCCGAGCGTGGTCTCGAGCTTGGTGATCTCGCCCGGCACGCCCAGCAGCATCTCCATCTCCTCCTTCGCCATGCCCGCTAGGATGCTCACCAGCTTGGACGCGAACGCGTCCAGCACCGCCGCCATGAGCAGGGAACCACGGGTAGCAGGAGCAAAAGGAGAGGAGGAGCAGGTTTCAGAAATGTGTGTCTACACTGCGCAGATGCTCGGGTAAATGTTTTGCATATGAGGGCATGACCGGTGGTGGAGTGGATCCAAGATTAGGAACCAGGCATATGAATTAATTATGAGACTGACAGCGAGAACGCATAGAGCTACAAGAGCACGTTAAGTATATATATTATATTTTTTTTGGTGGGTGTGGTGTGGCTCCCAATTCGACGTCTATATACAGGGCGGGTGTCTAGTGTCTACTGTCCTGCCCCTAATTATATACGCAGGCTTTGTTTTGTTTTCTGTACACCGTGACAGTGATGCAAAAGAGTTAATGATGGCCTGTTGTGCTCAGGATGTGCGCCACGAGGCCCACGGGAGCACCCGGACGAGGCGCCCCGCGATGACCGATGGTGAGTTCGGCTTCGGCTCCATGTACGCCACCACAGCTCCATGCCTGGGCTCGCCTCGAGCCGTAGTTGCCAAGGTCGCTCTTTGCGTGCCTCCCAGGGCGAAGCGGTGCATATTAATATAATTACGTAGAAATTTGCTAATTTTACTTATTACAATAAGATTTTTATAAGAGAATTTATTTTTTTGTGGGCGAGGACCGCGTCGGCACGTCCTGTGCTACTTATGCGCTCCCTGGTCGATTCTTCGTGCCTGGGGCAGCTGCTCCCCGCATTCCCCACGTACGTCGCCGCCCTCACACTACTACAGAAACCCTCATAGGCGGCCAGGCATCACCGCCGGTTTACTCCCAGGCGGCAGTGATGCACCTTCACCGCCGGCCCGGGAGTAGGTGGCGCCGGGAATCGGCTGGAGCCGTTGGGGCCGGCGGTGAAGGTGGCTATCACCGCCGGCCGGTGGCTAAAACCGGCGGTGATGCCTCGGCTCCCCTTCACCACCGGCCGTGAAGGCGAACCGGCGGAGAATCCCCCCTATCACCGCCGGTTAGTGGATTGGGCCGGCGGTGATAGGGTCCCCTGTAAAAACCCCCACCCCCTCTTCTTCTACCCGCGGCCTCCCTCATTTCTACCCCTTTCCTCTTCGTTTCTTCACCATTTTGGCACCCCAATTTCGCCCAAGATGGCATAGAGGCTCCAATTTGTCTCCATTACTTTGTTCTATGGTACATGACTCCCATCCACTACGATTCCCAACTCGTTTTGTCCGCTAGATTTGTGGTTTGAGGTGATGAGATGAAATGGGCTAATTTTGTAAATTTTTGTGTAGATTTTGACTCCATTGGTGATAATAAGAGTTCATTGGTGAAGAAACTGCGCGTGAAGATCATTGGTGAGTAGTGCAGTGTGTGCCCAAGGTAA
This sequence comes from Alloteropsis semialata, assembly GCA_004135705.1. Taxonomy (NCBI): domain Eukaryota; kingdom Viridiplantae; phylum Streptophyta; class Magnoliopsida; order Poales; family Poaceae; genus Alloteropsis; species Alloteropsis semialata. The sequence goes on from CM014278.1 coordinate 54,591,262, forward strand.
CTTATTCACATTTCCGAAAAGAAGAAGCTCATCTCAGTTAGACATTTCCATTCATGATGAGCATAATAATAATAAGAAAGATGGAAATTTTGAATCCCAACAAGCAATTCCTAACACAAACAAACTTAGGATCTCGAAAAAAGCAAACTTAGGAAACAGTGACATGCACACTCTGTTTCAAAAACTTTTTGTACACGTACCTAGGAGACGAGAAAGTTGCATCCTCAGGCTTTTGTTTTCCCAATATTTTGGCATCCTTGCATGATCCCACTGTTTTTTAGATAGATCAATAATACATAATCCTATAGTAGGAACATAAATAGTTCAATTATATAAAACAGATCAATAAACCCATGATCCAATGTGAAAAAATTATTTTAGGAAACTCATTTTAAAAGAGCTATAGTATTAGCTAATCTAGTAGATTTGATGCCGTAACAAATGAAAACTGCTTATATTTTTTCTTTTCTATGTACGTGTGCTAGAAAAATATATTACGAAATAGATGTTGTATCCATGAGTCACATCTTAGCTATAGATTACTGTTCACTATTGCTCTCAACTATAGTTTCATTCGATTTAACACAGCTAGCCATAGGTCTCTAACGGTTCTCACTTTTGAAATCATACATTATTATGTTTTAATCTAATTCAATTTTTGGAACCATGTGTGACATGTTACTGTGGATGGTTTTTTTATAATACTAAACATAGTCTACCAAAGTATAGCAATGTACCTAATAACATTGCCACACATTTTATTTTGTGAAGATATACCTAAACTTGTAAAACAAACTAGCTACAGAATATGTTCAAAATCATGTTCAAAACCAGATAACAACTTATAGCACAAAAGACTGTCAAATTTGATGGAATTGGTGCAACTAATGAAATTGTTTTTTGTAAACTACATGTTTCATTGAAATTGAAAAGAATTGCAAATAATTTTGAATGAATATTAAAATTCCTGATATTATGTGTCATTTGTCGCAGATGGATCGATATCGCAATTGGATGTACCAACGGACTCAAGAAGGCATATTTGTGACGGGCGTAGATATTTTTATCACGACTGCTAGGGCCCACATCTCAACCAATGCAGCGGCTCAAGGGTACATATACTGCCCATGCAGGGATTGCAAGAACCTGAAGCAGTTCCAGAATGCCGAGCAGATCCGTTGCCATCTGCTATGCAGGGGTTTCATGCAGAACTACCAGATTTGGAATAAGCACGGGGAGCATGGTGAGAACTTACCTGAGGACCCCTCAGTACAATCTGTGCGGCGGAGCGCCGGTAGCACCCAACCGGCAGGCCAGCATGAAACCGTGCTGGAGGAAGACACTACGCATCCAACGGGTGATGACTCTGTGTTGCCAGAGCACGATGTTGGTCATGAGGGCACCTTAGCAGATGAGGATGCGTTTGATGCCCTGGACCAGATGATGCGTGATGTTGAGCCCGAAAACCTCGATGACCGCGAACTGAAGAAGCTAGACTCATGGTTTCCGTGTG
>CM014278.1:54593774-54634797 GCA_004135705.1 Alloteropsis semialata
GAAGGCCCGCCGTCAGCCGTCCGCCGCCGTCGCCGCCACGTCGGCGTGACGTCAGCAAACGACGGCGCGCCGTCCGCCGGGCCGTTACGTGCAAAGTTTGCCGAGTGTGGGCCCAGGCACTCGGCGAAACCTTTGCCGAGTGCCCGAGATAATACACTCGGCAAAGAGCGCCTTTGCCGACTGGAGCTGTGCCGAGTGCTCTTTGCCGAGTGTAACACTCGGCAAAAGCTTCGCCGAGTGTATTGTGCCCTTTGCCGAGTGTTTCAGACACTCGGCAAATACGGGGTTTCCCGTAGTGAACCTTTTTGGATGTACAAATATTTCTCAACTCCCTAACAGTATCCTAAAGCTGCGGAAACTGAGGTCACTCAACTTTAAAGATACGGCGATCACCTCGGTTCCTCGTGGCTTCGGAAAGCTAGAAGATTTGGTCAGCATGTGGGGGTTTCCATCACACTCAGATGGTAGCGCAGATGGCTGGTGCAGCTTGGAAGAACTAGGACCTCTGTCAAAGCTCAAACTACTGCATATAACAGGTCTAGAGAAGACACCTTCCGGTTCTATGGCTACTAAAGCAATGCTTAGAAGTAAACATGAGTTGACAGTCTTACTGTTGGTATTTTCCAGCCGGCGCGGTGAGAACGGGGAGGTCGAAGCTGACATCAGCGAGGAGGAGCACGTGAGAATCGAGGATGTGCTGGCTAATCTCCGTCCTCCAACTTGCATAGAAAGACTTGAAATCAAAGGCTACTTTGCACGTGGGCTACCGCAGTGGATGAGAACCATGTCAGCCTTTGAGAGCTTAAGGCGGTTGGTGGTAGAGGACTACGCATGCTGCACGCAACTGCCTGATGGATTGGGCCAGCTCCCCTTTCTTGATTATTTTTGGGTCAAACGTGCTCCGTCCGTGCAGTGTATTGGGCATGAGTTCCTCCTCCGCCCCTCCTTGGGTGGTGAAGGTGATGGCAAGGACGAGGTACCAGTACTAGCAGAGACACGGAACGATAGGAGGCAGCCTCATCATACTTCGCGTGGCGCCGGTGTTGCTTTTCCCAAGCTGACAGAACTGGGTTTTGTGGGCATGCTGGGATGGACAGAGTGGGAGTGGGAGCGGCACGTCCCAGCGATGACTGCTCTAGAGGAGCTTAAAATTGCCGACTGTAAACTGCAATGTCTTCCCACAGGACTTGCATATCATGCATGCCGATTGACAGTGTTGGCCCTGAGAAACATCCAGCACTTGGTCTCTGTGGAGAACTTCCCTTCACTAGTCAAGCTCTGGTCATATGACAACCCAATGCTGGAGAGGATCAGCAACAATCAAAACTTGCAATGGATTCACATTAGCAGGTGCCGAGCATTAAAGGAACTGGACGGTCTGCCATCCCTTCGAAGCCTGGAGTGGTGGGATTTGAGAGCTGAAGCACTCCCTGAATACCTGCGAGAGGCACAACTAAATAAACTGCGTGTGGATTGCAGCCCACAACTGCTCAAATCGATAGCACTGCAAGATGAATCCACCGAGTGGGAAAAGATCCAACACGTCCAGCAACTAAAGGCAACTGGTTGGAAATCACAAGAAGATAAGGTCAACCCGCACATCCACTACACCAAGGAGCCGTATTCCTTCGAGGCAGACATGGGCGAGTCCACAGGTACATGGCTTCGTCGTTTGGGTTTATCTTGCACGTTTCCTTCCACTTGTTCTGTTCAGTTTGAACATGTACTTATTAGGATATTTTTGCCAACTCTGAACTCGTTTTTCTGTTCCTGCTCTTACTGTTTTACTTGCATCCAATATGAAGAGGACGATAACTTGGCAGAGCAGTAGATCATCAAGGAAAAACACGTTAGAGAATGGAGGAGTATCCCAAAGGGAAGATCTAGGCAGCTTCAGAGTTCAGAATACTGCTACAAGCCCACGAGGCCACGACACATATATTCCATCCACCAAATTGCTTTTCGTCATGGTATGTACAAAACGCTAACTTTTTAGTGCTTCTTTGTTTTCTTCTATATAATACCAGAAGCTCTGAAGTCTTTGATGTTGCATTTTCAGTTTTCAGACTGGATATAGTTATCTGAAGAACTAGTTGTTGGTTGGCAGCTAGGCATTTTCAGTTATTAGAGGGTCAGGATGTCAGGAGAACTATTGGTACTTCAAAACTCCGTCGCCTATCAATCTCAAGCAGGCCAGTAGAGGGGGATGCTTTGCAAAAACAAGCCTCACTGAGAACGTTAATGCTATTCAGAAGCACCACAGTTGAGCCAAAGTATTTATTGAACAATATTTCTGGCCTAAGAGTAATATATCTACGTAATGTAAATCTAGCTGAACATTATAATTCTGTTCAGCTTATGAAGCCTGCATTCACTGTGATGAAAAGTACCAAATGCTTCCTCCTTTTTATTCCGGGTGCCACCAGCACTAAGGATCAGCTGACAGCAGTAATTGCTGCAGAGGTTCATGTATTGCATTTGGACCAGGTAATGTATTCAGTAGAAACTAAAATCTGACTATTGAGCACACTAATATCAAGAGGAAAAAAGCACGGGTATGTTAGTTTAGTAAAAACGGTAAACTTCACTGCAGTGGACTGTTGTCAACACTTACGATATAGTTTCCAAAAATTGGAAGGCAAAAAGTAGTTTGAAACATAAGCACGAGAACGCAATTGTATATTTCTTTTATTTGGTAGGAAAAACCATAAATTTCCATGACAAAGCTGTCATATTCCAATTTTTCTGGTATCTGGTTGTAAGATGTGCCTTATAAATACCTGTTATGAGATATATTATATACTGACAGTTTGAAGGGTTGTTGTCCAGCTGCTTGCATGACCTTGGGATTTGACTGAGTCAGTTAAATACTTCATTACCACTGTTGTCAACAGAAATGACCTGGTGCCATCTTTTGGCAAAGCTTCAGCCACCATCCTTCGCACAGAGGTATCTCATAGCTACTAAGTTTCAAGTATTGACTTCAACTCTGAATCATATTTTTCCTTTAGTAACCTCATTTATTTTTGTAATTGTCGTAAATTCCTCTGCAGGTTATGGTATCATCATGTGCTCCAGAGCTCCAAGAACAAATCCAGCAAACAAGAATCTTAGGGATTGGTAAACAGCTCCATGAATTTCATGCGATCCGACCGGAAACAATTCCTCTGTAGTACTGCAGAGCGACTCATTGTCACCGACCAGTGGGCCTGGATGCAATTGGACCCACATGTAAGTGGCACGAGTCACTCTGCAGAACTGCAGAGAAGACTCACCCAGTCCGATATTCACTTGTTACCCAATCTAGGGTCCAAGCTTGCTGATGTCACTATGCTTTTATCTGACATGACTATGGTGAAGGCCATGTTTTTTTTAAACAAATTATTGTATCAACTGATGCAGTTAGTTGCCATAAGACATTTTTGTTTGCTTTGGTTTGTAACGTGCCGAGTTGATTCATCATGCCATCCCAGGATGAGTTCAACCTTTCAGCAGATGCGCGTGACGCTGTGCAGAAGCACTCTGCATTGTCGTTGTCTGTTGCTGCAAATAGGCAGACTCTGGAGTCTTTGGTGAACACCACTCAGGGCATGGGCATTCCGGCACTGATATCCGCCTATGCAGGAGCTGACCAAAACACTGGCAAGCCAACAACTGCAGCCTGCAGGAGAACTGGCCTCACGGTCTCCTAAAGAACCCAACTGCCCAAGATCAGATGCTGTGGAAACTGACCAGGAGGTGAAAGCAACAGATAAAGAACACATGGAGCAGCTCCTGAAATCGTTGCGATTGTCACCAATGCCCTGTCACCCTCCCCAGCTGTAACATCCTGGAAGAATCATGCACATGGTTGTGATGCCATCACCAGAAGAGCCGAGCACCGGCAAGCAGCGTGACCAGGACAAGGTGGTTGCCATCTACCAGATGCTGTGCATCATGTACGGCAAGATCATTATATACAGAGGTACATTGAGACGATGGAGATGCTTAACAACAAGCTCGCAGAGGATGTTGGCCATGGCGCTGATGACCAACTGGGCTAACTGAACCCAAAAAACAAGGAAGAAGACTGGTAGGCATGGTAGAAATTGTTTATGAATTTATGGGGTGAGAGTAGAACCTAGATTAGTGGCATAGTGTATCTGAGATATCAGCTTGTTTTTAGAGTTCAGATGTATCGGCTTCATTGCTGAGATTTGCAGGAATACTGTGTTATTTTTGGCTGTGTAGCAGACTAGCAGTATTGCAGGATGTGTATGAATAGACTTGTCTGAATGACTGAATGCTTGGGCAAAGTTCTGACTTCCGAAATGATTCAGTAAAACAGGATTCCTGAACTTGGGAATGCTTTGGTTGTGTCACTGCCAATGATTCCTCTTCCAGAATAGGTATGATCACGCATTCATTTAAATTGTGTCTCCTGACTATCAAACCATCACCTGGATCCTCTGAAAGGTAGGAAATCACCTGCTAGTTTCAGAGCTGAAGATTCAGCAGTGCGGCATCCTGTGAACACAAGAATCCTCGGCACAGGATCAGCCGCCGGACCCCAGAAGCCGGCGAGAAAATGCATCGCGGCACACCGGAAGGATGATAGCCACTACGGCCCCAGTGACAGCTACCAGTGCCATCGCCTGTGCTGTCGCGGCCCGAGAGGAGACCAAGGCCGAGCTGCCACGCCCAACCCCGGAGGACGCGGCGAACGGGCGACGGCGCGTAGCTGCGGGAGAAGATGGGTGCTAGGATTTGAGTGGGCTGCTGATGGAGATGCGGAGTTGCAGCGTACGGCGGGTGGAGGGTGGGGACTGGGGAACACGGCGACGGCGGCCGGCGTACGGGCGGGAGGAGGAGCTCCTTATCCGAAGTTCCGAACCAGGGATAATTTTGTAAATATTCGGATCGTGATTAATAATTGTGACCAAACCAGACGCACTTTATAAAATGTCGAGGCTATATGAAAAATATTCGGATCACGACTAATGGCGATCTAATCTACTGCTCTTTCTTTTTTAAATATATGACACTTTTGACTTTTTATTTTAACTTTGACTAATAATATTTTATTAGTTAGTTTGTTAAATAAAGTGAAATGGATATCAATATATCTAATATCAATAATACTTTAGATTTAACTCATAGACCTATGTTTTTATATAAATATTTATAGAAAAGACGAATAGTCAAACAAAGAAAAAAGTCAATGCTGTCATATATTTAAGAACGGAGGCAGTAGATGCGTGGTAAAATTTAGGGGGCTAAATATTCGGAAGTCGCAATTATTAATTGCGATTCATATCAGGATCCGTTTGTAAATTACAGGGGCTATTTGCTAATATTTTGATCGCGATTATTGATCTCGATCCAATCAAGAAGGCTATTTGCAAATACTTGGATCACGATTCTCTTCTGTCCCGGCGGGGTTGGCCGCGCTGCCGCCGGCGATCTCCGGTAGTCCCTCCACCGTGCTTCCTGCCGCTCCCTTCCGTCGAGTTCCTCTGGTCCTCTCGGGCGCAGATGCCGCCTCTGTCCAAGCCACGCTACGGATAACGGATCAAGCTCGCCGCCGCCACGTCCAAGCTTTGCCCGTGCCTCATCGTCGCTGGCTGCGACTCCGAAGCTAGGGAACAGAAATGAAATCACCAGCTCCACCCGCCTGTGTTCGCCATCGTTAATCCTCCCCTTCTCGCCTGGCGCCGACAGTCTCAGACACCGGACGACGGTGAGCCCGGCGCGGCGGCGCCAACCACACACGCTGGCCGGACATACGCGCAGCAACCGATGCTGCAGTGCAGAGGTGAACAGCGACATCTGAAGCTCTTCAGAAGCAGCTGAAAAGATCACACCTTTCTCTTCAGAAGGCAACCGGCCCCAAAAGGGGTAAACTCTGAATTCAGCTGCAGATGGTCTTTCAATGTTTTGGCCAGAAATGCCAGTAACGGAGACAAGTTTCAACATGGAGAGTCATCAACCCACCATAATGGCGAAACTACACACTGAATTCAGCTGGGTGCTGAGATAGCATTCTTGTGTTTTAGAGCTCTTTACAGTGCCCTATACTACTCAAAAGATGGACCAGTATGGAATAAAAAAGGACCAATATGAAAGGATCGGACGGCTCAGAATTTTTGTATACTGGTGAAAACTTGACCTGTGGTATAGCGGTATAGGTGGGTAGTATACTCTAGTATGGGTATTTAGGGAAAAAATTATAATTGGCACAAATGTAATTTTTTGAAGAAATTTTATTTGCACAAATATAATATTATTAAAAATATCGTAATGGCACAAATGTAAATATTTTTTAACAATCTATGTCAAGACATCAATATGGTTCGAACCTAGGACGGAGAAAGGGGAAAAATTTTCTCAATAGAAGAAGATTACTAGAATGCCCTTTCTCTATACTATATACTACTGAGTAGTAGTATAGGACACTGTAAAAGAGCTCTGTGTTTTATGAGAACAAATGTGGCGTAGAACCGCCTACTCGTCACCGATCCTCTGAACATCAGAACTTCGGAAGGAGCCCAGAGCTGATTGGAACGGACGTGCGAGCTCTAACAAGGACAGAACAACGGCATTTGCTCGAGGGATCTTACCTCCCCAGATGACAATTATACAGACGTCAGCATCTCGTGACAACTGACAAAATCAGTTCTTGTTATGGAGTATACACTACATTGATCTGTCCTGTCGATGCGGGACTATATATGGCAAGTAAAAGACGACAGGTTACTACCAGAACTCTGCGGGAAACAGATATATATATATATATATATATATATATATATATATATATATATATATATATATATTATATATATATATATATATATATATATATATAATATATATATATATATATATATATATATATATATATTATATATATATATATATATATACTGAACTCTGGGCATATGGGTTCATCACACTGTGTACGACTGCTGGATGGTGTCGATGTCCAGGCCCTTGAGCTTCACAACCGACTCCACATGCCCCTTCAGCGTGTGAAGCTCCCTCAGCCTGCAGAGCAGCATCAACCAGCCAATGGTCAGCTTACAGCAAAATCAACATTATACATGTAGTGCATATTGCCATTCTGTGAGATTTTCTAAGGGGAGAAAGATGGAAGCACGCCCACGGGTAAACATAGACTTGGATGTGAATGGGGATAGTGAGAGCTATGAGAGCATGGAAAGCACTCGCGCGAGGGGGCAGCGTGATAGCAGATTTGATATTACCTTGCAATCTGTTGGCGCTAAAACGCGCCACGCCAAACACTCACACGCGCGGAATCGCAGAACACAGACCTGGCTGCGTAGAAACCGGTAAAACCGGTTTGGAAAACCGGTGAAACCGGTTTGCTAGGGTTTCCTGCGAAGACCAACGAACGCTCACCCGGGAGGGACCCCGTCAGGGTGTGCACACCTTGGGTTGTCCTAGGCTCGGCAGGCCAGCTAGGACGCCCTCAAACGCCGTAGAGACGAGGGAGGAACAGCAACTAGGATTTGGAAAAGCTAGGGTTTGAGAAACATAAAGTAGAGACAAAAAGTAAAGACAAATAAAAGATAAATTGTGTTTGATCGATTGGATAATACTCAATCGGCCGCAACCCTTTATATTTATAGGGTAGGGAGGTTTTGCCCCGCAAGAAAAGTCCAATTATAGTTCGGATCTATAAAAAGAGTCCAATCCTATTACAACTCAGGGAAAACCGGTTCCACCGGTCTCAAATCCGGTTCCACCGGTTTACATTGTCAGATGCGTCACAGTGAATAAAACCGGTTCCACCAGTCCTTAATTCCGGTTCCACCGGTTTCCCTGCAGAACTTATTCCTTGCCAATTTTGATCGCCAACATATGCCCCCCTGTTTTCTAGTAAACTTGTGCACTAGAAAACACTTCTAAGATCAAAATTGTTCTCTGGACGATGTTAAACATATAAAGCATCGGCCATGTCATGGGTCTTACCTATGTTAAAGTTGAAGCAACTCGTTTTGGTCTCCACACCATCCTTGTAGGTGCCGCTGATTTTTGTTCAACTTCTGGCTCCATCGATTGCCTGCGCATTCTTTGTAATTTTCTCTTTTGAGTGCGAGTTAAGCCTGAGGGACGCCACCTCGGATGTATATACTTAGAATCTGATTTGCTGCTGTTCTCACACTGTTTAGGATTAGTACATGCATCCTTTTTAACCAGATTACCATCGTAAGCAATCGGTTGTTGCAAGACACCATAATTTGGATAAGAAATAATATGTGGCGGCATGTACATACTACCATAGTCACTAGGAGCATAATAACAAGGATATGACCAAGACAACGGCATATATGATCCACCAAAATAATATGGTGCAGCAGCATAATTACCTTGGTGTTGGTAAAATTTTTGTCTATCTTGATGTCTTGGTGTTGAATTTGCATCTCCAGTGTTATGTGATCGACTTATTTGCTTCTGGACAGCTCCCTTCTTCTTATACTTTTCCAAAAGCTCTTCGAAGGTCGGCCTTGCTTTCTTCTTTGAACCGCCAGAATCTTCAGGTGTAAACCGGTTATACCGGTTTGAGGAACCGGTTCCACCGGTTCTAACAGAACCAGCATCTTTGCTCTTGTTTTGCCCCCCGAGTGTCAAATTCTTTTTTGCAACTTGAGGGTCTTTTTTCAGCCACACCTTCTTGCTCCTTTTCTGTTCTGGTCGTGCTTCACCAATGATTACATTTTTTCCTTTTGTTGTATCGGCTTGATTCGGCCGGATCAACACTTTAGGATTCTGTAACTCAATGGTATTGACAGAAAAATTCTTAGGAAAAGGATCAGAATCAACTTTCATTTCATGCAAAGTCAAATAGCCTTCATTAAGGGCCGATTGAATTCGCCTACGAAATACATTACAATCATTAGTTGCATGTGAAAAAGAATTATGAAATTTACAATATGCACGTCGCTTCAACTCATCAAGCGGTGGTAAAGTATATGCACATCTGATGTATCCGTTTTTATGCAACTCATCAAATATCCTATCACATTTGGACACATCAAAAGTAAATTTCACTTCTTCTTGCCGATTTTTGTGGATCGGCTTAAGTGAAGGGCAACTATATGATTGAGACTTGCTTGGCCATGTAAATTCAGCAGCACAAACTTCTCCATTCTCATCGTCCAATGAATCATAGTTTAACATATGCATGTTAGGACGATCAGATTTTGGCCTAGCATCTTTACTTCGGCTTTCTTGAGCCAAAGCTTTTTGTAATACTTGGTTAATGGTAAGAAACTCATAGCCTTCTAATTTATCTTTGATATGAGATTTCAAACCTTTAAAAGCTAATTCGGCAAGATCTTTTTCAGAAATAATCAAACTATAACATCGGTTTTTTGTATCTCTAAATCTTCTAATATAATCAGCAACAGATTCATCATTCTTTTGCATAACCGATGTTAAGTGAGATAACCTCAATTTATTATCACCACTATAAAAGTATTCATGGAATTTATATTCTAATTGAGACCATGTATAAATAGAATTAGGAGATCATGCCGAAAACCATGAGAAAGCAACACCAGACAATGACAAAGGGAATAATCAAATTTTCAAATGATCAACGCTACCATGAATACCCATTTGTGCATTAAACTGGCTAATATGCTCCCATGTAGTCCTATTGTCTTCCCCAGTAAATTTGATAAATTCTGGCACTTTAAAACCTTGAGGATAAGGCATAGTATCAAAAACTGCAGGGTAAGGTTTCTGAGATACTAAAGTTTTATTCTTAACCTCTACGCCAAAAGTATCCTTAATCATAATAGCCAAATCTTTTTTATATTCTTTCATCAGACTCTGAATATAAATATCATTTGAGCTTTGTTGATCATTGTTATTTGGCACATGTTGTAGCATTTGGTTCGGTGATGCATGTAATGATTGTTGCAAATAACCTGAACTTTGAGAAGACATAGGATTTGTAGTATATGTCATTGGAGTACATGAAGGTACAGGACCAGAAACACCATTAATTCGGCCAGAATTAGCCTGAACAATTGGCATACTAGTTATGAGCTCTGGTGTTGTCTGATATGAAATAGCAGGATTAGAACCGGTACGACCGGTTCTTACAACCGGTTGGACCGGATTTTGGCCGTACTGTGTGATGGCGTTAAAACCGGTAGGACCGGTTACAGAAACCGGTTTCACTGGAATTGCCTGGCCAAATTGTCCCTGAGAATTCTGTCCTGTTAAATGATTCAACGGCATCCCATATTGTGGATCTTTGGGTGGTACTGCTGCCGATGAATTTTGAGGTACAATTGCATGCTGTGAAACACCTACTACATCAGAATTAATAGCATTACTAATTACGGTCGAAGGTTGTTTTCCTACGGATTTATCAGTCATGCCTTGAACAATCGTAAGAAGATTTTTTTGACCAGAAAGTAATAAGCCATTAATTTGATCAAGGGTAACAGGCACGGATGCAGCACTTACAGTGGGTGTTACCTCATCTTTTTCTTCTTCTTCTTCTGAAAGAACAACCACCTCCTTGTCCTTGGAGATAGCACCCTTTCGATCCTTGGAGAAGTGTGAGAGGAACCATTGTGCCTTGTCTTCAAGTTTCTTCTTGGCCCGTTCCATCTCCTCCTTTTCTTGCAGCAGGAGTTGTTCGAATAGATGACGATCCTCAGCCGATAGCTCATTAGCAGTCGGCCTTTGAATATTATCAGGATCAACTTCGCCTGGCTTCGGTAGATTTGACATGGTAGTAGATCCTTTTTTCCTGTTCCCCAGCGAAGTCGCCAAAAAGTGTGTTGACGCTAAAACGCGCCGCGCCAAACACTCACACGCGCGGAATCGCAAAACGCAGACCTGGCTGCGCAGAAACCGGTAAAACCGGTTTGGAAAACCGGTGAAACCGGTTTGCTAGGGTTTCCTGCGAAGACCAACGAACGCTCACCCGGGAGGGACCCCGTCAGGGTGTGCACACCTTGGGTTGTCCTAGGCTCGGCAGGCCAGCTAGGACGCCCTCAAACGCCGTAGAGACGAGGGAGGAACAGCAACTAGGGTTTGGAAAAGCTAGGGTTTGAGAAACATAAAGTAGAGACAAAAAGTAAAGACAAATAAAAGATAAATTATGTTTGATCGATTGGATGATATTCAATCGGCCGCAACCCTTTATATTTATAGGGTGGGGAGGTCTTGCCCTGCAAAGAAAGTCCAATTACAGTTCGGATCTATAAAAAGAGTCCAATCCTATTACAACTCAGTGAAAACCGGTTCCACCGGTCTCAAATCCGGTTCCACCGGTTTAAATTGTCAGATGCATCACAGTGAATAAAACCGGTTCCACCGGTCCTTAATTCCGGTTCCACCGGTTTCCCTGCAGAACTTATTCCTTGCCAATTTTGATCGCCAATACAATCTCAGCCCTCCGTTTTGCCTCTTCAGCCATTTGATTCAGCTCAGTCACCCTCTCAGGGAACAGCTTGGCATCTGGGGGCTGCAGTCCATGGAGCGTCCTCTGCGCATGTGCCCACTTGAGCTCCCTCTCTTCCTTGCCAAAGTCCTTCTTCCTTGTAAATGCAATCTGCAAAAAACAAGGAATTAGCCATAGATGCATGCAGTCAGACCAAATAAGTAATGTTCATGGAAACTCGGGATTGTATATTACTCTTTGCTCAATGACAAGATCCCATGCTTTCCCGCTCAGAGCATATCGGATGAGGAACTTGAGGATATCGAGTGGGAAGTAAAAGACGAGATTGTAGAGCCACACGACACCGGCCCAGCCCCATCCAATGCCTTTGATTGAAGTGAATCCCCAGTCAGCGTATACAGCTATCAATGTAGCTATCTGCATCCAAAGGGAACAACTTGGGTCAGTTGTACTTACTCCAGTAACTGAATTTTATCAAAGTAGTGCATAGCAAGAGTGTAGAGAGCATATCAGCTGTGCAACCAAGAAAGCAAACACTAGAAGAAAACCAGGGCGCTCAACAAATGACCAGCTGCGGGACCTTGTGACAAAGATGAGAGCCTGACTGATGGTGCTAACTTGGAGATATACAGCAGAGGCAAGTTTCTGGTAATCGTCTTGAGCTGTCTTCTCAAGGCTTTCGACATGAAAGGTCCTCTAAAATACCATTGAATAGTAAGTCAATTCATGTCCCAGAACCAATCACAAAACTCAATGCTGCAGTACTAGCTTCATAAACCATTTGTTATCAAAATGTTTGATAGAGATTGCCACAGCCATATAGGTTTTTGCAATGGAACAAAAAAAAGTGTTTTCTGGCATTTTTTATGATCCTTACAGGGAAAAATTTTGTCTTATATGCAGCCCAGAAGAAGATAACCGTCATCACTGCCAAGTATCCACCAAGCACAATTCCAGTAGTGAAAATCTCAGCCAGCTTCCAGCTGTCAGGGAGCGGAGAAGGTTTTACTCGATCCTTTGATATTGTCATTATGGTACCTGTTCATACCAGACAATGGTTGAGGTGAAGATTAGATGATTTTTACTAGTACACCACACTGCAATAGACAACAGGAATGAAGGGAACAAGAAAGGGATGTACCATCATTTAGAATTGCAATAATCAGGACCATAAATGGTGGGAAATCAAACTCCCATATGAGGGCAAGCAGCATAAACCCAAGCTGTTAAATATAGAGCAACCAAAGACATCAGTCTCAGATGATTCACACGATCTTAATGATCAAGATGATACCACATAAGTGACCATCAATTATAGTAGGGGAAATCATTCGCTGGAATCTAATTAAATGTGTGATTCTAACTTACTTGCAGCATAACATTAACAACTAATACAAGATTAAAAAACTTTAACAACCAAATTAGTACTCAAATAAATAAAGAAGGACATTTCACACATTTATGCGACAGCAAAATGTGGAAATAATGTAGTCAAAGGAGGGCCCATGAACTTGGGCGACTTCTAGCCCTAAAGACAAGTCAAGAAAACATACCACTATACGTATTGTAATCGAGACGGCATAGATCTGCAAACATGAAGGTGGTTCAGAAAAATAAAATGAACAATTTTCCTGAAAAGAAATATCAGTAGGTTTCCTTCTGACATACAGTGTAGTTCTTCATGCGCTGGAAAATTGCCCGGCTGGTAAGAACAGCGCTAATGATCACACTCAGGCCAGGTTCTGTTAGGACAATATCAGAAGCACTTCTGGCTGCATCAGTTGCATCAGCAACTGCTATGCCAATATCAGCTTTCTTTAGGGCTGGATCATCGTTTACTCCATCACCAGTCATTCCACATATGTGTTTTCGTGCTTGCAGACGTTTTACAATCTCATATTTGTGCTCTGGAAAAATGAAAAACAAACAGCTTACTCTGCTATCGTTCTTTCTTTTTTTTCTCCACTATCTACCCTTTGTTTTTTCCTGCTACTGAACTGAAACAAACCTGGGAATACACTAGCAAAACCATCAGCCTTCTCAATTAAATCATCAACTGGTAAAGCGGAAATAGACTCATCCTTGTTCTGTCCCAACAAAGCAGAGGAAGGGTACATGTTAGTACCCATTCCTAAGCGACGTCCTGTTTCCTTTCCAATTGCTAGCTGATCACCTGGAAATAAGAAAATAAGTTTGATCCAAATCATGATGGACGGACAAAATTATTAGAATAGGAGAATAAAGGTACAATATATATCCAATGAAACATCCACTACTATCGTCCATTTCAGTGTTCCAACTCCCTATTCACAGCATAACTAACAGAGAACAACAAATATTATAAGCATAGTTTAACTTGTAACCCCATTATTTATTTTTTTGAAAGCTATACAGCGGGGGTACCCCCGCTGTGGTAGGGTATATAAATATATATAAAAATATAAACTGTACAGGGACAAATGGGCACTCTAAACCCTATATGAAAATTGGTCAGTGGCAACCCTCTTTGGTAGATTGTGAAAACCTCTCCTCAAAACACATCAAAAGGTTCTAAATGTACGCCCGTAGAAGTTTTGAAAAATTCCTGCATGCTTGTGCAAGATCACCAAGCCTACACAGAAACTTTTGACAGACCACTCTGATCGGAATATTGGATGCCACAAATTCACATGTCTGCTAAAGGAAACCTAGACACACACGCAACCTTGACCCAGAAAGTAGGGATATTGTAAAACAAAATGATGCATTGCCACAATATCCCAATAGTGCCACCAAATATAGAAGAGATTTTTGCATGATAGTAAGTTAATAACTTCATCAGAGCCATGAATTTCTCATTGGCATATCACAGTTCTGTAGATCCATCCTGTCTGTCAAAAGCCAACATAGTAGATCAGGATCCCTATAACTCCAGTGCATCATCTTACAGAACAAATGGATCTATAATACCCTCTGACAAATGGCAAAATGCCAGTGCATAAAGGCTCATAACCCCCGAAATGTATCTAAATTCATGATTTTTGTCCTATATGCAAAAAGAATAGGGTAACATTGAAGGCATGGCATCTGTGTGGGTAACCGCATATACATCACCCATGTGGCGTGAGGTACATGGGGACTGTTTGTGAGTGCTGGCAAACAGTTCAGTGATGAATATATTTTCTATAGGTACCCTAACCACGAAACCCTAGGATGTGTGCTCGATAGAATTTCGACTAGTTATTATAAGGAGAGATGTATTATATGTGCCACCGTGACTAACCGCGTAAGTCCAAAGTTACTTGGCGATTGTTCTTTTGTGAGGACGAATAGGACGATCATTCATGCATCATGTTAATAAACAAATGCTAAAATTATGGGTTAGGGCCACATTCAATCCTGATTGAGTAGGGATTAAGCTTACACACACCTAAGGATATTCTAGGCTCTTTTTGGACCTGTCTGATGGTTGTAATTTTTCGACCAGCAGACTCACCTCAACTGCAAAAGCTCAAATTGGAAAAGTTGTTCCAAATTTTTTTATTTAGCTACTATAAAAATTTCAACAATTTTGGCCCAACCAATTGAGAGTTATGATTGTTTTACCATTAGGTTGGTTTCTGCCCAATTCTGAACCAATCTGCTCAAGGCTGAGATTGACCCGTCTTACTGATGTTTTCTCTGAAACTCATGAATAGAAAAGTTGTTTTCAATTTGTGTATCTATCCACTGTCAAAATTTCAGGTCTATTGGCCCAGCAGAAATGGAGTTATAGTCTTTTTACTACCTCTCTGTCTGCTGTATATTTCCTGCATACATCAGTTTTTGTCCATAATGATTTGGATGATTTACAGTTATATTTAGCACTGGCACTCAATACCAAAGTTGTAGAGAAATATGTCCTAGATATTCTGGTGAAATTTGATGATTTTTGGATTGGTCAATTTTAAGTTATGAATTTTTGAAGTTCATTCCAGAAATCTGTCCAGTTTTAATTACTTGCTGGGTTTGGTAAACTTATGATTAAACTTGTCCTGGTTGTTGTTTTCTTTCAGATGGCTGGCCCTAGCAACCGTACCATGTACATTAATGACCAGGGGCATTATCACTCCACTTGCCTCCACTTGGGGAGTTTTCCCGCGCTTCTGTGGGAAATAGTGCAACGATGCTGTTACACAGAGCCGCCGCGCTATGTTGGGATGCATCGCCTTGAATGGAATGTGATGCAGTTTGAGGTCACCGTTACCATTCCGAGCCTACCCAGAGTGAGGCCGGAAGACTTGGTGGTGGCTACAAGAGCCCCTGCTTTCTTGCCCGGTTGTGAACTTGCGGCACAACATGCTTTGATGCTATTTGGGGAGCAACATCAGATGCAGCTCCACCACACTCCTGCAGCCTTGTTTCCACCGCGGGCTGGGAATGCCATATTGTGGAGGGATAGGAGGACCCAAGTTCAGGACCCTACTATGATAGCTCTGATTGACTACGTGATGGCATCTGCCGATCTTATAGAAACACTTACCCACCAAAACCGTTCTGTGGCCGCAGCAGCTCAGGCTCTAGCTGATCAAGTGAGGGGCTTGGATCACCAAGTCACCAATCTCAACAAAGCCCTAGCTGAGCAGCATGAGTTAGTGGCCCACTTGGAGGATGACCTTAATGACGCTCAGGGAGTGATTAAGGAATTGCAGCATCCTCCGCCAGTGCCTGTGGCTCCAGAGTTACCCATGCAGGGTGATTCAGGCATGGATACAGCTTCAGGACAGCCGGTTGAGCCTAATGATCCTGCCATGTCAGATGAGGAAGGCTCAGCAAACCAGGCACCACCTTCTAATGGTGGAAATGATGGGTCCGATGATGAGGAAGATTCAGAGATACTCTATCCTGTTGACTCCTCCTAGATGATGTTTTTAGGAAATGACTCTTTTGTATCCATGAATGTAATCCTTCAACTTATAGTAGACTTTCGATCTGCTGAAAGGATGATGTAAATTGTTTCATGGATCTTGTAATATATGCCACTAGTATGGAAGAACAAGCTATGTGTATGTACCGTTTTCAGCCTTCTTGCAACAAGCTTGTCTTCAGTTTTACTTCTAGTAAATGATGTTTTTAGAATGAGGCATGAATACCAAACTTGTGCAAAATTTCATGATCTAGCTTGTGTCAAAAATTCAGCTCCTTTGGAGCAGGGCAACAAAAGTTACGGCCAAAATACCATGGCTTAGCTTGCTGAAAAAAATTCAGAATACAGACAGATAGGGAATTGAAAATTTCACATTTTTCCCAGTAGAACCAGTCTTTCCACTTAATACAAAAGATTTAGAGAAATATATAAACTCTCTTCTGGCAAAAATGAGAATTTTTGGGTTAATAAAACTGCAGATATGAATTTTTGAAACTCACCTCAGAAATCTGTTAACACACCAGAATTGATTTTAGCAAGGAATCCAGTTTTTGGTAATTCCTTAAGTACCCTTAGCAAGTTAGAAACACGCTCCCTGATGCAAAAGGATGATGTTTGATACTAACCTTACAAAGAATAATTCTTATGGTTGTTAGTAATTTTTATCATCCTTTTGTTTTTGTAATTCTAAGAATTGCATGACTAATGGGAGTTATGAAATAATGTAGACGGCGAAAAATCCAGAGGGTGGTCCACCTCTTCCACCACCTCTGCCCACCAACCTCGCTGAGGTACTGGCTCTGCTGACGGAGCTTCTTCGGCGTTTGACCGAAGGGCAATTGAATCCACAGCCAAATGGCGGACGTCACAATCAGCATCCTCAGGAGGCGACGTACTCGGATTTCACTAGTACTCAGCCACCTCTGTTCACCAAGAATGAGGATCCTCTTGACGCCGACGCCTGGCTCAGCATTATTGAATCCAAGTTCTCCCTATTGGTATCTCCTTGCTCGGATGCCAACAAGGCCCGCTTTGCTGCTCAACAGCTGCGCGGCTCTACGCGCTTATGGTGGGACACACATAATGATATGCTCCCTGCCGATCAC
This sequence comes from Alloteropsis semialata, assembly GCA_004135705.1. Lineage (NCBI taxonomy): Eukaryota > Viridiplantae > Streptophyta > Magnoliopsida > Poales > Poaceae > Alloteropsis > Alloteropsis semialata. The sequence goes on from CM014278.1 coordinate 54,611,197, forward strand.
ATTGTTACTTGGAATGAATTCAAGACGGCTTTTCGTGCTCACCATATTCCTGCTGGTCTTATGGACCGTAAGTTGAATGAATTTCTAGCTCTTACTCAGGAAACCGCAATGTGCTGCAGTATGCCCAGGCTTTCAATCAGCTGGCACGATATGCGGGCTATCACGTTGACACTGATGCTAAGAAGCAAGATCGCTTTCGTCGGGGCCTTAGCTCAAAGCTAAGAGATCAGCTTTCTCTTATTAAGGCTGACAGCTATAATGATCTGATGAACATGGCTATTACCAAAGAAGATAGTATTAATGCTCATAAGGCTGAGAAGAAGAGGAAGGCCTCAGTTGGCCAATCTAGCTCTTCACCGCCCAAGTTCCATTTGGTGCAGAAGAATCCTTCTCAGTCTTTTCAGAGGGCCCCTCAGCCAGGGTCATGGGTTATCAGGCCTCCACAGCAGGAAAATCAGGGATATCGTGCTCAAGCACAGGGACAACAGCCGTCTCTTCCCAGTAATGCTACCTGTTACAACTGTGGTAGGCCAGACCACTTTGCTAGAGATTGCAAGTTGCCCAAGCAAGGTGGGAATAATGCCCAAAAGCAGGCAAATAATCCAGGCAAGAAACGAGTGGCAGTTGTTAGGCAGGTCAGGCTGAATTTCACTACTATGGATGAACTCCCTGCTGGTGCTCCAGTGATGTCGGGTATTTTCTCTATTCGCAATATGCCTACATATGTTTTATTTGATTCTGGAGCATCACATAGTTTTATGAGCAATAGACTTATGGCCAAACACAATTTTACTTTTGTGCATACTACTCAACAATATGTCATATCTACACCTGATGGTAGAATAAGGTCTCATCAGATTGTGAGAAAGGTACCTCTCAAGTTGGGTAGTAAAGTTTATGAGACTAATTTCATTCTCTTGGAGAATCAAGGGATAGATATTATTTTGGGTATAAATTGGATGGAAAATCATGGGGTCAATTTAGATATTCCTTCTCGTTGTGTGGAAATCAATTCTCCCACTCATGGTGCTTCAACATTATATCTACCTCGCAAAGACATCTAGAATTTATGTGCCTTCTCCGCAATCAAAACTCCTTTGGAAAAGATTCCGGTGGTATGTGAATATCCTGTTGTGTTTCCAGATGATTTACCAGGAATGCCCCCTGACCGGGAAATTGAGTTTGTGATTGAATTACAACCCGGTACAGCTCCCATCTCCAAAAGACCCTATAAAATGGCACCCAAAGAATTAGCTGAGCTAAAAGTCTAACTTCAAGAATTGCTAGACAAGGGCTATATTTGTCCTAACTCTTCCCCATAGGGCTGCCCCGCTCTATTTGTGAAGAAGAAGGATAAAACTTTGAGGTTATGTGTTGATTATCGACCTCTCAATGCGATGACTATCAAAAATAAATATCCACTCTCCCGCATTGATGCCCTCTTTGATCAGTTGTCTGGAGCAAAGGTATTCTCAAAGATTGATCTTCGCTCCAGATATCATCAAATAAAAATTCAGCCAAGTGATATACCGAAGACGGCTTTCTCAACTCGCTATGGGCTCTATGAGTACTTAGTGATGTTTTTCGGTCTCACAAATGCTCCGGCATACTTCATGTATCTCATGAATTCGGTCTTTATGCCCGAGCTGGATACATTTGTGGTTGTGTTCATTGATGACATCTTGATATACTCCAAAACTGAGGAAGAACATGCTCAACACCTCCGCATTGTTCTCCAACGCCTTAGAGATCATCAACTTTATGCAAAATTCAGCAAGTGTGACTTTTGGCTGTCAAGTGTAAAATTTTTGGGGCACACTATTTCAGCCGAGGGAATTGCTGTAGATCCAGGAAAAGTGCAAGAAGTACTGGATTGGAAGCGCTCTAAATCAGTCCATCAAATTTGGATTTTCTGAGATTAGCAGGATATTATCATCGCTTTATTCCGGATTTCTCTAAAATTGCCAAGCCTATGACTGAACTTCTCAAGAAAGGAGAGAAATTTGTGTGGAATAAAAAATATGATCAAGCCTTCCAAACCTTAAGAAAGCTCCTAACCTCAGCACCGGTTTTAGTTCAACCGGACACATCCAAGCCTTTCAATGTTTATTGTGATGCATCTGGCACTGGTCTTGGTTGTGTGCTTATGCAAGAAGATAGAGTTATTGCTTATGCTTCTCGAGCTCTTAGGCCTCATGAGGTAAATTATCTCACTCATGATTTGGAATTAGCTGCTGTGGTTCATGCCTTAAAAATTTAGAGGCATTATCTCATGGGCCCTCATTGCAATATCTACACCGACCATAAGAGCCTCAAATATATCTTCACCCAAGCTGATCTTAATATGCGCCAAAGAAGATGGTTAGAGCTAATCAAGGATTATGATCTTGAGGTGCATTACCATCCAGGAAAAGCTAACGTGGTGGCTGATGTCTTAAGCCGCAAGGCTCAATGCAATTGTCTCACCACAACATCTTTTAATGAAACTCTTTGCCATGAGATCTCCAAGTTGAATTTAGAAATTGTTCCTCAGGGCTCATTAAGCCACATGGTGGTAAAGTCCACTTTGAGAGAAAGAATTATTATGGCACAATCAAAAGATAAAGGAATTGCTCATATAAAGCAAGGGCTAGCTAAAGGGTTGCCCAAATATAAATGCTTTCGGCAAGATTGTAAGGGAATTCTTTGGTTTGAGCAACGGCTTGTGGTACCTAAAGACCATGAGCTAAGAAAACAAATTCTTGATGAGGCTCACTTATCAAAATTCTCTATTCATCTGGGTAGCAACAAATTGTACCAAGATTTGAAGGAGAATTTTTGGTGGACAAGAATAAAAAGAGAAATTGCCAAATATGTGTCCGAATGTGATACATGCCAAAGGGTGAAAGTAAGCCATCTCAAGGTAGCTAGAACATTGCAACCTCTTACTATTCCATCTTGGAAATGGGATGACATAGCCATGGATTTTATTGTGGACTTACCCAACACCTCTCATAAACATGATTCCATTTGGGTGATTGTTGATAGGCTCACAAAGACCGCTCATTTTATTCTGGTCAACACAAGTTATACTACCAAGAGGTATGCTGAAATTTATATCGATCGGATTGTTTGCCTTCATGGAATTCCAAGGATAATTATTTCTGATCGGGGAACTCAACTTGTTGCTCACTTTTGGGAATAATTACATGCTTCCCTAGGCACCAAGTAGATCCGTAGCTCCACTTATCATCCTCAAACTGATGGACAAACTGAAAGGGTGAATCAAATATTGGAGGATATGCTTAGAGCTTGTGTCATACATTATGACAGAACTTGGGACCAATGCTTGTCTTTGGCTGAATTTTCATACAATAATAGCTATCAAGCAAGCATAAAAATGGCACCATTTGAAGCCTTGTATGGGCGACGGTGTCGAACCCCTTTGAATTGGTCCGAGTCCGGTGAACGACCATTCTTTGGGCCGGATTTGGTCCAAGAGGCTGAAGATAAGGTGAAAGTAATCCAGAAAAATCTTCAGGCTGCACAATCTCGCCAAAAGAGTTATTATGACAAAAGAAGAAAGTCTTTAGCCTTTGAAGTGGGTGATCATGTTTATATTCAGGTTTCACCAACAAAAGGCGTTCAAAGATTTAGTGTAAAGGGAAAATTAGCTCCTCGCTATATTGGACCTTTTCCAATCTTGGAAATTTGTGGACCCGTGGCATATAAGGTTCAGCTTCCAAATAATCTCTCAGCTATACATAATGTATTTCATGTCTCACAACTCAAGAAGTGTCTTCGAGTGTCGGAAGAATCTATCTCATATGAAGAAATTCCCATTGAACCCGATTTAACCTATGAGGTTTGTCCTATCAAGATTATTGATCAAAAGGATAGAACCACAAGGAGAAGGTTATAAAATTCTATAAAGTTCAGTGGAGTAATCATACTGAAGATGAAGCTACTTGGGAAGAGGAATCATATCTTAAATTTAAATATCCGGATTTTATGAGCTCTATTCCAGGTAACTTCTTTTCCGCACTAAATTTCTGCACCGGAATCTCGGGACGAGATTCTTTTAAGGGGGAACGGCTGTGACACCCCTGGTGTCACTATAGTAATTAAGAACCATAATGAACTTAATTAAACCAATCATGACATGCATCATTTCATAATCATATTGTTTGTGCATTTGTGTGTATGTGTTGACCTAGTCAACCCATTTAAGCAAAAATAGTCAAAATATAAAAATTATACCAAAATATCACAAATAATGTCAATTACATGTTCATGAACCCTTATGAGCATGGAAGGTTCAAACAAAAATTCAAAATTCAATTTTGAACTCATTTGACCATCATTTCATGTGTTGCAAGTTTTACTTTTTACCCTTCTTGTGAGGCTAATATCTTTAGATTTTGCCCAAACACTTGAAATTCCACCAATATGAAAGTTAGAGTACAAAGTACCCTCTTTACAATGGTGGTGGTGTGGATCAAGGCAAACCTTGTTTGATCTTTCAAAATCTTGGTCAAATACAGGTCAAACCACTGAATTTTCAGCACTTGGCTGAATGGTCTAAGTCCTGAAAAATGGGATTTTTGCCCGATTTCACAGCCCCATAACTTTCAAACCATTGAGCAAATGATATAAATCCCTTTGTATAAGTTGTAGCCTATTGAACCATCTCCAACTTTTGTATTGGCCGATCAGTAGGTTCACATACAGAATTGGGAGAAAAGAGGGACCAAAGTCCGGCCGTCGTGTTGTCTCCAAACTGAACTGAAGAGGCACCCCAAGATCCGGTCTGACCGGATAGAATAACCGGTCTGACCGGTTGTCTCCGACCATGGCCGACCTCGGCGTCTCCGACGCCACACGCCGTCCTCTCGACGTCTTGGACACGCGTCTTCGTTCCATTGTGCCATTTGTGCCATGCCAGTTGTCCATGCCCCGGTTTCAAGCCACGTACACGCGAGGAAAACAGAGCCTCCACCTCACCTCCATGAACGCCGAGCAATAAAGGGCGTCGGCCAAATTAACCACCCTCCACCCGGTCATTTCTCGATTCACTACGTCCTCAGCCTCCTCACCTCGCCCTCTCCGCCTTCGACCTTCTCCTCCCTCTCCCCAGTGGCTAAATCGCCGGCAATTTGAGGGAAACCGAGCCGCCATTAACAGAGCTCGGTTCGAGCCCGCCCTCCACCGTGGCCGTCCCTTTTCGCTGCTCCTCCGCTCAAACCAAGTCCCAAAATGGAATCCCCATAACTCGCTGATCCTCCCCGGCAACTTTTTCCTTTCTTTCTTCCACCGGCCGAGCCGGGCCGCCGCCACTTCCTCTATCGGTCGGCCTTGCGCGAGGACAGGGCCGGCCGGGCCACGCCCCACCGCCAGCCGTGGTCGAGCATGGCCAGGGGGAGGGGGTGGACGCAGCCTCTGCGCCGCTCGCCCAGGCTGGGACGGCCAGGGCCGGCCAGGCGCCGCCGGCCGAGTCCGACCAGGGGGCCAGCCGAGCTCTGCTCGAGCTCGGACTGAGGAAGAATAAGGGTGGACCCCAGGGTAAGAAGATAGAAAAGCTAGGGGTTATCCATAAAAATCATGGACTTATGTGTAAAGGTGGGATCTTGCAGGGGTTTTTCTGTGAGAAGCCAAGGGCCTATTCGCGAAGAAAGGATCTTGGTGCAATTACTTTTCTTTTGCAGGGACCTTGATGTAAAAGCACAGTCCTTTTTTATTTTTCTTTCCTTTATTTGGCTGAAACTTGAATTAATCACATAAAAATTGTAAAATCACAAACTTGGACTTTCTGGAATCCTTGTAAAATTATCTTTCCAGTGATGTATCATATGCATGTGTAAACTATTGTTTGCAGAAGGTATTGCTTTATGCATGAATATGTGCTTGAGAGTTTGTTTATTGCTTTATAAATCCTATACGTAAGCTAAAAATGCAAAACCCCCTCTGATGGTTCTGTTGTTGATAGTAGAGTTGAGTTGAGTATCTGATGGCTAGAGTTTATTCATGATTCTTGATAGATATAAATTTAGTTGAGTTAATAGAGTGAAAAATGAGATAAATAGTTAAAATGCTCAATAAAACTTGGTAATTTTTGTTAGTACTGCTATGGAGCTTAGGAACCCTTACAAAAAGATTCAGCTCTAGAAAGTGTCTGTATATTTACTTATTATTCTCTAACTATTAGTAACTAGTGCCTAACGAAAGAAATAGAAAACAAATGGGTAAAATGCTGATAATATCCTGTTAAATATGTTTTACTGCTGGAAACACAAAAACATGCTCACCATAATTTTTGTTCATGAAGATTTACTTTCTAAGCTTTAATTGGTGAACAATCTAGCTAGGAAATGCTTATTTAATAAATAGAATTCATGCTGTAAAAGTAATCTTAAAATTCTGTTTAGCAACAATGCTTGCTGAATGTTTAGGTTCAGCCATAGGAACACTTCTTACTACTAGTAGTCATTTATGGATGTTTTATTTAAATTGTGTAATAGTTTAAGTCGGCCTGCGAAATTTCCGGTTTGACCGGTCTGCCAGTTTGGTCAGACCGGTCCGATCCGGTGAGACCGGTTCCTTTGCAAATTGAGTTTCAAAATTTTGTAATACTCGGTAAAAGATTGCCCCGTGATACTGTATAATAGAGTTGCTGCAGATATTCCTAGCTTAGTTTTTCATGCATCTCATACATCTGCATCTCATGTAGAGCACACCATTGTGGACGGCGTATACGAGGTCGAGGTAGAGCCTGAGGCCGATTCTACTACTGCTGAATTGAACATCGTTGCTGCACAAGACCCGGGCCAAAGTCCGGAAGGGCCCAAGGCCGTTGCTGAGTAGAAAGGCAAGCACCGGAGCATGTCCCAGTTTTAACAAACCCCAATGGGTTGCTTTATGTCTTACTTTGCGCATTTAAGTTTAAGGAGTTGTTTGAAACCCCAGTTGCATGATCCCTAGGTACCCATGCCCTAATACTAGTATGTGTAAGTCGTTTAGAATGCCATGCTTAATTAGGATCGGTAGAAGTCGAGTGATTGCCTTGTCACTCGCGAGATATAGGCTTTTACTTTATGTTTATTTATGAAGTTTGGCATGCGGGGCTTGTGCGATATTCCTGTTTGGTTGAATGTCCCGCTTGCACAGATGGATGTTGGCTAAGGCATTGATTGTGTGGCGATGTTGGTCAAGCTTTTGAAGGTACTAATCGTATGCCGGGAAATGTGGTAAACTGGTAAACCTAGTACTTGATTCAAACTGACGTCTGACGGATATATCTACTCCATTGGGCGAGGGGTTGATGGCGAGTGTAGCAGTGGCCGCGGCACAGGTTTCCTTGGAGCACGTGGGGTTCGTTGGGGCGTGCACTCGGGTGGAGTGTTTCCCGATGGCAGATGGCAGGGAGAGATGGGAACGGTTGCCTCGTGAGGTCCTGGGTGTCTCTCACGGGGCGTGCGATTAGGTTGTCCCATGCATGGTAAAATCAACTCGAGTTGTCCATCCTTCGCGGTTATATGAAGCTGCTTGATCTCTTGTCATATATCAGTGTGCTTGGGCAATGGTTAGAAATGCTGTTAGTTGAGTAATGTAGATATCTGGTTAATCAATTGTTTTTCGACACTGAATGTTGTTGGATAGTTTGGCAAATCTAGTAATGGTTAGTCTCACTTTAACTTGGCTAAAATATTGAAAATAGGGATCAACTTGTAGATGCTTTTTGGCAAAACAAACCCCTCAGCCATAAAGCCTTGCATGTCTAGAATTTAACCTTGTCGGGTAAGTCTTGCTGAGTATTAGTATACTCAGCCTTGCTTGTGGCTTGTTTTTCAGATAATGGTGATGGCTATGATCCTGTTGCTGCTCTGACTTGGCCTTGTATGTTGCCCGATGGTTGGACTGTGGAGCGAGTGCCGCCTGAGTCCGACTCAGGCCGCGGTGTTTGAATATTATGCGTGGGCTCCGCATAACGTTATGTGATCGACGTTTAGACTTCCGCTGTTATAGAACTCTAGCTTGTAATAACTAAAACTTATGCACTGCTTTGTATAATTATCCGTGTGAACCTTATGCTGTAAAATATGTGATGAGTTGTATTGGCTGAGCCCATCTTCGAGTGGGACTTGCTGCTATTTTATTTCGGTCATGAGAATTGGTGGTTTAATCGGGAAGGTATCCAATGGATTGCACGATTAGTTCGGTTCAAGTGTGTGGAGCACCGCAGTAGAAATGGTCCCATGTGTTTGAGCCGGGTTAATTGGGACGGTGTACACCAGGTCCATAACGTTCACTGGAGACATAACTTTTTTGAATTTTCCTTGTCTTTTTAAACGTTAGTACTTTATAAGAGATGAGCGATTATATCTCTATCGAACATTTGCGAAATATTCATAACTTGTCTTTAAATGTATAATTCACATTATAACTTATCAATAAATGTTTTGGTCCAAGAGAGTGAATATCACTTTAGTTAGATTATCTCTACCACGTATGAAAGTAAACTAACATAAAGAATGTTTTAAATAGCGGGCAATGCCGTTTTGCGGACGGATCTTTCAAAAGCTATAAAACGCTATAGCGGCCTATAGCGGAAGCTATTCATTTAGCGGTTTGTAAAATGTATCATATTTTTCAGTAATTATATGCACAAAAAATATATCTAAGTATTTTTTATAAACACAAATATTTAAATATATGCTCATGATTCTATATGTATATGTCTCCACGCCCATTATTTCATAATTAGAATTACAGTTAGAACTTTGTGCTACATGCATCTTTTTTTGCCCCTAACTAAGGGGTTTCTAAACATCTATTGTGAAGAAAATAAAGCAATCTTGGTTCACATATTGGAAATAGGATTAGCGTAGCTAAATGATTTTGTGGCTAAGTCAAATAGCGGTGTTTAGCGGTGCTAAAGCATCCTTAGCGGCATTAGCGGAACAATTGGCGATGGCGTAGCGGAACAATTGGCGGAACATAATCCGTTGTTTCCAATGTATACTTGTGGGAATAAAACAAATAATACTCAAACAAATAATACATGTGCGAGTAAAAGTGACAAAGATATTTCACTAATAATAGTACGCACAAGGTAAATCACTTTATTATTAGATATGAGTCTAGATTTTTCATAAAATTTTAATACTCAAAATTTCCAAATTATTAGCATACGGAGAAGTCTGTTCAAGAAAGTCCAGGAAATTTGTGGTTAAAATAACATAGAGAGTCACCCGCAAAAAAAAAATAACATAGAGAGGGGTGCGTGGATGTGCGTGACAGGTATAGAGAGGAAAAGAAAGTGTGTGTGAGAGAGAGGGAGAGAGCCGGTTCACGCGCTGCAGCATAGGGCCGGTCAGTGGGCAATGACGCAATGTGCTACATGTCCGTCAGCATCCGCTGAGTGCCTTTTTGGCTGGCGTGTGTGTGCCTGGTATAGTGGTGTCCTTAGGGCCCACGTATCAGTGGCAACTCGCCAGCGTAAGCATTAGTGACTGTAGAGCAAGCACCATGACACCTACTGCAGAGTGCAGTTGGGTCACTGACGTGTGGCCCTGGCCCCGCGCGTCAGTGACTGTCCAGTACTGCAGAGGAGTCTCATCCGACATGAGGATGAGGGTACAACTGTAACCTTATGGCAGGGGCTGGTGTAAAACTGTAAAAGAATACTAAAAGAAATCTGGACCCTAATTAATGTTGTTCTGCATAACAAATATTTTAATTTTACATACACATTTGTTCAGGATACAGAGATTAACATTGCAAAAAAACAATAGTTGCATTTTTCTGGGTAGTGGAGTACATCTATACTAAAATAACATGTTGATTTGTGATGTTTTTTTAATGAAAGAAGTTGATTCATTTTGTAAATATTTATAAAGGCTTCGACAAATCACCTTATTAAAACTATAGTGTTTATATCATTTAATTTCATTTGTACTCCATGAAATAAATTGATTATGGGTTGATACATTTTTGTAAATATTAGACGAAATTAAATTTCATCGCAACTTCCAAAATTCATGTTATTGAAACAAAAGTGTTTATGTCATTTAGGTTCTTTGGTACTTGATTTATGATTATATGTACTTTGTAAATATTAGATGAAATTAAATTTCATCGCAATTTCCACCATTAGATTTGTCTTGCTAGTGCAATTATTGGTATTTTATATGTTATTATATTTTTTATATAATAACATTGGTCAAAGTCAGAAAAATTGGAGTGAGAACAAAACTAACTAAAGTGGGCAATAATTTAAAATGGACGGAGTAGCATAATTCCTTGATGCATGAATATGACGCTAATTATTTCATAAATAAGTGTACTTGATTTGTTAAAATGAATTATTTAAAAAGATGTTAACTAATATTTGTAATGATTGCACGGGTTTTTACCAGGTGCATGTACCTCTCTCTATGTAACTACAAATGTGGCTACTTTTATACTCAAGCAAGAAATATGAACAAACGTGCAACTCACCTACATATACTCGCTCTGTTTTAATAAATATCGTATTAGATTTGTCCTAAGTCAAAGTTAAAACTTTGATCAAATTTATATAAAAATATAACAATATTTATCATACCAATAATATGCACTATCAAAATATATTGTATAGTGGACTCAAAAAACAAATTTGGTATTGTAGATATTGTTATATTTTTCTAGAATATTGGTCAAAGTTACAACTTTGACTTAGGACAAAGCTGATACAACATGTAAAAAACCGGAGTAATTAACATTGCTACCATTTCAATTGCATTTTATATTTCGCTCCTCTTGTGCATGGACAACGCAAGCGGTAAGTAAAAATGTTGACAAATTGAGAATGTCTAAAAGTACGAAAGTACTCTTTGGGAACTTCATCCATCACCAATTTTGGCCGCTTTAAGAATCGGAACCTTAAGGAGAGACGCTTAGAGTAATCCAAACACATGCCCAAGCTCCCTAAACCAAGTTGCTAAAAAGCATATTTTAATAAGATTCCAAGTATATCATTAGTCAAGATTAACATTTATTCCTCAATCAACCCGCCATCCCAACCCTGTTTTACGAAAGTTCTCTGCTGCCCCCCCGAAGTCTAGGTTTAATTGCGTATAGGCCCTCGGTTCATCGCATGATAGTCCTTAATCTTGTTTTTAGCGTAGTTTAATCATCCTAGCTCCGATTAGAGTGAATTTCGCGTTGTTGTGATCGTAGAAATGCGTAGATTAGTTTTCTATCCTTTTTACTTCTGTTTTTATTGAATGATGTACTGTTCTAATAGAAATACTTTTGTATGCATGTACTGGCTTGTGATGGATGTTTGTATGGTGATGGAATGCATGTGTAGACGGAGTACGAGGTTGGTTTTGAGCAAGAGTTTGAAGACCAAGATCAACAGCAGTATTTTGAGGAAGGCAAGTGTAACATGATTTATCTTTGATACCTATTCATCTATTAATCATGTTATTCATTCATGCATGTGTCTAATCAAAATCCTTAAAGACCCCTCCTGTTTGCTCTCCCCACATCACTTCCCGCCAAAAAATTCGCCACGTGTCGATCAGGGCATGCTCGGTGGGAAATGTTTACAGAAAGATCCTTATACTTTATATAAACCAACCCGCAGTCCTACTAGAGTCATCGTTTTTCAGAAAACCCCTCACCCCAAACCCTACCTCACCCCTCACACTCAGTCCACGCTCTCTCTCCTTCCCTCTCTTCTCCCCACCTCCGCCGCCGCCCACCGTGCTTGCCCCTCTCGCTGTACAGCATGGTAGGCCGAGAGGCTGAGGCTGCCTGGCCGCGCCTCCGCAGGCCTTGAGCTTCGCCGCCTGGAAGCTGCACGGCCGCGGCGGGGAGCGGTGAGCAGCGACCTGCGGTGGGGCCTCGCCGGCGTGGAGCGGCGCGCAGCGGCCTCACGACGGGGCGTACGAGCGGCGGGGCCTCCCAGCAGGGAGCGACGAGCGGTGGCCAGTGGGGAGCGGCGAGCCCGGAACTTCGCGGCGGGGAGCATCTCGTGGGGGCGCGCGGGGGCCTGGAGGTAGCCAGATCCGGCGAGCACCGCTCGCGCGAGCGATGCGTGGCCTACGGCCGTGCCACCCTCCGCCGGATTGGCGTTTAGCAGCTCCCCATCGAGACGATGGCCGCGGGGTCACGCGGCTGCGAGGCGGGCTGCAGCTCGGCTGGTCCTTGTGGAGGTTCCGGCCATCGATACGAACGCGCTTCACTGTGGAGGTCAACATAGCAAGAATCTCCACCTCGATTGAGGCTTCCAATTGGCTGGTAAAGCCACGTTTTCCATCCGTCGTCCATCTGAAAAAAAATTTGGTTCTCCTCATTTGTCCTCGAGCTCCCATGGCTGGGTTGTAGAGATGCGCTTCCATGGCTCCCATGGCTGGTATGCCTTGCTAATTTGCTATCTGAACATTTCAGCTCTTCTCCCAGCTCCCATTGATTTCAATTGTTTTTGTGTATTATTCTGCGCACACCATTTCTGAACAAAACTATCTCCTGTTTGCATTATTTTGGACCACGTTGTCTTCATTGCCTGCAAGTTGTTCGACAAAATGTCCAGCCCCTAGCACAATAAGCTCCAGTCCAGTTCCATGCTATTCACGCCAAACCTCAAGTTGGTTTATGTGGCTGAAAGGTTAGCTATTTTGCAGGTGAAGTTTATTTCTTATATCAAAATATATAAATCTTATCACTGATTGGAGGAAGTGGTTCATGGGTTTAGTTGCGGCTTCAGACATATAGTGGCGAGAGCATGCCAGTTTCATGCTCAAATTGTTCAGTTAGTGGGTGTCGTGGGATTTTGCTTCAGGTTGGAGTTTACACTAATCTAGAGACTAGAGCTGGGTACTGGTTATCTATATCCGTTTGCTTTCCACCGGATGTAGCAAAATGTTTGCTTCAGGTTGGAGTTTACTCTAATCTGGAGACTAGAGCTGGGTACTGGTTATCTATATCCGTTTGCTTTCCACCGGATGTAGCAAAATGTATTGAAGTACATGTCTTCCATCAAATCTTTGAGTTATGAATTGAATTTGTAGTGAAGTATGTGCTTTGCTGCAACCAAAAGGAAAGTGAATTCACAATGTAGGCTGTCTTTTCCTTCATGGATGCCAATTGGTAATACCAGGAAGCATTGGAGTGCTTTTGTATTTGTAATGCCAACGAAATGATACTGCTAAAACTACGACATACGACATCTAAATTAGCACAGGCTCTTATAGCTTCAATAGGTACAATTTCATAATCTAATGATTCGTGTTATGTTCTTTTCTCATGTCTGTGCCCCTCCAAATGAAACTTCACCACTGTTTTACTCCTATGTGTATATGGAAGTCGACTTGCTGGGCTGGTGCGTTGCCGCTGTTGGCAGGGACGTGGCCGTCAGGCATGCCCAGTCTAAAAGGTAGTATGATTTTGGCAGGAAATTTAGGTGGGATGTTGGTTATACATATTCTCTTCTGAGATTGTGATTCCTAGGTGTTCTGATTGGTGAATAAATTTAGACCAACAATCTGTCCCCTCCTTTGTTTTTCAGATTAACACGCAAACTCTAAATTGGCAGAACTGGGCTCCAGTTAAACAAGAAAGAGGTAACTAAGCTGTTTCTTGCTTTCTTATCGTATTCTGTCTGATTTTTGTTTCCAGTACGCTTTTTTGTGCCTCTGAGGTTTTGTTTTCTGGCAATCTTTTTAAACCACAGCAAATGATATACTTATTATGAATGATAAGATATGCTTAGTATCCAGTTGGAGTGTAAAAGTTGTTGGCCATTTAGATTCTCTCTTGAGCTTATAGGAGAATCTGGAATGAATATCCTGACTTATTCAATGAAATGTGATTTAACAGAGCTGTGGTGGTTATACAAACATTACCTTCATTCAAATTTCAGGAGATGGGAGCACTGAAGAATAGAGACTAAAGAAACACAGAAAATATTTGAAGTTGCAGCGCTAAAATTTCACATTGTTTAATTGGGGCAATGTCCACATGTCTCGTGCAAGAAAAAGACCGTGCTTGCCTGATTGCCTGAAGGTGGGTCATGGGAATCTATACTTGAGCAAGTTAAGGTTTCTTATGAATGTGCATGTACAGAATATGCGAAAGCTGGTTCCTTGTTTGAGGAAGCTGTAAAACAAAAATCTAACGTTTTCTACGGTTTTATTGCGCTTGGCCACCAGCAATTTGAGCAGGCCAAACTCTTGGTATTATGCTCGTGCGTGTAAGATAGACATGGGAACTGCAGTTTTGGAATTGTTTGGTCCGGATTGCAGTGCTCCGTGCAAAAGGTACTAATGAAGTTTCTGCAAATGCTACCTAGCTTACCCGAATTTACCTCTTTGCTGACCTTCTACTCTTTGCATTTTATATTAACAGTTTATATAGTAGTGATTGTCCTTTCAGTAAGAAAGCTATTTCAATCGCTGTTAACACAGTAGGCTTCATTTGGATGGGGCGCGTTCTACACATCAACATCAGGTAATACTAATGGAGACAACTGGTTAAACATGTCAATAACAACTATCTGAAAATTTCTTCCTATTCTGTTCATTGTCTACTTTGTCTATGAATATAATTCATGAACATAATTCATCAGATGATATAGTTCCTTTAAAAGATGATTGAATATCAACTTTGTCTATGCAACGAAAGACATTTGTCTATCTATTGCTAGGGCGCGCAACGCGCGCCGAATGTTCTAGTTCTGTTAAACCCTAAGGATGACTAGACTTGTTTATCCTATATACCTTGTTTACCTTGGATTTATGCATGTGGGTAGATAAGTTAGTTGTGCTTAGCTTGCTTGCAACCGCTAATGATCGATGAATAAATGTTAATCTTGACTAATGATATATTTGGAACCTTATTAAAATATGCTTTTTAGCAACTTGGTTTAGGGAGCTTGAGCATGTGTTTGGATTGCTCTAAGTGTCTCTTCTTAAGGTTCCGATTCTTAAAGCGGCCATCCAGGAAAACCGTACAACCACGGGAATCACATGGCTCTGGTCTTGACTAAGTACGCTGTACGGCTCTAGCTTGTTTAGTGGTTACCGAAAGGCGCAAGTGGGGCTGCCCGGTTTAAGTATGGACCTCGGCCTACCTAGGTACGAACTCATGTTGCGCCCTGAGTGTCGTCGGCATGTCTCACGTTGCGCCCTGAGCGCCATCGGGATTCTCACGTTGCGCCCTGAGTTATCACCGGTCCTAGGAGGAGGGTTCCATGCGCCTGTCAGAAAACCGTAGCGGCCACTAACTTGTTAGGGTGTCGGTAGAAAGGTCTCGTAGTGATGCCCTGTGCTCGTTTTGGAAGTGCATTGCCTATGGCAAAGGGGTGTCGCGACCGGTGGTGAATGTGTACAACCTCTGCAGAGTGTAAAACTGTTATAACAGCCGTGCTCACGGTCAAGAGCGGCTTGGATCCTTTTTGAGCAGTTCCTTGTTTTCCGGATAAATGGTTAAATATGATGTTGTTCATTTATGATACTTCACATGTTTCATAATGTGGGTTACAACCGGGGGTTGTCATATAATTGTAGTAATTCAGGTTAATTTTAAAATCAACCAACTAAAAGTGCTAACCGCAGTACAGCCTTATCTAGCCTTTTGAGCCTCATTTAATCATGTTATGCTTGCTAAGTAAGATGGATTACTTACACTTGCTTCATATCAACAAAATCCCGGATGGGTACTCAGATGAGCCGCCAGTGGATGCGTTTCCCGAGGAGTTTCTGGATTTCTAGGCTGTGTTCTCCCCCAGTCAGAGTCCCTGTGGAGACGTCTTGGAGATAGATTGTATCAGGCTTCCGCTACTTTGATAAACTCGATAATAATGTTAATGCCTGTGATGTAATGACTTTATTTCTGTTTATGTATCGAGTACTGTTTCCTTTCTTTGGTAATCATTTCTGAGCTATATGTGTGTAAAGACTTTCTGGGTACATCTATAGTAGCATTCGGATTTCCTTCGTAAATCCGGGTGTGTGTGTGAGAGAGAGAGAGAGAGCTCTGCATTGCATGTGGAAAGGGCAGACAGGCAGAGAGGGGCCGCCTCCTGCCTCCATGAACAATGCAGCGTGTATAGAGAGAGATGTGCCTTCATGAACAGTATGCCCGAGGGCAGCATCCTACTGCATGGAAGCAAAGGTTTAGGTGATACATTTTAAATTGGTTGCCCAGCTTCATATATTCAGCTTCAAGTATGAGTCTTGAATTTTCAAAAAGGTTGTCACGCTTCATATATTATGCTAAGATGCATGCGAAAAATAACACGAAAAAGGAGCCAGGGGCAGTAAAAAAAAAGGTGGAGGGGGCAGTAAAATGAGTGACGTGACAATGAAGAGGAGGGGCAGTAATATTCAGCAACTTATTGTCTTCCAAGAAAGAAGACTGAGCGAACCCACGAAAGAAGAGCAGATAGTGGGCAGCAATGCGACTTCGGTACATTGGAAGATAGTGGGCAACAAAATAAGAGCTCTATATTACCAAAGAAAAATTGGTTTTGATGATAGCATGCTTGTATATAAGAGTATGAGTAAAATACATGGACGGTCCTCAAACTTGTCTCGAGGTGTCATCTAGGTCCTTGCACTCTCAAAATGTATTTTTAGATCCCTAAACTTGTCTGGAGGTGTCATTTGGGTCCCTAAACTTTCAAATGCATCTTTAGAGCATCTCCAGCCGGGCCCCTAAATGAGCCTCTATCCCTTGTTTTAGTCTCCCAATGGAAAAAAACAACTCCAGCCGGGCCCCTAAACGGGCTACTATTTTGTGGAGGCCTCCAAATTTTGGTCCAGGGTCCCTAGAACTGGAGGCCCTCTAAATTTAGTCACCCGGCTGGAGTTTGAAGCCCCTAAATTTTTGTGGAGCGGCCCCTAAAAGCAATATAAGAGCAACTCCAGCCGGGGGACTAAATTTGAGCCTCTATATTGCTTTTAGGGGCCGGTCCACAAAAATTTAGGGGCTTCAAACTCCAGCCGGGTGACTAAATTTAGAGGGCCTCCAGTTCTAGGGGCCCTGGACCAAAATTTGGAGGCCTCCACAAAATAGTAGCCCGTTTAGGGGCCCGGCTGGAGTTGTTTTTTTTTCATTGGGAGACTAAAACAAGGGATAGAGGCTCATTTAGGGGCCCGGCTGGAGATGCTCTTAGGTCCCCGAACTTGTCTCAATATGTCATTTGGGTCTCTAAAGTCTCAAGCTGAATTTTCATATCTCTGAAAATTGCCATTAATTGTATTCAAATTAGACTGTTTATTAAACTATTTTTTCAGCCAATTCATTTAGAAATCTTACCACTAAGATAATTTTAATACTGAATTAGCTGCTTATTAATCATACTCATCATGGATTAATCAAGACCATTGGATCATTAAAAATCAACAATGGATATTATAGTTTTCTCGTTTAACATGGAAATATCAATGCTAATCTTGAATATTTCCTACTAACTAATTTTATTTTGTATGCTCTTTGTATAACTTTATTAAGATAATTTGTTCCCATTCTCAATTAAAATCAAAATAGCATTTTTATTAAATTTAAAGTAGCAAAAGAATTTTTCATTAACTTAAAGTGGCAAAAGAATATTTTTATTAAATTAAAAATAGTATATTGAGAGTTTAGAGACCTGTTTGATACCACGGGACAGGTTTATGGATCTAAGAATGTATTTTGAGAGATTAGGGACCTATGTGACATCTTGGAACAAGTTCAGGGATCTGAAAATGCATTTTGAGAGTTTAGGGACCTAGATGACACACCCGAACAAGTTTAAGGACCGCTGGTATACTTTAAGAGTATCTAGATAACATCGGTACATGTCAGATATAACAAAATGTAGAGGCCTAGAAAAATGGAGAACTTTGGACCAAAATAAGAATGAAATAATCTAGCCAGTGTTTCTATTCAGATACAAAACTTATGGACGCCTACCCAAATAAAAACAAAAACGAAATAACCTTGGCTCCACAAAGGAGATGCTATACTTGCTAAATAGAAACCGACGAGATGGAGGAAGGATACAAATGCGTCTGGAGACATAGAAACCGACGAGATGAATGAGACAGTCAGCGGCACAGCAGGAGCGCAGGTCTCCAGCGGCTCCAACTTCTTCCAGACACAAGCCGTTCAAGATAAGCAAGAGGCAATTAGGTGCTCTGCAAATCAATCTGTATTTCCCCACGAGTCTCTGCAAAGAAACAATCTAATTAGCTCATGGGTTCATGATGTACCAACAGGATGCTTTCTGGTTTCTTACTTTGATTTAAGGCATTTTACCAGATCATTACAGTATTACAATCAGGAAATGTTTTTGTATAAAAGTACAGGTATCACCAGTTCATCTCTGTAAGCTGAGAGAACCATTTCTGTTTTGGAATGTACCAATAATAGATCTTCTTTTTTACCATACAAGCACATAAAGAATTTCCCCTGAAAAATGAAACAAGAGAAATGGCTTGCCGTGTGCAGCTAATTTTATTTAATTTCACTACCACAAGTTTGAAAACCATGCTGTTAATTAAGTTTAGTTTAGAGATCCCATTCAAGTTCAGATAACACGAACAAGTGCCAAACTGAATCTGAATTGAAACTTGAAAGGCAGTAGCAAACGGAATGGATGCATCAGCTATTGTAATTGAAACAAGTGAAATGGATGCACAGAAGGGGGATGGTGGAGCACCTTCTGAGTTCTGATTACCTGCAGCATGGGAAATGAATGCACAGAAGGAGTATAGCTTTCACATACCGAGCAGGTTAAGAAGGATCGCCAAGGATTACTGGGGATACAGGAAACATGATGGAAAGCAGCACGGCCGGAACAGCAATCCAGTACAGGGGTAACAGAAGCATCTCAACGGCATGGCATCCGCACTGCAAAAGATCCAAAAATGTCTGGAAAGCAGCACGGCAGGGAGGTTCATGCTACAATAGATATCTACAACCACCATGCTATACATGATAAATGAAATCGAAATAGAACCTAACAACACCTGCTACTACAAGGAAGTGCACTGTTGTTGTTTCATCGCTAAACAGTAAACACTAGACAGTAATCAAGAGGCAGTAAACAAGAAAATGGAAATAGAACCTAACATTAGCAATTCAGACTTGCCGTCCAGTCATGAACTTCTTTGAAGCCCAACTGCGGACAACCTTATGCAAAGCCTGCACTCCAAAAAAAAAAAAAGATAGAAAATCAACATAAGCTGTTCTAGCTTCAACAATGAAAAGGTAGATGCCCAATCTGGTGAACAAGCTTTCTCACTTTCTACAGGGCAAGTATTGGATAGAATTCCATTTAAAAAGGTATAATATAGAAAAAGCAAGAGTAGGCACAAAAACATTGTATCAGTTTTTTGTCAAGTAACTATTGCTTGAAATTGCAACAAAGCGTCCTAAGGGCTCTAGAGTCTATACAGTTTAGGATTTCATACAAAATAAAACCAAATTAATATCTTACATGTCTTTCTGTTCAAGGGGAAATACTAATACTAATATCCTTGCCGTCCAAGTCCCAATTCCCCAATATAGCATCAACGCATTTCCTAACACACAAATTGGTGTTGCTTGCTTTTCCAACCGTAGGGATGACTCTTTGATTACGACCCAAGTACACAAACTAGTGCTGCTTGCTACTTGGTCCATGCACTTAACCACAGTTCACAATAGGTAGCGAGGTGAAACGACGAGAACAGCAGAGAAATAGTAGACTAGCTTATCAATTAGCCGAACAGTAGTTGAATTACTTGCTTCCAAGTTCCAACACAAACTAGAAAACAGAAGGGAAAGTGGCATTTGTTTAGTTGCAAAAACAAAACCATAAGGAACGAAAAAGTTTGTCAAATCTTACAAAAAAACAAATTTGTATTTGCAAAATATATATTCAAGCGGAAGTGGCATTCTACTGGAAGACGTTGGAGAAAAAAAATGGGCATTGGATCATGTGGGTACCTGAGTGGTGGTGGTTTAGTAGTACCAAGCTCATTTCTGAACATTCTGAACTCTGGAACACCTGCACTAAATTGAAACAAAATCAAAAGGTTTACTAGTACCAAGTTCATCTCTAAACATTCTGAACTTTGGAACACGTGCACTAAATCGAAACAAAATCAAAAGGTTACCAAGTTCATGTCTGAACATTCTGAACTTTGGAACACTTGCACTACATTGAAATAAAATCAAAAGATTTACTAGTACCAAGTTCATCTCTGAACATTCTGAAATTTGGAACACCAGCACTAAATTGAAATAAAATCAAAAGGTTTCTCCAATGACATTTCCAGTAGCAATAAGTGCATAAAAATAATCACAATTCCAAATACTTCCTATAATGCACCACTGCACATGATTCAGACGGCAAAAAATTGCAGAAAGGTGCACCACAACTGGATGCATACTGGTTCTGAGTAGCTAAGAACAAGCACGATTAGAGACAGGTACACATCAAGGTTCAAAAAGAGACGAGCAGCACGATGGAGAGGGAAGGAGTCAAATCTGCACACAAATACAACAACAAAAAATCAGTTATGAAAGGGGCAAGAAACAAGGATCTGAATAAACAAAAGGGTGAGATACTTGCCTCCTCTCCATGCGCAAGGTGATCTGAAGGCCAAATCCTATTCTGCACAGGAAAAGCAAATCGAAAGGAGAGACAAACGTTAGAGGAGGAGAGCAGATCAGAGAGCTTCACGTTTGAATTCGATGAGCGAGGCAGCTGGAGAGAGAGAGAGAGAGAGAACAGACCTTAATACTAGTGGATCCCGTGGAAGCAACAGATCTGTCAAGTAGTGTGATATCCTGGCCCAAGGCTTAATAGAATTGATAGAATACCCATACCGTCGGATCTAATGTCCGGCAGTCCACCTAGGGTACCCAGATGGTTGATTGTAGGCAAAGGGCAATCGCGAGACTAGGGAGCTCGAGGTAACACAGGGACACAGAGATTATACAGGTTCGGGCTGCCCGAAGGTATAATACCCTACGTTCTGTCCTCGGGGGTCTTGTATTGATTTGCTCGGCGTGGTTCCGGGGAACGACGGCGAGCTCTTGGTTACAATGGATGAATGGCGTGGGAATCAGATGTCTAAGGGGGTCAACCTAGGCCGCCTTATATAGGCCGACGGCCTAGGGTTTACAAGTCGGTTATTTCTAAATACTGTCCGGCTCAAATCAGGAAACTAATCCAAGTCGGTTACAACATAATTGCCGTGATCTCCGGGCGGGATCTGAGGATATCGCTAAATGCCTTGCTGGTTAAGTCTTCTCCAATCTTGTCCATCAAGCCGGGGATCCTCGTGGGCCGGCCTGGGGTCGGCCCACATCCTTGTCAGACGTGGGACCAGGCCGACTGGCTACCCGGTCGGTAGTGGGCCCAGGGGTACCCATATCCCACAAGTCCCCGAGCAACGTGCAGGCGCGTGTCGGACTGTTGATGAAGAAGCGAAGCCATCAAGGTCGGCTGAAGCGCCTTGGTCGACAGGCCGACACAAGGGTGGGCGGTGCTCAAAAAAGAAAACCGCAGGCCATCCGGGAATGACCCTGGGCAGACCCGGGGCGAAGCCTCGAGTGATGTAGCGCCGAGTCGTGGCCGAGCCGGGCGCCGAGGAGCTGCACCACTTGGGAAAAGTGACACATCCTGATGGGGCATATGGAGGGCGACGCAAGGAGCCCTCCATATGGAGTAGTCCCCGAGCATTGGGCCGACTAGAAAAGTCGGGCTAATGGTCAAAAGAGAATGATCTCCAAGCGTCGGGGCAGTCAGGCCGCCCAAAGGATAAGCTCGCCGAATAGCGACGAAAACAGTATTCACGTGGATGCACAGGGCGATCCCGTGGTCGGATGAAGCTGAAGGTGATAAGGGCGGACTGAGCGCCTCGAAGAGAGGAGCTGCTGCGTGGCACAGGGCTCACGCGCTGAACAATGCGACCGGAGTCACATGCATTGTATAGCACGG
The DNA here is from genome assembly GCA_004135705.1 of Alloteropsis semialata. Classification (NCBI taxonomy): domain Eukaryota; kingdom Viridiplantae; phylum Streptophyta; class Magnoliopsida; order Poales; family Poaceae; genus Alloteropsis; species Alloteropsis semialata. The sequence continues at coordinate 54,633,140 of CM014278.1, forward strand.
GGCTATAAATAGACACCGAGGCCCAGAGCCTTGTTATTATCAGAAGGTAGGCATAGCTCACTTGAACATGTTGGGGACTATGTGCTGGGTTCATCCTCCGAGGAAGAATCATGGGGACTTGATAGCTTGGTGCTAGAAGAGTGCTTGCGAAGATCCTGAGGTGTTGATTAGCGTCTGAGTGCTGTCCCATTCACCCCTACATTCCCATGTGACGAGGGCCATGTGGGGTGAAATGCTTTGTAGAGCAAGGGATACCCGGAGGCATTCGCTAACAACCCTCTGTTGGTGCTGTCCCGTCGACGGCTGCAGTGGTGCTACAAGAGAGCTTGCGAGGAGCTCATGTGAGCCAAGCTTGCTTCGGATGCAGCACTAGGCGCAGGGACGAGTGCCCCAGGCCGTCATCTTGACGGTTGATGTGTTTGATTCCTGTAACCGGCTTATGACCGGCTCTCTTTGTAATTTGTAATCCTTGTATTGAATCTTTTCTCCTTTTCATTGCTAAACGCAATATCTGTGTCCCTTGACCCGGGGTCAAGAGAGGCGTCGTAGGTTCACGCAGTAGCAATCAAGTCACAGAGACTTCTGAGTTGCGGCCAATAAAATCGAGTCCTTAGGGTCGGAGGTTGACCGGAGTCAAGAGCGCCGAGTCCCCGAGGGTCGGGGCTGGCCGAGTCCGGAGACCCGTTGACCGGAGTCAAGAGCGCCGAGTCCCCGAGGGTCGGGGCTGGCCGAGTCCGGAGACCCGTTGACCGGAGTCAAGAGCGCCGAGTCCCCGAGGGTCGGGGCTGGCCGAGTCCGGAGACCCGTTGACCGGAGTCAAGAGCGCCGAGTCCCCGAGGGTCGGGGCTGGCCGAGTCCGGAGACCCGTTGACTGGAGTCAAGAGCGCCGAGTCCCCGAGGGTCGGGGCTGGCCGAGTCCGGAGACCCGTTGACCGGAGTCAAGAGCGCCGAGTCCCCGAGGGTCGGGGCTGGCCGAGTCCAGAGACCCGTTGACCGGAGTCAAGAGCGCCGAGTCCCCGAGGGTCGGGGCTGGCCGAGTCCGGAGACCCGTTGACCGGAGTCAAGAGCGCCGAGTCCCCGAGGGTCGGGGCTGGCCGAGTGCTGCAGTAAAGAGCCGTTGGCGCGCTGAGAGCCGTTGGCCCACGGGGAGCCGTTGGCCCACAATTAACGGGAGTCCCGCGGATTCCGTCCGTTAGTTACGGCGCCGTTAGGGTAATTTGGATCGACCGGGGGGAATAAATCGGAACTGTTCACCGGCGGCTTTTCCCACAGTCATTTCCAAATCGAGATTCATCCCGCGCCTCCGCCACCGCTTAGGACCGTCGTGAGAGCGATTCACCCACCGCCCATTCGCCGCCACCGGAGTTCACGCGCCACCGCCGTCGCTGAGTGCCCCCATCGTGCCTGTGCCCTCTGACGGAAATGGCGCTGTTGGGGGATTGACGTATCCAGGAAACACCTTCACCCGTTGGTTTGATTGTAAGCCCAAGGCATTTGCCTTCGCGACCTACAACCGCAGGGCATTTGCCTTCGCGACCTACGACTGCAGGGCATTTGCCTTCGCCGAGTTATTAGACGCCGAGAGACAATACGTTGCCCCCGGCGCTTGTGAATGATTTGTAGTTAAGGCGAAGGCACTCTATGGCTTCTCATCGTCT
>CM014278.1:54635797-54651731 GCA_004135705.1 Alloteropsis semialata
GCATCTACTGATAATACTTTCTCATGCTCATTGCTTACATCATTCACATTCTCAGACATAGATAATAAATAAAGTTTGTCTTGTCGGAAGGTAAGACCCACACATTTATTATTAAACTGTAGCTTACACTCATTCTTAGAAAAATGGCAATCAAAGCCATAGTCTGACAAACATGAAACTGATATTAAATTTCTAGCTAAGGAGGGAACATAAAGGACATCATGTAACTGAAGCTTGAAGCCACTAGCTAGAACTAGAGAAAGATTTCCTATGGCTTCAACTTCTGCTTCAACGCCAGTGGCCACCTTAATTTGTCTTTCTCTTCTTTGTAGGGTTCTCCCTCCATGGAATCCCTGCAAAGAATTAGCAACATGGACAGTTGCACCTGAGTCAATCCACCATGTGGAACTGTCATAACTTATGTATAAGGACTCATCAACAAATGTAATAATGTCCTCACCTTTCTCCAGGCAGTGCCTCATGAACTTAGGGCAGTCATGCTTCCAATGCCCAGTTTCTTCACACCACTTGCACTGATCTTTGTTCACATCCTTCTGCTGGACGGCTGGTCTAGAGGGTGCTCTGAACTGTGAAGAGTTGCCTCCCTTATACTGAGAAGTAGAGGCATCTGGAGCTTTCTTGTTGAAGAATTGCTTCTTGTTCTGTTGCTTGCCCTTCACAAAATTGAGAGTTTCCTCCCCTTTTGATTTCTTTAGCCTTTCTTCTTCTTGTACACACATGGCAATGACCTTTTGTAGGTCCCACTCCTCTGACTTTGTGTTGTAATTAACAACAAATGTCTCATACTCTTTTGGGAGTGAGTTCAGGGCCAAGTGAATGAGGAACCCATCTGCCAGTGGCATCTTCAGCTTTTCTAACTTGGATGCCATAGTACCCATGCTCAGAATGTGATCTCTCACACTTCCACCAGTAAATCTCATCGTTGTGAGTTTCTGAATTAGGTTGGAAGCATGAGCTTTAGTTGAACCAGTAAACTGGCTCTTCACTTTCTCTAGATATTCTGTAGCTGTGTCACGCTCTGGGATGGCACCCCTTAAGCTTTCTGTAATTGTCTTTCTGATGATAATCTTGCACTTGCGGTTTGATTTGTCCCACTTGTACTTGTCTAGGTCATACTTTGCTCTTATGGGAGCATGATCTCGCTGCCGATTAGCAAAATCTGCCTCGGTCTCATTCTCAGCCCTCTCGGGCTCAGCTGGCTCAGTGGGTTGTGGCTCAGTAAGAGCCAAATCTATCTCTGCAAGTGCTAGCGCTGAATCAAGCTCCTCACGCCATGCAACGTAATTCTGGCCAGTTAACTTGGGGATTGCACTGATTAAGTGTATAGTATTTGCTGTTTGCTCTGAAATGAAACATGACACATTTGTGAGAACATAATAATTGCACACCTTAATTTAACGTTGGTCAAAATCAAGATATACAAATAACTTGCTTCACTTATTCTAATCACCGTTGGGCAGAATAGAATAAATACTAGTAAAACATGGATCAGTAATATTGCTATTATTAACGTTGGTCAAAAAATAACAACATTACCGAAATACCTGTGCTAAAAAATCTAGACTTCTCAAATTAAATATTCCGTTGGTTCAATTTAATAAGAGAATAACAATAATAATAACTTGCGCAGCGGAATAAAAAAATAACTTGCTATTTTCAGAAACATTACTTGCTAATCTTGCTCTCTAAATAATAAACACGTTGGTGTAAATTAATTAGTGTATTAATGTTCCTGAAAAAACTAAAGAGATTCAAAGGAAAAACTATCACTGTGTTGCGAAAATCGGCCCGACGGCCCATCGCTTCGCGCGTGCGCGGCCCACTTGCTCGCTTGCGCGTGGCCCAGCATTGCAGCTGTCTCGGCCCAGCAGCGGCCCAGCCCGGCATCAAGGAAAAAACCCTAACGGCCAAGCGATCTGAGACGTTTACTCGATCGGACGGCTGTCCGCAAGTCTCGCCCGGATAAAAACGCGGCCGGACGGAATCCTAGCTTGCTCTCTCGCCTTCCTGCGCAGCCGCTCGCTCGCGAGCTTGCTTCTGCGCCCGCATGCGCCGCTCCCGCCCGAAACTGCCGCCGCGGATACCTCGTCCACGACGCGCAGCCGCTCGAGCCGGCGCTGCCTGCAGCTCCTCTCGCCGCACAGCCGCTCGCCGCGACCTTGCTTGCTGTCCGGGTAGCCGCCGCGGTGCTTCTCGCCGGTGTGCGCGTTCGCCGGAGCGCGCCGCCGTCGAGCAGCGTTGCGACGGCAACCTTGCGTGCGCGCGCACGTCCTTGGTTCGGTCCGGCGCACTGTCTCGCGCAACGGCATACAGGTGCGGCCCTCTGTGCATTTCTCTAGGGTTGAGTAGAAACCTTTGGATTTGCTCTGTGATCTTGCTGAGAGTGTGGCCCGGGACGATACTCAAGGTATGTCGCTCGGCGGCCCCCTGTGCTTCTTGTTGTGCTTGATCTGGTTTTGGCCCGGGACGATACTTGAAGCATGTCGCTCGGCGGCCACTGAGCTTTTGTGCTAGGGGATTTTCCCAAAATCCGATCTACTCACTAGTACCCGTCTGATACCATTGATAGAACTTGCAAACCAACTAGCAGTAGATCGATTCGGGTATAACAGAAGATAAACAGATCCTATACATTGACTACTAACAAGAACAGAGAAGTACAGGGGTTTAGATCACAACCATCGGCGGTTGCGGCGGGGTTCCCAGCGGCGTTGGCGGCCATGGCGATGGCGACGTCGTCGCTGGAAGAAGGTCGCGGTGAAACCGTCGGTGGAGCAATCCCGCCGCTCCTGCGCCTCTGTGATCGGAGTCTCTAGGGATGTCGGGGTGGGGAGTACGGCTGCGGCTAATCTCGTGATCAGAGCCTGCCAGCCCCCACCCCTCTTAATATAGCGCAGTGCGACGGGGGCCCACTAACCATTAGGGTTAGGCGCCCCCGATCAGGGCGCGATTAAGGGGTTAATGGGCTGCCGTTGGGCCAGCCCACTTGAGATCAATCTAACATTGCAATGTTAGGGCCTGTTCAGTTAAAACGGCAAAATGGCAAATTTCACTATTCATCAAAGGGAATCTTACATGCATGGAGTATTAAACATGTGTTAATGACAAAACCCATTCCATAACCCCCCGGTAACTTTTCGACACGAATCTAATGAGCCTAATTTGGCCATGATTAGACAACGTTGTGCTACAATAAACAATCTCTAATAACAGATTAATTAGGCTTAATAGACTCGTCTCGCGATTTCCCGTCCAACCGTGTATTTAGTTTTATAATTAGATCATGTTTAGTCCTCCTAATCTTCGATTTAGAATTGCTACAGTAAATGGCGACTTTTTTCACTCCAACTAAACAGGCCCTTAGTTGGATATTCTTTTTTTCAGAAATTATGATTCTTCTTAGAGTTTAGGATAGTTCCCTTGCCAACTTTCGATGCTGTTTTGCGTTTGGGAATCAAGTGAGCTGGATAGATGCTGCACTTATTGCATTTACTTTCTGGCACAATGTCCGATAAAAATTGAATGCTTGTTCGAATGGAAAATGATGCCCCAATAGAATGGTAGCTTGAGACAATGTGATTAGAATTTCTGTAATCTGAAACCCTTAGCATCTTGATTTTAATTGCTCATTGTTTACATTGCATTTTGATTTCAGATGTTAGAGAGTTAGACGTCAGTGCCCATTTGAAAACATGACATGCCTGTTCCTTTTTTTTTGAATAATATAATTGGTAGGAGCACTACCGGTTCATTTAAGAAGAGAAGCAGAGGTTCCAGTTACTGATTCCTAGCGATATTACATAAAAGGATTGACCTCAGACTCAGTCCAGCGTAGCATAACAACGCTAGAAGCGGCCAACTAAACTTCCCATGCAAGGGATACAACAAAGGCTGAAATAACATGAAAACTAGAACAGCTCCGGCTGGCCGCATGCCTGCCGTCTCACCGCCATCTCTTCCTTGATCTCTCCCAGCACCTGCGCTTTCGTAGCACACTTGCCGTCGAAGACCATTCTGTTTCAAGCTTTCCATAGATTCCAGGCAGTGTAAAGTTGAATCGCCGCTTTAAGTCTCCTGACTTCCTTGGGCAATCCACTGACTGAATTATGCCACCATTCTTGAATTGAGCAGGCCTGATTGGGGACAGTAACCAATCCATTGGTCCATCTGCTCACGTCCTCCCACACCTCCTTCGCAAAGGGGCAGTGGAGACACTGATTCCGGCTCTTGATCACACATGGCACATGTTGGGGAGCAAGGCCAATTCCTGGCTAGCAGCTTGTCTGCGGTTAGGATTTTGGCCTGGACCAATAGCCAGCCAAAGAATCTGTGTTTACTTTCCGCGTGAGCCGACCAGATTGTAGATGCATCAAATGAGTTATAGGATCCAGCAAATTGAGCCTTATAGGCCGATTTGGCCGTGTAGTCCCCGTGTGCCATCCATCTCCAAACAATCTGATCCTCTCCCTCAGTGAGAATGAAGCCCTGTACTTTGTACCGGAGGATGAAAAATTCAGCAATCTCATCTGCTGTCGACATTCTCCATAAACCTCTCGTCCAGTTCAGGTTGGTGAGTTCTTCCTGGACGGTTTTGTTTTTCGTCCAGGCCAGCTTGAAAAGGTGCGGTGCAAAGCCCTGAAGCCAACTCGAGTGCCAGAATTTTGCTTCGTTGCCATCTCTAACTGTTACCACAGTGCTTGCTCGGAAAAGCTGTAACATCCCGGATTTTTCCGGAATGTTCCTGAATGCAAAAATGTGGATTTCAAAATTTTTGTTTGACTTGATTGCTTATCAACCTAGGAGTGTGTTCTCTCTCTCCTCTAATAAACTCTTAGTAAAATAAATTGTGCTTCTAGTTATAATTAGGGAAATGATTGATTGTGTGATTTGGCTCTTGTCTTGTTTCTAATTGATTGATTGTGTGTAAGTTCATATTTGAATTCCCAATTCAAATATAAACTTAAAGGCTAACTTTTCTAACTATCCTAGTCTTGGACCCAAATCCCTCAACATCTGAAATCAACTCGGCCCACTCCTCTCATTCCTTTCTTTCTTCCCGCAGCCGGCCCACAACCACGGCCCAACCCGCCAGCATCTCCCTTCCCTTCCTCTTTCTTTCTCTGCTGCCTGGGCCCAGCTGCACAGCGGCATCTTCTTCCTCACGCTACCGTTCACGCGCACCGCATCCGCCCTGCCTCCGCCGCGCCTCGCACCACCCGGTCCCACCTCTCCCACGAGACCCGCGCCCAAGGAAGCCGTACCCCCAAGGAAGCCGCGTGCCCACGGCATCTCCAGCCTGGCCGCGCCAACCGAGCCCAGCCCTTTCCTCCTTCCCCACGCTTTTCCCCTCCATATAATCCCCGCCATATCTCTCTGCTCTCTCCCAAATCCGCGAAGGGGCGAAGCCCTGGCCAAATCGCCGTGAGGAGAGTTCGGAGGAGGAGGAAGTGCCGGTGAAGCCGCCCGTGGAGGATTCGGACCGGGAGCTTCGCCACCGCGTCGACATCGCCACGCCGCCCGGAGAACACCGCGTCGCCGAGCCGCATCACCACCGTCGCCAAGGCGTCGAAGCCGATCCGCGAGCTGAGCCGCACGCCCGACCACACCGACGCCTTCGTCGCGACGACACCGCCTTCGCCAAGCCACGGGAGCGCCGCCCGGGACGCCGCATCATGAGGAGCATCGCCTGACGCCCTGTACCGCGAGCACCGCACCAAGTAGGCCGAGATCCCCTGCTTCGCCTCGCTGTGAGCCTCGCCCCGTCTCCATCTCTCTACTCCCCCTCTCGTGCCGTCGTCTGTGATCTGCTCTGTCCATCATGCCCGGTTTCCCTGTTCCGGTCTTCGACGCCGGCGTGCCATCCCTTTGCAGGTCGCCCACACTTGCGCACACCTCGCTCACGCTCTCTGTCTCTCTAACGCGCATCTCTCATTCATCTATCTCTCTGGTTCACCCCGCCGCCGTTCGCTGCCGCTCCGCTCTGGGTGCTTCGCGTCGCGGCCGAGTCGCTCGCCGCCGTGGAACCACCGCCGGGCACCGTCCTAGAGGCCTTCTCCCCTCACTGCTCTCTCCGATCCCTTATGCCTTCGTCATGCTCCCTACGTCGCGCACCACGGGCAGGTGGCCCGGGCCGTGTGCACAGCCGCCACTGGAGCTCGCCGTCGAGACGCACAGCTGCGCCAGGAGGGTGCCGCCGCGGGCGCATCCGTGCTCCGGAATTCACCGCGGAAGACCACACTCTGGGCCACACGAGCACCAAGCCGCACGAGCCACAGCAGATCCCGACCCCTCTTCCGACTCTATGGCGAGTGGACCCATGCGCCGGTGACGCTGACCAGTGGGCCCATCTTGTCAGCCAGCCTTATCCCCACCAGCGCCTTCCACCGCGGCAACAGGATGGCCGTGGGCCGAATCCTTGAGGCCCACGCGCTCTTTTCTCTTTTCCAAACCAAAGCCCACAAATCAAATCGGCCCATACACAGCCCAAGTCCCCTTCAAATCCGGCCCGTGATCAGCCTGACAAGGCGGCCCCACCTGTCATCCTATGCCAGTCGCTGACCAGTGGGACCCACTGACCTCTGACGTGTTGACCCGGTCAACGTTGACCGTTGACTTAGTCAACGATGACGTCATGATGACGTCATCAGTGGTGGACCCCACTGCTGACGTCATAATGACATCATCACTGACACGTGTCACCCCCGCAGGCTGCCACGTGTCAGATTCTTTTCTTTTTCTTTTTTTGTAATTTCAGAAATAGGTTTTATCTAAGAAAATTCATAATAAATTGATCCTAGCTCAAAAAATTATGAAATCAGTTTCATAATTCTTCTAAAATCATGACCTACGCGTTAGTGTAGGAGTTGAATACTTTTGGCTCTTCTTTGGTTCTCATTTGGAGTTTATTTGCAACTAGCTTATCGTTTTGTTATCCGAATATTAGGACCCTCGGAAGACTTGGACAACTACATCGACTACGACCACGACGATCGTGACTTCATCAACAAAGTGAAAGTGAAGGACCTTGCTCCAGGTTCACGCCCATTCCGACTTTGAATCCTATTAGGCATTGCTATTAGAATTGCTAGCGCTTTAATTCATGATGATGATGTTAAACCTATGCATAGCCTTTGATTATTACCTGATATCCTTGTATACCTATATACATTGTTATACTCGTGCTATGCTTGCATGTGTGGGAATAGCTGTGGTCTTGATCTATCTTGGCGTGAGTTTTGGGTGGGATAAAACTGAAGAGTTTCGAACCCCCGGCTGGAGTGAGCAGACATTAACCGACCTTCTGGTCGGGGCTCGGGAAGTGTGTTGGGCACTTCCTACGGAGTACCTGTGGCGGGTACATTGTTGTGGTTACTTTGGAGGAGCTGGAGGATGTTACCTGTAATGGGTAGACTGGCGTACCGCGGAGTCGGACGGCCCAGTTTGGAGGATTGCTTGCTCTGGCTTAGGCTGAGTCAGTTGGACCTGGTGACGGGACTTTGTCAAACGTGCACACCACTTATCCTCAGAAGGGGAGGATTCCAGCCATTTCTAGTTGGGCGGTACCATTTCTGTGGAGCAGTGTGCTAGGATTGGGCTCACCGGTGGCGCCACCGAAGCCCGGCTGTCTCACAGCCCTTGTTTCCGAGACTCTCGACACCACGGTGGCCAGGCTAGAGACTCACAGTTCTGGGTCCCAAGCCCGGGAAAGCAGGATGGTACCGTTCTGGCTAGGAAGTCATGGTTGTGGGTTGCGTCTCGAGTTGGCGGCCACCAGCTCGCAGCCCGGGTGGGGCCAGGTGTACACACTCTGCAGAGTTAAAACTATACGTATAGCCGCGTCCTCGGTCATGGACATCCCTCGATCCGGCTTCTTCTGATTAGTGTTTTGGGATATTCTACCTCTCCTCTTTTTCATAGCATTGGGTTGGATGAGAGCTGATAGTGCGGATTCCGGCTTGTAGCCGCTGAGATGGGAAGAGTGGGAGTCTTCCCATCGACTCGTGAGGAGCAGGAGGTGAGAATGCGACGGGACCCTGGTGTGCTAGGGTTGACCCGTGGAGATGATAGCTTGGGAAGCTGATGTTGGAGATCTTTATTTCTGTTGCTGCTGCTGCTGCATAGGAAACCCCAGCTTAATTCCTTGATATATTTGTTATACTAGAATTAGGCCACCTTAAAGCTTGCATACGGATGGTGACGTGGACCTGTCCCATTCCTTGGGGACAGTTCGTGAGCTTGCAGGTAGGACTTGGATTCCAAGTTCGATCGGCGGATTCTACCTTGAAGGGTTGTGTTGCTTCGCTCAAGGATGCCTGTGGAGAAGACTGAAGATGAAGACTTGAAGATTTAGCTACCGCTTCGTAGGCTATCTTCTTGTCGTTTAGCCCAAGGGGCTTGTAACAGCTACGCTTCCATATTATCCTTGTAATAATTGTACTCTGATTCGATGTATGGATATGATATCACACTGAAATGAGACTTGTACGTGATAGCAGTTGATTCTGGGACTATCACAATGGTACAGGGAGCCGGATTCTCGATTTTGAAAATCCGGGATGTTTCAAAAGCGCTCTGTCAGTTTCATTGACAGGAGGCTGTGTTCCAGTCCAAGGCCGATCAGGATCGGTCCATTCATACCACAGCCAACGCAGACGCAACGCTCTGCTGAAAAGGTCGAGGTCCAGTACCCCCAGGCCACCCAGGGACTTTGGCCTTTTAACCTTCTTCCAGTCCACCAAGCAATGACCCCCATTGGCCTCTGCTGTACCTTTCCACAAGAAATTTCTTCTGTATTGGTCAATTTTTTTGAGTGCCCATTTTTGTAGTGAGAAGATTGTGAGGAAGTATGTAGGAGTTGAGCTCATCACTGAGTTGACTAGCTTGAGCCTTCCTGGTTTGTTTAGGAATTTTCCTTTCCACCCTGGGAGTCTTGCTGCAATCTTGTCAATGAGGGGCTATCTGATTTACAATCGATAACTAGTGGGGCTCGACGATTCTGATTGTTTCTTACTATGAAAATCCAGAATGCTCCAATTTCTTGTCTCTTGTGTTTGGAGGTGAGCAATCATTCCCTTAGATCGCTCTCCACTATTGAGAAGTTAGAGGAAATGTCAATGGTCAGCTGCTTGTTTTATAGAAGATGATGACCTATAAATGCTAAGTGCAGGTAATCACCTTGCAGGGATGCAGATCTCGAACAAATTCTTTTTATATACTATGATTTAATTTTTATTTGATATTTTTGTGCTTATTGCATTTTCAATGTCATCTGTTTTGGAGTATTGATGTAGGTGTCTGTGTCATGTGACTTCTCAGGGCTTAGCTTCACTCATAGACTGATTGCCGTATGGATGATGCGGGTAATTGAAAGGTAGCTGTGTATTCAATTGTTTTTCTCTAATAGTTCATTGTTACATTTGAGCTTCATTATTTAAAGTCCCTCATTTTCAGCTTTGCAGCACCTGGCAAGCTGCTCAAAATTTCAAATCTTGAAGCTTGGCCTGTGCTCAGGCATTTCTGACGAAGGTCTAGTTTATATCGGTTCAAACTGTGGAAAGCTTGTGGAACTTGATCTATACTGGTAATTGATGTTTATAAATGGTTTAGTCATTAACTCATCACTGAAAACAAAATGCTCTTGTTTCTCTTCCTAACAATTGCAGTGCTATTACTGATGAAGGGCTGGCAGCTGTAGCGCGTGCCTGCAAGAAGATCAGGATGGTAAACTTAGGCTACTGCAACCAAATTACCAGTGCTATTACTGAAGAGCTCACAAACCTTGAGTTGAGATGCCTGGTGTGCATCACAGGCATCGGGTATCACCTCCATCACCATCGGTTGCACTAGCCTGATTGAACTGGACCTGAAGCGCTGTTATTCTGTTGATGATGCTGGGCTCTGGGCACTTTCAAGATACTCCGAAATCCTCAGACAAGCAAGGACTCGTACACGTCTTTTTTTTTTATCTTATATTCTTATGTTTGTTTTTGTGGAGCAACCAACAACTCAACATTACCTGGTCGAAAGACAATACATGAGTATGATGATAACTTATTGTCCTCACATAAAAAATCAGATAACAAAATTGCATATTTTCTAAAAATTGGAAAGATTTGTATTAGATATGACGAGTTCATAGAAAGCCACTACCAATGCACCATAACCCAGAATAGGAGAAATCTGGGTGAGAAGCAAAGCTAGAGAGGATGCTTTGTGAGAATCCTAACTATCCTGAATTATTCAGAGCTGTCAATGCAATACGTTAACTGACAGAACATATTCTATTGGGCATCCTCGAATCCAACTGAAAATACAGAAGCTAGATGTTCTTGCGGCAGTGTGTGTTTCCATCGATCAACCTAGGAGATAGGGGCACAACAATGTACCTTTCAGAAATCATAAAGCCAACTTATTGTTTGAATGTAGAAAAATATATGTTCCTGAAGGAGAACCATGGAAAGCCAACTTTGTAAAAAGAAATTGTCCAAAAGTGCGAAAACGTAACCGCGCAACTTATTGCGACGGCCGTCAGAAGCCGCTAAATTCGTCCTCTTCCCTTCTCCTCTGTACTTGCTGCCCACCCGCAGCCCCGTGCAGCCGCCGCCGTCCTGTTCGGCGCGCGTTTGAGCGGGGCGGCGCCTCGCTCAGCTCTGGCACGTTCTTCGTGCCCATCTCCCTCGCCTCGCCCTCGCCCTGTCGCTGAGGCATCTGGGCGCCTTCCGCCTCCAGTCAGCTCGCCTCTCTGCCAGCGCGCGTCCAACAGCTGCCGGCGCAGTTCGCAGCGTGTTCTCCTCCTCCTTGGGTTTCAGGCACCAAATGTATCGGTACCACAATAGCATGTCCAACCTTTTCCTGCTCCTGCAATAACATATTAACATGTTACATGGTTCCAATGTTAGAATAGCGTAATAATCGCTTACCAAAAAGACGGGAGTACTACATAATAATGATCGCTACCAATTTGGCATTTCATACCTACCATAACATTGGAACGCGGTATTGTTGGGTGGAATGGGATGCTCCTCCTGTCGAAGTAGTCTGAAGCGCCATCTACTCTGTACTCAGCAGTCTTTCTGTGTTATTCCTGAGTAAAATGAAGATACACCAGTTCAGATAAATGCCAAACAAATCCACTTTATGCAACTTACAGATTTATTATACAATTATAAAACCACTGATAGTTCGAAGAGATGAAGTTACCTGTGGACTTGTCCAAGTACGCGTCGAAGGAATACGGCTCCTTGGTATAGTGGACGTACCACTGGGCCTCCTCACCTTCCTGCGATTGGTCGGCTTCCTCCTCATCTCCTTCTGTCTTGTACCCATATGCCTCTAGTTGCTGGACATGCAGGACCTTTCCCCACTCGGAGGATTCATCTTGTAATGCTATCAGTTTGAGCAAGCTTCGGCTGCAATCCACACGTAGCTTCTTTAGCTTTGCCTCTCGTAAGCATTCTGCGAGTGCTTCAGCACCCAAGTCCAACCACGACAGCCTTCCAAGGGATGGAGAATCGTCCAGTTCCTTTAGTGCTGGGCAATTCATAATGCGAATCCATTGCAAGCTTGGGTTGTTGCTGATCCTCTGCAGCCTTGGGTTGTCATATGACATGAGCTCGACTAGTGAAGGGAAGTTCTCTACAGAGAACAAGTGCTGGATGTTTCTCAGGTACAACTCTCTCAACCGGCATGCATGGTGTGCAAGTCCTGTAGGAAGACGGTGCAGTTTACAGCCGTCAATCGTAAGGAGCTCTAGAGCAGGCATCGCTGGGACATGCTGCTCCCACTCCCACTCCCACTCTGTCCATCTCAGCATGCCCACAAAACCCAGGATTAACAGCTTGGGAAAAGCAACACCGGCACCACGCGAAGTATGATGAGTCTGCCTCCTATCGTTCCGTGTTCCTGCTAGCACTGGTACCTCGCCCTTGCCATCACCTTCACCGCCCAAGGAGGGGTCGAGGAACTCCTGCCCAATACACTGGACAGAAGGAGCACGCTGGACCCAAAAATAATCAAGAAAGGGGAGCTAGCCCAGTCCACTAGGCAGTTGCGTGCAGCATGCGTAGTCCTCTACCACCAACCGCCTTAAGCTCTCAAAGGCTGACATGGTTCTCATCCACTGCGGTAGCCCACGTGCAAAGTAGCCTTTGATTTCAAGTCTTTCTGTGCAAGTTGGAGGACGGAGATTAGCCAGCACATCCTCGATTCTCACGTGCTCCTCCTCGCTGATGTCTCCTTCGACCTTCCCGTTCTCTCCGAGCCGGCTGGAAAATACCAACTGTAAGTCTGTCAACTCATGTTTACTTCTAAGCATTGCTTTAGCAGCCATAGAACCAAAAGGTGCCTTCTCCAGACCTCTTATATCAAGTCGTTTGAGCTTTGACAGAGGTCCTAGTTCTTGTAAGCTGCACCAGCCATCTGCGCTATCATCTGAATGTGTTGGAAACCCCCACATGTAGACCAAATCTTCTAGCTTTCCGAAGCCACGAGGAACCGAGGTAATTGCGTACCTCTAAAGTTGAGTGACCTCAGCTTCCGCAGCTTCAGGATACTGTTAGGGAGTTGAGAAATATTTGTACATCCACAAAGGTCAATGGCCTGTAGAAAGTTTAGGTCTCCTATGCCTTGAGGGATCGTGAATATTCTTGTGTGAGAAAGACACATGTATCTTAAATGCTTGAGGTGGCGTATGGAGTCTGGCAGCTCAACTAGATTTACACCATCTAGATATAGTACTCTCAGGCTAGAGAGGTTGTTCACTAAATCCTTCAGGTCAAACGTGATGCTTCCAAATAACATTAATGTTCTAACAGAAGCATGCTTTCGCAAAGTGTCCTGCCCTACTTCCTTGTTTGAGATAGATAGGTGACGAAGCTTTGGAGCACTAAGAGTTCTATTGACATCCTGCCCCTCGCTAATAAGTACTCCTTCGTCTTTCATTATGTATTGAGCAAAGGAACGAACCACATCATGCATGAGGCATGCAGATAGACCATAGGATTCTTTGTCTGGTTCTAACAGATTTCTTGAAATCAATTCTCTGTAGCATTCTTCCCCCAAATCTTCTAGGGCCTTTGAGCTCGTTTTGTTATGTATGTGACCTTCGGCGATCCAAAGGTAGACTATACTTCCCCGTCTAATTAATTCATCTTTAGGGAAAAGTGAACAATACACAAAACACTGCTTCAAGTGTGAAGGCAAGTCTTCATAGCTCAAATAAACTGCTTTGTTAATATCTTCATTGATTCCTGTTACCAACCAAGTGTCGTGGCTACTGACATCCATCCAAGCATCTCTTGTTCTATTTTTGCGGCGCAGGACTCCTCCAAGGACCTTAATTGCTAAGGGCAAGCAGTCACATCTTTCCACAATTTTCATTCCAATGTCCTTCAGTCTATCAACATCGGCTTGATCACTCTCATTCAAAACTACCTATTCGGAAAAGAAAATGAAGCATGCGTGAGAGAGAAAAGTGGTACTACAATTGGAAAGCTCCCATGTATTATGTATAGGAAGTATATATGTTGTTCCCTAACATATTGGATTCTCTTCTGTGGCAATAACTTGGGCAGAGGTTGTAGTGGAAAAGAGAACATGAAGTGGGTGCACTAAAGCAACCAAAGAAAACTTCCCTTGAAACATGTTCAATTAAATGTACCCTTGAGACACGTTTTGGTAGGTTGAGAGCAAATTTGAGTAGAAAAAAGCTTCATACGAAAAAAATGTTACATTCTGCTTTTGCATAATCAGATACCCACAAGAGAAATGATGAGGAATTGGCGCTCATGGACGTGAATGTAGAAACAGTAAGAAGTTTGATGCATGTGTGCTGAAACAGTTATATATATTTTGATTGCGAGTCTAACACCATCAGCTTTACCCCTTTTTTTTGATGGAACACCGGGGGGGGGACGAATAGTCCCCACCTGAATTGATTTACCACAGATTCCGGCAAGCCGGTAATGGAGGGTGCATCGCACCAATTACATGGTCGACCTTGTAGGTCCAGAGATACAAAGATAAGAAAAACAGCTCGCAAACACCTCAAAGACTAGGCACGACACAACCGAAAGACAACTACTGATCATCGAGAGGTGCCACCACCGAACAACATACTTGCCGATTACGCCATGGCCATTGCACCTCATGCCACCCCTCGTAGCTACGCCGTCCCGCTGCTGCCCCCCATCTGAGGACCCAGCAGAATGGGGACTAAAGGCAGCTAGTGATACGCAGGCCAAAGCTCACCGGAAACGGCGACCTTCCTTGAAGCTGATAGTGACACCTACAGCACATCCGGGCTCCACGTACCTCACCCAACGCCACCCAAGGGGAGGAATCCTTGAGGGGGAATGACAGAAGAGGTGGAAACACCACCCGGCATTTGATTTCCTGGCACCACCAACAAGAAGAACGTCGACGAAGCAGAGGCACCAATGGAGACACCCGTTGAGTCACAACAGTAGCCATCCACTTGTGCCCGCCTCACCCAAGAAGAGTAGGGAGGGGGGAAAGTTAGGGCGGGCGGTCTTGCGTCAACGCCTCCAGGGAGGAAAGTGGCGCCCGAGGGCGTCACCGGAGACAGCACCGGCACAATGTCAGGCTAGGATATCTCCTGACCAAGACCCGCCCCAACCAGGACAAACATGGCCGCACCAGCTTGTAGATGGGAATGCCTCGAAGCAACGCCTCCATGGAGGAAGAACGACACCTGATGATGTCATCGTTGTCGGCACCGGCGCAGTGCCGGGCTAGGATTTCTCCTGGCAATTTTCCGGCCCACCGGCCATGGCGCACCCGCCATGGGGGATGAGCAGCACCCACACGCACAAGCTCCAGTGTTTAGAGCCTTTGTCCGGCCACCGGCGGACATGAGCCACAGAGGCAGCACCTCGCAGCTCGTTCGGCTCGCTCGATGTAGACGACGCGAGGGTGCTGCCCCCACGCCGCAGCCCCTGCCGAGCCGTCCCTGGTCCCCATCGCACAGGCCGTCGCTCATTGAGGAGGAGCCGGCCCCTGCGTCGAGTTCCAGGGGGCGCTCCACAACCGGTGTGGTGGGACCAGGTCCGACCAAGGAGGTGTCGGATTCGGCGGCCACTGACCGTGGAGGAGTTGGGGAGACGCCGCCGCAGCCATGGCTCCAAGCAGATCCGGGGGCGGACCGCACAGATCCGGCGACTGGCCCCACAGATCGGGCAAGAGGGAGCGGATCGAGCCGTGGCAGGACCACCGTGATGCAGACCATGGCTGATGCTTGAGGTAGATAGCAGGAGGGGCAAGGGACGAGAGCCACCCGGCCGCCGCTTTCCCCGAGCTCGCGCGGACTTCCGGCGAAACTCTCTGGCGGGGCCGAGGGGAAAGGACGGGGGGAGAGTCGCCGGCGCTGTGGCGGCGGCGGTTCCGCCCGAGTCGCCCTCGGGGCGACGCGGGGGAGGGGGGTAACAGATTAACCTCTGACGGGCTTTTGAAAATCCTTTACCCCTTTTTTCAATCAGCATGAATGCTTTGTTCATCGTGTTTGCATGCTAAGGAAGCACTAAAATATATCCTCTTGTCAAAATAATAAACGTTTTGGACACAGCACATCCTCTAATATATATGCCTACAATTTGGTCAGTTAATTATGTTGTATTTATGAAATTCAATAATTTATAAGGTTATCCAAGTTGTTAAAGATACGCGTAAAAAATAAATATTGTGAAAGTAACTGGTAGCCAAAGTTGCAAATATAAAATAAAAAAACTGTTAGCCAAAGTATAGTAGTTTTGATCAGATCATAGTGACCAGACTAGATGGAAGATAGCATTTATTTATTGGCTGGGGCTTACACATGATATTATGAAATGATATTCGCAGGTTTGCAGCTATCCAATCTCTTCGATGCCATACTAGCTAGGGTAAGAACGAACAGGCA
>CM014278.1:54656192-54691983 GCA_004135705.1 Alloteropsis semialata
AGAGTAAACCCAAAGAAACCCCCTATCCTTTTATTACAATTCCAAATAGGTCCCTGGTATTTACCAAACCCTCCACCCACTTATCCAATATTACAATCAAGTCCTTCCACCATATACACTTATTTTCAGAAAGGCCCTTACCCCTTTATAATTATTATAAAGAGGTCCTAAACCCTCCAATGAAGCCCTAACCCTCACTTAACTTATCATTTTATGCGCCAAACTTCTCCGGAATTCCACCAAACTCGAACACGTCTTTCTTTCATCTATTCCGGCCGAGCTATACACAAATCATCCCAAAATAATCCTCCTTCCTATTTTATTTTATCATTTCCTGTTTCGAGCTCATCGGTAAAGGTTTGATTGTTTTCTTTTATGTGTTTTGTTGTATGTGCCGTAGACGACGGTATAATCGAGGAGGAGCCACCGGAATACGCAGGAGAGTACCGCGAGCCCGAATCCGACGACCCGTACCGCGAGCAGGAACTCCCGGAAGCATTTGACGGCAAGTCCAATCCCATCCTTTGATGCATGTTTATCCCAGTTTTATAAACACAACCTATTGGCCTTTGATAATTGCATTGTCTTTATTGAAAACCTGGTTGGATAGCCACTCCTTGATTGTTATAACCATTCCTTGATAACCTAGTTATCACTAAATATGATTTGCTCTGTTTGGTTGATAACCTTGCTTAGAATGCTTAGGACTTGTTCTAATTACTTAATCAATCATGACAATTACTGGCTTTACAAAGAATAAAAGTGTGAGTGTGTTGAGTAAAGCTTTGGGCTTTTGGGTTTTGAAAGTAAAGAAAGTGTTGGATAAAATGGATGGGTATTTCTTTGTGAAATACCATTTGGTGGCTTGTACCTTTGTGGTTAAGCAAGTTGGGAGATATCCATTTTGTCCGGTTTTAAACCGAGGTGATGTGTTCATCTTGCCTAACCCATTTATCTCGTACAACCACTCGACTCTTGTATGGTGCAAGGGCTTAGTCTAAATCCCACTAGCCGTGCTGTTAGTTGTCTGGTGGCAGGTGTGCAGCGAGAAAACCAAGTGCCGTCTTAGTGACATGGTTGCCGACTTGGTGTCATAAACCCCTTGGTTATTTCTCGTGATGGCTAGGCAGTTTTGGCTATGGTGGGTAATGGCTTCGATAGGATCCGCACTGGCACTAAGGTGATCGTGTTGCGGTACCCTACTTGTGGTGAAAGTGTACACCTCTGCAGAGTTTCCAAACTATTCGAATAGCCGTGCCCACGGTCATGGGCGAGTTATGGCTTGGTCACAATACCGAAGGTTTTGGGATGGGTTGGAGTGTGTGTTTTGGAATTGTGTTCGGCTTTGTGCCAAGAGCTACGGCGGATGGGAAATCCGGTAGCATTTAAAATTTTGGATCCTTTGTGGATCAACCCCCACTTACTTAGTTGTGTTACTTAAGCTTGCTTTGCTAAAGTTTTTCCTTGATAAACCATTGCATGAGTAAAATTGGCTTTATTGCAAATAAACCTTAGCCTTATTCCTTGATTTATCCTGTGCATAATTCTGTGTTAACCCCTCCGTGGGTGTGGTTGGACTTGCTGAGTACTTTTGTACTCACCCTTGTATTTGTTGCTTCAGAAGAAGACCTGGACTTTGTCGTTGAGGACGCCGAGTAGGTGGTCGTGCCCGCACCCGACTTTGCCTGTGGAGTTTGGCCCTGCCCGAGATGCTTTCGCTGTCGCGCAACTCTGATCCTTTTGTTGAACCGGTCTGGTTCATCATTTGGCTCATAGCCGTAGTTTACCTTTTGGTTGTCTTAGCTTGTATCAAGTTTCCTCCCCATCGGGGAGTGTAAGGTTCTGAACTATCTGTTGAATAAATGTGTATCAGCCTCCTGGGACTGATAATTGTATCACATTTAGTCTCTGCTTAGGCAGGGGCGCTTCATGGTCACAGACACTGCAACAGGCCGTCGTCTTCTTCAGTGTCGCTCCTTCGCCCGGCCTTGCAGGCCTTTGCCGCGCTGGGCACCTTGGTCGCGCCTCCCTGTGTGCACACTAGCACGTTGCTGGTGTCGTCGGATGCGTTTATGGCCTCGTTGCGCTTCCTTCCTATGGCCCTTCCAACAACCCTGGTGTTGGTGGTTGCCCACTTCCCACTGGTGCTGTTCTCTCGTCCCCGGCTAGGGAAGCCCCGTGTGGTACGCCTGCGGGCCGAAAATACAAAGCAGCACATATGTTCTCCGCAACCGTTATCGCAGGCGTTGATTTATGCATCAAGATTCATGCTGCGTACTTTTTCAATTTGTATTTCGATGTGTATTCAACCTTTCGACGCCGTATATGCATAGAACAAAAAGCCGGACCGGAGATCGAACCGGTCAGGTTACTGGTTCAATGGTTCACCGGTCCAACCAGTGGTTCACTGGTCGAACCAGTGGTTTAATAATTAGCAATATAATATTGATTTTTTATAACTTATATGAAAAATATGCATCTTTCGCAATAATTTATACGTAAACATATCAATTATGACATAATAGATGGAAGAACATAGCAATATCACAATAATTTATGGTCCTAAGTTTCAATTAACACCTAAAAATCAAACTAATGACTGGTTCACTGGTTCACTGGTTCATGGTTCATTGGTTCAATACAAAAACCGGCCGGTTCAACCGGTTCACACCGGTTCAATTGCATAACTGGTCTTTTGCTTGAACCGAACCAGTCAGGTCACCGGTTCACGATTTTTCCGGTCCAACCGGTGAACCGGTTCGGTTTTTTGTTCTATGCGTATATGTCCGCAGCCATATACCTCTCCTTTCCCCCTCCGACGCCCTCCAGCGAGTCCACGGCCATTTTCCCCCTCGTCCGCTGCCGTCGATTTGGCCCTCGGCCGCCGCCATGTCTTCTTCTCCGGCGAGTTGCCCCCTCCTCAGCCACCGTCGATGTGGACTCGGCCGCCGCCTTGCCTTCTTCTCTGGCGAGTTTCCCCCTCCTCCGCCGTCGTCGATGTGCCCCTCGGACGCCGCCATGCCTTCTTCTCCGTCGAGTCCCCCCCTTTTCCTGCGTTTTTTCCTCCGCCGCCATGCATTGTTCTCAGATGAGATTGCCCTTCCTCCAGACGCCTTCTTCTCAGACTAGTTCTTTCTGCGATGAACCCTTGGTGACTTCTTGCTTCTTCAGATTGACATCGCACTTAATAGCTTGAGCCGTCAGAAGGTTATTTTCTGATGCACTGATGTCCTTTTGGTTATGAAATCTTGAGTTTCATCATCTTAAGGTTGCTTTAGCCTGAATCTGATTATTTAGTTTCTCTCTAATGAGGATCCGTGCCTGCAAATTGCCATGCTTTTGCCTATGTCAGTATGAACTAGAAGAATATAACTTATTTTGAGTTTCTTTGCAGGCTAGCCTTAGTCCTTTACTTAGTTACATGTGCAGTGTCATTGCAAACTGGTCTGTTTTGTACAATACACACTCCTATCTATGACTAAACTTCTTAGTTACATGTGCAGTGTCATGTGCTACATAATGGATGTATACACTTCTAGTTTGCATAATCTATTCACCTTTGATGTTACCGATTCAATTACTTTCTTGCAGTTGCAGGCTAGTAATGCAGAATTCTCTTCAAGATGAATTGATCCTAGATTATAACATATTGCATCTGGTGGTTGAATATGAATTTGTTACAAGATTACATCCATCTCAAGCCATTTCTTGCAGTTAAACAGTTAGTATTCATAACTCTATGATATGTTAAGTTAATGAATGGAATTGTGCTCCTGTTTGGCCTCTCAACATATTTTTAATTTTGTGATTTTTCATGTGTAGTTCGGGAGGTTGTGTCAAAATTTGATGAAAACAAAAAGAATCTAGTTCAGTGGATTGGTTTTGGGGGGATTTTGGAGCTTCCTTGCTTCAACCACAGAAACAATAAGTTCTCATTATGGCTCCTATCAAAGGTCAGATGGTATCCAGGGAAGCTTGTTGTTGGTGATAATATCAAACTCCAGAGCACATTGGCAAGATTATTGGCACAACCTATATAGGTGTTGATGTAGATGACAAGGCATTCAAGAGTGTGGTTGAGAAATCGATATTTGTTACTGAGAATTTATACAGTATGGTTTTCAGTAACCTACCACTTCAGAGCAGACAAACAGATTTAATTTGAATTTGTTACAAGATCACATCCATCTAGAGCCATTTATTGCAGTTAAACAGTTAGTATTCATAACTCTATGATACGTTAAGTTAATTAATGGAATTGTGCTCCTGTTTGGCATAGCATGTTTATTGTGTTTTTTGATCAACTGGTAAACAGTGTAATATTTTACAAGATCACATCCATCTGGCACCGGGCACGATGTCTGGAGGCCAAGAAGGCCCCGAAGGCTCAGGTGACTTCGATTGGTCAAAGCTAGCTCCCAGTTTTTTAAATCAACACGCTTTTTTTGGAAGAATAAGATGTGTGCCTCGACTACCTGTATTGAGCTTGCACGGTTCAGTTTGCTGATGTAGTGCAATTCATAAATCTCTGCATGCCTGTAGTCTAGGCCCTAGAGATATCTGGTTGGCAATAAACTTTCCTGATACAGTTGGTGTTTGTATCCTTTATGACAGGATTTCATCTAGAGCCATACAATTGTTGATGTTTGTATCCTTTATGTAGTCAAAAGTTCTTGTATTTTTGTAGGCTAGGTTGTTATTCTTGTTGGCTTCTGTGTGACCTATGAGGTAGGTGTTTGTTGTATGTTTTTTGTTCAGAAGCAATACATTTATTTTTTGATAGCTGGGATAGATGCACTGTTGTGCTAATCTAATACCTTAGCACACTACTCTAGGATCAGATATTTTAAGACCATATCATATGTTTTTCTTAAATTGCAAAGTGGTGTGTAACAACAAATAGAATCACAACACATTTCAATAGTTTGCAGAGGTTCCTGCTCGCATATAGGTTTCTGAAATGAGTTTCTATGCATCTTCTCCTATGTGCATTTCTTAGATCTGAACATTTTCTGTTATCTGAGATCTAGGATTTAGTGATGTGTCAATTTTTTTGCCCACACCATGGCATCTACTTTAAGATCTTTCCCCCCTATGTAGCATAATAAAATGTTTCCATTGTTTGATCACATTTCATCCTCTATGCAGCATAATAAAATATTCAGTTATTGGGCAAAATGTCCTGATCAGTGTGCAGCAGAAGTGAACTAAGATGCTACTAAATTAAACCAATAATATTATGCTCGTTTGGTCAGATAAGGTACAAAGACGAGGTGTATTTCAGCAGACCGTTGGAGAGGACATTCATCAGACAAGGAGTGGGGAGACTACAACATCAATTTGCAATGACCTCAGTTAGTTCCAAAAGTATTTTGACATTCTTCTCAACAGGATCTAAATGCATTACTCAATACTAACATTGCAGGCCTTAGTTACAGGAAGCAACTGGCTACTGCAATACATTGTGCTGAATTCAGCATCATTGATTAAATCAAGATATCATGTGTTGTATGATGGCCACTGGCGTAGTGGCAAACCCTGTGTTCCAGAGAAAAGGTGTGAATAGATGATTGTTTCCCCCTGTTTCATGCCCATGTATTCTGTTATCTGTATTAATTGTAAAAAAAATGTTTCTGAGTAGAAAGAAAGTGAAATTGCACGGAGTCGTGCTAGAACATCACAAGCAAGTTGTTTATAGATCAATCAAAAAGATAGTGAGGTATGGCTTTTCTATTGAAAGAAGTTCTTGAATGTTGTGTTCTAATCTCAAATACTTTTGTAAGGAGTAGATGTGGATTAAATAATTACAGTTTACTTATGTTATGTATTGTACATAAGGACATTCTGAAGGAAATATTATAGATATGATATTCAAGAAACAAGTAGAAAAAAATGTTGCATGCTGCCTCAGAGGTGAGGAAACCTTTCACATGTAAGCACTTTTTATTAGTATTTCCATGTTCTGAAAAATTATATGTTATTGGCATTCACAGGATGCAAAGTTCAAAGGCGACTTTCTCAGCTCAGATGATACGAGAGCACATTTTACAGGGAAGCGCATTTTGCACCAAGTGTCGAGAAAAGGCAAGAAGGTACTTAGATGCTCTGTTTCAAGATATTCTTACCATCTAGGTTATCCCGTTAGTTGGATTGTGGCTTGGCCTAGTATGACCTAGGATTTTTTTTAGCACCAAATGTGTGGTACTCTTGATTTTGTTCTATTCTATCTATGTCGATATGTATTCCGAACATTCTTCTATAAAAACTTTCTAACATATCTTGCTAACCTAACATAATTTGAATCTATTTTTCAGTTATACTAGGAGTATATAGATAATGAAACATTTAGGTATTACAACTGATGTTCTATGCATCAACTTGTTAGAATGTCAAATTAGAGAAAAAAAGTTTGTACTATTGCAGATATAACTGCAAGGGTACATATGATAAGCAGATTGTTAATTTCGAATTCAACACACAAGTATTAGGTATCACAACTTTTTGGAGTTACTCCCACTTTTCCAAACATTTTCAGATCCATGTATTGTGCAGTCTGATGATAAATTAGAATGTTACTCTTGGTCTACATTTTTGTGCTATATACAGCATAATGAAATGTTTGAATATTATCCTCCAATTGGTAATATTTGGACATGTAGCTTTTCAATTGGCTACTTATAACTTGAGGCTTATGCAAGTACTTTATGATATGTTTTGTATCTTGAACCTTTTTCCCACATGAAATTAAGTGAGCTATTATAAACTATTCTTTGGCTTTCTCTCCAGGGAATGGTGGGCAAATGGTGTTGATTTGTGTCTGATGATAACTGGAAACCAGAACAATATTACACTGTTGCTTCGTGTCTGATGATAACTGGAGTTGCTCCCCCGTTTGGCCTCACAAAAAAGAGTCAGGCGAGCAGCGGCTCTATCTGAATGCTGCACTCGATGACCAGATAACTGAGCTTGGAGATCCTATTCATCTAAAAGCGAAATGTTTGGATGATTTAGCTAGTTGCAATTATCAAAACAGAATGTTTCTGACTCGTCGAACACTGATTGGGATGTTATTTAGTTATGTTTTTTGACCTCATGTTTGTCTCCATAAAAAAATTATCATGTTCGTCAAACACTGTTTGGTAGCTTCCTAAAAAACTTTGATTTGCTAGACAAACTAGACAGCCACAGCAAAGAAATCCTTGGCGAGGTGGGGAAGTGGATTCGGTTCTCCTGCTTGGGCAAAGCGAGTGCTTGTGAATAAATGAAAAAGTGCATCCATCTTTTGGTAATTTGGATAATACCACACAAAATAAAAAATAAAAGGATGCTTTTAAAACAAAGACAATTCAGATTATGGCCCAAGGACACGATCATTCGATCAAGTATCTGCACAACATGTGCACCAATACAAAGGTCAGACCACATATACAAGTCCTAGTAAAGTCAACACTGAATTGAAAGCTAACACCAGGAGGTAGTAATAACTGAAATGTTTCCGTAATACTACTTAAAATGCGTTAAGAATGGTGCCACGCATCACAAAGTTACATAGTTGACAATAACGTGAGTAAAGCATTGGATTGATCATAGCAAACTGAAAGGTACAAGCTCATAATACATGAAGTTCACATTAGAAGCTCGTCTTGATGAAAATGTTCCTAGATCAGACCATCTTGCTGTTACTTATTCCTGTTAGTGCCTTTCTTTTTTTTTTCAAACATCCTAGTGAACCTGTGTGGCTATTGGATGGCTGACTGTTATCTGGACTGCAGGCACCTGCAAGTTGCCTGTATTAGGGGGTGTTTAGATGCAGCGTTATGCATAGTATTTTTGCGTTATGCATAGTGTTTACAGAGAGAAAAAGTGCATTGGGAAGCGTGCGTTATGCAAAACGTTATGCATAGGCCGTGTTCGGCAGTTGGGGACAATTTTTTTGTCCCCAAATACTGTCACATGCATGGAGCCCTAAACGAAGTTTATTTACAAAACCTTTTCACAGATGAGTGCAACTTTGCGCGACGAATCTAATGAGCCTAATTAATCCATGATTTGCTACAGTAATGCTACAGTAACTATCCTCTAATCGTGCGGTCAAAGGCCTCATTAGATTCGTCTCGCGAATTTGCCAGGGGGTTGTGGAGGTAGTTTTGTACTGACTTTATTTAATACCCGTAATTAGTGGTCAAAGTAGCATTTAATGGAGGGACAAAAAATTTGTCCCTCCAACCGAACACGGCCATAGTGCGTGAACTAAACAGGGCCTTAGCATCACTCATGTATGCGCAAAACAAAATATTTAACACATCCTGTAAAAAAATGCTACAGCAGCCACCAAAAATTTAAGCATAATGTTAGGACCCCAACTAAGAAAAAAGAATCCTTCTAGCACCTATCTTTTGGATGCAAAGAATATAATGTTAGGATAATACCAGCAGCGACATATTCAGAAGTAATTGGGCAACATTGATAATGGGCATTACCTTGATGAAGCTTTTATATGAATTTTAAATCTTTGGGAGCATATGCATAAAAATAGAACAACACAAGTCACCTGGCTACAGTTTTATGTGCACTGCAGTTAGTCACTTCATCCAAAGACCTACAATCCACTACAGCACTGCTAGGGTGCTAATGCATACATGCTTAATAACAGCATTGAAGTTATTATTCTATATGACTAGAAGTCATACTTAACACAAACAAAAGGATAGTCAACTTGGCCAGCTTCCCTCTATGCACTCCAGGTTTGATGCAAACCTGACAAAGTTATTATGCATACGAACCTGATATTTGAAACCATTCAATCAGTTATGCATAACATTTATTAAGTTTTTGTTATTAAATTTTGTGTACCCTTAAATTTCATCTCTAAAAGCTAAATGGCCATTCAAAGGCTGTCAGCTTGCATAAATTTCTATCATCATACTATAGGTGCTAAAATCATAAAAATGGGACTATAAGTTCCTTGCAATTCCTAGTTTTTCTGTAGTTTACAATGTAGTTTGGACTACATTTGGATTGCTAGAATAAACCAAGCAAATAAGAAACTGTAGTTTACAATGAATTTTGGACTACTTTTGGATTGCCACAAGAAACCAAGAAGTTAATAAGAAAATGAAGACAATCAAACACATTACATCTATCTAGCTTATTCTCTCAACTAAGGGCCATTCTTGAGGAAATTATCCATTTGTCCACTAAGAGAAAAATAAAATGACTTATAAACATAAAATTTTAATGTCTCTTTGTTTGCTCAGTTAATTACGATATCAATATGCTTACTTCCCTTATTCTAGTATTAGAGTCCAGATTAGCTAGAAGCTAAGGCATATTCAGAAACAAACAGTAAAAGTTATTCTCAGTGATCATGAGTGAACCTGCACTCCCATGGAACTGCTATGTAGTGCAAGATTCGTTCCCAAGATTCTGACTATGAAATGCTCTATGATAGGTGTGATTAAAACAGTCATTTTGTGGTGTAGACTCAAACAACAAGAATAATTGAACATAATTTTTTGACATATTAGCCTAATAATAAGTCGAAGGAGCCTGTGTTATCAACTTATCATTCATTGTATTGCATGCTATCCCTACTATCGACAGAATACTTGGCTATATAGCACAAAAAGTATCAATTCCAGTAGTAGTATAATTTGAGGAGAATCAAGTAAACCTGGTGTGGCCTAGCCGCTTTAAATAAATGTGTCCTATGCTACTGGTAGCATCTAACTGATTGCAACCTAGTCAGGGATAATGAACAAAGGGAAGACAAAAAGGGATAATTCAGGTAAAAAAAAAAATTGGTTGCTGCCTTAGAGTTGATGCCTCTAAGTAGTTCTTTAATTAGACAAATGTAGAGCCATCTGCATTGTAATTTGAACTCTAAGTGAATTAAGAAGAAAGTACCAATAAAATCTATTGTCCAGTTATGTTATATAAAAAAAAACCGGTTCACATGCAGTATATCTCTAGTGGAAGGAAGTGTACAGAACCGTAGACTCTGTAATCCCCTAATCAACAAATTACATGTTTAGTCAAAGCAGGTTTATCAATTAAAAAATAACATTGATTGACCTACAGTTCAGTACAGGATATTTATTAGAAAAATCAAAATCACAAATGTTGATTACTTAAAATATTCCTATACAAATATTTGTGTGCACCATGTAAACCGGAAGTAAGAGCATGTGGATGATGTTATGAAAACATAAGTGCAAAGCTATTATGTTCTTTTATAGAATTTCTACCTTCTTGTGCTGTTATAGACACACGTATAGGCATACAACAAATCTAGGGAGAAGAACTTGGAGGCCACATCTTCGGCCGGACAAACTGGATGGAGACAAGGAAATAATCAGCCATAGTGTTGCAGTATACAAGAAACAATTATGTTGGAAATGCTCAAAATTATGTAGAACTGGATTTTTGAGGTGGGCAAGTGACTGACACATAGTGCATTATGATGTACAAATTGAAATAAAGAAATATGCAGTGGGATACCAACAGGTGACGATGCATTAGCTGTGTCAAACTTATCATTCAAATCTCCAGCATTCTCTTCTGGTACTGGACCATTCTGAATGTTTTGGCTCATGTGAGTAAAAAATTGAAGCAATCCTTGGTATGAGACATAAAACCCTGTGTCCCCTACTACCTTATCAAACAACCTAAACCAAACTAGCACTATAAAATTTGAGTTTATATTTACCAGATTGTGATGTAAACCACTATTGTTGTGCAGGAAAATTGTAAAGTTCACCAGATGAACACCCAGCCATGCCTTCTATGAAATATTGGTCGCTTGGCACATCTGAATTGTCCATTAGAAGCTGCTTCATGGCCTGCCTATCCGCTTGGACACATGGATTTGATTTTGGATACAAATAGCACAAAGCAAAATGTCAAACAAATTTGTCAAGGTTAACCAACCACTTCGCAAAAATAAATGTTTGCATAAAGAAACAAGAACAAAGATAATCATCTTTGTCCAAGATGTGCAAGATAAGAACCCAAGGTGTCTAATGGCTGAGACGACAGCAGAGGAGGTAACAGAATGCAACTGAAGCTTTACCTTCTTTATGGTAGCTAGCTTCAGAAGCTCCTTTAGTGATGATGTCATTCCATGAACAGTAAGTTTTGAAGTTGCCAAGTCAAAATCAAGATAGACATAATTGTGGTTTGTTCAGGATGGTAAAATCCATGAAACAAAAATATATACAACAGGATAAAATGATGGTCTACCTGGGAGTAAACAGATGGAAGATAAGAAGCTTCCTTAGAAAATGGATAAGAAGCATGTAAAAGAACAATTTCGCACTTTGCGAATCTTTCGTCCTCAAGAACATCACACAAATGTAGTGGGCCGCACTTACGCAAGTCTAGGTCTTTATCTTGGAAAACTGAAAAATAGATAGTATTAGATAGGAGTGCATGTACTTGAGATATTGAAATGAACAAAATAAAACATTGGTTTCATACTAGGAGGAAAAAATTGGAATTACCCTGTGTGAAGCTGCACTGGTAGGTTAAATGACAGCAATTTCAAGACTGCAGGTAAATAGATAGTCAATTAGGTGCAATTGGTTTCAATGAGATTGGAGTACCACCGCATCAGCTCACTCCAATCAACAAGTTGTACCCAATATATGCCCATCAGCACTTTGAAACCAAAATGAGATGGGAAAAGAAATTGAACACGATATCGCAAACTGCAACAAGCTAACAAATGCCAAGAAAGAAAAAAGACGAGATTTCAGGAACAATTCTTGAAATCACATTACAAGCACACCACAAGAATATATGTAAACATGTATTTGACCGAGGGTGACCAAGCTAGTAGATGGGTTAAGGAGATGTAGGAGTAGATGAAGGCTGCGGTGGTGTAGGACTAGGTGGCGGCTGCTGATGTCGAGAATGAGGGGGAAAGTACTGCGGCGGCGGTGAGCTGAGATTGAAAATGGTGGCGGCGGCGAAATGAGATCGAGAATGACGGGGGAGGGCGGGAGATTGAGAATGGCGGCGGCGAGCTAATGCCGAGTAGAGGACCGCTGAGGTCGAGATTGGGGGCGAGAATGGCGGCAACGGCAGCGACGAGCTCAGATCGATAATGGCGGCGGCGAGCTGAGGCAGTAGAGGACACCTGCGGTGAGGTCGCGGCGGCCGAGGTCGAGCTCGGAGGCGAGAATGGCGATGGCGGCGGCGGTGGATGAGGTCGAGCTCAGAGGCGAGAATGGCGGCGGCGGCGAGCTCGGAGTTGGCGGAGGAGAGCAGCTAGGTTAACATGTGACCTCGAATGGGCGCAAAGAAGCCGAAGCTGCGATGTATGGTTTGGATTTGTGTACAGAGGTTCTGTACAAATACGCCATGTATACTAGTATTTGATATAAATGGCGTAAACAATTGGAAGCTGGAAAGGAGTGTTGATGCGACAGGCAACTGGATCGACGGCTCAGATGATGGTTGCTGAGAACATAGTACACAAAAAACCGGGTTAGCCTGCGGGCCCTCATGTAGGACGGACGCATGGGTCGTTTTGGGCATGCTTGGCCCTGCTTCCTCGCCCTCCTTCTCCCCTCTCCTCTCTCCCCAACCACCAAACTTGGACCTTTACGCCAGTTGTTCTTGCAGTGCCGAAGCTTATTTACGCATGCCTCTCCTCCCACCTCAGACCCTTTCCAGATATTTTTTATGTTGGTCAACTCCTATCAGTGGTGAGGGTTGTTTCCTATTTCATGACATTTTGGCCATCTTGCCTGCCGCCGGTGCGGTTGTTTCTAGCCACCTCTTTTGGTCGGTGTGCTCTTCGCTTGGTTGTTGTCTGGTTGTCTCTGGTCGTTGCCATGGTAGGCACTGTGCCTTGGTCGTGGCTTGGTCGATGTGCTAGTTGTAAGTTCTTTTGGTCGTGTTGGCCTTTGTGCCAGTCGCTGTGCTAGCCGTAAGCTCTTTTGGTCGTGTTGGTCTTTGTGCTAGTCGCAAGTTTGTTTTTTTGGTCGCTTTAAACCTCTTGGAGGAGCATATTTCTAGGTGTCTCATTGGATCTGTGGTTTGCCTCTACCTGTGGCTTCAGAGTTCTATGATGATGCGTTTTTCCAAGTTGGTGATCGTCCTTCATTTTTTAGCTAGTGTGTGTTGGTCGCCTTCTTATATTTCTTGTTGTTTTGGACATGTCTCTGTTACGTAACTTCAAACTGTTCTTCTCTCTTAATGAAATACGTGCTAAATGTGTATTTAACAAAAATCGTCCTCCGCTTCTCTACACGTTCTATTCGGCACATGATTCAGCGGGGCTGTGCCTCGCTCAAAGCTCTGGCTCTTGCGCAACCATTGTAAAATTTCTCCCAATCTGATGGACAGTCCTAATTTGTTTCAACCATTGTAAAATTTCTTCCAACCTTTTCCTGCTCCTGGATTAACATATTAACATGTTAATCCAGGAGCATATTAGGTGAGATCATAGCTACGTATCGAGCATACTAGGTGAGATCATAGCTACGTTTTAGTCAATCCCAATGGTAGGTTTCATACTGATGTTTTTCAAGACAGCCACATAACCAACAAAACAATAAAATGATGTTTGAAACTACATCTACAATGGATAATTTTATTTTGTGGTTTCATATGCACCTCATCACATTTAATTCCATGACTCAATAAGAGTTGGTATGCGTGATCACATGATTTCATCCAGATAAAACCGATTCATTCTCTCTCTTCATAAATTGGATGTCATGTCATCGGAAAATTCTATGTGACATGCTAATTAACGTGCATAAAACACCTATAATAATACCACTGAGAATGGCCTTAGGGATGAAGATGCTAGGTAAGATCAGTGTTATTTTGTCCAGACAGGTACATATCGAGATAGTGACAACTATCTCTCGTTCTTTAGTCTAGCTTTATCGCTCAATGGCCTTTTTCACCTTTGTCATAGCTTGTATAAACAAGTTACGTGATAGAGAACTTGTACAGAAAGAGGGTATGGGTCTTTTGTCTTGTTTTCATTCTTTTTCTACTAAATAAATCTGTCATTGGCCGGCCAAATGACGGGATCAGCACGGCAGATGTCTCGGACCAATGTATTTGGCGTCTAATGAGCATATTATAGACAAAAGCTAATGGTAGGAAGGGTTATTAGTAACGACGATGGAGTCATGTTGTCATCTTGGTTAGTCCTATCGCGTGTGGAAGCTTGCTTGGTGTGGGAGCATACTTTTGTCATGTTGCTTTGGCAACTAATGGAGCAGTACTTTTGTCTAAAGATTAAAAAAAAAAACTAGTGGACCTGTTGAGACGAACTTCCGCTCGAATTTTGATAGTGTGTTTCAAGAACCTATCTTTATTGTACGCTGTGCTTGTTAAACCCCTTCTCTAAATAAAATACTTATCAAACACGTTTTCTAAAAATTAAATTATTTAAAAACACATCCATCCGTCCTTCCATCCATTGACTCATGGAAATCACACATCCATGCTCGTACGTGTCACGCGCACATGTATGCTACAACCTACTAGAAAAAGGGAATTTCCATATACGTGGCGCGTGCCCCAAAGCGTCCGCCGCGGTACACTTCTTTTGCTGGTGGTATACCTGCCGCACGTGTGTGATATCCTGGCTCATGGCTTAATAGGATTGATAGAATACTTATACCAACAGGTTGCAACTTCTTTTTCTGGAAGCTCATCTCGAAAGAACTCCGAGGTTAAGTGTGCTTGGCCTGTAGCATTTTCAGGATGGGTGACCGACCGGAAAGTCTTTTTCAGATGCGCATAAGTGAGGACAAAGTACGCAGAAAAGACTCGTGTCCCTCTGTGAGGGTAGTCTTGAGGTCCTAGAGAGCTTTCAGGCGTAAAGCGTGCCCGGACTCGAGGGGTCGGGACGTTACAACGTGCCCGCAGGACAGAAGGAGTAGGTGGTGCTGGTAGGGCGCACTTTTTTCACAAGGGCAAAATGGTCTTTTCACATGACATTTAATGGTAGTTGGATGAAAAAGCTAACATAATGTCATTTTGGGAGTGGAAGGTAAAATCAAGGTCAAATAAGAACGAAATAGTTTTGAGGGCCAAAAAAAAAAGGTTGATTTTAGTGGTGTCAAATAGAGAATTGTCTCCTTTAATGTTTTCATAGCTTCGATAGTTTCACATGTATTCATGTTCAAATTAAAGTATAATAGTCTAGGGTTAGGAGATATGATTATTAAGAATTAATAAAAATTCTATAGGCTCCTTGCTAATAATAAAAAATATTTATCTTGTGTTCCTTTTGTTAAATATCTTTGTTTTTACCTTTATATTGTATATGTGTTTAATAGCCACGATTAACATGAGAATTGATATTCTCGTTGTTTGCTCTATATATGTATACATGGTCTAAACGGTGATACACATCATACATATATATATTAGTGCACTTTAGGACTTTTTATAATAACATATGTAGTAATAATGACATATTAGGAGGCCTAAAAAATCTCCAATTAGCGGTACAAATCTTACTATTACTAATTGGATGCTCCTTTTGAAGCCTCCAGGTGAAGCCACCTAGGATGTGACCATAAATTGGAACACTCTAATCATCATAGCCATTAGATCTATTATATTTTTTAAAAAAATTACCCACCTATGCCATTATAAAAATAGCTTAAAGTAACCCTCTAAATCTATATCTAAATTACCCACCTCTGCCATTATATAAAATAAACAAAATAACTCCTTAATCTTCATCAAAATTACCCACTTTTGCCATTATAAACAATATTTAAAATAACCTCTTAAATTTGCAAGTAAATTACCCACTACGAATACTTAAAAATAACTTAAAGTAACCCCCTTAAATTTACATTTATATTACCTACATATGTCATTACTAAAAATAACATGAGGTAAACCTACATTTGAATCCAAATCACCTTAATAGAAAACATATACGACTATAAGATTCTAAATCGTGTATTTCATACTTTATTGTTTATGATATAGTGATTAAGGCATATATGCATGATGTGCGTTGTCATTTATAAAGATATAGGGGAAGTGATGAGAATATAGATTTCTGTGTTAAAATTATAGTTCAAACTTAGGTTTTATTAAATAAATTCGAGCGCATACATGTGATGCAAAGTAAAAATTTAAAGATTATAAATGTATATGAAAACATTATATAGTAATTACTCACTAAAATCTATCACAATTGGATGAAAATAATAAGTATATGTCTATATAGGTACTATGTTCAAATATTTAACAAATGAGATATAGCTCAAGGTAATAGTCTGGTAGCAATGTAGTCTTAATTTTTTTAATTGGAGACTTCGCGTTCGTTCTTACAAGACACGCTAGAAAAAAAATACAAATCCTAGAAATTCTCACGAATCAGAAACGTCAATTAAACTCTAATAACCATAGTCAATTATAATTTTTTAAAAGTTACCCACCACTATCATTATAAAATATTATAAAATAAACCCTAAAACTATATCTAAATTATCGTGCTATGACATTATGAAAAATAATTTAAATTAACCCATAATATTTATCTAATTTACTTTGCATGTCATTATAAAGGGTAACTAAAATGACATTCGAAATTTGTATCTAGGTTACCCATGTATGTCTTTATTAAAGTTAACCTAAACTAAACACCTAAATCTTAATCTAATTATCTTCATGTCCATCCTACCGAAAAGTCCAAAAGTAAACTAATATATGATTCTAAATTACCTATTTATCATTGTTAATATAGAAATAATAAGTTAAGTTATACACGCATGATAAGTGTCACCATGTAGGCCATTTATACATGTATATACGAGGAAGTGATGAAAAATATTGATTTTTATGCTAAATATAATGTATGGAGGTGCGATACAAAATGAAAAAAGTGTGAATATGGATGAAAAATGTATAGAGTAATTACTAATTAAAAATCAATCACAAATGAGAAAAAAGATAAGTACACATTTATATAATTATTATGTTGAAGTATTGAAAGAAATGAAAGAGTAATATGTAAACAATTTTGTTTATTAGTTATGAGTTTAACTTATAAGTAATTTTTAAACATAATTGCATTTTAAAATATTAGCCCGTGTGGGAGCACGGGTTGATGGACTAGTATGCCCTAACTGCGACTACAATAGTATGTATATGCCTAAGCATATACATTGCCAGTATAGTCCGCATGCGAACAGGTCATACAATTAATTAATTAGTACGTAGCACTACTACTCCACTAGTGTCGTTTCTTTATGGTTTTAATGATTATTAATCCTTCTCACCTTATCATGACTGGTATAAACAAGTTACGTGATAGCTTAGTTTCAACAACTGCCAGCTATGGGCCGGAAATTTCTAAACTGACCTTGTACCGAAAGACGCTTGGACTTCTGAGTCTCTGTCTTGTTTTTTTTCTTTTTCGACTATAGCATAGATGCACGTGCGACACGCACGTAATAGTAAAATAAATCAATAAAGTTTAAGATATAACTTTAAGGTATAATTTGAGATATCAAGTTCAATAACTTAATAGCAAAAAATTTAGGATTCAACTACTCCTAAAAAACATTCATGATACATACTTCCATTTGTTACTAATTGTCATAGTGCACACACAGAATAATCTAATATAAAAAAATGACATCACCAACATCACAAATTATTTGTCCGATCACTCCATGGTGTGTTGTTTGCACAACTACAGGCAAATTACTGATGATGCAATGATGGCTTAACGTCATAGGTCTCCCACGGATACATGATGCCGTTGTTGCCATGGTCAAACAAGGCTACAAATTAGAGCTAGGAAAAAAGTGCGAACAGATTATATATTATCTTATGCATAAGGTACAGGCTACAAATTCCTAATTAGCAGCCTAGAAGATAACCTAATAAACGTACATGTTTAGGCTACAAATTACTGATCAGCTAGCCTAGCAGCAGATTACCTAAACATACTTGTTTAGGCTAGAAGTCGTAATTAGCGGCCTTGAAGATGACGTAATAACTAATAAGCATAGACGTAGAGGCCGGCTATATTAATATCCGAAGTTAGCTGCTTGGTATATTCGTCGACTTCAACTATCACTTGCATCCATGCATGCAGGCTGATTAGCAGTAGACGCACAAACTACCACAGTTCACACACAAGAAACGAAGCGCAAACCCGCTTGATTTACTTCTAGATCGGATATGCATTTATGAACAAGGCCACCTGCTCTTTGGATCAGATGATTCAGGATTTGAGGCGAAGGCATGGCAGAGAAAATGCACACCCATACGTTGGATGCAGAGAAAATGCACACCCATACGTTGGATGCTCGGACCGGAATTACAGGAACTAACCGTTCGCTCATTGTAGGCCGGTGAGTAGCAAGTGCTTTCGTTGAGGCGTGGCGCTCGTTAGATTTTACCCGGATGGCGCAACTGCTGCTCTTGGCCTTGGGGCTCGGCAGGACGACGCTGATTCGGTTTGACGAGACAAGGTACGCCTGGACGGGCGAGCAAAAAACCAATCTATTCGAGGTAACGTTTGGACAGGCGGGTAACAAACGAATCGGTGACAAAAACATTAGATTTTTGCTCTAACTCCTAATTTCTATGGGTCTCTGTCCTTTTCCACCTTCCTCGGTCCTGACAGGTGGATCCGACGTGAGGGGTATGACGGGCCCAAATTGGGTGAGAAACGTTTTCAATTGTTTTCGTTTTTTATAGTATAGATAGATAATCCATCTGTCATTGGCGGGCCAAACCACGGTGGGCGTGGCAGACAACTCGAACCAAATGTCTTTAGCGTCTAGTGAGCATATTTATAGACTAAAATGCCAATGACAGATAGCCTGTTATTGTCAACGACAGAGTCATGTTCTCATGTTGATAAGAACAAATCTGGATATAGCTTAAAAAAAAGAAGGAACAAATCTGGATAAAGCATCGTCAGCACGTTCAATAGCAGCCCACGTCGTCGAATCACCGTGGCCCGGCCCAGAGCCCTCTTGCTCGGGCAGGCGAGCCCACGCAGGACGAGCAGGCCAACTTGCAGTTGTGCAATGGCGCCGCACGACACCTCCAATTTCCATCGGTCCCTTTAACTCGCTGCGGTAGCGTACGCGTCGACAGACCGACGGACGGACGGACATCGTTTGGGAATGGGATTAGTGCAAAGCAACCGAAGGCACTTGATGATATCGTTCATACTGTGAATAATCCTGCCGCAGCATCCCTTCCGGCCCCTTTGGCTTCAGGCATCATTCATTCAGTGCAACCCTGAACCAACAATCGTTTTCCTACTTCCAGATGCGCTCGGCTCCTCCTGATACCCCGATCGGCTCGACAGCTCCAGAAGATGGAAAACAAAATAGCCCTGTGATGGATTCAAGAGAACCAGATTCCCAAGCTTGCAAGTTATGTGTGGTTCAAGAGAAAGACATGTGCGCATTAGAAACCCACCTGTGCCCATCATCTGCAGTCGAGGTCGAGCAATGTGGTTCGGATGAAGGCCTCGAGCATTTCACTTGTCTGAAGAACCCGTACCAGTGACAGTGATAAAGGACGTAACAAACTCAGGATCTTTTGCCATTAGCAGTAAGTACATGTACATCATCGCGCCCATCCATCACAAGAATGAGAAATGAGATGCACGGTAACATCCAACACAGCGACTCGGTCGGAGCATCGCCGGTGCGCTGCCGCTCCCGGCTTCGGCGCTCCGTCCGCGGACTCGGATCGCTGCCGCCCTGCGCTCCAGGCTCCTCCGTTCCTGTGGTAAGATTCGTTATTACAAAGGTAGATGAGATTTCCATTCCATGTTTTGGCACACGAACAACAGAAGAGAGGGACAGGAGCTGTACTGGTTTTGGCGCATAAATTCGGCAGAGGACATGCTGTAGCAGAATCTTTTCTGCAAGCGCATCAGCACGACTGCCGACCAACTTCTTCAGATAAACTATATTCAGTCTGAAAACTTCGGATATATATAATATAACATAAAAAGAGACAAGTGCTTCATGTATTATATAGAAGAGCAGATTGCACACTGACATACACAAAAACAAAGAAACACTAAAAAGTTAGCGTTTCGTACCATGACGAAAACCAAGCAATTTGGTGGATGGAATAGATGTGTCGTGGGCTGGCTGTAGCAGTAGTCTGAACTCTGAAGCTTCCTTCCTAGATCTTCCCTTTGGAATACCCTGCATTCTCTCGCGTGTTTTTTCCTTTGATGATCTATTCCTTTGCCAAGTTATCGTCCTCTTCATCTTGGATGCAAGTAAAACAGTAAGAGCAGGAACAGATAAACGAGTTCAGAGCTGGCAAAAATATATCCAACGATGGACAGCACGAGAAAGAGAGGTTAAGGACTACGGGGGATGCGTGTGGTTCGGCTTCGTTTGCTTCCAGGTAAAGTTCGTACTAAAAGTATTGGACGATACTTCACCTCCACAGACAAATGAGAGTGATTGCGAGGAGAAACTTCAACATGCAAGGACCACATGCCGCATCATTACTCTCCTTATTTTCGTGGTTCAGGGTATCTTTTTTGCCGACTAATTCTGCCAAAATATCTGAGAACTTGTCTGTCGGCATGAGACAATATGAGAGTGAAAGTTTTCAATGCAAGTCGGTTACAGCTATACATTTCTTTCTTTCTTTCTGGCAATTGGTTGGATTTCCACATGGTTATCCAGTGTCTAGCCAAAATGCAGGTCTATGGCGCCGAGACGTGTGACCTCGCCGCTGTGGCCTACGGCGCCGAATCTAGGGTCCAATTCTGCAATTCTTTCCGCCAGAGGTCTATTTGAGAAATTCTTTCACGAAAAGGGAACAAAACAAAAAAGTCGGTACCAATAGGTAGCAAATTCTGGAGTTTGTGCCACTGACAGACAGTGCCAACAGCAGTAAATACGCGTCCATGCATCAGAAGACGAGGGAAATTCACCATAGCATCCATACCATGCTTGAGTTCAGGTTTTCACGTTGCCAAGCGCTAGTGTAGAGCAATCGCGGGAGAATACCTACAGGTAACAAACAGCACGCTCCTGGTATGGAAAAAATTAGAAAGGGAACAATCCTCATTACGTCAGGGTCCAGTTATGGTATAAGAAGCGGCGAGGGCTATACCACGGGCCGAAATGCACCAAGTTTAGGCCCAAACAAGTTGGAGTACAAAAGAGTAGCGAAGCTTGTCAGTGTCGAATGGGTCGAACAATAGAATACACGAACAAGTCTCTCCATCTCTACTGTTCCTCTTCCCCGATTCACAATTTAGGGTTGTTAACATACAGCTCCCCTGAGGCGTGGCACGCAATGCGCTCCAGTGCCTAGCTCCGCCAAGACTCCTCGGATCGGCGCTCGTCGTCGGCGAACCCTCCTCGAAACCGGCCGGCGCTTTCTTGCAAGGTGCGGTGCGCTCTCCGTTCCTGAGTCAGATTCGTTACTTTGTCAAATACGTATTGGGAACTAAGGTTTCTGGTTGTTCCACGTTGCCTTGTATGAATGGTAACAGTTTTGACACACGGTTGAAGGGGGAAACATGCTTAGGCCCGTTTGGAACAAAGGATTTCCAAAGGAATTTTGGAGGAATACACTCCGGAGGAAAAGGATCGCATTGTTGCGTTTGGAACGAAAGAAAGTTCGGTTCCGTTCCGGAGGAAAGGAAATATCTGATGTGCAAAATGTAGGAAATAAAACATCCACTCAGACTCAAGGGAACGCATCTTGCTTTGCTCTCGCCCCTGTCGCTACTC
Source organism: Alloteropsis semialata (assembly GCA_004135705.1). NCBI lineage: Eukaryota > Viridiplantae > Streptophyta > Magnoliopsida > Poales > Poaceae > Alloteropsis > Alloteropsis semialata. The sequence continues at coordinate 54,677,933 of CM014278.1, forward strand.
ACTACTCGCTCCTTTTCCCTTCTCCCTGCACGATCTCTGCAGAAGAAAAAAAAAACTCAAGGACTTATACCTTTGTCATAGATATGCCCGATCCTGAAGCTTTCAATCTAGGCAACTATGGTGCTATCAAGTGAATGGATTCTGTAGAGGGGATGGAGGGCAGTTGATTTAAACAACTGGCCATAGAGAATATGGCCGGATGCCGAGGATTTGGTGGAGGTTCTGTATAGAAGTGAGAGGAATGGGCTCTCAGGAGTCAGGAGGGAGACGAAGGTAGAGGAAGATCACGTGTGGCGTTGGTTGGGTGCCTAGGAGATAATTATACACTATGGGCCCATTCTCCATATATATGGCCCACTCTCCATATATATGTGCCAATTTACGTACAGACAATTATGAAATATTTATGTGCCAAATGACCAATTAATAAGCACAAAATCACTCCTGGAAATAACAAATTTAATTGAAAAACACATTTTGCTCCTAAAAATGTAAATTGTTTGTTTGTTATGGAGTTGTGAATTCGTGATGCAACATGTTTCTTGCGATCCAAACGGCTCAAATTTTCAATTCCTATGTTTTGGAATCCTGTAGTTTTTCACTTTTTCCTCCTCCTGGTTCCTGTGTTTTTTCCCATTCCTCTGTTTTGCAATCCTTTGTTCCAAACAGGGCCTTACAAATTCGAGCAGCAATTTGCCTGAGTAGATTTTTTTTTCTTCTCCTGTTCGATTTTGGCCTCCAAGTAGTTCTTCAGATAAAACACCAGCTAACAAAAAAAAGGAAATAAGTGCTTCAGATATTAGAAGAATCAGATGGCGCATCACCAACAGAGCAAAGAATCATTAGCACACATGTCTATATAAATGAAAAGCCATTCCGTACGTACCATCACGAAAAGCCATATTGTTGGATGGAATAGTCGAATCGTATGACCCTTTCGTGTCCACCTGAAGCTACCTCTTCAGTATTAGTCCTCCCTCGCTACGCCCTCTTCTTCCTCAATCCTCATCTTTTGAGCAAGTAAAGTACGAGCAAAGAAAAAAAATGATAAATGAGTTCAGGTGGCTAAATAAATCCATCTAGTAAACCTTTCAAATTTACAACTTTGAAACGGATGATTATTTGGGGAAGAACGTCTAGTCGAAAGACATTCTTTTTACCGAGCAGAGCTAAGTGAAAGGGAAACGTGCAAGACCAAAGCAAAATTAAGCTATATACCTGTGGATTCGTCCAAGACTGCCTCAAAGGAATACGGCTCCTTGGTGTAGAAGATGTGCCGGTCGTCGCCGTCTTTATTTGATTTCTTCCCGTATGCCTTTACTTGCTGGACATGCCGTATCTTTACCCACTCGGAGGAGTCGTCTCGCAGCGCTATCAGTTTGAGCAGTTCTGGGCTGCAATCCACACGCAGTTTATTTATTAGTTGTGCCTCTCGCAGGTATTCAGGGAGTGCTTCAGCTCTCAAATCCCACCACTCCAGGCTTTGAAGGGATGGCAGACCGTCCAGTTCCTTTAATGCTCGGCAATTGCTAATGCGAATAAATTGCAAGTTCTGATTGTTGCTGATCCTCTCCAGCATTGGGTTGTCATATGACCAAATCTTGACTAGTGAAGGGAAGTTCTCTACAGAGAACAAGTGCTGGATGTTTATCAGGACCAACTCTCTCAATCGATATGCATGGTGTGCAAGTCCTGTGGGAAGACGGTGCAGTTTACAGCCGTCAATCCTAAGGAGCTCTAGAGCAGGCATCGCCTTGACGTGCCGCTCCCACTCCCACTCTGCCCATCCCAGCATGCCCACAAAACCCAGTTTTACCAGCTTGGGAAAAGCAACACCGGCACCACGCGTAGTTTGATGAGTCTGCCTCCTATCGTTCCGTGTTCCTGCTAGCACTGGTACCTTGCCCTTGCCATCACCTTCACCGCCCAAGGAGGGGTCGAGGAACTCCTGCCCAATACACTGGACAGAAGGAGCACGCTGGACCCAAAAATAATCAAGAAAGGGGAGCTGGCCCAGTCCACTAGGCAGTTGCGTGCAGCATGCGTAGTCCTCTACCACCAACCGCCTTAAGCTCTCAAAGGCTGACATGGTTCTCATCCACTGCGGTAGCCCACGTGCAAAGTAGCCTTCGATTTCAAGTGCTTCTATGCAAGTCGGAGGACAGAGATTAGCCAACACATCCTCGATTCTCACGTGCTCCTCCTCGCTGATGTCTCCTTCGACCTCCCCGTTCTCGCCGAGCCGGCTGGTAAATACCAACTGTAAGATTGTCAACTCATGTTTACTTCTAAGCATTGCTTTAGCAGCCATAGAACCAAAAGGTGCCTTCTCCAGACCTCTTATATCAAGTTGTTGAGCTTTGACAGAGGTCCTAGTTCTTGTAAGCTGCACCAGCCATCTGCGCTATCATCTGAATGTGTTGGAAACCCCCACATGTAGACCAAATCTTCTAGATTTCCAAAGCCACGAGGAACCGAGGTAATTGGCGTACCTCTAAAGTTGAGTGACCTCAGCTTCCGCAGCTTCAGGATACTGTTAGGGAGTTGAGAAATATTTGTACATCCACAAAGGTCAATGGCCTGTAGAAAGTTTAGGTCTCCTATGCCGTGAGGGATCGTGGTTATTCCTGTGCCAGAAAAACACATGTATCTTAAATGCTTGAGGTGGCGTATGGAGTCTGGCAGCTCAACTAGATTTACACCATCTAGATATAGTACTCTTAGGCTAGAGAGGTTGTTCACTAAATCCTTCAGGTCAAACGTGATGCTTCCAAATAACATTAATGTTCTAACAGAGGCATGCTGTTGCAAAGTGTCCTGCCCTACTTCCTTGTTTGAGATAGATAGGTGACGAAGCTTTGGAGCACTAGGAGTTCTATTGACATCCTGCCCCTCGCTAATAAGTACTCCTTCGTCTTTCATTATGTATTGAGCAAAGGAACGAACCACATCATGCATGAGGCATGCAGTTATACCATAGTGATCTTTGCTTGGTTCTAGAAGATTTCTTGAAATCAATTCTCTGTAGCATTCTTCCCCCAAATCTTCTAGGGCCTTTGAGCTCGTTTTGTTATGTACGTGACCTTCGGCGATCCAAAGGTAGACTATAATTCCCTGTCTAATTAATTCATCTTTAGGGAAAAGTGAACAATACACAAAACACTGCTTCAAGTGTGAAGGCAAGTCTTCATAGCTCAAATAAACTGCTTTGTTAATATCTTCATTGATTCCTGTTACCAACCAAGTGTCGTGGCTACTGACATCCATCCAAGCATCTCTTGTTCTATTTTTGCGGCGCAGGACTCCTCCAAGGACCTTAATTGCTAAGGGCAAGCAGTCACATCTTTCCAAAATTTTCATTCCAATACCCTTCAGTCTATCAACATCGGCTTGATCACTCTCATTCAAAACTACCTATTCGGAAAAGAAAACGAAGCATGTGTGAGAGAGAAAAGTGGTACTACAATTGGAAAGCTCCCATGTATTATGTATAGGAAGTATATATGTTGTTCCCTAACATATTGGATTCTCTTCTGTGGCAATAACTTGGGCAGAGGTTGTAGTGGAAAAGAGAACATGAAGTGGGTGCTCTAAAGCAACCAAAGAAAACTTCCCTTGAAACATGTTCAATTAAATGTACCCTTGAGACACGTTTTGGTAGGTTGAGAGCAAATTTGAGTAGAAAAAAGCTTCATACGAAAAAAATGTTACATTCTGCTTTTGCATAATCAGATACCCACAAGAGAAATGATGAGGAATTGGCGCTCATGGACGTGAATGTAGAAACAGTAAGAAGTTTGATGCATGTGTGCTGAAACAGTTATATATATTTTGATTGCGAGTCTAACACCATCAGCTTTACCCCTTTTTTCAATCAGCATGAACGCTTTGTTCATCGTGTTTGCATGCTAAGGAAGCACTAAAATATATCCTCTTGTCAAAATAATAAACGTTTTGGACACAGCACATCCTCTAATATATATGCCTAAAATTTGGTCAGTTAATTATGTTGTATTTATGAAATTCAATAATTTATAAGGTTATCCAAGTTGTTAAAGATACGCGTAAAAAATAAATATTGTAAAAGTAACTGGTAGCCAAAGTTGCAAATATAAAATAAAAAAACTGTTAGCCAAAGTATAGTAGTTTTGATCAGATCATAGTGACCAGACTAGATGGAAGATAGCATTTATTTATTGGCTGGGGCTTACACATGATATTATGAAATGATATTCGCAGGTTTGCAGCTATCCAATCTCTTCGATGCCATACTAGCTAGGGTAAGAACGAACAGGCAAAATGCATGTGCCATCGGCTCTCAACTATATTAATCAATGGGCAATTGGGCATATACAACGGCATTTTCTCCAAAACTAGATAAATGTTGCCAATGGGAGTAGGTTTTGTTGATCTTGATGTATGTGTGTACCGGTGAATCTATGCTTTTCTTATAATTAATTATTGTGTTCAACAATAATTGAATTATACAAATTCAAAAAATTATTCCACAAATAATTATTGTAGCTGTAATAAATAAAAACGTTAACACTGACCTGGTTCTTTAGCAAAACCCAAGCATCTTCCTTTTGTAGCTTGTCAACTCGATGGAGATGTTGAGCTTTCATCCCACGAGCAACTCCTTCGTTTCTTGTGGTCACCAAGACTCGACTGCCTGAAGCACCCTGACTGAGTGGCGCTCTAAGCAGCTTATACCATACATTTTCGCTCCAGACATCATCCATCACCAACAAAAACTTCTTCTTTTGCCGGATTGTGTCCTTCAAAGCACGCTCGAGCAAGCCCTTGTTTCCAGCATAGACTTCATGTTTGGCACCAAAAGAAGCTAGAAGACTCTGTAGGAGACTGATCTCATTGAAATCCTGGTTGATGCTCAACCAGATCCTTTCTTCGAAGTTTTCCTCCACCGTACTATCAGCAAACACCATCCTAGCGAGGGTGGTTTTTCCTATCCCACCCATGCCTGTGATAGCAACAGCAACAACCACACCGTTGTCCTTGAATCCTTCATGAGCATCCACCTTCTTGGTGAGGAGATCAACGATTTCCTTCGTATCCTCCTCAATCTTCTCACCGACAACATCAGACTTGATAATAACCGATCCAGTCTCGCTGGTCAAAGAATTGGCATCTTTATTGGTGGAATAAGCAGAAGAGTTAATTGCTTGTGTGATGAATCCAAAGCGGGAGCTCCTCCTCTCGAGGTCCACCAATCGTTGGTTGAGCGCCTGTATCTTCCTCCCAACCTCATGTGCAACCATGGGATTGCGGAAGCAAATGAACATCTTAGGAAGGTTCCAGCACCCTGAAGTGGTTTTCCGAGCAGGAGCTGATGACGAGGGATCTTCTCCGCCCTCCATGATCTGGCAGAGGTCAAGGATGTCATCGGCGTCGTACATGACATCCTTGAGCTCCCTCACCCACCGCTCCACAGCCTCGTCGCGGATGCGCCTCCTCTCGGCGTCCCCAAGGATGCTGCTCAGGTCGCCGAGCGTGGTCTCGAGCTTGGTGATCTCGCCCGGCACGCCCAGCAGCATCTCCATCTCCTCCTTCGCCATGCCCGCCAGGATGCTTACCAGCTTGGACGCGAACGCGTCCAGCACCGCCGCCATGAGCAGGGAACCACGGGTAGCAGGAGCAAATGGAGAGGAGGAGCAGGTTTCAGAAATGTGTGTCTACACTGCACAGATGCTCCGGAAAATGTTTTGTATATGAGGGCTTGACCGGTGGTGGATGCAGGCATATGAATATGAATTATGAGACTGACAGCGAGAACGCATAGAGCTACAAGAGCACGTTAAGTATATATATTATATTTTTTTTGGTGGGTGTGGTGTGGCTCCCAATTCGACGTCTATATACAGGGCGGGTGTCTAGTGTCTACTGTCCTGCCCCTAATTATATACGCAGGCTTTGTTTTGTTCTCTGTACACCGTGACAGTGATGCAAAAGAGTATTTTTTTGTTTTGAGAATAGTGATGCAAAAGAGTTAATGAGGGCCCGCTGTGCTGAGGATGTGCGCCACGAGGCCCGCCCATCACGGAAGCACCCCGACGAGGCGCCCCGCGATGGCCGCTGGTGAGTTCTGTACTCCATGTACGCCACCACAGCTCCATGCCTGGGCTCGTCTCGACTCTCGAGCCGTCGTTGCCAAGGTCGCTATTTCCGTCCCCTCCCAAAGCCGCTCCCTGGTCGGTTCTTTGTCGAATATGCTTGTCTTTTGAACTAATATGCTTGTCGAATATGCTTGTCGGTTCTTTGTCGAATATGCTTGTCTCGGGTCTGGATCCGCATCCCTTCTCCGTGCTCGGAAGGGCCACCCCTCCACCCCTTTTTCTTGCGCTTCTCCACTTCTCCGTGCCCGGGGCAGCTGCTCCCCGTGGTCGTCGCCGCCCTGACCTCGGGTTGCGCTCCCGGGTGCAGGTATGGACGGCGTGCTCCTCTTCGGTCATGATTAATTCACGTCACTTTCTATTCTCTTTCTACATCGAAAACCGTGTCAGTTTATTTTTTCTCTCTGTGCATGCAACCCAATGCATACACTTTTCACTCTTTCACATGAATTAAACAGGCGCTTCCTCCGGTGGTCGCTTTGGTGTGTGCTGCTCTGGCTCGTCGGAAATGTATATGGTCTAAATGATGGCACACATCATACATATATATAATAAATTAGTATTTTTCATACTAACAATTAAAGGTAGAAATAGGTAAGTTCGAATTATATATTAGTGCATTTTAGGACTTTTTATAATAATATATGTAGTAATAATGACATATTAAGAGGCCAAAAAAATCTCCAATTAGCGCTAGAAATATGCCTTCACTTCACTGCGACTGCAATAGTATATATATGCCTAAGCACAGTATAGTCGGCATGCGAACAGGTACAATTAATTAATTAGTACGTAGCACCACTCCTCACTCGTTTCTTTATGGAGTAGGTGATTGCTTAGTTTCAACAACTGCCAGCTATGCGGCGGAAAAATTGTAAACTGACCTTGCACCGAAAGATGCTTGGACTTCCCAGTCTTTGTCTTGGTTTCATTTTTTTACTATAATCAATCTGTGGCGGGCCAAACCACGGGAGCTTTTTTTCGGTGTCTTATACCATAATTAAAATGGACCAGTATCAAAGGATCCAGAGGGCTCGAAATTTTTGTATGCTAGTAAAAACTTGACCTGTAATATAGGTGGACAGTATAGCCTAGTATGGGTATAATAGAAAAAAATTATAATGACACAAATGTAATATTATGATGGAATTTTATTGGCACAAACATAATATTATTAAAAAATATTATAATGGCAAAATTGTAAATATTTCTACAAATATAGTCATGACATTCACATTTGCCGGCCTCACTCGCGACGGAAGCAAGGAAAACGATTTGTCAAGGAGAGAAACTTATCAAATTATCCTTTCTCTGTACTCTATACCACTGAACAGTAACATAGGGCACCGTAAAATACCTCAACCTCGGTCGGCGTGGCAGACAACTCGAACCAGAGGTCTTTAGCGTCTAGTGAGCACATTATAGACTAAAATGCCAATGACAGGTAGCCTGTTATCTATTATCTTAATATATAGTGTTAAAAGAAGACACCACGTTCGTTAGAAATTCCCATGTTAATCTAAAAAAGAAAAAATATATACCGTTGGATTTAATGTATAATCTAACGGCCTACCTCACCCCTAGAAATTCCCACATTTCCCATGTTAATCTAAAAAAAGAAAAGAATATGCACCGTTGGATTTAATATACATCTAGCGGTCTATCTTACCTCTAAAAATTCCCACATTAATTAATCCAAAAAAGAAAAAATATGCACCATTGAATTTAATGTATATCTAACATTCTACCTTAGCTCTAAAGTGAGAAGACACCACGTTCATCGAGAGGGCCTAGAAATTCCCCGACGTTAATCAAAAAAGAAAAAAATATACACCATTAGATTTAGTGTATATCTAACAGTCTACCTTACCCCTAAGAGTTTTCATAAACAATGATTAGTAATAGCTAATTTTGGAATAAAACAAGCAAATTAGCAACAAGTGTCCACTTCGAATAAGGTTATACTCTAAATGAAGATGCAAATAAAACATCGATCTAATTTTTATTTATTTTTAACTTCCGATGGATCAAATTAGCAGTCCTGCAAGATCAACGCAAATGTATCACAGGTGGCGCGGACAATGTGACCACCGAAGGGTTTCTATGTGCCATCAAAGGCCGTGCCGCCCGTGCGACGGAGCAACATATATAGTTATCGATGGAGCCAAAATATTGGTAGAAGTTGGCGACTTTACATGACTCATGTACAACTTTTTTGCGGGAACATCGCAGAGAAACAAAGGATACACCGGTTTTCGTGTCTAAATTTGCAGCTATTCAAGCCGTGATGTGTGTGAGACTCTGGCTGGCAGCGGGCAGACAACACACCAGTTATGAAAAGTGAGCAATGATGTGGCTGAATGTTGAAGCCGTGTCTGCATGCTGCGTCCATTCAGGGGTACGGTAAATTGCATGCGTGCGGCTGATGACCAGCTGAAGTGTTGTACGGTAAATTGCATACGTGCGGCTGATGACCAGCTAAAGTGTTGCATATATATTGGCCACGTCGTGCGCATATGACTGGCTGAAATACAGAAACGATCGATGACGATGACAACGTGTAGATCAATTGTGAACCAGATCAAGGAGGCCATAGAACCTACGTGCACGTATGAGTTGCATTGTTTTGGAACTATGTGATTTAGCAGGTTAGGTACTCTGCCATATGGATAAATAGATAAAATCAGAAGATACTACACTTAGCCAAATGGTGCTACAAAGGAAGAAATTCATGAAATTGACGTGTTTTTACACACATGCATGCTGATGTATCGAATCTCTAAACCCTTTATTGGATAATCCCATATTGCTACTAAATAGATGGGATAATCTTCAGGCAGATGCATACAAGGAAGAAAAGATACAATGACCAATTCATTACAGTCGGGTTGTGAAGAATTTTTTTGAAACATCGGTACAGACACAGACACTCATACACGTATGCACACTCACTTCTATAAATACATGCACGCAAACCCCATCTTTATGAGCACCTTCGAGAGATTTGGCCTGTTGTTCCGATATTGAGATAGACAAAGTCACCACAGACGTCTCGCTGTGCGACACATGTGCCGTGTTAGGAACTCGAATCCAGTGGACAGATTTCATCATAAGGAACCTAAGCAACTAAGCTATGCTTAATTCATGGTATAAAATTTTTTAGTGCAAATAGTATTCCACCAAATTTGTTCACAAAGAAATTTGGCGAGCCATGGTTTGTAGCAAACGTAGATAACCTTCGATTTATGAATCAAAAAGGAAAAAATATACACCATTATGATGATTTATTGGTCTATGTTATCCTAAAAAAAAGTCCTTATTGAAAATGATTAATAGTAGCTTATTTTAGAATACAAAATTAGTAAATTAGCACCAAAGTATCCACGTCTAATATGATTACTAAATAGTTAAATTTGAAATAAAAAATAAAAATTAGCACTTGACCAAAGAGTACATATTAAATACGATCAGTGAATTGATAAATTGGAACTTAAAAAATATAAATTATGAATTAACTCAAGAATCTATATCAAACACAATAAATACATAACTATGTGTGGTTCAAGAGAAAAGACGTCCGCATTAGAACCCCATCTGTTAATCATCTGCAGTCGAGCAATGTGGTTCGGACGAAGGCCACGAGCATCACTTGTCTGAAGAACCCGTACCAGTGACTGTGATAAAGGACGTAACAAACTCAGGATCTTGTGCCATTAGCAGTAAGTACATGTACATCATCTCGCGCCCATCCATCACAAGAATGAGAAATGAGATGCACGGTAACATCCAACACAGCGACTCGGTCGGAGCATCGCCGGTGCGCTGCCGCTCCCGGCTTCGGCGCTCCGTCCGCGGACTCGGATCGCTGCCGCCCTGCGCTCCAGGCTCCTCCGTTCCTGTGGTAAGATTCGTTATTACAAAGGTAGATGAGATTTCCATTCCATGTTTTGGCACACGAACAACAGAAGAGAGGGACAGGAGCTGTACTGGTTTTGGCGCATAAATTCGGCAGAGGACATGCTGTAGCAGAATCTTTTCTTCTCCTATTCGGTTTCAGTCTGCAAGCGCATCAGCACGACTGCCAACCAACATCTTCAGATAAACTATATTCAGTCTGAAAACTTCGGATATATATAATATAACATAAAAAGAGACAAGTGCTTCATGTATTATATAGAAGAGCAGATTGCACACTGACATACAAAAAACATAAAAAGTTGGCGTTTCGTACGTACCATGACGAAAACCAAGCAATTTGGTGGATGGAATAGATGTGTCGTGGGCTTGTAGCAGTAGTCTGAACTCTGAAGCTTCCTCCTAGATCTTCCCTTTGGAACACTCCTGCATTCTCTCACGTGTTTTTCCTTGATGATCTATTGCTCTGCCAAGTTATAGTCCTCTTCATCTTGGATGCAAGTAAAACAGTAAGAGAAGGAACACATAAACGAGTTCAGAGTTAGCAAAAATATCCAAAGTACATTTTCAAACTGAACCGAACAAGTGGAAGGAAACGTGCAAGATAGACCCAAATGAAGCCATGCATGCATGTACCTGTGGACTCGCCCATGTCTGCCTCGAAGGAATATGGCTCCTTGGTGTAGTAGATGTGCCGGTCGACCTTATCTTCTCGTGATTTCCATCCATTTGCCTTTAGTTGCTGGACGTGTTGGATCTTTTTCCACTCGGTGGACTCATCTTGCAGTGCTATCAGTTTGAGCAGTTCTAGGCTGCAATCCACACGCAACTTATTTAGCTTTGCCTCTCGTAAGTATTCTGGGAGTGCTTCAGCATCCAAATCCCACCACTCCAGGCTTCGGAGGGATGGCAAACCGTCCAACTCCTTCAGCGCTGGGCATCTGCAAATGTCAATCCATTGCAAGCTTGGGTTGTTACTGATCCTCTCCAGCATCGGGTTGTCATATGACCAAAGCTTGACTAGTGAAGGGAAGTTCTCTACAGAGACAAAGTGCTGGATGTTTCTCAGGTCCAACTCTCTCAATCGATATGCATGGTGTGCAAGTCCTGTAGGAAGACGGTGCAGTTTACAGCCATCAATCGCAAGGATCTCTAGAGCAGGCATCGCTGGGACGTGCTGCTCCCACTCCCACGATCTGTCCATCCCAGCATGCCCTGAGAACCCAGTTTCCACAGCTTGGGAAAAGCAACACTAGCACCACGCGAAGTATGATGAGTCTGCCTCCTATCGTTCCGTGTTCCAGGCTTCCTGCTAGCACTGGTACCTCGCCCTTGCCATCAGCTTCACCACCCAAGGAGGGGTCGAGGAACTCATGCCCAATGCACTGGACGGAAGGAGCACGCTCGACCCAAAAATAATCAAGAAAGGGGAGCTGTCCCAATCCCACTGCTGGAGAACTCGCCATCGGTCACGGTTCGTAACCCTCATAGGTACCGGTTCTGGAACCGGTACCGCGACACCGTGACTAAAGAGGGGCGGCCTTTGGTACCAGGTCCAGAACCGGTACCAAAGGACCCCCCCGCGTAGGCATGCGGGGGAGGGCCTTTGGTACCGGTTGGTGTTACCAACCGGTACCAAAGGCTGTTTTGGTTATTTTTTTAAATGTTTGATATTTGGGTTAGTTATATACAAATCTACGCGTCTACGTGTCTGCTCGTCATATGTCATATGTCGTACACGATCTTTCACGCAATAAGATTGAAGTCGTCGCAATTGTCAATTGATTTTGACCCGACTTTGATTGCATTTTTTTTCGAATATTCACATATAAACATTTGAGATCGGCCAATACAAAAGTTAGAGCATTTAAAAGTTATTTACAATTAACGAGCAGAACTGGAAGAAGGAGCGGAAAGAGAGTCCAATTGAGCGATAGCGGTTCCGTCATGGTGGTACTCTCCCAGTGGACTTATAACTTGGTCCATAATGAATCCAAATAGTTGATCCGCAATAGCTTTTGATTTTTGTTTCATTGGGAGCACTTGATGGTAAAACATCCTCTGCATTAATCACAAATGACAACATTCATTCATATAATAAAAATTTTGCATGTAATCATTTCTAAACAAGTAACTAATAATCATTCATTCATATAATAAATAAATTTTGCATGTAATTATAAAATATCCTAACACATTCATTTCTAAACAATAACTAATAATCATTTCAAAACAATAACTAATAATCATTTCTAAACAATAATCAATAACTAATAATCATTTCTAACCAAGTAACAAAGTTTACATGAAATAACAAAGTTTACATGAATTAACAAAGTATACATGAAATAACAAAGTATAATAAATATATTCATAATAAATATACAATAATAATCATATTTCCATATACACTAATAATCATATTTCCATATACACTAATAATGTAATGTCCATATACACTAATAATCTAATTTCTATATACACTAATAATCTTATTTCCATATACACTAATAATCTAATTTCCATATACACTAATAACCTAATTTCCATATACACTAATAATCTTATTTCAATATACACTAATAATCTAATTTTCATATACACTAATAATCTAATTTCCATATACACTAATATTTCCATACTAATAATCTAATTTCCATATACACTAATAATCTATTTTCCATATACACTAATAATCTAATTTCTATATACACTAATAATCTAATTCATACCATGAGTTCTTCTTGAGTCGCTTTTTTTGGGAGAAACAAAGGTATGGATCCACTGGCAGACGTAGTATCCGCATAGATTCGTCCCTGCTTCCTGTCTGGCACACTGATAGTGGAGAAGAATAAAGTTAGACGTAACAACTATATATTAGTGTGATTTTACGAGATATGCGGGTACACCAGCCACGTACCTGAAAGTCCGTCTTCACATCCAGTTTTTGTTTGAAATTTTCTTTTTGTTTCGCACGGAAACGTGTCCATGCCATGTCAATCAAGTCTAAAACTGCTTGGTAATCCTCTTGTTCTTTCCGCAGTGAGTCCATGACAATAATTTGACCGGTGTTTATGATTATCACAAGCAGTATCCAGTGGAAGCTGTATATATATATATAAATACACGCACAAGTATTGAGAACAAAGTCTTAAAGTTATACATACATATAGAGAAGTACTCACTGGAAATTGTATGGCAAAAGAATGTAAGTCTTGGTTCTTTGTCTCTCCAGGTACAAGTATATGTTGTCCACCGTCTCTAGTGGCTTACTGGCTACAGTTACGGCATTTACCATCAATGGATCCATGAAGCCGACATCATCATACGATTTTTCACGGCATGTATGGATCTCCATCCTACATGACAAAAATAGATTGTTATTGTTGAAAATTATAATTAAGAAAGCAAGTATTGCGAGAATAGATCAGTGAAAGAAACTTACACAACCCAGCAGCTCATCAATGAGAGGTCTATGGCATCTTGACGGTACAAATCATACACATCCTTGAAATCCAAAATCAAGAGACTATACCCACGGAAGTAATCACGGTCTTTTATCAAAACATTGAGCATCTGTCTACCTTTTTTGGACGCCTTCATGTACCACTCATGAAATCGGAACGCTTGAGTGGTTAGGGACTTCAAAGAATCTGGGGGCAGCATTGGTTTGCCATATTCAAATTCCCAAATTTCCACTGGTGTTGCCATAGGAATTTCGCCCGTGCCCGATAAAAGTTCAGCCGCTGAGAGGCCTGTTTGCTCGCACAACAACGCAAGCTGTTCGTCGTCATATTCCTGTTGCCCTTGTGTCCTCCTAGCCGAGCTCTGACCGACTTGTTTCTTCTTAGGAGTAGCCGCCTTCTTCACCGAGGATCCACTGCTGGCTTGTTGTTTCTGCTTCTCATAAGACTTTGCAAGCTGGCGGTCGTAGTCGGAGGGCAAGAATCTCTTCTGATTCGCCGCGCTCATTGTTTTGAAAAATGTCTTCGCTGTCGGATCTAT
>CM014278.1:54692983-54705450 GCA_004135705.1 Alloteropsis semialata
TTTTAGTTTGAGTTTGAGATCTAGGTTATTGGCTCAATGCTTACCATTACCATTTCTTTTTATTTTGTTCCCTCAATATCCAATTGCTATAGCCCCATACATGCTTGTTTAGTCATCGGCCTTCATTATTTCTCATCTTTCTTCTACTCTATTAGTTACTCAAAGCACTTATATTTGAAGGATGTAAGTCCTCGTCTTTCACATTTGTCTTCCATCAGAAGTTAAACATTTATTCAAATTTTAAAAACAAATGCATATAGTTTTGTTTCTAATGGTGTCATTTATTTATTTTTCTAGATGGATCAAACAAGGTACCATCTATGTTTTTCTCACCATTTTTATTCTATGCATGCTTCCATAGTAAATTTTTTATACATTCATTATTACAGTTGGCATGGTATAGCCTTCTTCTTTGAACTCTCATGGTATAGCCTTCCTTTTTGAACTCTTCTCTCTCCCGCTTCTGCTCCCAAGGGGTTTTACCCGCTATGCCGCGATTATTAAAGATGTATTCATGACGCTTAACACTTTACCATGCATGTTCTTTCTTCTTTTTGAACACAACCTTCAGCTTGCTATGGATGGATGTGCATGTCAAGTCTCGATTTCCATGTTGCTTTGTTCTGGACCTTGTTAGAACTCTGCACATAATTGCATCATTTATCATTCATTTTATCCTAAATTTTTCAGATCTCATTGGTCCACTAATCACAATACTACATAGCAAGACATCGCCATATTTCTACTTCTCACTGTTGCTAGTAGTTTATCACCATGCCTTGGTTGCCACATTAGGATGATGCTCGGCCTTAACTGTCTAATTCTGATGGGCTCATGTAATGGCTACGACATGACTCTATAGTCATGCTAATTGTCTAATTCTGATGGGATCATGTAATGGCCTTAACTGTCTAATTCTGATGAGATCATGTAATGAATATATAAAAAATAATATACCATGTAAAGGAAGGCTATACCATGTAAATCTGTGTTATAATTGTTGTGCTTCTAGTATTTGTATAAGTAATATTTTTAAAAATAAATAAAATAAAATACCTTTTTTTCTTGAGTTATATTTGTTTGTGTTTTGCATGTAATTTTTACTTTTATATCTTCTTTCAAATTCATATATAATACTACTAATTATCTCTTGTTAATTGAATTTAACAAACTCATTGGGATAATCAGAAGGATTAGTTTCAACAACTGCCAGCAAAGCGAGCGAAGTCAACGCGTAGGACCAGAAGAGCATCCTACTCCATATATTTAGCTTAGTCAAAATGCACTCCATATTTTTGAGTATGCAAGTCGAGCGTCTCCCTGTATTCGGTTCAGATGCAACGGAGAAGGGCCTCAACTGATAATCGCATTTATGAACAATAGTCGCTACTCTCTAGGACAATGATGCACTACCGTTTTGGATCACTACAGTTGCCAAAACGTTGCTTCAGCTGAATATATAGCATATAACTTCGTTTGCTTCTGCAGTATATAATAGTGTTTACAGTATTATTCCATGGCCAATTGCCAACTTGACAGAGTGGACTACGTATAAATTAGTTGCAAGATATTCCTTGCCAGCTCTGCAGGTATTCACAAAGTCTATAGTCGATAGGGTTACATATATGTATGTCGCCTGGTTAGTTTGTGCTTACGTCTTCTTTCATTTTTGTGGTTGTTTAGTTTGCTACTAAATATACATTGCCAGTATAGTCCGCGTGCGAACAGGTCATACAATCAATTAATTAGTACGTAGCACCACTAGTCTCGTTTCTTTATGGTTTTAATCCTTTTCGCCTTGTCATGGCTTGTATAAACAGGTTAGGTCATAGCTTAGTTTCAACCACTGCCAGCTAAGCGGGCGAAAAATTCTAATCTGACCTTGTGCCGAAAGACGCTTGGACTTCTGAATCATTGTCTTGTTTTGATTCGTTTTCGACTATAATCAAATCTGTCATTGGCGGGCCAAATCACGGTCGGCATGGCAGACGGCTCGAACCAAATGTCTTCGGTCCAGTAGCGTCTAGTGAGCATATTATAGACTAAAATGCCACTGATAGATAGTCATGTTCTCATGTTGATAAGAACAAATCCGCATAATGCTTCAAAAAAAAGAGAAGAAATCTGGATATCTATTATTTTAGCATTTGACCAACAAACAGAGCCTTCATGTT
Organism: Alloteropsis semialata; assembly: GCA_004135705.1. NCBI lineage: Eukaryota > Viridiplantae > Streptophyta > Magnoliopsida > Poales > Poaceae > Alloteropsis > Alloteropsis semialata. The sequence continues at coordinate 54,695,158 of CM014278.1, forward strand.
CGATTTTAAGACCTAGAAATTTTTACGTTAATCGAAAAAATAAGAAAAATTAAAGTTACCCACCACTGTTGTTACAATAAAAAATAGCCCAAAATACGCTTATATTATTTATGAATTACTTACTAATGCCATTATAAAAATGGATCTAAAAATATATGGCTAAATATACTACTTTAATTCATCAAAGAAAAGGAAAAATCAACACTACATTGATGAGCTTGATTTTGTCGGCTTATATCATGTGAATGTATAGTATTTAAATGGAATAAAGGATCCAAAAGAGTACCATGAGGGCCTTATATTATGTATTATCTTAATACAATAGTGTTAAAAGAAGCCACCACGTTCGCCGAGAGAGTCTAGAAATTCCGACGTTAATCCAAAAAAGAAAAGAATATGCACCGTTGGATTTAAAGTATATCTAACGGCCCTAGAAATTTCCACATTAATCCAAAAAGAAAAAAAAGAATATGCACCGTTGGATTTAATGTATATCTAAGGATCCTAAAAATTTCAATGTTAATCAAAAAAAGAAAGGAATATACACCGTTGGATTTAATGTATATCTAATGGTCCTAGAAATTCCAACGTTAATCCAGAAAAAAAATATACACCATTGGATTTTATGTATATCTAACGGTCTAACTTATCCCTAAAAGTTCTCATAAAAAATTAGTAATAGCTAATTTTGGAATAAAAAAGCAAATTAGCAACAAGTGTCCACGTCGAATATGGTTAGGGTCCTAGAAATTCCAAGGTTAATCTAAAAAATAAAAGAATATACACCATTGGATTTAATGTATATCTAACGGTCTAACTTTTCCCTAAAAGTTCTCATAAAAAAATATTAGTAATAGCTAATTGTCGGATATCAATATCCGACCCTCTCACCGACGGGTGGGACCTCGCTGTTTTGGGAAGGAGACGAGCGTAATCAAACCCATAAACAAGGAGGACATCAGATAGGAGGAGGGCCGACCTGGCTCCGCCTCGGCCGACCCATCTCCGCCTCGGCCGACCCATCTCCGCCTCGGCCGACCTGGCCCCGCCTCGGCCGACCCATCTCCGCCTCGCCCGACCCTACCCGGGCCAGGTGTCATGGGTCAACAAGGGGGACCCGGAACAAGAGGGGACCGGGAGGACGCGCCGCATATCTACCGCGCCGCCTACTAGCATTAACGGGCCACGCCGCGCCGCCCGCCGTGGCAGAAGGGTGTAACTGTTCCAGCCGCCCCGCATGCTCCGCGGAGCGACGTGCACGACCCTAACAAGCTCGGGATTAGGACCTACTCCAACAGCGCCCACAGTGTCCTGCAGGCGGCGGGACTTCTCCAGCAAGCTTCTTATTATTCATCATTTTGTTGAACACGCCTTGTACAGGGTCTCCCCCCAGAGGTATAAAAACAAAAATAAGGCCTCAGGGGAGGGGACGGACAACCAAAAGAGAAACACGCACTCACTCACACTTAGACGCTCACAGAGACTTGAGGCTTCTCCTCTCTCTCGACGGCTTGTAACCCCTACTACAAGCAACGCGAGTAACACGAGCAGATCGACACTGGATGTAGGGCGTTAGTGTCTGAACCAGTATAATTCCTTGTGTCCTCTCGCGAACCATCCGGGCCTAAACGCGCAATCCACTAAATTTACTAGTTGGTCATTTCTTACACCGACAGTTGGCGCGCCAGGTAGGGGCCTTTGCGCGTTTCGGCGATCACCAGGTTTCGGATGGCCACCCACGGTTCGAGCTGGACTCCCGGGACGCAGCTGCGTCTCGGAAGTCTGGATTTCGTCATCACCGCCGACGGGGACCTGGCGAGAGTCGCTCCCACGCCCCCGGTCAGCGTCCCCGACGCTGACGTCGCAACCGCCGCCGAGGCTCTCGCGAATGTCAACATCAACGCCCCTGGCGACGAGGCAAGCGACCCTTGTCCGGAGGCCAACGAGGCCCTGCTGCTGAAGCAGCTCGAGACCTTCCTGGGGTCACGGCCCACGCAGGAGGACGCACGATGTGTCAGGTTCGCCCTGGCGAACGTTGCTACTCAGCTTGTGGGAGGAGTCCCGCTCTCCACGGAGATGCTGGATTCCATCCTGCCGTATGCGACCCCATACGGTTTACGCAACGCGGCTGAGGTCGTGTCACGACTGGTGACACGACTTCTGAGCTACACCCCGGCGAACAGCGAGTTCGTCGGAATGATCGATCACGTCTCCGAGTCGGTCTTCGACCTCCTGGACGACTCCGTTTCGGAGACGTCGGACACCGAACTCGTCGGGGAAAGCCACCACCCGTCCCGCGAGTGCTTCATGGCGGACACCCCTGATGGGGCGGTGGGGGAGGCGAGCGAGAGCGGCTCGGGCCCGGCGGCCCCGGGAGATGGCCTCCCGGCTCACAACGCGCCCGCAGCCGCCCCGGTCGCGAACCAGGCCCCGGCGCCCCGAGGCAGCCAGCCCCGCGAAGAGCGGCCACCTCGCCACGACACTCTCACGCCGACAACGCCCGGCAACGCCGGGAGGAGCTCCAAGAGGCCCGCCGCCTTTTGGAGCAGGAGCGTGCGCGAGTCGAGCAGGAGCGGGAACGCATCGAGCGCGAGCTTCTGCAGATCGGAAATGCGGCTCCGGCCCGGGGACGCGCGCGGGACGTGCAGCGCCAAATCATCGACGATGACGGCGCCCCGCCCCCGCATTTCGCCCGCGCCGGACAAAACATAGCCGCCGCGGCCATGCTCGTGCGAGGGCTCCCTCCACCGGCGACGCCGGAGGCCCGCAAGGCACAGCGGGAGCTCGGCGAACTTCTGGAGCGAGCCGCGGCTCAGCAGGCCGAGAGTTCGCAGTCGCGACGACGAGCGTCGCAGATGAGCCACCGCGAGGCCTCGAGGCAGCCCTCCGGTGGGCACGGCGGGCGCGCCCAACAAGGAGTCTCGGTGCATCAGCCCCGTCCCGCCGGGGACGCGGCTCCGATCCTTAAACGGGTCGGCCCGATTCAGGACGCTCGAAGCATTCTGAACGCCCGCCGGCGACGACTCCCCGAGGGCGAGCCCGAGCGGCGGCACGGGCGCGCTCCCCGTCGTGGCGGCCGGTACGACGACGACGAGGAGGGCGAGAGGACGCCGAGCCCGGACGCGCCGGGACCACGGGCCTTTAGCTCGCGGATCCGAGCGGCTCCTCGCCCCGCCAACTTTAGAGCCCCGTCGAACTTCCCGAGGTACGACGGGGAAACCGATCCCGAGCTCTGGCTCGAGGACTACCGACTCGCCTGCAGGGCCGGAGGGGCCGACGACGATGACTTCATCATCCACAATCTGCCCCTTCATCTGGCCGACTCGGCACGGGCCTGGCTCCAACACGTCCCCGCGGGACAAATCGGGAGCTGGTCCGACCTGAGGGAAGTCTTTGTGGGGAACTTCCAGGCGACCTACAATCGCCCTGGAAACCCATGGGATCTCAGGAGCTGCAGGCAGAAGCAGGGGGAGACGCTCCGGGAGTACATCAGACGTTTCTCCCGGCAGTGTAACGAACTCCCCAACCTCGCTGACGCCGACGTCATCGGGGCGTTCCTCACAGGGACGACGTGCAAGTCCCTCGTCCACAAGCTCGGGCGAAAGAGCCCTCGCACCGCGAAGGAGCTGCTTGACATCGCCACGAGCCACGCGGCCGGCGAGGAGGCAGTGGGGGCCATCTTCCACCAGTCGGCCGACCCGAAGGGTAAGCAGACGAGGAAGCGGAAGGAGGTCCATCGGGATCCCCCGCCAAGAAGAAGAAGAAGGGCAAGGGCAGGCGGCACGACGACGAGGCCACCATGGTGGCCGCCGCCGACCCGAAGCCGACCTTCAAACCTCCGACGGGAGAGGTCCCCGACCACTTCGAGAAGAAGTGGAACGGGCCATGCCCGAATCACGAATACCCCGTCAAGCACCTGTACAAGGACTGCTCCCTCATGAAGAAATTCATGACTGGGGGCCCCGGAAACCGGCGCCCCGACCGAGGAAGTCCGACCAGGCCCCGAAGGAGATGGGGGCGGGTGAGAACGCGGACGCCGACCCCTATCCGGAGCTGGACGGATGTTTGATGATCTTCGGCGGGACGGAGGCGTCGGTGAAAGGACCTTGATGTCGCCTAGAGGGGGGTGAATAGGCGATATACCGCAAAATCAAACTTTTCCCCTTTTTTCTCTAGCTGCCAGGGGGTGACCGGTCAGACCGGTGCTCCACACCGGTCAGACCGGTGACGTGCAGTGCACTCCCCCAACAGCAGCTCGAGCTTCTTCTTGACTTCTAGCACGAACCAAACTTGGTGAGTTGCTTCTGTAGGTGATATTCAGCAAGGCAAAGCTATCCCTGCACACAATATAAGCACACCCAAGTAGATCGAAGCGGAAGCACAAAATATGCTAGAAATCAACAAGTGAGGCAAACCACAACGGAGACACAAGGAGTTGTTTTCCCGAAGTTCGGATTCACCGCTCGCACCAAGCAGCCACCACGGCACAGTGAATCCTACTCTCCGTTGAGGAAGCTTATACGACCACCCAAGGTCAAGCTATCTCCTCCTTCCACTAAGTGACCTCTTCCCTTGCGGAGGCGAGGTGAAACCTTCACAAACGATCCCGTGGCTCACCACACACTTCGGTAGCTCACCGGGCAAGCCTAGCCGTCTAGGAGGAAGAACCTCCAAGAGTAACAAATGCTTTAAATTGCTTTCTTGACAGCGAATCGAAGTGCTCAAGCTATGGTTGCTCTTGTTTTGCTCTCTAATGCTCACTCAATCTTGCTCACTCAACCCAACTCAAAGATATTACCAATATCACACAAATCTCACAAAGAGAGGTTGGGGAGGCTTTTTCTGGCTACTAGAATGTCTGAATGAAGTGTGGAAGCAGCAGCCCACCAAGAAGGGGGCTGAGGGGTATAAATACCCCATCACACAAAAACTAGCCGTTGGAGCTCTGTCCTGACCGGTCAGACCGGTCAGCCAGAGCTGATTTGAAAAACTAGCCGTTAGAGCCTACACCGGTTAGACCGGTCCCCTTGACCGGTCAGACCGGTCAGGTCTGTCCCAAAAACTCACAAGTTAGATCAAGGTTTCATCCGGAGATAAAACCACACGATGTTTAGTTGAGCAGGGATTTGTTAGCACACTCTTTGTCTCTCTCAAGGCTATTCTCACATGGGTCAACTATTGAGCACTTTTGATATTTGTCAATAAGCAAATGTTGCATCCCTCTTGATAGTACGGCGTACCTATACTCAAGGATAAATATAAACACAAAGACATCCTCTTGAGTTTCCAAGTTTTGATCAATGCCATACTTTGATAGTTGTCAACTTGAGGGCTTTCAACATTGCTAACTTTCTTGAGCAATTCCATACTTGAGCTAGTGACTTAGGATTTTCCATCATCCATTTACAAAGTGTATTTGAATCCTTAAGTCACTCTATTTTATCAATCACAACTAATTAATGCTTTGTATTGCTTCCCTCAACAAAGCTTGGATATGGTTCTTCGAAACCCCACGGACCTAGATACTTCACCTTAGCAATTTGCACACATGGAAAGCCGTCGCTTAGCCAAAGCTTGCTTAGTCCCTCGCTCTAGTCATCTCGGTTGATTTCTTCACCACTTACCCTTGCCACATTGAGTTTAGCTTTGCTTCATCATTTTGAAATCCCATTTGAAAGAACTCTTCAAATGCTTGTTCTTGATTGACAAAGTACATTCAAACCATTGCAAGCTTCCAACAATGAGACCAACGTATATCACATAAGCATATGTCCCTTTGGTGTAAATGCATGAAGCCTTGCAATTTCCACTTTGAATGATCCCTTCATATATCAACAAGCTTTCTCATAGATTGGAACCACATAGATATACCTTTGTTGACTTGTCCAAAATATATCAACACTCATGCTTGTCATTCATTTATTTATGCACAAAGAGATCACACACTTGCTTGCCTTTCTCATTATGAGCCAAAGAACATTCATTTCATATATAATTCAACATCACAACATGAATGTACAAATAAAAACCTGCTCATAGTCTTAAGCAAACAAGTTAGTCCTTTAATCGTTTTGTCATACAATTCACCAAAACCCACATGGGGGCCTAGATGCACTTTCAATCTCCCCCTTTTTGGTGATTGATGACAACTCGATTAAAGCTTACAAATATGACAATTAAGCTCTTTTAGTTTCTTAGATATAGTGTGAGCTCCCCCTTAATGTGTGCTTCGAATGGAATTTCAAAATTGGCCTCACATGCCAAGAGCACACATTTCTCAATAAAAAACATGGGAGCTCTCCCTGTATCTCAGAAACCGTGGGGTGCAACAAGTGTGTGTACAAAAATATCCGTGATGCATATGACAAGAAAAGGCACACAAAGAAATGTATGTGTGCTTTCAGGTGCCTGACCGGTCAGACCGGTCAGGGTGACCGGTCAGCACACATACAAGAGATAAAATCAACCACCAATCAATCCATGCATCACATACTAACACAAAGTTACTTAGAAGCATAAATAAAGGTCTTACACACACACAATAGCACACATTACAGGTTCTTAAGTCCACAAAGGAATAGAATTCAAAATTTATTACAAGGTTCCACTGTCAACATACTTGACCGGTTAGACCGGTCCCCCTGACCGGTCTTCCACTGCCAACATACTTGACCGGTCAGACCGGTCCCTCTGACCGGTCAGACCGGTCAGGACAGCTGCTACTGTCTTGATCTGAAAAGTGAAGCTTTAATCCAACACTTCTCCTCCTTTGTCATCAAACATCCATAAAAGGGCCTGGAGAAGTTGTAGCTGCAGTCACTCCTGTCCATTGCCACCGTTTCCTCCCTCACTAGGTGATTCTTGCCAAAGATGAAGTCCTTCATGCAAATGTGAGAGAGGAGGCATAAGATATATAGAATCTAATACGGTGATCTCAGAGGGAGGAGCAAGAGTGGGATCAGTAGTACCATAGGAAGCGGAAGTGTCGGGATGCACAGGAGGTGTATAGCCAAAGATAGAAGTAGAGAGCCTCCCTGCTATGTCAGAGGACTCCGGTGCAGCACTAGATGGATCAAGAATGCCACTGCTGAATGGTGGAACTGAAGAACCCGCCATCATGCCCTCACTATGAAAAGATGGACCCACAGAGGATGATCCTGCTAGATATGTGCCTTCCATCATGCCTGGCACAAAGCCCGACGAGAACGTACTAGGCATACTGGCAGAGAGGGTCTGGTACAGTGGAGGAACATTTGCATACTGTGGAGGTGCTGGCGGCTGCTGTGGCTGAACTGGTGGAGCACCTGATGAAGAACTAGCTTCTGGAAAGAATATGCTCCCATACTGATCAAAGTATCCTGCTGATGAATATCCTTGGAGCCTATCATCAAGAGATGGAATCTCAACCTCTGGAGGTGGTGGAGAGGGAGGAGAACGCTGCGGCTGAAGGTTCATGGCATTGTGCATCATCTTAATTGAATCATTTATCTTCTTGTTGTCCCTCCGCTGACGCTGCTGCTCCACCTCTATATCTCTTTGGCTCTTACACATGCCAACAAAAAGATTGAAGAGCTTCTTGATGGGAGAAGTGGGCTTTTCCCTTGGCCTGCGAGAGAACACAATGGGCTCAGGCCCGAACCGGTCAGACCGGTACCGGGCACCGGTCAGACCGGTGCCGGCCTGAGCACCAGGCTGAGCTGGCTGAGGCTGCTCCTGCTGCTCAAACTCTCCTCCAACTGGCTCATGCTGAATCTCAGGGTCTGGAGAAGGTATCCTAGGATGTTTCTTGGCATTAGGCTTCAATGGTTTGTGCTTCACATCACTAGAAAAATCAATCTTGGTCACCTTTCTAATCATATACATGATATAGGGACTATAGCTGCAGATCTTCTTTGGATTTTCAGATACATGCTTGATCTCTTGCCAAATGAAATCCCCAGCACTGAATTCAGGTGCCCCAAGTCTCATAGCAAACATCAAATTCTTTTGGTAGGAAGTAATCTCAGATGTATTGCCATCTCTAGGGGTTATTGTCTTTCTAAAGAGCCTATTGAGAACTCCATAGAAATTGTACAAATGCTTCACCTTCCCCCATTCATTTTCCATATTGCGAGGATACATGATCTTCATCATAGATAGTTCAAGTTCATCCTCATCATGCAATATTTGAAGGTCTTCTTCATTACCAAGTTTGAACATGTTGCTGAAGGCCGGAAAGGTGATGTGATATCTAACTCCATTTGTCATCCAAAACATGGCTTTAACATCATTCCTAAAGCCAAAGTACACTGTAGCATAGAACTGAGCAATAATCTCTTTGTTCCAGCTTTGCTTGAAACCCATGAGATGCATTATCCTTTGTCTTGTGCATGTCTCAATGACTTCATCAAATATTGCATTGTGCTGATCAGTCATATGTTTCCAATCCACATACTGAGCCTCATGTGTGATTTTGGACTTCTTTAGAATGACTGAGGTGTAGAAATCCTGCTGAAACATAGTCCAAAATCTGTTATCACTAGCTGTCCTAGGCCCACTGTAAGGATCTGCATCTCTCATTTTCAGCACAGCCTTTGTCATCCCTTCCCCATGATAATTTGTCATTCTTGTACCATAGAGATAGTTAGGCCTCACAATGACAGGAAGCTCATCATCATCTTCACCATCACCGTCACCATCATCACCATCATTATCACCGTTGCCATCACTATCACCACCACCATTACCATCACCATCACTCTCACCGCTGCCACTGCTGTCATTATCAATAGCCGGGCCTTTGCCATGGCGAGGCTCCACTCTATAAGGACTTTGCTCAACATCATCACTACTAGTTTCCACTTGCTCCTCTTCTTCCTCCTCAACATGTATCTCAACTGAAGATCTTTTCTGTCCTCTAGGTCTCAATCGGCCTGCATAATCATCTCGCACAGAGCTAGCACCTTGAGAACTAGAATCTTCTTGTCTTCTCTTTTTTCTTCTCTCGGCATCATGACCCTTAGTCATAGCTGCTGATCCTGGGTCACAAAGATTATGAAGAAATATCCATAAGACACCAGGGGACAAGATTTGATTGATTTGATAAAAGAAAGCACATGGATTGGAGAAATTGGGGCAGTTCTGGCTTGACCGGTCAGACCGGTCAAGGTGACCGGTCAGACCAATCACCCCCAGAACTGAGCCAATAGCTCCATCCAGCAATCTGAGCAGATATGTTAACTAGATATGATCATGGAAATTTATGAGACATCCTAAAGCAGATAAATGTTGAATATATTGAAGAAAATCAGATTTTGGAGGTGAACTGCCCTGACCGGTCAGACCGGTCAGGGGCACCGGTCAGACCGGTGCCTGGCAGTTCATCCCCAAAATCCAATCCTCACAATGCATCCAACGAAATTGAAAGATCTTCTAGGAATAGTCTCTAAGGGTTGCCAGGAGATGTTCTACCCAAGGAATTTCAAATCTACTCATGGAGTTGATAGATCGGGCAAAAACAAGATTTGAATACCTTTGGAGAGAGGAACTCGAGATGAATCCAAGGGGCCGGTTAGGGCACCAGTTAGACCAACCGAGGAGGCTTGAATCCTTGAGAGAGGCGAGCTTTTCCTTGGTTGAATCCCCAAATCGCCAAGTAGGGTAGTCTCGGTCGCCAAGGGAGAAAGGAGAGAGAGGAGTCGGGTCTGGATATGTTTGGAAGTGAATGGGAGTGAATGTGGATAAGGATGTACTGTTTACTCACGGGAGGGGGTAAAAGGGGTAAGTCCCGGGGTACACCGGTCAGACCGGTGACCGGCACCGGTCAGACCGGTGCCCCCCAGCAGAAAAGATGACTTGGCTGATTTTGATAGATTTTGATCCTTAAGCCTTCACAAGATTGGATATAGGATTTGCAGTGAATATTATCCAAAGTTGGCATATCTCAGAAGAATATAGGATAATCCAAATTATTTCTCATTTCTTGATTCTTCCAAGAAAGATAGATAGATAGATAAAGATTTTATGGACTTGAGAAAATCTTCCCATTTGTGACTAGGCATCACCAAACAAAGTGAACAATAGTCACAAATGAGTCAATCGGGCCACAAAGACCAAGAACCAAAAAAATTTTCAAAGAAAGCACACTTCCTACACATGCTAGTTGAATTTTCGCAAAAACTACCTTATGCCACAAAAGACATGCATCCATCTCAAGTCAATAGTCATCATAGCATATTTAGCTCATATCTTGCAAGAGATGACACCAAGTCAATTCTCAATGAAGACATCAACTAAATATCTAGATTTGAAGCT
>CM014278.1:54706450-54729372 GCA_004135705.1 Alloteropsis semialata
ATACTTTTAGTACGAACTTTACCTGGAAGCAAACAAAGCCGAACCACACGCATCCCCCGTAGTCCTTAACCTCTCTTTCTCGTGCTGCTCCATCGTTGGATATATTTTTGCCAGCTCTGAACTCGTTTATCTGTTCCTGCTCTTACTGTTTTACTTGCATCCAAGATGAAGAGGACGATAACTTGGCAAAGGAATAGATCATCAAAGGAAAAAACACGCGAGAGAATGCAGGGTATTCCAAAGGGAAGATCTAGGAAGGAAGCTTCAGAGTTCAGACTACTGCTACAACCAGCCCACGACACATCTATTCCATCCACCAAATTGCTTGGTTTTCGTCATGGTACGTACGAAACGCTAACTTTTTAGTGTTTCTTTGTTTTTGTGTATGTCAGTGTGCAATCTGCTCTTCTATATAATACATGAAGCACTTGTCTCTTTTTATGTTATATTATATATATCCGAAGTTTTCAGACTGAATATAGTTTATCTGAAGATGTTGGTTGGCAGTCGTGCTGATGCGCTTGCAGACTGAAACCGAATAGGAGAAGAAAAGATTCTGCTACAGCATGTCCTCTGCCGAATTTATGCGCCAAAACCAGTACAGCTCCTGTCCCTCTCTTCTGTTGTTCGTGTGCCAAAACATGGAATGGAAATCTCATCTACCTTTGTAATAACGAATCTTACCACAGGAACGGAGGAGCCTGGAGCGCAGGGCGGCAGCGATCCGAGTCCGCGGACGGAGCGCCGAAGCCGGGAGCGGCAGCGCACCGGCGATGCTCCGACCGAGTCGCTGTGTTGGATGTTACCGTGCATCTCATTTCTCATTCTTGTGATGGATGGGCGCGATGATGTACATGTACTTACTGCTAATGGCAGAAGATCCTGAGTTTGTTACGTCCTTTATCACTGTCACTGGTACGGGTTCTTCAGACAAGTGAAATGCTCGAGGCCTTCATCCGAACCACATTGCTCGACCTCGACTGCAGATGATGGGCACAGGTGGGTTTCTAATGCGCACATGTCTTTCTCTTCCATGGGTTTCTAAATATGCTCACTGGAGTAGACGCTAAAGACATTTGGTTCGAGTTGTCTGCCACGCCCACCGTGGTTTGGGCCGCAAATGACAGATGGATTATCTATACTATAAAGAACAAAAACAATTGAAAACGTTTCTCACCCAATTTGGGTCCGTCATACCCCTCACGTCGGACCCACCTGTCAGGACCGAGGAAGGTGGAAAAGGACAGAGACCCATAGAAATTAGGAGTTAGAGCAAAAATCTAATGTTTTTGTCACCGATTCGTTTGTTACCCGCCTGTCCAAACGTTACCTCGAATAGATTGGTTTTTTGCTCGCCCGTCCAGGCGTACCTTGTCTCGTCAAACCGAATCAGCGTCGTCCTGCCGAGCCCCAAGGCCAAGAGCAGCAGTTGCGCCATCCGGGTAAAATCTAACGAGCGCCACGCCTCAACGAAAGCACTTGCTACTCACCGGCCTACAATGAGCGAACGGTTAGTTCCTGTAATTCCGGTCCGAGCATCCAACGTATGGGTGTGCATTTTCTCTGCATCCAACGTATGGGTGTGCATTTTCTCTGCCATGCCTTCGCCTCAAATCCTGAATCATCTGATCCAAAGAGCAGGTGGCCTTGTTCATAAATGCATATCCGATCTAGAAGTAAATCAAGCGGGTTTGCGCTTCGTTTCTTGTGTGTGACCTGTGGTAGTTTGTGCGTCTACTGCTAATCAGCCTGCATGCATGGATGCAAGTGATAGTTGAAGTCGACGAATATACCAAGCAGCTAACTTCGGATATTAATATAGCCGGCCTCTACGTCTATGCTTATTAGTTATTACGTCATCTTCAAGGCCGCTAATTACGACTTCTAGCCTAAACAAGTATGTTTAGGTAATCTGCTGCTAGGCTAGCTGATCAGTAATTTGTAGCCTAAACATGTACGTTTATTAGGTTATCTTCTAGGCTGCTAATTAGGAATTTGTAGCATGTACCTTATGCATAAGATAATATATAATCTGTTCGCACTTTTTTCCTAGCTCTAATTGATAATGCCGGTCTATCCCCTCATGTACCTTTTCTCCCCTCGACATGGCGAAGATCGCAACCACAATGGCAACAAAACCAAAGACATAAAGGGCAGCGTTTGTGGCAGCTAGGACAGGGGCGTGTATATATCATGGAATGTCGCCCGTCGAGGTGAAGGATTGAAGCACTCTCAGACCAACTTTTGCGGCTCGCGACATCTATCATACTAACACTTACGGCATCACGACATTGGCACCACCATCAACCAGAGGGTGATGGCGCAGCAGCACGTCGCCTTGTTTGACCATGGCAACAACGGCATCATGTATCCGTGGGAGACCTATGACGTTAAGCCATCATTGCATCATCAGTAATTTGCCTGTAGTTGTGCAAACAACACACCATGGAGTGATCGGACAAATAATTTGTGATGTTGGTGATGTCATTTTTTTATATTAGATTATTCTGTGTGTGCACTATGACAATTAGTAACAAATGGAAGTATGTATCATGAATGTTTTTTAGGAGTAGTTGAATCCTAAATTTTTTGCTATTAAGTTATTGAACTTGATATCTCAAATTATACCTTAAAGTTATATCTTAAACTTTATTGATTTATTTTACTATTACGTGCGTGTCGCACGTGCATCTATGCTATAGTCGAAAAAGAAAAAAAACAAGACAGAGACTCAGAAGTCCAAGCGTCTTTCGGTACAAGGTCAGTTTAGAAATTTCCGGCCCATAGCTGGCAGTTGTTGAAACTAAGCTATCACGTAACTTGTTTATACCAGTCATGATAAGGTGAGAAGGATTAATAATCATTAAAACCATAAAGAAACGACACTAGTGGAGTAGTAGTGCTACGTACTAATTAATTAATTGTATGACCTGTTCGCATGCGGACTATACTGGCAATGTATATGCTTAGGCATATACATACTATTGTAGTCGCAGTTAGGGCATACTAGTCCATCAACCCGTGCTCCCACACGGGCTAATATTTTAAAATGCAATTATGTTTAAAAATTACTTATAAGTTAAACTCATAACTAATAAACAAAATTATTTACATATTACTCTTTCATTTCTTTCAATACTTCAACATAATAATTATATAAATGTGTACTTATCTTTTTTCTCATTTGTGATTGATTTTTAATTAGTAATTACTCTATACATTTTTTCATCCATATTCACACTTTTTTCATTTTGTATCGCACCTCCATACATTATATTTAGCATAAAAATCAATATTTTTCATCACTTCCTCGTATATACATGTATAAATGGCCTACATGGTGACATTTATCATGCGTGTATAACTTAACTTAATATTTCTATATTAACAATGATAAATAGGTAATTTAGAATCATATATTAGTTTACTTTGGACTTTTCGGTAGGATGGACATGAAGATAATTAGATTAAGATTTAGGTGTTTAGTTTAGGTTAACTTTAATAAAGACATACATGGGTAACCTAGATACAAATTTCGAATGTCATTTTAGTTACCCTTTATAATGACATGCAAAGTAAATTAGATAAATATTATGGGTTAATTTAAATTATTTTTCATAATGTCATAGCACGATAATTTAGATATAGTTTTAGGGTTTATTTTATAATATTTTATAATGATAGTGGTGGGTAACTTTTAAAAAATTATAATTGACTATGGTTATTAGAGTTTAATTGATGTTTCTGATTCGTGAGAATTTCTAGGATTTGTATTTTTTTTCTAGCGTGTCTTGTAAGAACTAACGCGAAGTCTCCAATTAAAAAAATTAAGAGTAGTCCATTGTTATAATATTTTAGGGTTTATTTTATAATATTTTTTTTCAGCGGTCTGTCAGATACGTCTCACGATAGGATTAGACATGCTTCATCTTGTCCTCTGATCGGATTAGGAGTAGTCCATTGTATACCGCAATCAGATTAGAAAAAGCAAGTTAATTACTTTAACTTGCTTAGAAAAACGATATAACGGTCCTCATCCATAGCAATACACGGGCAAGGTTGCTAGTACATGTATAAATTATATACATGGTGACACCCATGATGCGTATATACCTTAAATTATTATTTCTATGTTAACAATAATAAATTACCGTAATTTAGAATCATATATCAGTTTACTTTTGGACTTTTCGGTAGAGTACACATGAAGATAATTAGATTAAGATTTAGGTGTTTAGTTTAGGTTATCTTTAATAACAACATACGTGGGTAGCTTAGATACAAATTTTGAATGTCATTTTAAGTTATCATTTATAATGATATGCATGAGTAAATTAGATAAAAATTATGGGGTTAATTTAAATTATTTTTTATAATGGTATAGCTCGATAATTTAGATATATTTTTAGGATTTACTTTAGAATAATTTTATAATGATAGTGGTGGGTAAATTTTTAAAAAATATAATAGACCAATGACTATTGTTATTAGAGTTTACATGATTGACGTTTCTGATTTTTGTGAGAATTTTTAGGATTTGTCTTTTTTCTAGAGTGTCTCGCATTAACTAATGCGGAGTCTCCAAATAAAAAATTAAGGCTACATTTCTACCAAGCTATTATGAGCAATCTCTCATTTGTTTAAATATTCGAACACAATACCTATATAGATATATACTTATTATTTTCATCTGATTGTGATAAATCTTTTTTAGTAATTACTCTATAATATTTTCATACACAATTATAATCTTTAAATTTTTACTTTGCATCACATGTATGCCTTGAATTTATTTAATGAACTGTAAGTTTGAAATATAATTTTAACGTAGAATTCTATATTGTCGTCACTTCCCCTATATATTTATAAATGACAACGCACATTATGTATGTATACCTTAACTACTATATAATATAGCAATAGTGTATGAAATACACGATTTAGAATCTTATATTGGTGTATATTTTTAACTAAGGTGATTTGGATTCCAATGTCGAATTACCTCATGATATTTTAATAGTGACATATGTGGGTAATATAGATGTAAAACAGTTAATTTAAATTATTTTTTAGGTATTTATAGTGGATAATTTAGTTGTAGATTATGAGGTTATTTTAAATATTATTTATAATGGCATAGTGGGTAATTTTGATGAAGATTAGAGGGTTACATTGGTTTATTTTATATAATGGCAGAGGTGGGTAATTTTGATATAGATTTAGGGGGTAAGCTATTTTCATAATGGCATAAGTGGGTAATTTTTTAGAAAATATAATAGATCTAATGGCTATGATGATTTAAGTGTTCCAATTGATGGCCAGATATTTTGCTTTTTTGTGAAAATTTCTAAGAATTCTCTCTTTTTCTAGAGTGTCCACCTAGGATCCTAGGTGGTTCCATCTGGAAGCTTCAAAAGGAGCCTTCAATTAGTAATAGTAAAATTGTATGACCTGTTCGGATGCGGACTATACTGGCAATGTATATGCTCAGGCCATATTTCTACCACTAATTGGAGATTTCTTTTGAGGCCACCTAATATGTCATTATTATTACATATGTTATTATAAAAAGTTCTAAAGTGCACTAATATATAATTCTAAATTACATATTTCTACCCTTAATTGTTAGTATGGAAAATACTAATTTATTAAGATATATATGTATGATGTGTGTCACCATTTAGACCATGTACACATATATAGAGCAAACAATGAGAATACCAATTTTAATGTCAATCATGTAACTCGAAGTGGGGGTTCTATTAAACACATACGATACAGAGGTAAAAACAAAGATATTTAACATAAGTAGCACAAGATAAATAATTTTGGTTATTAGCCAGGAGCCTATAGAATTTTTATTAATTTTTAATAATCATATCTCCTAACCCTAGACTATTGTCCCTTAATTTGAACATGAATACATGTGAAACCATCGGAGTTATGAAAACATTAAAAGAGACGATTTCCTATTTGACACCACTAAAACCGGTCTTTCTTTTTTTTGCCCTCAAAACTATTTCATTACTTATTTGATCTCGATTTTAACGTCCATTCCTAAAATGACATTCTGTTAGCTTTTTAATCCTACTACGTGAAAAAACCATTTTATCTCTGTGCAAAAAGTGGACCCTGCCAGCACCACTTCTCCTTCCTCTCCTGCGGGCACGTGCGACACGTATAGCACCAGCACCACCAGCAAAAGAAGTGTGCCACAGCGGACGCTTTGCAGGCACGTGGCACGTATACGGAAATTCTCTTTTTCCAGGAGGCTGTAGCATGCTTGTGTGCGCGTGACGCGGACACGCATGAATGTGTGATTTCCATGAGTAAGTGGATGGAAAGACGAACGAATGTGCCTTTAAATAATTTATTAATAGCCACAGATGGTTCTTGAAACACACTATCAAAGTTCCAGGAAGTTCGTCTCAACAAGTCCACTAGTTTTTCTTTAGACAAAGGTACTACTCCACTAGTTTGCCAAAGCAACAAGACAAAAGTGCTCATACACAAAGCAAGCTTCCACACGCGATCGGACTAAACCAAAATGAGGCCGTGTTTAGATTCACAAGAACTTATTGTGAAATTTACTGTAGCAAAACTGAATCGAAGATTAGAAGGATTAAACATGATCTAATTATAAAACTAAATACACGGATTGACGGGAAATCGCGAGAGGAATCTATGAAGCCTAATTAATCCGTCATTAGAGATTATTTACTTTAGCACGACGTTATCTAATCATGGCCAAATTAGGCTCATTAGATTCGTCTCGCGAAGTTACCCGGGTTGTGAAATGGATTTTGTCAGTTATCCACATTTAATACTCCTAATTAGTAACCAAACATTCGAATTTACTGTAGCAAAACTTATCTAATTGAACTAAACACGGCCTCACAGGACTCCGTCGTCGTTACTAATAACCCTTCCTACCATCTTCTCCAACTCCGGCGGGTGCAGCGTTCTTCGTCGAGAGAAGGAAGAGAAGTTATTTCCTTCGACGGGTAAAGAAGTTTCCTCTGTGTGCGGCCAGAAGTAACATGAGAGCTCCTGATACGGTTAAATCTAGAGGCTTCTCGATGTAGCTAGCATATAGGTTAACTAATTTATTAATTACAAAGATAGGCTCTTGAAACACACTATCAGAGTTTCAGTTGAAGTTCGTCTCAACTTCTTTTTAGATAAAAGTATCATTCCACTAGTTGTCAAAGCAATATGACAAAAGTATGCCCTCATACACCAAAAAGAGACGATTCACTATTTGACACCACTAAAACTGGCCTTTCGTTTTTTTGGCCCTCAAAACTATTTCATTCTTTATTTGACCTCGATTTTAACTTCTATTCCCAAAATAACATTCTGTTAGCTTTTTTTATCCAACTACCGTTAAATACCACGTAAAAAAGACCAATTTAACCCTGTAAAAGAAGTGGACCCTGCCAGCACCACCTTCTCCTTCCTCTCCTCGCGGCACGTGCGGCAAGTATACCACCAGCAAAAGACGTGTGCCGTGGGGAACGCTTCCGGGCACGCGGCACGTATAAGAAAATTCCCTTTTTTCCAGGAGGCTGTAGCATATGCATGCGCGCGTGACGCGGACGCGCATGGATGTGTGATTTTCATGAGTCAGTGGATGGATTATGGAAGAACGGACGGCTGTGCCTTTAAATAATTTATTAGCCAAAGATAGACTCTTGAAACACGATCAAAGTTCCAGCGGAAGTTCGTCTCAACAAGTCCACTAGTTTTTCTTTAGAGAAAGGTACTACTCCACTAGTTGCCAAAGCAACATGACAAAAGTATGCTCTCATACACCAAGCAAGCTTCCACACGCGATCGGACTAAACCAAAAGATGAGAACATGGCTCCATCGTCGTTACTAATAACCTTCCTACCATTAACTTTTGTCTATAATATGCTCATTAGACGTCAAATACATTGGTCCGAGACATCTCTGCCGTGCAGACCCCGTCATTTGGCCGGCCAATGACAGATTTATTTAGTAGAAAAAGAATGAAAACAAGACAAACACCCAGACCGTCTTTCTGTACAAGTTTCTCTATCACGTAACTTTTTTATACAAGCTATGACAAAGGTGAAAAAGACCATTGAGCGATAAAGACTAAAGAACGAGAGATAGTTGTCCCTATCTCGATATGTACCTGTCTGGATAAAATAACACTGATCTCACCTAGCATCTTCATCCCTATGGCCATTCTCAGTGGTGTAGTTTTATAGGTGTTTTATGCACATTAATTAGCATGCCACATATGATTTTATGATGACATGACGTCAAATTTATGAAGAGAGAGAATGAATCAGTTTTATCTAGATGAAACCATGTGAGCACGCATAGTAACTCTTATTGAGTCATGGAATTAAATGTGATGGAGCGCCTATGAAACCACAAAATAAAATTATCCATTGTAGATGTAGTTTCAAAGATCATTTTATTGTTTTATTGGTTATGTGGCTATCTTGAAAAACATCAATATGAAATCTACCATCGGGACTGACCTAAAACGTAGCTATGATCTCACCTAATATGGTTGTGGATTAACATATTAATAACACAGTAACATGTTAATATGTTAATCCAACTTGGACCTACTATTGTCGCGCCGATACGTTTGGTGCCTGAAATGCAAGGAGGAGGAGAACGCGCTGCGAGCTGCTCCGGCAGCTGTTGGACACGCACTGGCAGAGAGGCAAGCTGACTGGAGATGTGAGGCACCCAGATGCCTCAGCGACAGGGCGAGGGCCGAGGAAGATGGGCAACAAGCACACGCAAGAGCCCAGAGCTTTGGGCGAGGCGTCGCCCCGCTGAATCGCGCGCCGAACAGAACGTGTAGAGAAGCGGAGGACGTTTTTTTTTTGTTAAGAATGCATTTAGCACGTATTTCATTGAGAGAGGACAGTTTGAAGTTACATAACAGAGACACGTCCAAAACAATAAGAAATATAAGAAGGCGACCAACACACACCAGCTAAAAAATGAAGGACGATCACCAACTTGGAAAAACGCATCACCATAGAACTCCAAAGCCACAAGTAGAGGCAAACCACGGGTCCAATCAGACACCTAGAAATATGCTCCTCCAAGGGGTTTAAAGCGACCAAAAAACAAACTTGCGACTGGCACAAATACCAACATGACCGAAAGAACTTACGACTAGCACAACGACTGGCACAAAGACCAACATGACCAAAAGAACTTACGACTAGCACATCGACCAAGCCACGACAAAGGCACAGTGCCTGCCACAGCAACGACCAGAAACAACCAAGCAACAACCAAGCGAAGAGCACACCGGCCAAAAGAGGTGGCTAGAAACAACCGCACCGACGGCAGGCAAGGCAACCAAAATGTCATGAAATAGGAAGCGACCCTCACCACTGTAGGAGTTGACCAACGCGAAAAATATATGGGAAGGGGCTGAGGCGGGAGGAGAGGCATGCGTAAATAAGCTTCCGGCACTGCAAGAACAACTGGCGTAAAGGTCCAAGTTTGGTGGTTGGGGAGGAGGGGGAGGGGGTGGGTGGGGCGAGGAAGCAGGGCCAAGCATGCTCAAAACGACCCATATGGCTGTCCTACATGAGGGCCCACAGGCGTACCACATGGGACTTCCCTAGCCGGCCGGGGACGAGCAGAACCGCACCAGCGGGAAGTGGATCTAGCGGCCACCAACACCAAGGTTGTCGGAAGGGCCATCGGAAGGAAGCGCAACGGGGCCACAAACGCATCCGACGACACCATCGATGTCGCCAGTGTGCACACAGGGAGGCGCGACCAAGGTGCCCAGCATGGCAAAGGCCTGCAAGGCCGGGCGAAGGAGCGACACTAAAGAAGACGACGGTCTGTTGCAGCTTCGGTGACCACCACCAGCTGCATGGGCGCAGACCTCCCCATGCCTAGAAAGCGCAGCTTCGTTAAGAGAGGGAGCGGATCCGGCAACCAACGAGCCAGAGCAGCACACACCAACGCGACCACAGGAGGAAGAGGGGCGAGATGTCCACAACTGTACTCGGAAGTGCAACCCGAGGTGACACTACTGGACAACCCCCTATCACCGCCGGCCCCAAACCCCCCATCACAGCCGGTTTTGGGGGTCGGCGGTGAAAGGTCGGCGGTGATGTGTGGGGGACATCACCGCCGGTTTACATGGAGCCGGTTGTGATTCCCCCACATCACAACCGGCCGACGCCACGGGCCGGCTGTGATGGTCCCCCTATCACAACCGGTCCAAATGACGGGCCGGTTGTGATGGAGGTGTCATCACAACCGGCCCAATCCACGGGCCGGTTGTGATGTGTTTTTTCAGGATTTTTTTATATAATGACATATATTGCCTATTAGCTACTTATTTACGATGGTGCGCCGTTTTTTGTTTGTAATGAACGTTATTTATTTCCGTGTAGCACTACGCTTCAACTGATACGATGTAACACGCATATAATTTAGAATTCCATAAATAACGCATTTAGCATATAAAACATTGTTCATTACACATACAAGTTCATACAAGTCTACTAATTGACATACATGTTCAAACATCACATAGAAGTTCATACAAGTTCTTGATCCAAGTTCAAACATCAAATAATACAGTACTCCCCTTTTTCTGGATCCACCACTTCATCCATAATCCACCCGGCCAGCTGGTCTTGAAGCCCCCAAATTTGAAGGGGCCTTAATGCAGTTAGCGGATAATCAATTTCCTATCACCAAAGTTTGACAAAGTAAGAAACTAGTCAGAACAATAGTAAGGTATTAATGATGTACATATGTGACACATACGAACCTCATGACCGCAATCGAACATCTTATCTCCTGTGAATTCGTGCATGTAATACATGACATAAAACCCGCAATGATTATTGCCCGGTGGCTGGCGTAGGATGACATCCGCGTGGTGTAATTGGATGCCATACGTCCAAAAAGGTCTGCCCTTCTTGGTTTTCTTATGAAAGGTTTCGTATGCCCTGAGTAAGTAAATGCTGCAATGAGTAAGTAATGCAAATACTTTACACAGAGATGATGGTGAATAAATCTGAAATTGGATGCTCTTGGTTGTTCTTGAGCTCGAGGTAGTTTGCAGTAACTGAAGTGATAAGACAGGTATTCCATTCTTTTGCAAAGTTTTTATATATACGTACTGCATAATTTCCTGTTTCCATTATTGATAATTAGTGTCATATATGCTGTAGCAGAATGGCTACAACTTTATTTTGGATTCCTCAAACTGGTATGACAGTGGGTCACATATGGTGGTATGTTGACACTTTAGGAGAATATCAATGCTAGGAATCACTTGTTAGTTTTAACCGACTTATCATGGTATATTGGCACTTCTCTTTGTTACATAAAAAATAGGATTTTTGAAATGTTTCTCTCTATGTACCACTCTTTTTTCAGAATTCAAATTAAATGTTCATTGTGTCAGTTTTCTGGACAGCTTTGAAGGGACTGATGGTTAGCATTTTCATCAAAGCATATGTAAGTGCCGGCCAATTACACAGGTTGAACTAATCAAATCAAGATCATCATCTCTAAACTAGTTTTGTCTGCAGGTCATATAGTAAAGGCATGATAAAGTCTGCTATTGGGTAATACAACCTTTTGTATGTGATAAAGAGAAACTGAGAACATTGGTCTTTTGTGTAAATGGCTCTATTTTCAGGATATGCTCTTTTGTGTAAATGGCACTTATTTACTTACTATCGAAGGGTACAAAGATATCATAGGCTTGTTTATATGAAAACACATCAATGCAGGATATAGGTGACAGATGAACCTTGGTCACCCTCCTCACAGGAATGTTCAGAAGATATCAATCAAACACTAGCCGTGAGATATAAAGCCATAGCAAGGAGAAGCCATATTTTTTATGATATATTTATATCAAGTATATATTAGTTATTCGGTGGATACTCACAAATTTATATCAAACCCTAACGTTGATGCATATAATTAGCTAAGACATTACTTAAAAAGTAAAACACAGTGCGAAAGTAATTTGTGATGCAATGCCATACCTTAATTGGAATCGGCAAATAATTGCAGAGCCAAACACTTGATTGTGTTTGCATGACCAACCTGTTCTGACTAAGCAATTTGATGTATGAAATGGGAACCAAACAAATGCTGACAACTAGCCATCAACTAGAACATAACAGTTATGAAATGAATACCAAATGAGTGTAGATGTGAAATATTGCTCCACTAAGATATGGCATGTAATTCATCTGAAAAAGTAAACCAAGGAACTACTGATGTGAAATATTACTCCAAGGCTATTCACAAAACAATACCATATATCTTTCTTTTATGTTTGCAGAATGTATATGTAGGCTGTAACCATTTATTTCAACTACTGCAATGTGTACCATTGCAATGTGTATCATTGCAATGTGTATCAAGTCTTTCAATCACCTTTCAGTACTTCAGTTATGGACTCTATAAAAAAGACCTAATTTCCCTTAAATCACCTACTGACATAGTTTGGGTGTTCTCTGTAAAACTAGTAGACTAGATGTACATTAAGCAACATCTAAAATCACAGTTCACAGTAAAATTCAAGGCTATACAGATCAGATCGAGCACTGCGAATTCATATTGAGCGCAGATCAGATCGAGCACTAGCATGCGATTCACTCCTTCAGCGAAATCACAAAGGTGAATAAAAGCACACCAGACACCACATTAAATCCATACGACAACACAAGAGCGCAAGCAACGGGAGGCCAGTTTTCGGTAGCGAGATGACGGAATAAACGAGAAAGCACAAGCTCACCTCCACGACGGCGGCGCGGTGAGGGGCCTCGGGGGGCCTGCAGGGGGCCTGCGGGGGCCGGACAGCGCCGGTGGAGGGCCTGCGGGGGCCGGACAGCGCCGGTGGAGCGCCGGTGGAGGGGAGGACGAGCGGCGGCGGCGCGGGGAGGGGAGGACGAGCGGCGCCGGGGAGGGGAGGACGAGCGGCGCCGGGGAGGGAAGGAGGTCGCGGCGTCGCGGGGACGGGAGGACGAGCGGCGGCGCGGGGAGGGGAGGAGGTCGCGGCGGCGCGGGGAGGGGAGGACGAGCGGCGGCGGGGAGGGGAGGACGAGCGGCGCGGGGAGGGGAGGACGAGCGGCGCGGGGAGGGAAGGAGGTCTGGGCGTCGCGGGGAGGGGAGGACGAGCGGCGGCGCGGGCACCGGCGGCGGAGACCGGGCGGAGCGGCGGCGACGCGGTGCGGAGCGGAGCGCGGAGGCGTGGACTGGCGGGAAAAATTTCCTGCCTCCCCCCTTATGCGCGCGCCTCCCCGGCCTTCACCGCCGGCCGAGCTGCCCTAGAGCCGGCGGTGATGAGGGATCACCACCGGCTCTACTTAGGGCGGCAGTGATGCCCCTACACTGCCGGCTGGGGATGGGCCGGTGGTGATGGCCTTGTCCTGTTTTTTTTCTTTTTTAATTTCTTTCTTCTTTCCTTTTAAAAGAGTAAAACATTATCCCATCATTAGTTAATAAAAATAAAAATACGTAGTAAACTATGGATATTTAAAAGAGTAGACATGAATTCAAATATGCATAATTAAGGATACAAATTTAGTTCCGATCAACAAATAACAAGTACTCTCATTGGAACCAATTAAGATACATCAAACCATTCATCACCTTACAATGATGGCCTCATCATGATCTGTTCTGACATAGGCAGGTTCTCTGCCCTCTTCGAACAAATGTAGCTCGATGTCCGGTCCGAGCGGAGGCATGTCCTGGAGTCCACCATCTTCCTCTGTTTTTCCCTCCACTCCGACGATCTTCCGCTTGCCTTGAAGAGCGACATGTTTGTTGGCGTTTGCAAGGTCGGGTGCATAGAAGACCTGAACTACATCTTGCGCTAGTACGAATGGTTCGTCTCGGTACGCGATGTTTGCAAGATCCGCGACAACCATCCCGTACTTGTCTGTGGTCACACCTGTTGGCACTTGGATCCACTGGCACTTGAACAGAGCGATCGATATTGGTCCATAAGTCAGCTCCCAGATCTCTTCTATGAAACCATAGTATACCTCCTGCTCACCGTTGCTGTTGATGACCTCCATCTTCACACCGCTGTTTTGGTTCACACTTTTGGCGTCTTGTCTCCTTGTGTAAAATGTGTACGCGTTTATTTCATATGCTTCGTATTTTGAAATTGTTGCCGATGGCCCCATGGCTAGTATGTCCAACTGGGGGTTCCCTGTCTGTATCCCAGTGAGTTTGGCTTGCAGCCAGCCACCAAAGCGGAGTCTATGCTGCTTCGCAATGTACGCCTCGCTCCTGCCAATGTTTGCTGCCCGCAGTTCTTGCTTGTGGATATCATGATAATCGGAAACTGCGGAGGCGTTGAGGAGTACGGTGAAATGTGCTTGCTTGAAAGCTTCCAGATCATCCACATGGCCTCTTTTGCGCCCGATCGTGCCCTTCCTGTGACACCCGGCCCAATTTGGATATGGCCCAGTTGTGGCCCATGAGTGCAGGTGCACATGTTTAGTACCACATTGCTAGTTGAGCAAGGGTGGAACCAGCTTATAAACCTTTGTCCTCCAGCCATAGCACCTTCGGGTTAACCCTTTTACACGAAGCGAGGACGAAAGTGTAAGCAGGGTGCTATGTGTAAGCGGGCGAGCCCCTACGGAAGGGCGGCGCTATGCGGTGTTGGAGGGCGGGGTGTTACACTTCCCTACGAGCCTGCCCTCATGCCGAGATACGGGGACGCCGATTTGATCCAGGTCAAGGTAGTATGTGCAGAACTCGATTGCCTCCTCGGTAGACCACCCCTCAACCATGCACCCTTCCGGTCTATATCTGTTGCGGACGTACTTCCGCAGGACGCTCATTAATCTCTCGAAAGGAAACATATTGTGCAGGAACATTGGTCCAAGGGCTTTTATCTGGTCAACCAGGTGAACCAGGAGGTGCATGGAGATATTGAAAAATGTCGGTGGGAAATGCATCTCGAGCCTAGTCAATGTGTGCGCCACGTCTGCTTGTAGCTTGTCAAGTGTGGTCGGGTCTATGACCTTGTGCGAAATTGCATTGAAGAATGCGCATAGCTTTATTATTGGGTCCCGTAATTTCTCGGGTAGAACACCTCTGATGGCAACTGGCAGCAGTTGAGTCATGAAAACATGGCAGTCGTGGGCCTTCATGCATCCCATGTTGAACTTCAGCTCTTTCATGTTCACCAGCCTCTTGATGTTGCCGCTGTAGCCAGTAGGCACTTTAAGTTGATGAAAGAAACTTATCAGCTTCACCTTCTCCTCCTTCTTCAAGGTCCATGACGCCACCGGAAGCTTATTTGACCCGTCAGGCTGCTCGACAGGATGCAGCTCTGGCATCAAATTCATCTGTTGCATGTCCAGTCGAGTATCTAGTCCATCTTTGCTCGTGCTAGCCTTAGAGCCCATCAAGAGGCCAAGCAAGCTCTCACACACGTTCTTTGTTATGTGCATCCCATCAAGAGCGTGTCGAACAATCAAGAACTGCCAATAAGGGAGCCTGAATAGGATTGAATTCTTTTTGAACAAAGATCCAGACGGTGCCATCACACTTCCTTGGCTCTTTCCCATGACGACTTTTAGTTTCTTCATCATCTTAAATATCTGTCTTCCATCGAGATACTGCGGAGCGGGACGGTCATCTCCCATCCCGTTGAACGATTTCTTGAGCCGGCGGTAAGGGTGACTTCTGGGTAGGAACTTACGGTGACCCATGTATACCATCTTACGACTGTTTGACAACCATTGTTGCATCAGTATCGTCAAGGCAGATGACACATGCCTTGTATCCTTTTGTCGCTAGCCCCGCTAAGCTCCCAAGCCCGGGCAGGTCTGTGATCGACACGAAAAGAATAGCTTTGAGCTTGAACTGTTCCCTCTTATACTCGTCCCAAACCTGGACCGTCGTTCCACAAAGTCAGCAGATCGTCGATCAGAGGCTCTAGAAACACATTGATATCATTGCCTGGCTGCCTCGGGCCTTGGATCAGTAACGGCATCATCAGGTACGTCCGCTTCATACAAAGCCAGGGCGGAAGGTTGTAAATGCATAGCGTAACTGGCCAAGTGCTGTGTTTGCTGCTAACCATGTTGAAGGGGCACATCCCATCCGTACTTATACCAAACCTTACGTTCCTAATTTCTTTAGCAAAAGTCTTCTTGTATTTACTGTTAATAGTCCTCCACTGAGCTGCATCTGCCGGGTGCCTGAGTTTTTCATCATTCACGCGTTCTTCAGCATGCCACCTCATCATCTTCGCTGTCTCCGCGTTCGCGAATAACCTTTTCAGACGTGGTATTATGGGGAAATACCACACGACCTTCGCCGCCGGCCTTTTTTCACGCTTGCACTTCAACTTGCCTGCTGCGTCCGATCTGTACCGCGAAGCTTTGCAAACCGGACACTCATCCAGCTCTGCATAATCGCCACGAAACAATATGCAATCGTGGCGACATGCATGGATCTTTTGCACTTCGAGCCCCAGCGGACAGATCATTTGCTTCGCCTTATACGTGTTCTCCGGCAGCTCATTGTCTGAGGGTAGGAGTTTGTGCACAACACCTAGCAACTCATTGAACCCTTTGTCTGACATACCGTGGTTTGACTTCAGCTGCATCAGCATAAGGTCCGCCTCCAGTTTGCTGACTGATGCTCCCGAGTACAGGGGTGTCTTTGCATCCTTTCTCATCTGCTCCAGCTTCTTCAGTTCGCGGTCATCGAGGTTTTCGGGCTCAACATCACGTATCATCTGGTCCAGGGCATCAAACGCATCCTCATCTGCTAAGGTGCCCTCATGACCAACATCGTCCTCTGGCAACACAGAGTCATCACCCGTTGGATGCGTAGTGTCTTCCTCCAGCACGGTTTCATGCTGGCCTGCCGGTTGGGTGCTAACGGCGCTCCGCCGCACAGATTGTACTGAGGGGTCCTCGGGTAAGTTCTCACCATGCTCCCCGTGCTTATTCCAAATCTGGTAGTTCTGCATGAAACCCCTGCATAGCAGATGGCAATGGATCTGCTCGGCATTCTGGAACTGCTTCAGGTTCTTGCAATCCCTGCATGGGCAGTGTATGTACCCTTGAGCCGCTGCATTGGTTGAGATGTGCGCCCTAGCAGTCGTGATAAAAATATCTACGCCCGTCACAAATATGCCTTCTGGAGTCCGTTGGTACATCCAGTTGCAATCCATCTGCGACAAATCACACATAATATCAAGAATTTTAATATTCATTCAAAATTATTTACAATTCTTTTCAATTTCAATGAAACATGTAGTTTACAAAAAACAATTTCATTAGTTGCACCAATTCCATCAAATTGGTAGTAAATTCCATACAATGATGCCTCTTGATCACCAATGATCTTCACGCGCAATTTCTTCACCAATGAACTCTCATTATCACCAATGGAGTCAAAATCTACACAAAAATTTACAAAATTAGCCCCTTTCATCTCATCACCTCAAACCACAAATCTAGCGGACAAAACGAGTTGGGAATCGTAGTGGATGGGAGTCATGTACCATAGAACAAAGTAATGGAGACAAATTGGAGCCTCTATGCCATCTTGGGCGAAATTGGGGTGCCAAAATGGTGAAGAAACGAAGAGGAAAGGGGTAGAAATGAGGGAGGCCGCGGGTAGAAGAAGAGGGCAGGGGGTTTTTACAAGGGACCCTATCACCGCCGGCCCAAGCCACGAACCGGCGGTGATAGGGGGGCTTCACCATCGGTCCCAAGCACCGGCCGGCGGTGAAGGGAGGCCGAGCCATCACCGCCGGTTTTAGCCACCGGCCGGCGGTGATAGCCACCTTCACCGCCGGCCCCACCGGCTCCAGCCGGTTCCCGGCGCCACCTACTCCCGGGCCGGCGGTGAAGGTGCATCACCGCCGCCTGGGAGTAAACCGGCGGTGAAGGGGGGCCGCCTATGAGGGTTTCTGTAGTAGTGAATGAAGGCTTAGGTGTACTGAACCAATTATATAACTTACTTGAAGGATCGTGAACAGGCCTATAAAGGACCCTAAACTCTAGACGGTTGTATACATATACAGTTTCATAACTTTATTCAATGGAGAGGCTGTCATCAAGTTATATTAACAAATACTTATCAGTAGACAATAAGATTCTGAACAAAATTTTGAATTTAATTAGAGTATGGACACTACCAAACTACTTCATATTTAGAATGTTGAACCTATGTTCTCTCTGGTACCAGACGGCGTACAGAGGTACTGAACCTTGAAACTCATCTATGTTTAAATTAAAAGGATTAAGGAAATTGAAGAAAGAAACTGTTAGTACCTCATAGGACTATCGCCTATATATGTCCTCAAAGATTTCAGTGTAGACAACATTGTGTGTTTGGTCTGCATGCTCAGGGGGGTTGTTCTCTATTAAAACACGAAGACCATCCGGCGATGTTACACGCGAGAAGGCCACGTAGAGTTGTCCATGTGAGAAGACTGGACTGGGAATATATACACCAACTCGACTAAGTGTTTGGCCTTGGCTTTTGTTTATTGTCATGGCATATGCAACTCTGACAGGGAATTGACGACGCTTAAGCTTAAAAGGCCACCTCTTGTCAATCGAAGTGGTTACTATCCTTGGTATATAAGCTTTGGACCCTTTGGCTTTTCCTGTTATTATCACACCTTCAATGACACGACGAGTTAGCTGGGTTACGATAAGCCTTGTTCCATTGCAGAGTCCTTTTGATGGGTTGAGATTTCGTAGCAACATTATTGGGACCCCTATCTTAAGCTTGAGGTGGTGGTCTGGTAGGCCGCTGAACTGCATTGTGTTCAGGAATTCAGTAGGATACAGGGCATCAAGGGTGGCACGATTATTTGTGTCATCATTAATAGTGTCTGAACTATAGTATGACATTTCTTTTGTTTCCAGGTCTGCGATCATTTGGGAATTAATCCCAGTAGCTATTTCATTTGTTGGTGCAAGGATTGCTCTATCACAGAGGTAGGTAGCTGGGTTTGAGGTGTCCGAGACATCATATACAAAGGAAATCAATCCTGCAAGGTCTCTTGATTGAGGCGGTAAGAGCAAGTACTCTGGAATTTTAATCCAGGAGGCATTTGTTCGATCAGTAGGAGAAGAATCAAGTACCGTTCCTTCTCCTACATGGAGTAGCCATTTTGCAAACTGCTGAAGATGCAAACTCTGGGCATCAGACACATGGAGAACGCAGTCTCATATTCTCTGTAAGCTGCATAAGTATGGAGCGCTGCCATAAATGAGATCGTGTAATAGACATAGATAAGATCTCATGTTTTTTTTGCATTGGGCAGCACTGGTAGTGTTTGTCTAAAATCTCCTCCGAGCACGACCGTGATGCCACCAAACTGTTTGCTGGCAAGGGATGGATCTTTGGACATCATGATGTCTTTTAATGTTCTGTCAAGAGCTTCAAAGCAATGCTTATGATTCACAGGGGCCTCATCCCATATGATCAAAGATGTTTGCTGGACTAACTGAGCTAGATGAATGTTCTTTTTAATAGAACAGACTGAATATTCATGTATGTCTAGAGGTATCTTGAAGCGAGAATGGGGTGTGCGGCCTCCTGGAAGTAAAAGAGATGCTATACCAGAAGAGGCAACAGCCAATGCAATTTTCCCTTGGGCTCTCACATTGTTTAGCAATGTATTCCAAAGGAATGTTTTACCAGTGCCACCATACCCGTAGACAAAGAATGTATGACCAATGCCGTTGTTTATAGAATCGATAATACATCATAGATAGTCATTTGGTTTAGGTTCAACTTAGCAACATGTTGTGTAGCCTCTGCGGATATCATGTCAAGATCATATGTCTGCTCCTCCATAAGAAGCCTATTGCTGAGGATTGATTGGCTGTCTGTGTCAGGTTGAGGTAGATGGAAATGCGATAAATTATGCCCTGAATTTCTTAGTAGTCTGTCTATCTCAGCAAGAACATAGTATCTAACATGTTCTGTGAAAGAGAATGTCGATGATGTTGCCCTTGCTGCATTATGGTTAATACGGTAGACAAAGTCTTCGCCCATCACAGCTACATGTTCTTCAAATAATGCTAGGGGATTTGTAACATCACAGAAAAGAAGAAGTGTTACAAATAACTCACGAAGTTGATAAGGAAGAGCCCAATGAGCTGCATCAGTGATTGCATACGACCACTCTCGATCGTCAGCAAGGAGTCCCAATGCCTGGCATGCTGCCTGAAATGTAGGATCCCTCAATCGTTCGGAGGATGGAATAGGACGTGGCTCCTTTGATAATGTGCAGCAGCATTCGAAGATAATAAACATCCCCTTGGATAGGGCTTACATGTGCTATCCTTCCAATTTTCTTGCGGTTATTTCGTCAAGGTGCCCAGTAGCTGCCATCCCCATGCCAAGTGAAATATTCAGGGAATTCAGCATATGTGTATGGAGCAGCTTCAGTGTAGGTTCTATTTGCAATAAACCATGCAATAAGCTTTGTGATACCATTGCGTGGATTTCCCATGACTTGCTCTAGGTTGTCATCTTCTATCAATAGGATGTTATTCTCGAACGGCATGTGGATTTGTAGGCGCTCAACGGCAGGATTCGTATGGTGAACGTCAAATTGGAGTAGACGCCAAGCTGCCTCATTGGGAGCTATGCATCTGCATTCCAGATACGTGCGTATCTCATCGATTTCTTGTGTAGAAGAACCTGTAGGTGATCTCCTACGCTGAAGTCCTATCCTTGCACAATCAAAGCCCTTGGCAACATACTTGAAGAGGTATTTTTCCATTCCATCACGGTTAACTCTTTCCACATTTATGTGTGCTTGGTACTTAACCAATAAGTCAACATTGTGGGGAACAACGAAACTATTATCAAGATCAATGTGATTCTTCTTTGTGGTGATTCCATTATTTGGCCGGGCATACCGAACGTGGCCGTTCTGCAAGATTGCAGTTTTATCACAATATTCTTTGGGGTAGTTCATGAAGCATTGACCATCAATTAATCATGCATGCGCATGATGGGTTTGCAGCACCGCAAGGGACATGCATCATAAACGTTGAGGCAGCTTCGAATCCAATCATATCGATAGATGGATATGGAAGCTGAGCTGATATGAGCTTGTCAACATCTTCAGATGTCAGAGGTCCATCCTTGTCTAACCACACTATAATATGGACATGTGGAAGGCCACGCTTTTAAAATTCAATTGTATATACGACTGAAAAAAAAATGCACTACTACATAAGGATTGCACTATATATAAGATTGCAAGGAAATGAATATGCAGAGCATAATGGAATGGTTAAGAATAGAGCAAGAAAATGATACTGTATGAATGAGGACAATATACCTGCTAGGATAGGCCCAAAACAAAATTTCTTCACAATGTCATCCATCAAGAAATCTAACTTCATGTGAAATACACGGTCAACAATGTCAGGCCTGTCACTTGGGTGCTGTCCAGGGATGGAAGCTAATGCCTCTGTTACTTCTGACCATAAGGGATTTGATGTGAAAGTAATGAACAAATCAGGACATCCAAATCTTCGACAAAGAGCAACAGAGTCAAGATAATTTTGGTACAGATACAGTGGGCCGCCAACATAAGAAGAAGGTAATATTTTCTGCCCAATCTCTGATGCCTCTGTGATACCCCTATTGACACTGTCACGAATATCTTTGAATGAAGCTGTTCGATACTTTTGCTGAAATGATTTCGTCCTGTAGTAACTTAATCTGGATTCATCCACGCAACAATATGCATCAACCAAATAAGCTTGTGTCCCTCTCTTGCATCGCATTGGTGTGTTGAAGTCATTAGTCCTATCATGCAATCTGTATACAAAGTACTCAACCATAGTTATATTTTTCGCTTGATAGCTTCCGATCGACGGCATCGCCGATACTTAATGTTCTTATGATAGCCATCCTCCCCATATGGAAAGAGAATAGGATATTGCATTGCCATGAATTTGCAGTGATATTCATCAACTCTTTGAAGCTGACCAGATCGTTGTTCCACAAATAGATCACGACCACCATCACTTTCACCTACATCACCAACTACCAAGCCAACAACCTCAGAGGCTACAGGAGCACTGAATATATCACCATGCCTGTCAGGTTCGCCAAACAATCTTATGGTGTACCTATCATCAGTACCAGTAGCCAACCTATCACGAGTTTTCCTAAATAGCTGGACAATTGGATTATGAGTGTTGAACATGTCTATAAGCGAAGCAACAATTTGTTCCCTGGGCTGGAAATTGCTATTTCTGTGTGTGCCAACACGGACCCTGTTTCGGATCTCATTATCAGTGTCAAAAATGTATAGCTGAGCATACTCTGGCTGTTCTTCATCTGTTGGTAATAGAGATCCAATGCGATGACACAACTGCCCACTTATCTTGAAGACATATGGTCCACGACCATCATTAACAGAATCAATCACCTTAACTCCCATAGATGTGAAGGCGAACATTGAGTTGTAAAATCGAATATTGTCAAAAAAATGAGTAGACAGTGATCTGTTTATTCCGGTGAGAAGGCTATGCAAAGGCTCTGGAGGTGATTTGTATGGTGCTAGGATGACACTCCCCTCTTTGCAACATTTATTATGCACCGGTGATGATGCCCGTCGTTCTCTCCTCACACGCTCCTCATACCAGAATAATGCTCCACAGTGGGGCATGTGTGAGATGGTGGCCCAATCCTCATTGGTGTGAAAATGTTTCCTAACAAATAAAAATAAAACAGATTTAGGCATAGATGTAAACAATGAAATACTAAGAGTTTACTGAATTATGGAATGCGAGCAGCAGAGTTTCATATTTGTTACAATTAATGTAATTAAATAATACTGAACAAAAAGGGGGCATAGTGTGCATGAACTTACGCCGATGGGAAGTAGTCG
>CM014278.1:54730372-54741480 GCA_004135705.1 Alloteropsis semialata
GGTGTCGTGGCATGGTGAATCTGCTTTGGTTTGGGTCTTCAATTTTTGCTTTTTGAGGGGTGGATTATCGTAAGCTCCCGGATTAAGGGCTTGGTTGGGCACCCCTAATTCGGACCTTCGTCAGTAGCCCCCGAGCCTGGGGGGGAGATGGAGACTCGCGCCCAGGCTGGATGGCGGCGTGGATATGGTAAGTTATGATCTTTCCGGTGGGGGCGCGCGAGCGCACCCGCCGGGTGTAGCCCCCGAGCCTTGAGAAGAGCTGGTGCTCTTGTTAAGGTTTTGTGCCCGGGTGGTTTGCCTTGGATGTTGTCGGGATCGAAGAACTTGTCGGGGAGGGGAAGCTTGTCGGGGACGCTTCGTCGGTGGGCCGCGCAGCTTCGGGGACGCTTCTTTGGTGGGCCGGACAGCTGCCCGACCGTTGACGGGCCGGGAACGGAAGCGTCGGCCCGTTCCCCCGCCGCGTGGGGAGGTGGACGCGCCTTTTGAGGAGGTCAGGCGAAGCGACGTGCGCACGTCGCCGCGGCGCCAGTGGTGGGCCCACGCAATTAAGGCAGCGGCCGTTTCTTCTCGCCCCTATTTATAGCCGCGTGCTGCGGCGGCCTCGGGTTTTACCCCAGCCCGAGCTTTCCAACTTTTCGTTGCGCGCTTCGTCTCCTTCGTTGCCGCCGCTCGTTTGCTTGCATCTTCCGCCGCCGTCGCCTCGCCGTTCCGGGAAGCGAGTGACCAGGCCCCACATCCCGCCGGCGTTCTTCCTTCGGATTGCTTCAAGATGTCGACCTGGGAGCGCTCCCGTGTCTCGCTCCGGCAGCTGGAGGGCCTCGTGGCGGAAGGGCTGCTTCCGCCGTTGACGGAGGCCGCGGAGTGGAAGGTTCCGGGCGTGGAAGACTATCCCCGACCGCCGCAGGGATACGTCGTCTCGTTCGTCGCCTTCCACGAGCGCGGGTTCTCCGTCCCCGCCGGAAGATTCATCCGCGCCGTGCTCAACGAGTACGGGCTGGAGCTTCACCACCTCAACCCCAACGGGGTTCAGCAGATGGCGCTGTTCGTGGCCCTCTGCGAGGGGTACTTGGAGATGGAGGCCCATTGGGACCTCTTCAGGTATTTCTTTAAGTTCTCGCTGCATTCCGCAGAAGGCGGAGCCCCGGCGACGATTGGTTGCGCCGTCCTGAAGGCGAAGCAGGGGCGTTCAAAGGACTACATCTCGTCGGCCCTGATTAGCTCGAACAAGGGCTGGCACCCGATGTGGTTCTATTTGAAGAACGACAGCAAGAATCCCTTGCCGGCGTACACCGGGAAGACCTTTGAGAAGGCGCCCGACGGGTGGGCGTACGGGCCCGAGAAGGACAAGCAGGAGAAGCTTCTCGGGGACCTCTGGAAGGCCCTCGCGCGACTGCGCGACGCGGGGGTGTCGACGGCGGAAGTCCTCGGGGGGTACCTCTCGAGAGGCATCGTGCCGCTGAGGCGGCGCGCTCTCCCCCTTTGGCGGATGACTCCGGAGAATGCCCCCTTCGTGGGGACCGTGACGATGAACCCCCCGCCATCGGGGGACGAGGTGGAGCGCCGAGTGACGGCGGCGATGGGGAAGGGCCACGGCGCGTATCCTCCCCCGGGGCTTCTCCCCATGCTCCCGAACACCCGCACCCGGGCTCTGGTAAGGTGTCCTTCATCCGGCTTGTTTCCCCGAGTGGTTTTTAGTTGGCTGATCCCGAGTTCTTTCAGATGAAGGGCCTCCACTGCACCCTCTCCCGGCCGCCACTCCCCGAGGACAAGGCGAGAAACCGGGCCGAGGCCGCATACGCCAAGGCGAGGAAAGATCGCCGGGAGGAGTGGAAGAAGAACGAGGTCGCCAAGCGTGAGCGGAACGCCGAGCGATCCAGGAGGAGGAGGAAGGGAGAGGACGAGGTCTCCGAGGACGAGGATCCCGAGGAGTTCGTGGAGAACGTCTCGGGGAGCGAGGATGACGAGGAGAGTGACGACGACTCGCCTCCTCAGAAGCTCAAGGCGGTAGCGGCGATGACCGCCGGCGCCTCGTCCTCGGCGCAGCATTCGGGGCGGAGCGGGAGAGGAGGGCCGCCGCCGGACTCGGGGAGGAGCGAAGGCTCTCGGTCGGACCGGCATCGGCGGTCCTCCGAGGAAGGCCGGCGCGAGAGGCGCAGCCGCACGCCTCCGCCCTCCCATCACGAGCCCGAGAAGGGGAGGAGTTCCCGATGGGAGCCAGTTCCTCCTCGGGAGAGGAGCCGGAGTCGGGACCTGTCGGAGCGCACCCATAAGGGGGGTTCGTCCTCGGGGGCGTCGCGCTCCCCCAAGAGGCCCGCGCCACGGGACGACAGGCGGCCGCCGTCGGCCCCCCAAACGGTGCCCCGGACGCCCGCGGTGGATACGCAGGCCCCTCCCGCCCCGGTGAAGGTTAAGACGAGGCGGCCGGAGCCGTCACCGGTCGAGGGAGGAGGCTCGTCTGATCGGGCGGTGTCCCGCTCGGGCAGGGACGCCGCAGCCGCGCCCGTGGCCTCCGTCCCGACGGCGCACGCGGGATCCAAGAGGCCCGCATCCCCGAAGGCCCTGGCGCCGACGGGATCCAAACGGACACGGCCCATCTCGTCGAGGTGAGTGATGTTCTGTGTCTCTCGAATGGTTTTGGTTTTTTCTCGTAGTTACCATTTTTCTCAGCCGGATTTCCTGACTTGTGGTGAACCAGTCGGGCCGATACTCCGCTCGAGGTGGCGCCGAGGAAGACGCTGCGCTCGGCGGCGCCGTTGCCGAGGCCTGCGACGGAGCAGGCTGAGCAGGCGACGCCGGAGCCCGCGGCGGGGCCGACCGAGAAGGCGGTGGTGGAGCCCGCGGTGGAGCGGGCCGAGGAGGTGACGTTGGAGCCCCCGGCGGAGCGGGCCGAGGAGGGGACACGGAGGGTGGCGCCCTCCGTGGAGGAACAAGTGCCGGAGGGGGACGGCAACAGCCCGGGAGACGCACTCCCCACGGGCCTAGGCTTCGCACAGACCGTCCCCTCAGAGGCGGCCGTGGCAGCGCTCCAAGCGGAGCTGGCCGGGGAGTTGGTGGAGGCGGCCCTGCCTACTCCTCAGGAGGAGCCGGCCCGCCCCGAAGTGGAGGAAGTAGCCATGTCCGGGGGCGCGGCCGGAGAAGATGGCCGCGGGGCCGCTCCCTCTCCAGGGGCCGTGGTTGGCCCCCAAGAAGCAGAGGCGGGGATCTCCGGCGCCCGTCAGGACGCCGCCATCCCGGCAGCCATCGCAGCCCCCGAGCCCTCCGGGGTGATTCCCCCGGAGGTCGTCGTGCTCGAGGACTCGCCGGAGGGCAGCTCGCGGAGGGTCGCCGGCGAGTGCAGCAGGAGGCTGACCGTGGAGTCCCCGAGACCTTCGTGCCGTTCGAGCGAGGGCCTGGGCTTTCTCCGGGAGACGCCGGGGATGATGACGATGGATCGTCGTTTCGACGCCGTCGTGCCCATCGAGGACAACCCGAACCTTCCATGCGAGGGTCGGTTGTTGTGGTACGACCGTCAGAACCCGGCGGATCCCATCTTCGAGCTGGACGACACAGCGGAGATGGAGCAGCGCCAACTTCTCGCCGAGGGCCTCAATAGCATGAAGGAGGTCTTTAATAAGATGATTATCGGGCCTTCCCGGGTAAGTTCTCGGGCTTCGTTCTTCTAGTCCTTGGCGCCGTTTTGGGGAATGTCTTACCGCTCTTGTTTTTATTTTTGTTCAGAGAATCATGGAGCGTAGCGCCGAGAAGTCGGCGTTCCTGCGCCGGGAGTCCGGGCTTTGGCACGCCGTGCAGCAGCTGAAGGCCGAGAAGGAGCAGCTCGAGGCCCGGCTGGCCGAGGCCCGGGAGGCCAGGGACGAGGCGATCCTGGACGCCGCGGAGAGGGAGGCCGCCCTCGAGGCGAAGGTGGACGAGGCTGAGAGGACCGTGAGGGAGGCGTTGGTGGCCGCCGACGCCTCCAATCGGGAAAAGGCTGCCGCCGTGCGGGAGGTCGAGGAGCTGAGGACGAAGGTGGCGGACCTTCAGACAGACGTCCAGCACCGCGACCTCGACCTCAAGACGGTCGGCAACCAGCTGGTCGAGCTGGCCGGCAAGCTGACGGCCGCGGAGGAGGAAGGGGCCCGCCTCAAGGAGATCGCCGGGAAACGGGAGGAGGAGATCCTTGGTGAGTTATCCCTCCCCATTTCTTGTCGGGCGGTTTCTTTCCGTTCTCCAGCGCGTTTGCTTAGATTTGACTGTCAATGCAGCCCTGCGGAGGGTGAGGGCTGACCAGGAGGCCCAGCTCAAGGCCGGGAAACGCGAGGTGGCCCAGGCCTTTGCTGCCAACCAAGAGCTGGTGCAGCTTGGTCACGAGCTTAAGGCGAAGCTGACCAGTAAGTATCGTGTGTCCACTTGCCCTTCTTTTCGCAGAGTGATAGTGATGAAGAGTTGCCTGCAGGGGCCGTCGAGGACCTTCAGAGGTCCAGGGAGGCGGGCGAGCAGAGCCAGAGGGCCCTCGAGAAGAAGTCCGAGGTCCATCAGGCTTTGGTCCAGGCGGTCGAGCACCTGTTCGAGGAGCTCAACGTCGGCGGCGGCCCATCCTTGGTGGATCGCCTGGCACTTGTCGCGGGGAGGACTCGGGCGCAGGCCTCGGATCTTGCTCGGAGCGTAGCGCGCAAGATCGTTGCTATGTTCTTGTCGCACTACCCGACCATGGATCGGAAGGCTCTGCAAGGCGGGTGGGCCCCTGGCTACGAGGATGCTGAATACGACGAGATCGAAGCCGAATCCTCCTCGTTTGCCGAGCAAGTGCTGACCGCCGCCCTAAAGGATCTTGGGCTAGAGTAGACATGAAAAATTTTGTTATGTAATGAACAAAACTCCAATCATTGTTGCTCAGAAAAGCTCGTGTTTTATCTGTTGTTTGTCATTTTCGTTTTCTTCCGAATGCTTTTGGGGGTCATGGGTCGAGATGGAAAGGCGTGGAGCCCTGCCCGTCAGACTCTATTCCGTAGCCGCTGGGGCGTAGGAACTCGGGAGGTTGGGCACTCGGATTCGCAGCCCCCGAGTTTTTTCGGAAGGTTCGAATGATGACAAGCAGCAGATAGAAAATGCTGAAAGCAACAACTAGTCGAGGCGGTTCCTTTATTGCTTCTCGGGAAAAAGACGTCGGCCGAAGGGCTTGGACTTTGCCCGCAAGTTAGCGCCGTAGCCGCAGGGGCGTGAGCACTCGAAACTTGGACAAGCGCGGTCACGAAGCCCTTTGAGCCGACGTTCCTTTCTCGCAAGCGCCAAAGTATACCGCTTGATCGCGCGCGAGAGCGATCAATTGTCGAATTTTTGCGAAAAAACGGAGGGGCACCGGGCCCCGGGTGGAGCCCCCGAGCGGTGGGCGATCCTGCACAAGGAAGGGGTCGCCCGCCGCTTAGCTTTGGGAACTCGCAGGGTGCATTTCGATCGTATGCGAAAAAAGTACTCGGAATAGTACAGTACTTTGACTAGTATCGCGAATTGGAAAGTACAGGTACTTTTAAGGGTAGAGTGACGTAGCTGTGCGAGCCCGCAGGGGAGTGTGAAGCTCGGGAGAGGCGGGAACTCGTCGGGCGAGGTGGGGACTTCTCGGGCTCGTCCTCAGCCTGGCTTTGTCGTGGCGAGATCTCTTTCAGGCCTTGTTTCGTGACCTGGGTCCCTGCGCGATGCAGGGTGCTGGTGGAGGGGCCTTCATCTCCTTGCGTCGTTACCCCTCATGCACCTTTTTTCGCAAAAGGTGGAGGGGCCGGACCGCGCCGTATTTTTGCCTCGCTGGCCGAAAATGCGGTGTCCGTGTGAGCTGATAACGGGTTAATTCGAGTGAAGCCACGGCATCCCGCTCGACGGGTTCCGATCGGACCAGCTGGTGGCCAGCTTCAAATTCTTGGTGGTGAGATCATCTAGTTACCGAGTCCGTTCGACCGGACCTGGCGGCTCTTTGCCTTTCCGTTCGGAGGAAAAACCATGATCTTTCTTGCCATCAAGACTCGAATGCAGTTCGGGATGCCCATGACGCTCGTGCGCCCGGGTACTGGCCGCTGGGACCCATCCCTTGCTGCCCCTCGCTCGAGGTGCCTGGGGCGGCTGTGGAACCCTTCGACGGGCCAGCCTTCGAACCCCTGGCCGTTAGCAGGCCGTAGTAGGTACTTATCGTGTTGGTTGTCGAGAGCGTTCGACCCTACGCGGGGAAAAAGTCACTCGCCTCTTATGTCAGAGGGCTCGGAGAGCGCCCCGGGAAACGACTGCAAGCTCATAAAGTACTCGGAACAGGAGAGCGTTTTTATTATTGCAAACGAATGGCAAAGTACAGATGCTTTCTAGGGGTAAAAGCGACGTAGCTGCTCTATGTTCCAAGCGTTTTTGAGGACTTGGCCGTCCTCGTCCTTGAGCTTGTAAGTCCCCGGGCGGAGGACTTGATCGACGATGTAGGGGCCTTCCCATGGCGGCGACAGCTTGTGACGGCCGCGATTGTCCTGAACTCGTCGGAGGATGAGGTCACCGACTTGAAAGGCCCGGCTTCGAATATTGCGATCGTGGTATCGTCGTAGGGCCTGCTGGTACTTGGCCGAGTGGAGTAGTGCGACGCTGCGCGCTTCATCCAGCTGGTCGATGGCGTCTTCCAAGGAGGCTTGGTTCCCTTCGTCGTCGTAGGCGCGGACCCGTGGGCTGCCGTAGTCGAGGTCAGTTGGGAGGACCGCCTCGGATCCGTGCACCATGAAGAAGGGCGTGCAGCCCGTGGCTCGACTTGGTGTGGTTCGCAGGCTCCAGAGGACCGACGGGAGCTCTGCAACCCACCTTGCTTTGAACTTCTCGAGGCGCTTGAAGATTCGCGGCTTTAGTCCTTGCAAGATCATACCGTTGGCTCTTTCCACCTGTCCGTTGGTCTTGGGGTGGCTGACGGCGGCCCAATCCACTCGGATGTTGTTGTCGTCGCAGAAGTTGAGGAACTTTCTACCCGTGAACTGAGTGCCGTTGTCGGTGATGATCACGTTCGGGACCCCGAAGCGGTAGATGATGTCGGTGAAGAACTGGACAGCTTCTTGCGAGCGAACCCGCCGGATGGGCCTTGCCTCGATCCATTTGGAGAACTTGTCGACGGCGACGAGGAGATGCGTGAAGCCCCCGGGTGCTTTCTTCAGTGGCCCGACTAGATCCAAACCCCATACGGCAAAAGGCCAAGTGATGGGGATGGTCTGCAGGGCTTGCGCCGGGAGGTGAGTTTGTCTTGCGTAGAATTGACAGCCTTCACATCTGCGCACGATGTCCTTGGCGTCGGCCACCGCGGTTGGCCAGTAGAACCCTTGACGGAAAGCTTTCCCGACAAGTGTCTTCGGCGCGGCATGGTGTCCACATGCTCCTGCATGGATGTCCCTCAGCAATTCCTTGCCTTGGTCGATCGGGATGCAGCGCATTAGGATGCCAAAGGTGCCTCGTCGGTAGAGCTCTCCCTCAATGAGCGTAAAGGTTTTAGCCCAGCGCGCGATCCGCCGAGCCTCGGTCGGGTCGGATGGGAGCTTGCCCTGCACGATCCACTCGAGTAGCGGGATTCTCCAGTCGGGGTCCTCGAGGTTGGGCTCGGCGGCTGCGTCTATCTCCATCACCTCCGTCTCCTCTTGCACTGGAGGCTCGGGCGGCTCGTCGTCGAGTCGGATGGAGGGGGCGTGCTGGTCCTTGGCGAACACTCCATGGGGGACGGGCTTCCGATTGGAGGCCGCCTTGGCGAGGGTGTCGGCCGCCTCGTTATAGCGCCGTTGGACATGCTTGAGCTCGAGGCCGAGGAACTTGTCTTCCAGCTCGCGGACCGCCCGGCAGTAGGCGGCCATCTTGGGGCTGACGCAGCTCGACTCCTTCATTACTTGATCGACGACCAGCTCCGAGTCTCCTCGGATCTCGAGACGCCGTATGCCGAGCTCGAGGGCGATACGGAGTCCGTTGATGAGGGCCTCGTATTCGGCGGCGTTGTTGGAGGCCGGGAAGTGTAGCCGAACCATGTATTCCATGCGCACGCCCAGAGGCGAGACGAAGACCAGGCCGACGCCTGCCCCTTCCTTCATTAGCGACCCGTCAAAGTACATGACCCAGGTCTCGTGCTCGACGGAGGTTGGGGGAGTCTGGGCCTCAGTCCACTCGGCGATGAAGTCGACCAACGCTTGCGACTTGATGGCGTCCCGAGG
This sequence comes from Alloteropsis semialata, assembly GCA_004135705.1. Taxonomy (NCBI): domain Eukaryota; kingdom Viridiplantae; phylum Streptophyta; class Magnoliopsida; order Poales; family Poaceae; genus Alloteropsis; species Alloteropsis semialata. The sequence continues at coordinate 54,738,550 of CM014278.1, forward strand.
TGCGTAGGTGACGTTCTTCCCCATCAGCTCGAGGGCCCACTTGGCTATCCTCCCGTCGGCCTCGGGGTTCTGGATCACCTCGCCGAGTGGATACCTCGACACCACCGTGATGGGGTGGGCGTCGAAGTAGTGCCGGAGCTTCCGCTTGGTGATGAGGACGGCGTAGACAAGCTTTTGGATCTGGGGATACCGTACCTTGGTGTCGGACAGGACTTCGCTGATGAAGTAAACGGGGCGTTGCACCTTCTGGATCTTCTCGGGCTCGCTTCGCTCGACGACGAGGGCGGTGCTTACCACATGGGTGGTTGCCGCGATGTAGAGTAGCATGGGTTCCCCTTCCATCGGAGCGGTCAGGATCGGTGGGTTTCTGAGCGTCGCCTTGAGCGAGTCGAGGGCCTGCTGCGCCTCGGCGTTCCAGACGAAGTGGTCCGACTTCTTGAGCAGTCGGTACAGGGGCAGGCTTCGTTCCCCGAGTCGGGCGATGAAGCGGCTGAGTGCGGCCAAGCATCCCGTGACGCGTTGGACCCCTTCACGTTCTGGATTGGCCCCATGTCGGTGATGGCTGTTATCTTCTCGGGGTTGGCTTCGATGCCTCTCTCCGATACGATAAAGCTGAGGAGCATGCCCCTCGGGACCCCGAAAACGCATTTCTCGGGGTTGAGCTTTACTTTGTTCAGCCGGAGCTTCTCAAAGACAGCTGTGAGGTCGGAGACCAAGTCGCCAGTGCGCTTGGATTTTACTACTATATCGTCAACGTATGCCTCGACCAGTCGGCCGATTAAGTCACCAAAGACGCGTCGCATGCATCTTTGGAACGTGGCACCCGCGTTTTTCAGCCCGAATGGCATAGACGAATAGCAGTAGGTGCCGTAGGGCGTGATGAACGAGGTTGCGAGCTGGTCGGCCAGGCTCATCGCGATCTGATGGTACCCGGAGTACGCATCGAGAAAGCAGAGGGTTTCGCACCCCGCGGTGGAGTCGACCACCTGATCTATACGTGGAAGAGGGAAGGAGTCTTTTGGACATGCCTTGTTAAGGCCAGTATAGTCAACGCACATCCTCCATTTCCCATTTTTCTTTTTTACAAGTACAGGGTTGGCCAACCACTCGGGGTGGTATACTTCCCTAATGAAGCCGGCGCTGAGGAGCTTTTTGAGCTCTTCGCCGATGGCTTTGTACTTTTCGTCGTCGTAGCGTCGGAGCTTCTGTTTGACGGGTCGAGCGCCAGTCTTGATGTCGAGTTTGTGCTCGGCGACTTCCCTTGGAATCCCCGGCATGTCCGAGGGCTTCCATGCAAACACGTCGAGGTTTGCGCGGAGAAAGTCGACGAGCGCGCTTTCCTATTTAGGATCGAGCGCCGTCCCGATACGGAGGGTGCGGCCATCGTCGGCCACGGCAACCTCCTTGACGTCCTTGGCCGGCTCAAAGGAGCACGCGGCACGCTTGGAGGTCTCGGGGATATCCAGGTCCCGGGGTGAAGGCTCAGCGGCGAGCCTCTTGGATTGGACGAGCGCCTCCGCGAACTGGAAGCACTCGGTTTCACAAGCGAACGCATGCTCGAATGAAGTCCCCACGGTGATGACACCCTTGGGTCCGGGGATCTTCAGTTTGAGGTACGTGTAGTTCGGGACAGCCATGAACTTTGCGTATGCAGGCCTCTCGAGGATGGCATGATACGCCCCGGGAAATCCCACCACTTCGAAAGTGAGGGTTTCTCTGCGGAAGTTGCGTGGAGTCCCGAACGTGACGGGCAGGTCGATCTGCCCGAGTGGTATTGCGTCCACCCCGGGGACGATCCCGTGGAATGGCACCGGGGATGGCCGAAGCTGGGAACGCGGGATCCCCATTTCGTCAAGAGTGTCGACGTAGAGGATGTTGAGACCGCTCCCGCCGTCCATCAACACCTTGTGGACGCGTTTGGTCCCGAAGAGAGGAGCAACCACGAGCGGGTACCTTCCAGGTTGTGGGACGTAGTCGGGATGATCGGAGCGGTCGAAGGTGATCGGGGCCTCGGACCATTTTAGGTAGGAGGGCACCGCGGGCTCTGTGTGGCCGACCTCTCGCCGGATCAGCTTCTCGTCGCGCTTCGAGGGGCAGGCTGCCGACCCCCCGACGATCATCAGGATCGCTCCATCCTCCCTGGGGTAGCCATCGTCGTTGTTCGAGCCACCGGCTGCGTCTCGGTTCTCATATGGCTTCTTCTTCAGGGTGCCGGCGAGGAAGCTTCTCATGAGCTTGCAATCCTTCAGGGCATGCTTGACAGGGCCCTCGTGGTTGGTACAGGGCGCCTCGAGGAGCTTCTCGAAGTGGTCCTTTGGCGCCGGGTTCCCTTTGGGTTTCGTGGCCTTGCGCTCGGCCGCTGCCACCATACGTCCATCGCGCCTCCGCTTGTCCTTCCTTTTCTTCTTGTCGGGTCGGGCGGAGGTGCCCTCGGCAGCCGACTCCGACTGCTTGCCCTTGCCCTGAGGCCGTTCAAGGGTTGCAGCGACAGCGTCCTCTCCATCGGCGTAGTCGGTGGCGATGTCGAGGAGCTCCCGGATGGTTCGTGGTTTCCGGCGCCCCAACTCATGGATGAGGGTCGCGCAGGTGGTTCCAAAGCGGAACGCGGAGACGACGTCGGTGTCAGCAGTGTTTGGCAGCTCGGTGCAGCGTTTGGAGAAGCGTTTGATGTAGTCACGCAGGGTCTCGTCCTCTGCCTGGAGGCAGTTGCGGAGGTCCCAGGGGTTCCCAGGACGAGTGTAGGTGCCCTGGAAGTTGCCAATGAAGGCGTCACGCAGCTGCGCCCAGCTGTCGATCTTGCCCGCAGGGAGATGCTCCAGCCATGTTCGAGCCGAGTCGGCGAGGTAGAGGGGGAGGCTTTTGATGATGAAGTAATCGTCTTGCGCTCCCCCTGCATGACACGCAAGCCGGTAATCCTCCAGCCAGACACTG
>CM014278.1:54743379-54776313 GCA_004135705.1 Alloteropsis semialata
GCTCGCCAAGAAGCTGTCCAGTTCTTCACCGACATCATCTACCGCTTCGGGGTCCCGAACGTAATCATCACCGACAACGGCACTCAGTTCACGGGTAAAAAGTTTCTCAACTTTTGCGACGACAACAACATTCGAGTGGACTGGGCTGCCGTCAGCCACCCCAAAACCAACGGACAGGTGGAGAGAGCCAACGGCATGATCTTGCAAGGACTAAAACCACGAATCTTCAAACGCCTCGAGAAGTTCAAGGCAAGGTGGGTTGCGGAGCTCCCGTCGGTCCTCTGGAGCCTGCGAACCACTCCGAGTCGAGCCACGGGCTGCACGCCCTTCTTCATGGTGCACGGATCCGAGGTGGTCCTCCCAACTGACCTCGACTACGGCAGCCCACGGGTCCGCGCCTACGACGACGAAGGAACCAAGCCTCCTTGGAAGATGCCATCGACCAGCTCGATGAAGCGCGCAGCGTCGCGCTCCTCCACTCGGCCAAGTACCAGCAGGCCCTACGACGATACCACGACCGCAACATCCGAAGCCGGGCCTTTCAAGTCGGCGACCTCGTCCTCCGACGAGTTCAGGACAACCGCGGCCGCCACAAGCTGTCGCCGCCATGGGAAGGCCCCTACATCGTCGATCAAGTCCTCCGCCCGGGGACTTACAAGCTCAAGGACGAGAACGGCCAAGTCCTCACGAACGCTTGGAACATAGAGCAGCTACGTCGCTTTTACCCCTAGAAAGCATCTGTAATTTGTCGTTCGCCTGCAATAATAAAAATGCTCTCCCATCCCGAGTACTTTACAAGCTTGCAGTCGTTTCCCGGAGCACTCTCCGAGCCCTCTGACATAAGAGGCGAGTGACGCTCTCCCCGCGTAGGGTCAAATGCTCTCGACAACCGACACGGTAAGCACTCACTACGGCCTGCTAACGGCCAGGGGTTCGAAGGCTGGCCCGTCGAAGGGTTCAACAGCCGCCCCCGGGCACCTCGAGCGAGGGGCAGCAAGGGATGGGTCCCAGCGGCCAGTACCCGGGCGCACGAGCGTCATGGGCATCCCGAACTGCATTCGAGTCTTGATGGCAAGAAAGATCATGGTTTTTCCTCCGAACGGAAAGGCAAAGAGCCGCCAGGTCCGGTCGAACGGACTCGGTAACTAGATGATCTCGCCACCAAGAATTTGAAGCTGGCCACCAGCTGGTCCGATCGGAACCCGTCGAGCGGGATGCCGTGGCTTCACTCGAATTAACCCGTTATCAGCTCACACGGACACCGCATTTTCGGCCAGCGAGGCAAAAATACGGCGCGGTCCGGCCCCTCCACCTTTTGCGAAAAAAGGTGCATGAGGGGTAACGACGCAAGGAGAAAAAGGCCTCTCCGTCAGCACCCTGCATCGCCTGAAAGAGATCTCACCACGACAAAACGAGGCCGAGGACGAGCCCGAGAAGTCCCCACCTCGCCCGACGAGTCCCCGCCTCTCCCGAAGAGCTTCACACTCCTCTGCGGACTCGCACAGCTACGTCACTTTACCCTTAAAAGTACCTGTACTTTTCAATTCACGATAATAATCAAAGTACTGTACTATTCCGACTACTCTATTCGCATACGACCGAAATGTACCCTGCGAGTTCCCAAGGCTAAGCGGCGGGCGACCCCTTCCCTGTGCAGGATCGCCCACCGCTCGGGGGCTCCACCCGGGGCCCGGTGCCCCTCCGTTTTTTCGCAAAAACCCGACAAATGATCGCTCTCGCGCGCGATCAAGCGGTATACTTTGGCGCTTGCGAGAAAGGAACGTCAGCTCAAAGGGCTTCGTGACCACACTTGTCCAAGTTTCGAGTGCTCACACCCCTGCGGCTACGGCGCTAACTTGCGGGCAAAGTCCAAGCCCTTGGGCCGACGTCTTTTTCCCGAGAAGCAATAAAGGAACCGCCTCGACTAGTTGTTGCTTTCAGCATTTTCGATCTGCTGCTTGTCATCGTTCGAATCTTCCGAAACCACTCGGGGGCTGCGAATCCGAGTGCCCAACCTCCCGAGTTCCTACGCCCCAGCGGCTACGGAATAGAGTCTGACGGGCAGGACTCCACGCCTTTCCATCTCGACCCACGACCCCCAAAGGCATTCGGAAGAAAACGAAAATGACAAACAACAGATAAAACACGAGCTTTTCTGAGTAGCAATGATTGGAGCTTTGTTCATTACATAACAAAATTCTTCATGCCTACTCTAGCCCAAGATCCTTCAGGGCGGCGGACAGCACTTGATCGGCAAACGAGGAGGATTCGGCTTCAATCTCGTCGTATTCAGCATCCTCGTAGCCAGGGGCCCACCCGCCTTGCAGAGCCTCCCGATCCATGGTCGGGTAGTGCGACAAGAACATAGCAATGATCTTGCGCGCTACGCTCCGAGCAAGATCCGAGGCCTGCGCCCGAGTCCTCCCCGTGACAAGTGCGAGGCGATCCACCAAGGACGGGCCGCCGCCGACGTTGAGCTCCTCGAACAGGTGCTCGACCGCCTGGACCAAAGCCTGATGGACCTCGGACTTCTTCTCGAGGGCCCTCTGGCTCTGCTCGCCCGCCTCCCTGGACCTCCGAAGGTCCTCGGCGACCCCTGCAGGCAACTCCTCGTCACTATCATTCTGCAAGAAGAAGGGCAAGTGGACATACGATACTTACTGGTCAGCTCCGCCTTAAGCTCGTGACCAAGCTGCACCAGCTCTTGGTTGGCAGCAAAGGCCTTGGCCATCTCGCGCTTCCCGGCCTCGAGCTGGGCCTCCTGGTCAGCCTTCACCCTCCGCAGGGCTGCATTAACAGTCAAACCTAAGCAAACGCACCGCCACGCGAGGAGAACGGAAAGAAACCGCCCGACAAGAAATGGGGACGGATAACTTACCAAGGATCTCCTCCTCCCGTTTCCCGGCGATCTCCTTGAGGCGGGCCTCCTCCTCCTCCGCGGCCGTCAGCTTGCCGGCCAGCTCGACCAACTGGTTGCCGACCGTCTTGAGGTCGAGGTCGCGGTGCTGGACGTCTATCTGAAGGTCCACCACCTTCGTCTTCAGCTCCTCGACCTCCCGCACGGCGGCAGCCTTTTCCCGATTGGAGGCGTCGGCGGCCGTCAACGCCTCCATCACGGTCCTCTCGGCCTCGTCCACCTTTGCCTCGAGGGCGGCCTCCTTCTCCGCGGCGTCCACGATCGCCTCATCCCTGGCCTCCCGGGCCTCGGCCAGCTGGGCCTCGAGCTGCTCCTTCTCGGCCTTCAGCTGCTGCACGGCGTGCCAAAGCCCGGACTCCCGGCGCAGGAACGCCGACTTCTCGGCGCTACGCTCCATGATTTTCTGAACGAAAATAAAAACAAGAGCGGTAAGACATTCCCCAAAACGGCGCCAAGGACTAGAAGAACGAAGCCCGAGAACTTACCCGGGAAGGCCCGATAATCATCTTATTAAAGACCTCCTTCATGCTGTTGAGGCCCTCGGCGAGAAGTTGGCGCTGCTCCCTCTCCGCTGTGTCGTCCAGCTCGAAGATGGGATCCGCCGGGTTCTGACGGTCGTACCACAACAACCGACCCTCGCATGGAAGGTTCGGGTTGTCCTCGATGGGCACGACGGCGTCGAAACGACGATCCATCGTCATCATCCCCGGCGTCTCCCGGAGGAAGCCCAGGCCCTCGCTCGAAGGGCACGAAGGTCTCGGGGACTCCACGGTCGGCCTCCTGCTGCACTCCCCGGCAACCCTCCGCGAGCTACCCTCCGGCGAGTCCTCGAGCACGACGACCTCCGGGGGGATCACCCCGGAGGGCTCGGGGGCTGCAACGGCTGCCGGGATGGCGGCGTCCTGACGGGCGCCGGAGATCCCCGCCTCTGCTTCTTGGGGGCCAACCGCGGCCCCTGGAGAGGCAGCGATCCCGCGGCCATCTTCTCCGGCCGCGCCCCCGGACATGGCGATTTCCTCCACTTCGGGGCGGGCCGGCTCCTCCTGAGGAGTAGGCAGGGCCGCCTCCACCAGCTCCCCGGCCAGCTCCGCTTGGAGCGCTGCCACGGCCGCCTCTGAGGGGACGGTCTGTGCGAAGGCTAGGCCCGTGGGGAGTGCGTCTCCCGGGCTGTTGCCGTCCTCCTCCGGCACTTGTTCCTCCACGGAGGGCGCCACCCTCCGTGTCCCCTCCTCGGCCCGCTCCGCCGAGGGCTCCAACGTCACCTCCTCGGCCCGCTCCACCGCGGGCTCCACCGTCGCCTTCTCGGTCGGCCCCGCCGCGGGCTCCGGCGTCGCCTGCTCAGCCTGCTCCGTCGCAGGCCTCGGCAACGGCGCCGCCAAGCGCAGCGTCTTCTTCGGCGCCACCTCGAGCGGAGTATCGGCCCGACTGGTTCACCACAAGTCAGGGAATCCGGCTGAGAAAAATGGTAACTACGAGAAAAAACCGAAACCATTCGAGAGACACAGAACATCACTCACCTCGACGAGATGGGCCGTGTCCGCTTGAATCCCGTCGGCGCCAGGGCCTTCGGGGATGCGGGCCTCTTGGATCCCGCGTGCGCCGTCGGGACGGGGGCCACGGGCGCGGCTGCGGCGTCCCTGCCCGAGTGGGACACCGCCCGACCAGACGAGCCTCCTCCCTCGACCGGTGACGGGTCCGGCCGCCTCGCCGTAACCTTCACCGGGACGGGAGGGGCCTGCGCATCCACCACGGGCGTCCGGGGCACCGTTTGGGGGGCCGACGGCGGCCGCCTATCGTCCCGCGGCGCGGGCCTCTTGGGGGAGCGCGACGCCCCCGAGGACGAACCTCCCTTATGGGTGCGCTCCGACCGGTCCCGGCTCCGGCTCCTCTCCCGACGAGGGACCGGCTCCCATCGGGAACTCCTCCCCTTCTCGGGCTCGTGATGGGAGGATGGAGGCGTGCGGCTGCGCCTCTCGCGCCGGCTTCCTCGGAGGACCGCCGATGCCGGTCCGACCGAGAGCTTTCGCTCCTCCCCGAGTCCGGCGGTGGCGGCCCACCTCTCCCGCTTCGCCCCGAATGCTGCGCCGAGGACGAGGCGCCGGCGGTCATCGTCGCGACCGCCTTGAGCTTCTGAGGAGGCGCGTCGTCACTCTCCTCGTCATCTCCACTCCCCGAGTCGTCCTCCACGAACTCCTCAGGGTCCTCGTCCTCGGAGACCTCATCTTCTCCTCTCCTCCTCCTCCTGGATCGCTCAGCGTTCCTCTCACGCTTGGCGACCTCTTTCTTCTTCCACGCCTCCCGGCGGTCTTTCCTTGCCTTGGCCCACTCGGCCTCGGCCCGGTTCTTCGCCTTGTCCTCGGGAAGAGGCGGCCGGGAGTAGGAGCAGTTGAGGCCCTTCATCTGAAAGAACTCGGGATCAGTCAACTAAAAATCACTCGGGGAATCAAGGCGAGTGAAAGACATCTTACCAGAGCCCGGGTGCGGGCGTTCGGGAGCATGGGGAGAAGCCCCGGGGGAGGATACGCGTCGTGGCCCTTCCCCATCGCCGCCGTCACTCGGCGCTCCACCTCGTCCCCCGATGGCAGGGGGTTCATCGTCACGGTCCCCACGAAGGGGGCATTCTCCGGAGTCATCTGCCAAATGGGGAGAGCGCGCCGCCTCAGCGGCACGATGCCTCTCGAGAGGTACCCCCCGAGGACTTCCGCCGTCGACACCCTCGCGTCGCGCAGTCGCGCGAGGGCCTTCCAGATGTCCCCGAGAAGCTTCTCCTGCCTATTCTTCTCGGGCCCGTACGCCCACTCGTCGGGCGCCTTCTCAAAGGTCTTCCCGGTGTACTCCGGCAAGGGATTCTTGCTGTCGTTCTTCAGATAGAACCACATCGGGTGCCAGCCCTTGTTCGAGCTGATCAGGGCCCCCGAGATGTAGTCCTTCGAACGCCCCTGCTTCGCCTTCAGTACGGCGCAGCCAATCGTCGCGGGGGCTCCGCCCTCTGCGGAATGCAGCGAGAACTTAAAGAAATACCTGAAGAGGTCCCAGTGGGCCTCCATCTCCAAGTACCCCTCGCAGAGGGCCACGAACAGCGCCATCTGTTGAACCCCGTTGGGGTTGAGGTGATGAAGCTCCAGCCCGTACTCGTTGAGCACGGCGCGGATGAATCTTCCGGCGGGGACGGAGAACCCGCGCTCGTGGAAGGCGACGAACGAGACGACATATCCCTGCGGCGGTCGGGGATAGTCTTCCACACCCGGAACCTTCCACTCCACGGCCTCCGTCAATGGCGGAAGCAGCCCTTCCGCCACGAGGCCCTCCAGCTGCCGGAGCGAGACACGGGAGCGCTCCCAGGTCGACATCCTGAAGCAATCCGAAGGAGAAGCGCCGGCGGGATGGGGGGCTCGGCCACTTGTTCTCCGGAACGGCGAAGCGACGGCGGCGGAGGACGCAAGGAAACAAGCGGCAACAACAAAGAAGACGAAGCGCGCGACGAAAGTTGGAAAGCTCGGGCTCGGGTAAAACCCGAGGCCGCCGCAGCACGCGGCTATAAATAGGGGCGAGACGGAACGGCCGCTACCTTAATTGCGTGGGCCCACCACTGGCGCCGCGGCGACGTGCGCACGTCGCTTCGCCTGACCTCCTCAAAAGGCGCGTCCACCTCCCCACGCGGCGGGGGAACGGGCCGACGCTTCTGTTCCCGGCCCGTCAACGGTCGGGCAGCTGCGCGGCCCACCGACGAAGCGTCCCCGACAAGCTTCCCCTCCCCGAAAAGTTCTTCGATCCCGACAACATCCAAGGCAAAACCACCCTGGCACAAAACCTTAACAAGAGCACCAGCTCTTCTCAAGGCTCGGGGGCTACACCCGGCGGGTGCACTCGCGCGCCCCCACCGGAAAAATCATAACTTACCATATCCACGCCGCCATCCAGCCTGGGCGCGAGCCTCCATCTCCCCCCCAGGCTCGGGGGCTACTGACGAGGGTCCGAATTAGGGGTACCCAATCAAACCCTTAATCCGGGAGCTTACGATAATCCACCCCTCAAAAAGCAAAACTAAAGGCTCAAACCAAAGCAGATTCTCCATGTCCTGGCGTCTCGGAGGCGGCCCGACCAGTCTCCGATTCGCCCGAAGAGTTCTCCGCCTCCGAGGAGTCTCCGCGATTCGCCCGAGGAGTTCTCCGTCCCCGAGTGGCTCCGCTACTCGCCCGAGGAGTTCCCCGCCCTCGCAGGGCTCTCCGATTCGCCCGGGGAGTTCTCCGCCTCCGAGGAGTCTCCAGCTCCCCGGGTGAAACTACCCGGCCACGTCCTGGCCCATCCAGCGTCGTACCCACTTGGTACCCGCCGCGTCAGAACATGATGGGCGTCCGTCCTTCGCCACGGCAGCCACAGTGGCACCCGTCACGTCCAAACAGGAACGCTACAGTCCTGAGAGGAACGCATGTGCTACACCAGGCACCCAAGTACGACCCCAGGCACCCATGGGTGACACCTGGAACCCGAGCAGGACACCTGGAGCACCCGAGGACCTCGAGCAAGTCAACCACGACCTGGGAACTACCCGGGAGCTTACCCGAGAAGACGTCTACACCAACCACCCGGGATGTACGATCCCGGGTCCGGCGGGGTGCCCACTCCGTCAACACCTGCTCCCTGTACGGCTCGACGCGCGGCACAAGCTAAAGGCCTCGGGGGCAGTAACTCCCCTTGTAATTTTCTTTCTTTCTTACCCCCCGCTCCCTTCTCTCCTTGAGACTATAAAAGGGGATAAGGGGACACCTGAGGGGGGACAGGCCGACATCAGTCGAGCATTCGGTCACAGCACGAACAGCACACTCGCTCACACAGCACCGGGACGTGGGACCCTCTCCCTCTCCCGACCAGTTTGTACCCCCTACTACAGACTTTGGACTTGAGAACATCGGCACATACTGGACGTAGGGTATTACTCTCCGGAGGCCCGAACCAGTCTAAAACCCCCTGTCTCTCGAGTCACCATCCGGGCTCCGACGCGCGATCGTAGGAAATTTACTTGTCGGCGGTAGAGAACCCCGACAACTCAGACCGACTCCTTTTCGCTACTTGCACGACCATCACGGTGGGGAACGGACGCAAGACCAGCTTCTGGGATGATGCATGGATCCAAGGTCGCAGGCCGAAGGATATCGCGCCTTTGCTCTTTGCAAAATCTAGCCGCAAAAACAGAAAAGTGGAGGACGCCCTACACAACAACAATTGGATCCGAGACCTCAACCACCGGGTTGGCTTCACAGTGAATCACTTCTTGCAATACGCGACCCTTTGGTGGAACATCTCCCAGATCGAGCGCGACACGCAACAGGACGACCAGATTGTCTGGAATCTCACCGCCAGCGGCCAGTACACAGCCTCCTCCGCCTACCGTGCACAGTTCATAGGATGCACCAAAAACCCACGTCTCAGCTCCGTCTGGAAGACGTGGGCTCCCCCCAAATGCAAGCTCTTCGCATGGCTAATCCTGCAAAACCGGGTATGGACCTCCGACCGACTCGCCAAGCGTAACTGGGACCACAGCGAAACGTGCCCCCTATGCAGGCAGACCATGGAAACAGCCCTGCATCTCCTATCGGATTGCCGATACACGAGAAGAATCTGGAACCTGGTGGCTGACTGGGTGAGGCAACCGCAACTGCGACCACAACACTGGAATCGCCACGAGACGCCCGAGGAATGGTGGGTAGCCATCTCACAAGCTACAGGGATTCCGGCAAAATCGACACGCTCCTTAGCCATGCTAGTGATCTGGGAAATATGGAAGGAAAGGAATGCACGTGTATTCGATCGAAGAGAGCTCTCCACTCAAGCGCTCCTTGCAAAGATTAAGGACGAGGCGACCACATGGCTGACAGCCGGCGCAAAGCCCTTAGAGTTCCTTATACTACGAGAGTAGACCATCTACTTTTGCCCAACACCGCCTAGGCGGTTTTTGTAAAACTCTTCTTCTATTTCAATGAAATAGGCACAATCTCGTGCTGTTCGTTCAAAAAAAAATTCAGTGTGTAGTTTCGCCATTTTGGTGGGTTGATGACTCTCCATGTTGAAACCTGTCTCTGTTACTGGCATTTCTGGCCGAAACATTGCAAGACCATCTGCGCTGAATTCAGAGTTTACCTCTTTGGGGGCCGGTTGCCTTCTGAAGAGAAAGGTGTGATCTTTTCAGCTGCTTCTGAAGAGCTTCAGATGTCGCTGTTCACCTCTGCACTGCAGCATCGGTTGCTGCGCATATGTCCGGCCAGCGTGTGTGGTTGGCGCCGCCGCGCCGGGCTCACCGTCGTCCGGTGTCTGAGACTGTCGGCGCCAAGGCGAGAAGGGGAGGATTAACGATGGCGAACACAGGCGGGTGGAGCTGGTGATTTCATTTCTGTTCCCTAGCTTCGGAGTCGCAGCCAGCGACGATGAGGCACGGGCAAAGCTTGGACGTGGCGGCGGCGAGCTTGATCCGTTATCCGTAGCGTGGCTTGGGCAGAGGCGGCATCTGCGCGCGAGGGGACCGGAGGAACTCGACGGAAGGGAGCGGCGGGAAGCACGGTGGAGGGACTACCGGAGATCGCCGGCGGCGCGCGGCCAACCCCGCCGGGACAGAAGAGAATCGTGATGCAAGTATTTGCAAATAGACTTCTTGATTGGATCGAGATCAATAATCGCGATCAAAATATTAGCAAATAGCCCCTGTAATTTACAAATGGATCCTGATATGAATCGCAATTAATAATTGCGACTTCGATCCGAATATTTAGGCCCCTAAATTTTACCACGCACCTAGATTAGATCGCGATTAGTCGTGATCCGAATATTTTCATATGGCCTCGATATTTTATAAAGTGCCCCTGGTTTGGGTCACAATTATTAATCACGATCCGAATATTTACAAAATTATCCCTGGTTCGGAACTTCGGATAAGGAGCTCCTCCTCCCCCCCACCGTACGCCGCGCGCCGCCGTCGCCGTCGCCGTCGCCGTGTTCCCCAGTCCCCACCCTCCACCCTGCCGTACGCCGCAACTCCACATCCCCATTAGCAGCCCGCTCAAATCCTAGCACCCATCTTCTCCTGCAGCTACGCGCCGTCGCCCGTTCGCCGTCCTCCGGGGTTGAGCCTTGAGCGTGGCAGTTCGGCCTTGGTCTCCTCGCGGGCCGCGAGCCCGCGACAGCACAGGCGATGGCACTGGTGGCGGTCGCTGCGGCCGTGGTAGATGGGCTATTATCCATCCGGTGGGCCGCGATGCATTTCCTCGCCGGCTTCTGCGGTCCGGCGGCTGATCCTGTGCCGAGGATTCTTGCGTTCACAGGATGCCGCAGTGCTGAATCTTCAGCTCTGAAACTAGCAGGTGATTTCCTACCTTTCAGAGGATCCAGGTGATGGTTTGATAGTCAGGAGACCTAATTTAGCTGAATGCGTGATCATACCTATTCCGGAAGAGGAATCATTGGCAGTTTGACACATCAGGTTCAGGGACACAACCAAAGCATTCCCAAGTTCAGGCATCCTGTTTTACTGAATCATTTCAGAACTTTGCCCAAGCATTCAGTCATTCAGACAAGTCTATTCATACACATCTCTGCTACACGGCCAAAAATAACACAGTATTCAGGCAAATCTCAGCAACGAAGCCAATACATCTGAACTCTAAGAACAAGCTGATATCTCAGATCTTTCTGTTATGGCTACCACTACAGGGATACACATACACTATGCCACTAATCTAGGTTCTACTCTCAACCCATAAATTCATAAACAATTTCTACCATGCCTATCAATCTTCTTCCTTGGTTTTTGGGTTCGGTTAGCCCAGCTGGTCATCAGCACCATCGCCAACGTCCTCTGCGAGCTTGTCATCTCCATCATCTCAATGTACCTCTGTATGTAATGATCTTGCCATACATGCTGCACAGCATCTGGTAGATGGCAACCACCTTGTCCTGGTCACGCTGCTTGCTGGTGCTCGGCTCTTCTGGTGATGGCATCACAACCATGTGCATGATTCTTCCAGGAGGTTACAGCTAGGGAGCATGAGAGGGGATTGGTAACAATTGCAAGATTTCAGGAGCTGCTCCATGTGTTCTTTATCTGTTGCTTTCACCTCCTGGTCAGTTTCCACAGCATCTGATCTTGGGCAGTTGGGTTCTTTAGGAGACCGTGAGGCCAGTTCTCCTGCAGGCTGCAGTTGTTGGCTTGCCAGTGTTTTGGTCAGCTCCTGCATAGGTGGATATCACTGCTGGAATGCCCATACCCTGAGTGGTGTTCACCAAAGACTCCAGAGTCTGCCTATTTGCAGCAACAGACGATGACAGTGCAGAGTGCTTCTGCACAGCGTCACGCATCTGCTGAAAGGTTGAACTCATCCTGGGATGGCATGATGAATCAACTCGGCACGTTACAAACCAAAGCAAAGAAAATGTCTTATGGCAACTAACTGCATCAGTTGATACAATAATTTGTTTAAAAAAACATGGCCTTTACCATAGTCATGTCAGATAAAAGCATAGTGACATCAGCAAGCTTGGACCCTAGATTGGGTAACAAGTGAATATCGGATCGGGTCCTCTGCCGTACTGCACAGTGACTCACATGTGGGTCCCATTGCATCCAGGCCCACTGGTCGGTGACAATGAGTCGCTCTGCAGTACTACAGAGGAATTGTTTCCGGTCGGATCGCATGAAATTCATGGAGCTGTTTACCAATCCCTAAGATTCTTGTTTGCTGGATTTGTTCTTGGAGCTCTGGAGCACATGATGATACCATAACCTGCAGAGGAATTTACGACAATTACAAAAATAAATGAGGTTACTAAGAAGAAAAAAAATATGATTTAGAGTTGAAGTCAATACTTGAAACTTAGTAGCTATGAGATACCTCTGTGCGAAGGATGGTGGCTGAAGCTTTGCCAAAAGATGGCACCAGGTCATTTCTGTTGACAACAGTGGTAATGAAGTATTTAACTGACTCAGTCAAATCCCAAGGTCATGCAAGCAGCTGGACAACAGCCCTTCAAACTGTCAGTATATAATATATCTCATAACAGGTATTTATATGGCACATCTTACAACCAGATACCAGAAAAAATGGAATATGACAGCTTTGTCATGGAAATTTATGGTTTTTCCTACCAAATAAAATAAATATACTATTGGGTTCTAGTGCATATGTTTCAAACTACTTTTTAGTTTCTACTGAATACATTACCTGGTCCAAATGCAATACATGAACCTCTGCAGCAGTTACTGCTGTCAGCTGATCCTTAGTGCTGGTGGCACCCGGAATGAAAAGGAGGAAGCATTTGGTACTTTTCATCACAGTGAATGCAGGCTTCATAAGCTGAACAGAATTATAATGTTCAGCTAGATTTACATTACGTAGATATAGTACTCTTAGGCCAGAAATATTGTTCAATAAATCCTTTGGCTCAACTGTGGTGCTTCCGAATAACATTAATGTTCTCAGTGAGGCTTGTTTTTGCAAAGCATCCCCCTCTACTGGCCTGCTTGAGATTGATAGGCGACGGAGTTTTGAAGTACCAATAGTTCTCCTGACATCCTGACCCTCACTAATAACTGAAAATGCCTAGCTGCCAACCAACAACTAGTTCTTCAGATAACTATATCCAGTCCGAAAACTGAAAATGCAACATCAAAGACTTCAGAGCTTCCGGTATTATATAGAAGAAAACAAAGAAGCACTAAAAAGTTAGCGTTTCGTACATACCATGACGAAAAGCAATTTGGTGGATGGAATAGATATGTGGTGGCCTCGTGGGCTTGTAGTCTGAACTCTGAAGCTTCCTAGATATTCCCTTTGGAATACTCCTGCATTCTCTCACGTGTTTTTCCTTGATGATCTATTGCTCTGCCAAGTTATCGTCCTCTTCATCTTGGATGCAAGTAAAAAAGTAAGAGCAGGAACAGATAAAGGAGTTCAGAGTTGGCAAAAAAAATCCTAATAAGTACATGTTCAAACTCAACAGAACAAGTGGAAGGAAACATGCAAGATAAACCCAAACGAAGCCATGTACCTGTGGACTCGCCCATGTCTGCCTCGAAGGAATACGGCTCCTTGGTGTAGTAGATGTGCCGGTCGACCTTATCTTCTTCTGATTTCCATCCAATTGCCTTTAGTTGCTGGACGTGTTGGACCTTTTCCCACTCGGTGGATTCATCTTGCAGTGCTATCAGTTTGAGCAGTTCTAGGCTGCAATCCACACGCAACTTATTTAGCTTTGCCTCTCGTAAGTATTCTGGGAGTGCTTCAGCATCCAAATCCCACCACTCCAGGCTTCGGAGGGATGGCAAACCGTCCAACTCCTTCAGCGCTGGGCATCTGTAAATGTCAATCAATTGCAAGCTTGGGTTGTTGCTGATCCTCTCCAGCCTTGGGTTCTCATGTGACCAAATCTTGACTAGTGAAGGGAAGTTCTCTACAGAGACCAAGTGCTGGATGTTTCTCAGGTCCATCTCCCTCAATCGGCATGCGTGGTGTGCAAGTCCTGTGGGAAGACGGTGCAGTTTACAGCCGTCAATCCTAAGGATCTCTAGAGCAGGCATCGCTGGAACGTGCTGCTCCCACTCCCACTCTGTCCATCCCAGCATGCCCACAAAACCCAGTTTCCTCAGCTTGGGAAAAGCAACACCGGCACCACGCGGAGTATCATGAGGCTGCCTCCTATCGTTCCGTGTTCCTGCTAGCACTGGTACCTCGCCCTTGCCATCAGATTCACCACCCAAGGAGGGGTCGAGGAACTCATGCCCAATGCACTGAACAGAAGGAGCACGATCGACCCAAAAATAATCAAGAAAGGGGAGCTGGCCCAATCCACTAGGCAGTTGCGTGCAGCATGCGTAGTCCTTTACCACCAACCGCCTTAAGCTCCCAAAGGCTGACATGGTTCTCATCCACTGCAGCAGCCCACGTGCAAAGTAGCCTTTGATTTCAAGTTCTTTTATGCAAGTTGGAGGACAGAGATTAGCCAGCACATCCTCGATTCTCACGTGCTCCTCCTCGCTGATGTCAGCTTCGACCTCCCCGTTCTCTCCGAGCCGGCTGGAAAATACCAACTGTAAGACTGTCAACTCATGTTTACTTCTAAGCATTGCTTTAGCAGCCATAGAACCAAAAGGTGCCTTCTCCAGACCTCTTATATCAAGTTGCGTGAGCTTTGACAGAGGTCCTAGTTCTTGTAAGCTGCACCAGCCATCTGCGCTATGATCTGAATGTGTTGGAAACCCCCGCATAGTGACCAAATCTTTTAGCTTTCCGAAGCCACGAGGGACCGAGGTAATTGCCGTACCTCTAAAGTTGAGTGACCACAGCTTCCGCAGCTTCAGGATACTGTTAGGGAGTTGAGAAATATTTGTACATCCACAGAGGTTAATGGCCTGTAGAAAGTTTAGGTCTCCTATGCCGTGAGGGATCGTGGTTATTCCTGTGCCAGAAAAACACATGTATCTTAAATGCTTGAGGTGGCGTATGGAGTCTGTCAGCTCAACTAGATTTACACCATCTAGATATAGTACTCTCAGGCTAGAGAGGTGGTTCACTAAATCCTTCAGGTCAAACGTGATGCTTCCAAATAACATTAATGTTCTAACAGAGGCATGCTGTTGCAAAGTGTCCTGCCCTACTTCCTTGTTTGAGATAGATAGGTGACGAAGCTTTGGAGCGCTAAGAGTTCTATTGACATCCTGCCCCTCGCTAATAAGTACTCCTTCGTCTTTCATTATGTATTGAGCAAAGGAACGAACCACATCATGCATGAGGCATGCAGATAGACCATAGGCTTCTTTGTCTGGTTCTAGAAGGTTTCTTGAAATCAATTCTCTGTAGCATTCTTCCCCCAAATCTTCTAGGGCCTTTGAGCTCGTTTTGTTATGTATGTGACCTTCGGCGATCCAAAGGTAGACTATACTTCCCCGTCTAATTAATTCATCTTTAGGGAAAAGTGAACAATACACAAAACACTGCTTCAAGTGTGAAGGCAAGTCTTCATAGCTCAAATAAACTGCTTTGTTAATATCTTCATTGATTCCTGTTACCAACCAAGTGTCGTGGCTACTGACATCCATCCAAGCATCTCTTGTTCTATTTTTGCGGCGCAGGACTCCTCCAAGGACCTTAATTGCTAAGGGCAAGCAGTCACATCTTTCCACAATTTTCATTCCAATGTCCTTCAGTCTATCAACATCGGCTTGATCACTCTCATTCAAAACTACCTATTCGGAAAAGAAAATGAAGCATGCGTGAGAGAGAAAAGTGGTACTACAATTGGAAAGCTCCCATGTATTATGTATAGGAAGTATATATGTTGTTCCCTAACATATTGGATTCTCTTCTGTGGCAATAACTTGGGCAGAGGTTGTAGTGGAGAAGAGAACATGAAGTGGGTGCACTAAAGCAACCAAAGAAAACTTCCCTTGAAACATGTTCAATTAAATGTACCCTTGAGACACGTTTTGGTAGGTTGAGAGCAAATTTGAGTAGAAAAAAGCTTCATACGAAAAAAATGTTACATTCTGCTTTTGCATAATCAGATACCCACAAGAGAAATGATGAGGAATTGGCGCTCATGGACGTGAATGTAGAAACAGTAAGAAGTTTGATGCATGTGTGCTGAAACAGTTATATATATTTTGATTGCGAGTCTAACACCATCAGCTTTACCCCTTTTTTCAATCAGCATGAACGCTTTGTTCATCGTGTTTGCATGCTAAGGAAGCACTAAAATATATCCTCTTGTCAAAATAATAAACGTTTTGGACACAGCACATCTGTTTCTTTTATTGAGTTTTTTAATACTAAACTCTTGATTTTCTATTCCCTTGTTTTCTTATCTTTTTTCTATTATATTTTATCTTTCTATTTGTTTTTATATTTTATTTGTTTATTCCTTTTTATTTTATTTTTTGTTTTTTTTATTTTTTTTTTTTTCAATCAGCATGAACGCTTTGTTCATCGTGTTTGCATGCTAAGGAAGCACTAAAATATATCCTCTTGTCAAAATAATAAACGTTTTGGACACAGCACATCCTCTAATATATATGCCTACAATTTGGTCAGTTAATTATGTTGTATTTATGAAATTCAATAATTTATAAGGTTATCCAAGTTGTTAAAGATACACGTAAAAAATAAATATTGTAAAAGTAACTGGTAGCCAAAGTTGCAAATATAAAATAAAAAAACTGTTAGCCAAAGTATAGTAGTTTTGATCAGATCATAGTGACCAGACTAGATGGAAGATAGCATTTATTTATTGGCTGGGGCTTACACATGATATTATGAAATGATATTCGCAGGTTTGCAGCTATCCAATCTCTTCGATGCCATACTAGCTAGGGTAAGAACGAACAGGCAAAATGCATGTGCCATCGGCTCTCAACTATATTAATCAATGGGCAATTGGGCATATACAACGGCATTTTCTCCAAAACTAGATAAAGGTTGCCAATGGGAGTAGGTTATGTCGATCTTGGTGTATGTGTGTACCGATAAATCTATGCTTTTCTTATAATTAATTATTGTGTTCAACAATAACTGAATTATACAAATTCAAAAAATTATTCCACAAATAATTATTGTAGCTGTAATAAATAAAAACGTTAACACTGACCTGGTTCTTTAGCAAAACCCAAGCATCTTCCTTTTGTAGCTTGTCAACTCGATGGAGATGTTGAGCTTTCATCCCACGAGCAACTCCTTCGTTTCTTGTGGTCACCAAGACTCGACTACCTGAAGCACCCTGACTGAGTGGCGCTCTAAGCAGCTCATACCATACATTTTCGCTCCAGACATCATCCATCACCAACAAAAACTTCTTCTTTTGCCGGATTGTGTCCTTCAAAGCATGCTCGAGCAAGGCCTTGTTTCCAGCATAGACTTCATGTTTGGCACCAAAAGAAGCTAGAAGACTCTGTAGGAGACTGATCTCATTGAAATCCTGGTTGATGCTCAACCAGATCCTTTCCTCGAAGTTTTCCTCCACCGTACTATCAGCAAACACCATCCTAGCGAGGGTGGTTTTTCCTATCCCACCCATGCCTGTGATAGCAACAGCAACAACCACACCGTTGTCCTTGAATCCTTCATGAGCATCCACCTTCTTGGTGAGGAGATCAACGATTTCCTTCGTATCCTCCTCAATCTTCTCACCGACAACATCAGACCGGATAATAACCGATCCAGTCTCGCTGGTCAAAGAATCGGCATCTTTATTGGTGGAATAAGCAGAAGAGTTAATTGCTTGTGTGATGAATCCAAAGCGGGACCTCCTCCTCTCGAGGTCCACCAATCGTTGGTTGAGCGCCTGTATCTTCCTCCCGACCTCATGTGCAACCATGGGATTGCGGAAGCAAATGAACATCTTGGGAAGGTCCCAGCACCCTGAAGTGGTTTTCCGAGCAGGAGCTGATGACGAGGGATCTTCTCCGCCCTCCATGATCTGGCAGAGGTCAAGGATGTCATCGGCGTCGTACATGACATCCTTGAGCTCCCTCACCCACCGCTCCACGGACTCCTCGCGGATGCGCCTCCTCTCGGCGTCCCCAAGGATGCTGCTCAGGTCGCCGAGCGTGGTCTCGAGCTTCGTGATCTCGCCCGGCACGCCCAGCAGCATCTCCATCTCCTCCTTCGCCATGCCCGCCAGGATGCTCGCCAGCTTGGACGCGAACGCGTCCAGCACCGCCGCCATGGCCTGGGGATTGGGTTGCGACCGACAGGGCAACGCAAGAATGGGATTTGTGGTTCACGGGATGTGTGCTTCTGCTCTGTGTGCCTCGCTGAGCTCGGAGACGAGGGTCTGTTGTCTCTGTATAGAAGGGCGAGGGGAACGATCGATGCATAATAATTGCAGCTCCACCAAGCAAGTACAGTACCCCAGTTCAGGGGCTGTTTGGAGGCCGCTGCTAATGCTAGTTACTGTTGATAACTTTGACCATTAATTAGAGATATTAAATAAAGGCAGTTTACAAAACCAGCTCCACAGCCCCTGCGCTAATTCGCGAGACGAATCTAATGAGGCCTTTGACCGTATGAACAGAGGATGGTTACTGTAGCGTCACTGAAGCTAATCATGGATTAATTAGGGTCATTAGATTCGTCTCGAAAAGTTACACCTATCTATGAAGAGGTTATTGCAAATAGACTTTATTTAGTATTTCATACATGCAAGATTTTCTTTAGTGCTAGTGCTAGTGCTAGTGCTAGAGATCCAAACAGCCCCTCAATTTGTGGTCATCATTCACGGCCTCATCGTGTGTCCTTGTGGCGCCAGTCACGCACAGACGCCACTGGTCACACAGCCGTGTTTAGATGGCCCCTGAAAAATTTTGCAAAAGGGAATCTTTTTTGCATGGAGTACTAAATGAAGTCTATTTGCAAAACCCAGCCACGGATGAACGTAACTTTCCGAGACGAATCTAATGAGCCTAATTAATCCATGATTTGCTACAGTGATGCTACAGTAACCATCTTCTAATCATCCTCTAATCATGCGGTCAAAGGCCTCATTAGATTCTTCTCGAAAATTTACTAGAGGTTGTGGAGGTAGTTTTGTAAACTGATATTATTTAATACCCTTAATTAGTGGTCAAAGATGCATTTAATACCCTGAAAAATTTTTCAGGGGCCATCAAAAAATTAAGGACAGGCAGGTCAAGCCGTCAACCTACTGTCGATCGACGATCGTTCCACACTTACCGAAAGAAAGAAACCACAGTATAGTGGACACTATGGAACAAGAAAAAGTCCTAAAAATTCTCACAAAAAGTAAAACATCTAGCCATCAATTGGAACACTCAAATCATCATAGCCATTAGATCTATTATGCTTTCTAAAAAATTACTCACCTATGCTATTATAAAAATAGCTTAAAGTAACCCTCTAAGTCTATATCTATATTACCCCATTATGAAAATAGCTTAAAGCAACCCCCATATGTTTGTATCTAAATTACCCCATTATGAGAATAGCTTAAAGTAACCTCTTAAATCTATATGTAAATTACCACCTCTGCCATTATATAAAATAATCCAAAGTAACCATCTAATCATCATCAAATTACCCACTTATGTCATTATAAACTATATTTAAAATAACCTCCTAAATTTGCAACTAAATTACCCATTACGAATATTTAAAAAATAACTTAAAGTAACCCCTAAACTTTACATCTATATTACCCACATGTCATTATTAAAAATAACATGAGACAATCCTACATTTGAATCCAAATCATCTTAATTAAAAATATACACCAATATAAGATCAAAATTGTGTAATTCATACACTATTGGTATATGATATAGTGATTAAGTTATAAAGATACAGAGCAAGTGACGAGAATATAGATTTCTATGTTAAAACTATAGTTCAAATTAGACCTGATCATGGGTCACCTGACCCGATAAATCCGACCCAACCCGCTTGGAAAATACTCGACCCGATCCGTCCATGCGACGGGTCGGGCATGGGCCAAAAAATTCAACCCGATGGTCGACATGGGCCGGGCGTGGGCCAAAATTTTTTACACAAATCCAAAAAAACCGATCCAATCCGAAAATTACACATAAAAACACTGGGTTGACCCGACTCAACCCAAACCCGACCCTACCATGCCATGGGTCGGGCACGGGCCAAAAAATCCGACCCGACGGTCAGCTCGGGCCGGGCACGGGCCGAAAATTTTGACCCAGAAACCCAAAATGACCCGACCTGAACCCGACCCGACCCGACCCGACATATGATCAGGTCTAGTTCAAATTTAGGGTTTATTAAATAGCTTCAAGCGCATACGTGTGATACAAAGTGAAAGTTTAAAGATTACACATGTGTATGAAACTGTTATAGAGTAATTACTAAGTAAAATCTATCACAGTCAGATGAATATAATAAGTATATATCTATATAGGTATTGTGTTTAAATATTTAACAAATGAGAGATAGCTCAAGGAAATAGTTTGGTAGCAATATAGCCTTAATCTTTTAATTGAAGACTATGTATTAGTTCTCACGAGACACGCTAAAAAAATACAAATTCTAGAATTTTTCACAAAACTCATAAACATCAATCATGTAAACTCTAATAACCATAGTCATTGGTCTATTATATTTTTTATGTAGTTACCCACCACTATCATTATAAATATATTCAAAAATAAACCCTAAAATTATATCTAAATTATTGAGCTATGCCACTATAAAAAAATAATTTAAATTAACCACATAATATTTATCTAATTTACTCATGCATATCATTATAAAGGATAACTTAAAAAGGACATTAAAAATTTGTATCTAAGTTACCCACATATGTCATTATTAAAGCTAACCTAAACTAAACACCTAAGTATTAATCTAATTATCTAAATGTGCTTTCTACCGAAAAGTCCAAAAGTAAATTAATATATAATTCTAAATTACCTAATTATCATTATTAATATAAAAATAATAAGTTAAGATATATATACGCATGATGAGTATCACCATGTAGACCATTTATACATGTATATGTAAGAAAGTGATGAAAATATTGATTTTATACTAAATATAATGTATAAAGGTGCGATACAAAATAAATGAAGTATGAATGTGGATGAAAAAGTGTATAGAATAATTGTGTCGGGGTTCTCTACCGCCGACAAGTAAATTTCCTACGATCGCGCGTCGGAGCCCGGATGGTGACTCGAGAGACAGGGGGTTTTAGACTGGTTCGGGCCTCCGGAGAGTAATACCCTACGTCCAGTATGTGCCGTTGTTCTCAAGTCCAAAGTCTGTAGTAGGGGGTACAAACTGGTCGGGAGAGGGAGAGGGTCCCAGGTCCCGGTGCTGTGTGAGAGAGTGTGCTGTTCGTGCTGTGACCGAATGCTCGACTGATGTCGGCCTTTTCCTCCCTCAGGTGTCCCCTTATCCCCTTTTATAGTCTCAAGGAGAGAAGGGAGCGGGGGGTAAGAAAGAAAGAAAATTACAAGGGGAGTTACTGCCCCCGAGGCCTTCAGCTTGTGCCGCGCGTCGAGCCGTACAGGGAGCAGGTGTTGACGGAGTGGGCACCCCGCCGGACCCGGGATCGTACATCCCGGGTGGTTGGTGTAGACGTCTTCTCGGGTAAGCTCCCGGGTAGTTCCCAGGTCGTAGTTGACTTGCTCGAGGTCTTCGGGTGCTCCAGGTGTCCTGCTCGGGTTCCAGGTGTCACCCATGGGTGCCTGGGGTCGTACTTGGGTGCCTGGTGTAGCACATGCGTTCCTCTCAGGACTGTAGCGTTCCTGTTTGGACGTGACGGGTGCCACTGTGGCTGCCGTGGCGAAGGACGGACGCCCATCATGTTCTGACGCGGCGGGTACCAAGTGGGTACGACGCTGGATGGGCCAGGACGTGGCCGGGTAGTTTCACCCGGGGAGCTGGAGACTCCTCGGAGGCGGAGAACTCCCCGGGCGGATCGGAGAGCCCTTCGTGGGCGGGGAACTCCTCGGGCGAGTAGCGAAGCTACTCGGAGGCGGAGAACTCCTCGGGCGAATCGCGGAGACTCCTCGGAGGCGGAGAACTCTTCGGGCGAATCGGAGACTGGTCGGGCTGCCTTCGAGACGCCAGACATGGAGAATCTGCTTTGGTTTGAGGCTTTAGTTTTGCTTTTTGAGGGGTGGATTATCGTAAGCTCCCGGATTAAGGGTTTGATTGGGTACCCCTAATTCGGACCCTCGTCAGTAGCCCCCGAGCCTGGGGGGGGATGGGGGCTCGCGCCCAGGCTGGATGGCGGCGTGGATATGGTAAGTTATGATTTTTCCGGTGGGGGCGCGCGAGCGCACCCGCCGGGTGTAGCCCCCGAGCCTTGAGAAGAGCTGGTGCTCTTGTTAAGGTTTTGTGCCCGGGTGGTTTGCCTTGGATGTTGTCGGGATCGAAGAACTTGTCGGGGAGAGGAAGCTTGTCGGGGACGCTTCGTCGGTGGGCCGCGCAGCTGCCCGACCGTTGACGGGCCGGGAACAGAAGCGTCGGCCCGTTCCCCCGCCGCGTGGGGAGGTGGACGCGCCTTTTGAGGAGGTCAGGCGAAGCGACGTGCGCACGTCGCCGCGGCGCCAGTGGTGGGCCCGCGCAATTAAGGTAGCGGCCGTTCCGTCTCGCCCCTATTTATAGCCGCGTGCTGCGGCGGCCTCGGGTTTTACCCGAGCCCGAGCTTTCCAACTTTCGTCGCGCGCTTCGTCTCCTTTGTTGCTGCCGCTTGTTTTCTTGCGTCCTCCGCCGCCGTCGCTTCGCCGTTCCGGAGAACAAGTGACCGAGCCCCCCATCCCGCCGGCGCTTTTCCTTCGGATTGCTTCAGGATGTCGACCTGGGAGCGCTCCCGTGTCTCGCTCCGGCAGCTGGAGGGCCTCGTGGCGGAAGGGCTGCTTCCGCCATTGACGGAGGCCGTGGAGTGGAAGGTTCCGGGCGTGGAAGACTATCCCCGACCGCCGCAGGGATATGTCGTCTCGTTCGTCGCCTTCCACGAGCGCGGGTTCTCCGTCCCCGCCGGAAGATTCATCCGCGCCGTGCTCAACGAGTACGGGCTGGAGCTTCATCACCTCAACCCCAACGGGGTTCAACAGATGGCGCTGTTCGTGGCCCTCTGCGAGGGGTACTTGGAGATGGAGGCCCACTGGGACCTCTTCAGGTATTTCTTTAAGTTCTCGCTGCATTCCGCAGAGGGCGGAGCCCCCGCGACGATTGGTTGCGCCGTACTGAAGGCGAAGCAGGGGCGTTCAAAGGACTACATCTCGGGGGCCCTGATCAGCTCGAACAAGGGCTGGCACCCGATGTGGTTCTATCTGAAGAACGACAGCAAGAATCCCTTGCCGGAGTACACCGGGAAGACCTTTGAGAAGGCGCCCGACGAGTGGGCGTACGGGCCCGAGAAGAATAGGCAGGAGAAGCTTCTCGGGGACATCTGGAAGGCCCTCGCGCGACTGCGCGACGCGAGGGTGTCGACGGCGGAAGTCCTCGGGGGGTACCTTTCGAGAGGCATCGTGCCGCTGAGGCGGCGCTCTCCCCATTTGGCAGATGACTCCGGAGAATGCCCCCTTCGTGGGGACCGTGACGATGAACCCCCTGCCATCGGGGGACGAGGTGGAGCGCCGAGTGACGGCGGCGATGGGGAAGGGCCACGACGCGTATCCTCCCCCGGGGCTTCTCCCCATGCTCCCGAACGCCCGCACCCGGGCTCTGGTAAGGTGTCTTTCACTCGCCTTGATTCCCCGAGTGATTTTTAGTTGACTGATCCCGAGTTCTTTCAGATGAAGGGCCTCAACTGCTCCTACTCCCGGCCGCCTCTTCCCGAGGACAAGGCGAAGAACCGGGCCGAGGCCGAGTGGGCCAAGGCAAGGAAAGACCGCCGGGAGGCGTGGAAGAAGAAAGAGGTCGCCAAGCGTGAGAGGAACGCTGAGCGATCCAGAAGGAGGAGGAGAGGAGAAGATGAGGTCTCCGAGGACGAGGACCCTGAGGAGTTCGTGGAGGACGACTCGGGGAGTGGAGATGACGAGGAGAGTGACGACGCGCCTCCTCAGAAGCTCAAGGCGGTCGCGACGATGACCGCCGGCGCCTCGTCCTCGGCGCAGCATTCGGGGCGAAGCGGGAGAGGTGGGCCGCCACCGCCGGACTCGGGGAGGAGCGAAAGCTCTCGGTCGGACCGGCATCGGCGGTCCTCCGAGGAAAGCCGGCGCGAGAGGCGCAGCCGCACGCCTCCATCCTCCCATCACGAGCCCGAGAAGGGGAGGAGTTCCCGATGGGAGCCGGTCCTTCGTCGGGAGAGGAGCCGGAGCCGGGACCGGTCGGAGCGCACCCATAAGGGAGGTTCGTCCTCGGGGGCGTCGCGCTCCCCCAAGAGGCCCGCGCCGCGGGACGATAGGCGGCCGCCGTCGGCCCCCCAAACGGTGCCCCGGACGCCCGTGGTGGATGCGCAGGCCCCTCCCGCCCCGGTGAAGGTTACGACGAGGCGGCCGGACCCGTCACCGGTCGAGGGAGGAGGCTCGTCTGGTCGGGCGGTGTCCCACTCGGGCAGGGACGCCGCAGCCGCGCCCGTGGCCCCCGTCCCGACGGCGCACGCGGGATCCAAGAGGCCCGCATCCCCGAAGGCCCTGGCGCCGACGGGATTCAAGCGGACACGGCCCATCTCGTCGAGGTGAGTGATGTTCTGTGTCTCTCGAATGGTTTCGGTTT
Organism: Alloteropsis semialata; assembly: GCA_004135705.1. Lineage (NCBI taxonomy): Eukaryota > Viridiplantae > Streptophyta > Magnoliopsida > Poales > Poaceae > Alloteropsis > Alloteropsis semialata. The sequence goes on from CM014278.1 coordinate 54,767,488, forward strand.
TTTCTCGTAGTTACCATTTTTCTCAGCCGGATTCCCTGACTTGTGGTGAACCAGTCGGGCCGATACTCCGCTCGAGGTGGCGCCGAAGAAGACGCTGCGCTTGGCGGCGCCGTTGCCGAGGCCTGCGACGGAGCAGGCTGAGCAGGCGACGCCGGAGCCCGCGGCGGGGCCGACCGAGAAGGCGACGGTGGAGCCCGCGGTGGAGCGGGCCGAGGAGGTGACGTTGGAGCCCTCGGCGGAGCGGGCCGAGGAGGGGACACGGAGGGTGGCGCCCTCCGTGGAGGAACAAGTGCCGGAGGAGGACGGCAACAGCCCGGGAGACGCACTCCCCACGGGCCTAGCCTTCGCACAGACCGTCCCCTCAGAGGCGGCCGTGGCAGCGCTCCAAGCGGAGCTGGCCGGGGAGCTGGTGGAGGCGGCCCTGCCTACTCCTCAGGAGGAGCCGGCCCGCCCCGAAGTGGAGGAAATCGCCATGTCCGGGGGCGCGGCCGGAGAAGATGGCCGCGGGATCGCTGCCTCTCCAGGGGCCGCGGTTGGCCCCCAAGAAGCAGAGGCGGGGATCTCCGGCGCCTGTCAGGACGCCGCCATCCCGGCAGCCGTTGCAGCCCCCGAGCCCTCCGGGGTGATCCCCCCGGAGGTCGTCGTGCTCGAGGACTCGCCGGAGGGTAGCTCGCGGAGGGTTGCCGGGGAGTGCAGCAGGAGGCCGACCGTGGAGTCCCCGAGACCTTCGTGCCCTTCGAGCGAGGGCCTGGGCTTCCTCCGGGAGACGCCGGGGATGATGACGATGGATCGTCGTTTCGATGCCGTCATGCCCATCGAGAACAACCCGAACCTTCCATGCGAGGGTCGGTTGTTGTGGTACGACCGTCAGAACCCGGCGGATCCCATCTTCGAGCTGGACGACACAGCGGAGAGGGAGCAGCGCCAACTTCTCGCCGAGGGCCTCAACAGCATGAAGGAGGTCTTTAATAAGATGATTATCGGGCCTTCCCGGGTAAGTTCTCGGGCTTCGTTCTTCTAGTCCTTGGCGCCGTTTTGGGGAATGTCTTACCGCTCTTGTTTTTATTTTCGTTCAGAAAATCATGGAGCGTAGCGCCGAGAAGTCGGCATTCCTGCGCCGGGAGTCCGGGCTTTGGCACGCCGTGCAGCAGCTGAAGGCTGAAAAGGAGCAGCTCGAGGCCCAGCTGGCCGAGGCCCGGGAGGCCAGGGATGAGGCGATCGTGGACGCCGCGGAGAAGGAGGCCGCCCTCGAGGCAAAGGTGGACGAGGCCGAGAGGACCGTGATGGAGGCGTTGACGGCCGCCGACGCCTCCAATCGGGAAAAGGCTGCCGCCGTGCGGGAGGTCGAGGAGCTGAAGACGAAGGTGGTGGACCTTCAGATAGACGTCCAGCACCGCGACCTCGACCTCAAGACGGTCGGCAACCAGTTGGTCGAGCTGGCCGGCAAGCTGACGGCCGCGGAGGAGGAGGGGGCCCGCCTCAAGGAGATCGCCGGAAAACGGGAGGAGGAGATCCTTGGTAAGTTATCCCTCCCCATTTCTTGTCGGGCGGTTTCTTTCCGTTCTCCTCGCGTGGTGGCGCGTTTGCTTAGGTTTGACTGTCAATGCAGCCCTGCGGAGGGTGAAGGCTGACCAGGAGGCCCAGCTCGAGGCCGGGAAGCGCGAGATGGCCAAAGCCTTTGCTGCCAACCAAGAGCTGGTGCAGCTTGGTCACGAGCTTAAGGCGGAGCTGACCAGTAAGTATCGTATGTCCACTTGCCCTTCTTCTTGCAGAATGATAGTGACGAGGAGTTGCCTGCAGGGGTCGCCGAGGACCTTCGGAGGTCCAGGGAGGCGGGCGAGCAGAGCCAGAGGGCCCTCGAGAAGAAGTCCGAGGTCCATCAGGCTTTGGTCCTGGCGGTCGAGCACCTGTTCGAGGAGCTCAACGTCGGCGGCGGCCCGTCCTTGGTGGATCGCCTCGCACTTGTCACGGGGAGGACTCGGGCGCAGGCCTCGGATCTTGCTCGGAGCGTAGCGCGCAAGATCATTGCTATGTTCTTGTCGCACTACCCGACCATGGATCGGGAGGCTCTGCAAGGCGGGTGGGCCCCTGGCTACGAGGATGCTGAATACGACGAGATTGAAGCCGAATCCTCCTCGTTTGCCGATCAAGTGCTGTCCGCCGCCCTGAAGGATCTTGGGCTAGAGTAGGCATGAAGAATTTTGTTATGTAATGAACAAAGCTCCAATCATTGCTACTCAGAAAAGCTCGTGTTTTATCTGTTGTTTGTCATTTTCGTTTTCTTCCGAATGCCTTTGGGGGTCGTGGGTCGAGATGGAAAGGCGTGGAGTCCTGCCCGTCAGACTCTATTCTGTAGCCGCTGGGACGTAGGAACTCGGGAGGTTGGGCACTCGGATTCGCAGCCCCCGAGTGGTTTTGGAAGATTCGAACGATGACAAGCAGCAGATCGAAAAATGCTGAAAGCAACAACTAGTCGAGGCGGTTCCTTTATTGCTTCTCGGGAAAAAGACGTCGGCCCAAGGGCTTGGACTTTGCCCGCAAGTTAGCGCCGTAGCCGCAGGGGCGTGAGCACTCGAAACTTGGACAAGCGTGGTCACGAAGCCCTTTGAGCTGACGTTCCTTTCTCGCAAGCGCCAAAGTATACCGCTTGATCGCGCGCGAGAGCGATCATTTGTCGGGTTTTTGCGAAAAAACGGAGGGGCACCGGGCCCCGGGTGGAGCCCCCGAGCGGTGGGCGATCCTGCACAGGGAAGGGGTCGCCCGCCGCTTAGCCTTGGGAACTCGCAGGGTACATTTCGGTCGTATGCGAATAGAGTAGTCGGAATAGTACAGTACTTTGATTATTATCGTGAATTGAAAAGTACAGGTACTTTTAAGGGTAAAGTGACGTAGCTGTGCGAGTCCGCAGAGGAGTGTGAAGCTCTTCGGGAGAGGCGGGGACTCGTCGGGCGAGGTGGGGACTTCTCGGGCTCGTCCTCGGCCTCGTTTTGTCGTGGCGAGATCTCTTTCAGGCCTTGTTTCGTGACCTGGGACCCCACGCGATGCAGGGTGCTGACGGAGAGGCCTTTTTCTCCTTGCGTCGTTACCCCTCATGCACCTTTTTCCGCAAAAGGTGGAGGGGCCGGACCGCGCCGTATTTTTGCCTCGCTGGCCGAAAATGCGGTGTCCGTGTGAGCTGATAACGGGTTAATTCGAGTGAAGCCACGGCATCCCGCTCGACGGGTTCCGATCGGACCAGCTGGTGGCCAGCTTCAAATTCTTGGTGGCGAGATCATCTAGTTACCGAGTCCATTCGACCGGACCTGGCGGCTCTTTGCCTTTCCGTTCGGAGGAAAAACCATGATCTTTCTTTCCATCAAGACTCGAATGCAGTTCGGGATGCCCATGACGCTCGTGCGCCCGGGTACTGGCCGCTGGGACCCATCCCTTGCTGCCCCTCGCTCGAGGTGCCCGGGGGCGGCTGTTGAACCCTTCGACGGGCCAGCCTTCGAACCCCTGGCCGTTAGCAGGCCGCAGTAAGTGCTTACCGTCTCGGTTGTCGAGAGCATTTGACCCTACGCGGGGAGAGCGTCACTCGCCTCTTATGTCAGAGGGCTCGGAGAGTGCTCCGGGAAACGACTGCAAGCTTGTAAAGTACTCGGGATGGGAGAGCATTTTTATTATTGCAGGCGAACGACAAATTACAGATGCTTTCTAGGGGTAAAAGCGACGTAGCTGCTCTATGTTCCAAGCGTTCGTGAGGACTTGGCCGTTCTCGTCCTTGAGCTTGTAAGTCCCCGGGCGGAGGACTTGATCGACGATGTAGGGGCCTTCCCATGGCGGCGACAGCTTGTGGCGGCCGCGGTTGTCCTGAACTCGTCGGAGGACGAGGTCGCCGACTTGAAAGGCCCGGCTTCGGATGTTGCGGTCGTGGTATCGTCGTAGGGCCTGCTGGTACTTGGCCGAGTGGAGGAGCGCGACGCTGCGCGCTTCATCGAGCTGGTCGATGGCATCTTCCAAGGAGGCTTGGTTTCTTTCGTCGTCGTAGGCGCGGACCCGTGGGCTGCCATAGTCGAGGTCAGTTGGGAGGACCGCCTCGGATCCGTGCACCATGAAGAAGGGCGTGCAGCCCGTGGCTCGACTTGGAGTGGTTCGCAGGCTCCAGAGGACCGACGGGAGCTCCGCAACCCACCTTGCCTTGAACTTCTCGAGGCGTTTGAAGATTCGTGGTTTTAGTCCTTGCAAGATCATGCCGTTGGCTCTCTTCACCTGTCCGTTGGTTTTGGGGTGGCTGACGGCAGCCCAGTCCACTCGAATGTTGTTGTTGTCGCAAAAGTTGAGAAACGTTTTACCCGTGAACTGAGTGCCGTTGTCGGTGATGATTACGTTCGGGACCCCGAAGCGGTAGATGATGTCGGTGAAGAACTGGACAGCTTCTTGCGAGCGAACCCGCCGGATAGGCCTCGCTTCGATCCATTTGGAGAACTTGTCAACGGCGACGAGGAGATGCGTGAAGCCCCCGGGTGCTTTCTTCAGTGGCCCGACTAGATCCAAACCCCATACGGCAAAGGGCCAAGTGATGGGGATGGTCTGCAGGGCTTGCGCCGGGAGGTGAGTTTGTCTTGCGTAGAACTGACAGCCTTCACATCTGCGCACGATGTCCTTGGCATTGGCCACCGCGGTTGGCCAGTAGAACCCTTGACGGAAAGCTTTCCCGACAAGTGTCTTCGGTGCGGCATGGTGTCCACATGCTCCTGCATGGATGTCCCTCAGCAATTCCTTGCCTTGGTCGATCGGGATGCAGCGCATTAGGATGCCAAAGGTGCCTCGCCGGTAAAGCTCTCCGTCAATGAGCGTAAAAGTTTTAGCCCAGCGCGCGATCCGCCGAGCCTCGGTCGGGTCGGGTGGGAGCTTACCCTGCACGATCCACTCGAGTAGCGGGATTCTCCAGTCGGGGTCCTCGAGGTTGGGCTCGGGTGCTGCGTCTATCTCCATCACTTCCGCCTCCTCCTGTACTGGAGGCTCGGGCGGCTCGTCGTCGAGTCGGATGGAGGGGGCATGCTGGTCCTTGGCGAACACTCCATGGGGGACGGGCTTCCGGTTGGAGGCCGCCTTGGCGAGGGTGTCGGCCGCCTCGTTGTATCGTCGCTGAACGTGCTTGAGCTCGAGGCCGAGGAACTTGTCTTCCAGCTCGCGGACTGCCCGGCAGTAGGCGGCCATCTTGGGGCTGACGCAGCTCGACTCCTTCATGACTTGATCGACGACCAACTCCGAGTCTCCTCGGATCTCGAGACGCCGTATGCCAAGCTCGAGGGCGATACGGAGTCCGTTGATGAGGGCCTCGTACTCGGCGGCGTTGTTGGAGGCCGAGAAGTGCAGTCGAACCATGTACTCCATGCGCACGCCCAGAGGCGAGACAAAGACCAGGCCGACGCCTGCCCCTTCTTTCATCAGCGATCCGTCGAAGTACATGATCCAGGTTTCGTGCTCGACGGAGGTCGGGGGAGTCTGGGCCTCGGTCCACTCGGCAATAAAGTCGGCCAACGCTTGTGACTTGATGGCGTCCCGAGGTGCGTAGGTGATGTTCTTCCCCATCAGCTCGAGTGCCCACTTTGCTATCCTCCCATCAGCCTCGGGGTTCTGAATCACCTCGCCGAGTGGATACCGCCACACCACCGTGATGGGGTGAGCGTCGAAGTAGTGCCGGAGCTTCCACCTGGTGATGAGGACAGCGTAGACAAGTTTTTGGATTTGGGGATATCGTACCTTGGTGTCGGACAGGACCTCGCTGATGAAGTAAACGGGGCGTTGCACCTTCTGGATCTTCTCGGGCTCGCTTCGCTCAACGACGAGGGCGGTGCTTACCACATGGGTGGTTGTCGAAATGTAGAGCAGCATGGGTTCCCCTTCTGCCGGAGCGGTCAGGATTGGTGGGTTTCTGAGCATTGCCTTGAGCGAGTCGAGGGCCTGCTGCGCCTCGGCGTTCCAGACGAAGTGGTCCGACTTCTTGAGTAGTCGGTACAAGGGCAGGCTTCGTTCCCCGAGTCGGGCAATGAAGCGACTGAGCGCGGCCAAGCATCCCGTGACGCGTTGGACACCCTTTATGTTCTGGATTGGCCCCATGTCGGTGATGGCTGTTATCTTCTCGGGATTGGCTTCGATGCCTCGCTCCGACACGATAAAGCCGAGGAGCATGCCTCTCGGGACCCCGAAAACGCATTTCTCGGGGTTAAGCTTTACTTTGTTCAGCCGGAGCTTCTCAAAGACAGCTGTGAGGTCGGAGACCAAGTCGCCAGTGCGTTTGGATTTTACTACTATATCGTCAACGTATGCCTCGACCAGTCGGCCGATTAAGTCACCGAAGACGCGTCGCATGCATCTCTGGAACGTGGCACCCGCGTTTTTCAGCCCGAATGGCATAGACGAATAGCAGTAGGTGCCGTAGGGCGTGATGAACGAGGTTGCGAGCTGGTCGGCCAGGCTCATCGCGATCTGATGGTACCCGGAGTACGCATCGAGAAAGCAGAGGGTTTCGCACCCCGCGGTGGAGTCGACCACCTGATCTATGCGCGGAAGAGGGAAGGAGTCTTTTGGACATGCCTTGTTAAGGCCAGTATAGTCAACACACATCCTCCATTTCCCATTTTTCTTTTTTACAAGTACAGGGTTGGCCAACCATTCGGGGTGGTATACCTCCCTATTGAAGCCGGCGCTGAGGAGCTTTTTGAGCTCTTCGCCGATGGCTTTGTACTTCTCGTCGTCGTAGTGTCGGAGCCTCTGTTTGACGGGTCGAGCGCCAGTCTTGATGTCAAGTTTGTGCTCGGCGACTTCCCTTGGAATCCCTGGCATGTCCGAGGGTTTCCATGCAAACACATCGAGGTTTGCGCGGAGAAAGTCGACGAGCGCGCTTTCCTATTTAGGATCGAGCGCCGTCCCGATACGGAGGGTGCGACCATCGTCAGCCACGGCAACCTCCTTGACGTCCTTGGCCGGCTCAAAGGAGCACGCGGCACGCTTGGAGGTCTCGGGAATATCCAGGTCCCTAGGTGAAGGCTCAGCGGCGAGCCTCTTGGACTGGACGAGCGCCTCCGCGAACTGGAAGCACTCGGTTTCGCAGGTGAACGCATGCTCAAATGAAGTCCCCACAGTGATGACACCTTTGGGTCTGGGGATCTTCAATTTGAGATACGTGTAGTTCGGGACAGCCATGAACTTTGCGTATGCAGGCCTCCCGAGGATGGCATGATACGCCCCGGGAAATCCCACCACTTCGAAAGTGAGGGTTTCTCTGCGGAAGTTCCGTGGGGTCCCGAACGTGACGGGCAGGTCGATCTGCCCGAGTGGTATTGCGTCCACCCCGGGGACGATCCCATGGAATGGCACCGTGGATGGCCGAAGCTGGGAACGCGGGATCCCCATCTCGTCAAGAGTGTCGACGTAGAGGATGTTGAGGCCGCTCCCGCCGTCCATCAACACCTTGTGGACGCGTTTCGTCCCGAAGAGAGGAGCAACCACGAGCGGGTACCTTCCGGGCTGTGGGACATAGTCGGGATGATCGGAGCGGTCAAAGGTGATCGGGGCCTCGGACCATTTTAGGTAGGAGGGCACCGCGGGCTCTGTGTGGTCGACCTCTCGCCGGATCAGCTTCTCGTCGCGCTTCGAGGGGCAGGCTGCCGACCCCCCGACGATCATTAGGATCGCTCCGTCCTCCCTGGGGTAGCCATCGTCGTTGTTCGAGCCACCGGCTGCGTCTCGGTTCTCATATGGTTTCTTCTTCAGGGTGCCGGCGAGGAAGCTTCTCATGAGTTTGCAATCCTTTAGGGCGTGCTTGACGGGGCCCTCGTGGTTGGTGCAGGGCGCTTCGAGGAGCTTCTCGAAGTGGTCCCTTGGCGCCGGGTTCCCTTTGGGTTTCGTGGCCTTCCGCTCGGCCGCTGCCACCATACGTCCATCGCGCCTCCGCTTATCCTTCCTTTTCTTCTTGTCGGGTCGGGCGGAGGTGCCCTCGGCAGCCGACTCCGGCTGGTTGCCCTTGCCCTGGGGCCGATCAAGGGTTGCTGCGACGGCGTCCTCCCTATCGGCGTAGTCGGTGGCGATGTCGAGGAGCTCCCGGATGGTTCGTGGCTTCCTGCGCCCCAACTCATGGATGAGGGTCGCGCAGGTGGTTCCGAACCAGAACGCGGAGACAACATCGGTGTCGGCGGTGTTTGGCAGCTCGGTGCAGCGTTTGGAGAAGCGCTTGATGTAGTCGCGCAGGGTCTCGTCCTCTGTCTGGAGGCAGTTGCGGAGGTCCCAGGGATTCCCGGGACGAGTGTAGGTGCCCTGAAAGTTGCCAATGAAGGCGTCACGCAACTGCGCCCAGCTATCGATCTTTCCTGCAGGGAGATGCTCCAGCCATGTTCGAGCCGAGTCGGCGAGGTAGAGGGGGAGGCTTTTGATGATGAAGTAGTCGTCTTGTGCTCCCCCCGCATGGCACGCGAGCCGGTAGTCCTCCAGCCAGACGCTGGGGTTTGTGTCCCCGTCGTATTTAGGCACCGTCGTGGGAGCTCGGAAGCGCGGAGGGACCTGAGCGCCGAGGACGTGGGGTCCAAAGGCACGCGGCCCCCTGGGGTCGGGTGACGCACTCCTGCTCCGGTCCTCACCGCTGTCGTAGCGGCCCCCGCGCCGCCTGTTATAGGCTCGGCGTGGGTGGTGCTGATGGTGCTCGTCCCGTTGTCTGGCACCTCCGTCGGCTGTGGCCCCGCGATGATGCACGGAACGCTCATGATCGGGTTCTCGAGGAGCGCGCTGGCGTGAGGCGGAGCTTTCCGCCTGCTGGACTGCCGCGGTTTCCAAGAGCGCGCGGAGCTG
>CM014278.1:54779423-54792233 GCA_004135705.1 Alloteropsis semialata
CCGGCTGCGTCGCCGCCGTGCGCCGTCGTCCGCGCAGATCCAGGGGCACGCGGCCCTCCCACCTCCACGCAGACGATGCCGCTGCCCCGCCGTCCCGACGCTGGACGGCCCAGATCCGGGCAGTGCCGAGCGCGTCCCCGAAGAAGCCACCACGCCGTTGCTGTCCACTCCACTCGAGCGAGTCCACCGCCACCTCCACGCGGAGCGCCGACGGCCGAGCCACCACCGCCGCCGCAAGAGGCTCTGGACGGATCCGGGCACTAGGACGCCGGATCCGTCCTCCCCAAGGTGGATCTACCACGCCACACCATTGCCGGCGTGGATCCACCTCGCCGCACCAGAAGGGAGAGGGCGGGCTCTCAGAGCACGAAACAGACGAGTAGTGAATGCCCCGCCGCCGCCGTCCTCGCGGCCGCGCGGACTTCCGGCGGCCAGCTCAGGCGGCGGCGAGGCGAGGGGTCGAAGGAGGAGGGGTGGGTGGCGGCGCGGCTGGGGGCGCCGCCCGTGTCGCCCTCGGGCGAGAGAGCGACGCGGGGGCCTTCGATCTCAGCCAAAAAATGCCCTAAGGTGAAAACTTTATACATTGAGTCATATACATAGAGAGAGAAAAATAAATTGACACGGTTCCCAAGATAAAAACTTTTCGAAAACTCCATTTGCCAGCTTCTCCGGTACCTGCCAAGCACGCAGCATCATACTCCACCGCTTGTAGCATTCCTGTAGATCGGTAGACAGTGGCCTAATATTGTCGGCAAACTTTCTAACAGTTTTCAGTCTTTCAGAGAGTTATTTTCACCATGCGTGTATTGTCTTTTTACGTAATGGAAGGAGAATAGTATGGAGCTATCAACGGAATCTTTAATTTTAGAGATTGTTTACACAGATGCTTTGCGGATGCAGCTATGAAAAGTTCTGCACTTTTGCACCGCTCGACGGCGGTCGGTGTGGAACTGCGGTGTTTAAATCCGATGAATTGGTGAAAAGTGGTGAAAAGTTTATGTATTGAACCACGTGCACAGAGAGGAGAAATAAACTGACATGATTTTTAAGGTGAATTTTTTTTGTAAAGTTTGTAAATTTAAACGGGGCTATGGCTGTGAAAACGAGCTCCGAGTCAGCAGTCCAGCACCACAGCAGCAGTCACACTACTGTACTGGCGCACCGAGTCAAGTCTTTGGTGCTACCTGTTCGCAACGACGTTCCTTCTCGGAATCATTATTGCAACGCGCCCGCCCCACCTGTTTCCATCTGCAACTCGTACTGTGTTTACGGAGTAGTACACATCACATGCGCTCTCTGTCACGGGTCCATCTGGGCATGGCTCCAGCGGTCCAGCCAGTAGTGTTTATTTCGTGCTGCGTTATTGCAACGCGCCCGCCCCACCTGCGTCCATCTGCAACTCGTACTGTGTTTAGAGCCGTTTAGTTTGAAAAGAAAGTTTGCGAAAGAAAGTTTCTAATTCTAAATTGAAGATTAGAAGGACTAAACATGATCTAATTATAAAACTAAATATATGGTCGGACGGAAAATCGCGAGACGAATCTATTAAGCCTAATTAATCCATTATTAGAGATTGTTTACTGTAGCACGACGTTGTCTAATCATGGCCAAATTAGGCTCATTAGATTCGTCTCGAAAAGTTACCGGGGGTTATGGAATGGGTTTTGTCATTAACACACGTTTAATACTCCATGCATGTAAGACTCTCTTTGATGAATAGTGAAGTTTCAAAGTTTTAAAAGTTTCACCCTAATCTAAACAGGCCCTTAGTACACATCACATGCGCTCTCTGTCACGGGTCCATCTGGTCATGGCCCCAGCTAGGGATGAAAATGTGAAAGGGGAATCTGAATTATCCGATATCCGTATCCGCTAAAATATAAATATGGATATCCGTATTCGTATTCGAATTTAATGTGGTACTAAAATGGATACATCCGAATTCGTTTTTCATTGATTTTCTCTATCTGGTTCCACATCCGTATTCGACAATATCCGACACTATTCGTATCCGACCATATGGAGATAACATTTAAAGTGTTTATTTGGTTGTTAGTAATGATAGTGTATAATCAAAACTATTTAAATAAATATTATCTTTATTACTAATGATTATGATATAAATTTTAATATTACTATTATTGTACCTATCTCTAATTTTAAAAATTAATGTATTTAATTTAAATAAGAAAGATATATGAATATTAAATTTAAATTAATACTATAGTTTATTTATTTATTGACAAAAATATTTTTATATACTTTTTATTATTTCATGATAAATGTATATATTTATTTATTAAATATATATTTATCTATAGTTTTATTTAATTTTTATATGATTAATTAATGAAATAATTATGGATAAATGTGATATTATTAACGAGCGGTCTTTGTCTACACTTGTTATGTACTTATACTTTAATATTTACTTGTATAATGATTTTGTTATTTAAAAACCATCAATAAATAAAATAAGTAAATGTTGTCTTCTAAATCGAGTAAATATCCGAATGCGTATCCGCATCCGACCATTCGTTTTGTATTCGTATTCGAGAGCAACCGAATTCATATTCGTATTCGAGTAAAAATATGGTAAAAAGTGCTATCCGAATCCGTTTCCATGCGCATTCGATCCGTTTCCATCCCTAGCTCGAGCGGTCCAGCCAGTAGTGTTTGTTTCGTGCTGCTTCCCAGAAACAATATGGGGTGTTTAGTTCACCGTACTGTGCAGAAATTTTGCTTAACGCACGCTCTCTATTGCACTTTTTCTCTCTGTGCACGCGAACCAACGCATATCTATTTTGCAAAATGGGGTGAAGTAAACACCCTCTATCAGCCTGTTCGGTTGGCTGGTAGCTGGTGGCTGGTGCTGATTTGTTGTGAGACTGAAGTACTGCTGGCTGGCTGGTGGCTGGTGCTGATTTGCTGTGAGACTGAAGTACTGCTGGATGGTGGCTGATAAGCCAAGCGAACAGACTGATACATGTCTGTTTCGTGCCTCTACTGACTAATAATATGCCTAACAGACACAGCAGCAGCATGTTTTCACCATCTTTTTTGAATAAACAGCAGCAGCAGCATGTTTTCACTATCAAATTCGTTGGCTCACCCCTTATCTCCTCAATTCCATGCCATATATGCTGTAAAAGTGTCTAATCTCCAAATATCCATCAAATCCTATCCATATTTATTCAAAAAAATGAATACTTTGACTAGTCAAACAACTAAATTCCGGACCGATTTTTCTAAATTTTCCAAAACTCATCCATTTCGGTGGGGTCCGAAATTTTTTGCAATTCGAATCCCAAAACCCTACTCGAGGTGACGAACAAGGTGAGCCGGCTTTGGAGTAGATAGGGGAGAAATCAAGCGTAAGAGGGGAATATACTCAAATGACAAATAGCTTTCCCGTTCATATTACATGATGCGCTTCGCTATAGCTCAACGTGTATGGATAGACAGGATAGTAAATTTGTAATAAAGCACTTCGCTATCTTGATCTGCTTTTTTCATGTCGTTTTGTTATTTCTGAGAGACCAAGATTACCTATTTGTCTCTCAGAAAGCACTTCTGCTATCTTGATCCCCAACATTACCTATTTGTCCGGCGCCTGAAATCAGAGTCGACAGGCTACAATACAACAATTGCATTGATGGTCCTAGAAGAACCACAAGGAGGTAGGCCGGACCAGTGGCGGTGGCGATCGCCTGGCCCGCTGGCCGGACTGGCACGGCGGCGAAGGCATCACCGGTTACATGAGGCAGGGGACATGGTGGAGATGGCACCAGCGAGGCATAACTAGCGGAGCGGGGACAGGAGTAGCGGTCTCGACGGTGAGGATCTGTCATTTGGAAGCAAATCCTCTGCAGTACGGCAGAGGGACTTCTGTCACTGTCAGGTGGGCCAGATCACACATCAGGCCCACCAGTCAGTGGCGGTGAGTCCCTCTGCAGTACTGCAGAGAAGACTCACCCCTGTCTCATTTGGGACCAGTGGAATTCTCTGTCCGGTTACCCGATACAGTCGTCACTCATCAGACAAGAAAGTTCAGCTCCATAGTAAAAATAAAAAGCCCAGCCCGCAGCCGCGTTGGCCCATCAGATCCTCCGCTTTCCGACCGCCCACATTCGTCCGCTCAGTCACCAGCCCACCATACAACGGGCCGTCCGATATTTCTTCAATTTTTTATCTGATATTCCTGATATTTCATGTTTATCGGTAGGTCCGATAAATATTTCTTACCGAAATTTTAAACTCTTGTGACACAACATAGAGAAAATTCACTGTTTGACACTGAGAAAATGAAATGTTCCTTCTTTGACCTTTAAAAAAAATTTCTTCCCTATTTGACACTGAATTCAACTTTCATCTCTAAAATGACACCGTTGTCGGTTCTGATAGGTTTTGACGCTGGGAATTTTCTCTAGATTCAAATGAACCAGATTGCCAAGCTTGCAAGTTCTGTGTGGTTCAAGAGAAAGACATGTGCGCATTAGAATACCACCTGTCAATCATCTGCAATCGAGAGCAATGTGGTTCGGATGAAGGCCTCGAGCACTTCGCTTGTCTGAAGAACCCGTACCAGTGACAGTGATAAAGGACGTAACAAGCTCAGGATCTTGTGCCATTAGCAGTAAGTACATGTACATCATCGCGCCCATCCATCACAAGAATGAGAAATGAGATTCGCGTACGGTAACATCCAACACAGCGACTGGGTCGAAGCATCGCCCGTGCGCTGCCGCTCCCGGCTTCGGCTAATCGGCTCTCCGTCCGCGGACTCGGATCGCCGCCGCCCTGCGCTCCACGCTCCTCCGTTCCTGTAGTGAGACTAGGAAGGGTGACGCGCTTCGCCGCGCCGGTGCATTGGTGCCCATGTGATGCACTGCACAGCTTTGTTTGATGTGTTTCAAGTGCCAAAGAATTGATGTTAAGTTGACATATAAATATTCAAGGTTAACTCATGTTAAGTTGATTAATACTGCATCACATGAGCTAATAAAAGCACCAAGCAAATGTATACAGCAGGCAGAATAAACATCCAGCATAAAATGTAGATTATTGACTGATGAGTACATGATATGCAACACCAGCACTTTCTACTTGTCAAAGCAAAAGCAAAATAGATTGACAGAGACACAGAATATCAAATGAAATGAGAGAGTAATTACACACCACATTTAATCTTTGTTACACCACTTTTTTTGTGAAAGCCATATTTATCAGCATAAATGGATCAAAAAATTTTAAGTAACCAATCAAACTAAACTGAAAATCACTAAAACACAATATATTTATTGGCATAAACCAATCAAACTAAACTGAAAACCCTTCACAATATGCAACTTAAGGGTTCAGTACGGCAGCCATAATGGGGAACAGGCATGCTAATCAAAGTAGTGAAATCCAAGCTAATAATGCCACATCGGTGTACATCAGAAAATTTTCTTGGTTGTCCTGCAGGTCCCTCAGTCTTCAACCTCCAATTGCCCTGGCATTACCAAGGCTATATTAATTATTCTGTGTAGTTTGGAAAAAAAAAAGTACATTAAAACCTAGGCAGAATAATATTCTTCTCCCACAGACCATAGTCAAGAAGCAAATTGAATGTATGAAAACCTTCTCGATTCTTTTGAAAATACACCTCTATGCATTAGCCTTGAGAAAGAGTTCAGTTATGCATAAAGTGAAAAGACACATTCCTAGTAAGCAAGATACAAACATAACATATATAGTGACGAATGAGAAATGAATGCTAAACCAACAGGCTGAATCATTAAGTAGCAAAACTAATAATATTTGTTTTTTTAGAACATCGAGTCGAAATGGATCCTAACCATTGATAGGCTAAATTTATTACGTAGTGTAACCATGACTAACTGAATTTGGATAGAAGATTGATCTATTGTCCTTGTTAATCTATTCAAGTGTGTTAATTGCTTGCATATTTGTATGCACCCATATTAGTTTTTGCACATTAGCTATAGGTGTGCCAAATGATGAAAGAAAGGCAGATATCTTCCTTTTGCAAAATAATTACCCTCTCATATAAACCTAGGATAACATCACCAGAATAGGCTAGGCTAAATATTTCTTTATGAATGTATGTAGTCCAATTATGCAGACCAAGGCATATGTGCAAGGGAAACATGGACACTCCTGGAGGTGAGGCATGTGAGCAAAGGAAACATATGGAGGCTTCAGGGAAAGAATTGGGGTACAACCTCTATACAATCAGGTAATCCAGCTCCACTTAGTGTTTGTGGCAGGCATGTTACTTAGGTTGAACATAGTCTGTCGCATAACTGGAAACGAAACAGCCGATGAAGACAAGGAAGCAGAAAATCTGGAAAAGAAGAAGCAAAAGTTCAGCTATGCGATTTTTGTACTGATAAATCATCTCGAAATAAACCATCTTAGCAGTAGCGGTACATATAGCTGAAAACAAATATCTTGGAAGTACCGCGTAACGTTGTGGTCAGTTACAATCATGACCCATGGTAGCCAAACCAAAGGAAAGGCATCGCAGAACAAGAGGGTTTGAAAAATTATCCTTCTTCTATAACCATATGTGGGTAGATCGATGTCAGTGTCACGTAACGCCACACATGAATCATAGTCTAATAAAGCAGGTAGCTAATTTTCTTGTTCCTGATTTAGCTTTAATTAGAGGAAAAGTTTAGCAGGAAGTTGTGTTAGGGAAAATAATAACTTTTTCCTAGACTGAAAGCAGAACAGGTTCAACAACCTTCGATTTCACGTACCATCTTAGCAACTAATACCAACCCGAAATACTGAGAGAATAGGAGATACAACAATAGCTATACAAAAAAAAGGAAAATAACAGAGTATAAGGGTTTAGGTAGCCATATCGGATTAGACAGTACGGCTGTCAACTTTCTAAAATTACCAGCCACACAGCAAAAGTGCTCATCCCATCCCTCGCCAAACCAAGGCAAAGCCAAAATTATCGGTCAATTGGGTACGCAGCTAGGTATCTCTTGCCTACAATTTCTAGGAGACTGCTCCTCGAAAGTTTCTTAACAACAAAATGAAAATAGGTAGTACCAACATACATATGACTGCCCTGCTGTTGTAGCCATTAAACAGAGACCTCCTATTGGCTGCCAGAAAGGAAACAGAAGAAATGAAGTAGGCGTTAAATTGTGTGCATGTCATCACGAAGTTAGTCCTTTTGATTGCAGCCCAGCTCTGGGATGGTCAGTCAATGCCTGAGGAAAAAATCTTAAGGTCACTAAGCATATTGTATGTCAGTGATCAATAGTTAAATATTTTCATTTTGGATCAGCGATACTAACTATACTAAAACTGCATTCAGAAATGAACTGCTATATCCGCCGGTTCAGAAACCAATTCACAGCATATGCTACAGACTTGAAACATCAACATCAGTAGCCTTGCATATTGTTGCTGATTAATTTATTGGTAAAAATGCCATATGCTTTTATACTACTTACCTGACGAATATCTGTTTTTCTCACATGAAAGGACCCACCCACTACTGGACTATTGATTACCTGACGAAGTTCACGAGGCCAGGCGTGGCCACCACCGCGGGCGGAGACGGAGCTTGGCCTTGCAGGATCCGCTGCAGGTGTCGCCGCCGGCCATGGCTCCAACGATCCTCACGGGCACTGCCTCCCTGCATGGCCGAGGTTAGCGAGTGTCGTTGCCGGCCATTGGCGAGCGGCATGGCTGAGGTGCGCTCCGTGGGCATTGCGGCCGGCTAGGGGCGAGCGGCTCGGATGACGTGTGGGCCTAGGGCGTCACCGCAGGCCGCGACTCCAGCCCTATGGGATCCGCCACTGGCCAGGGCGAGCTCGCCCTGGGTGTCGCTGCCGTCCGCATTGCCGGGATTGTTGGGGAAGAGATAGATTCATGCCAAAAAGAGATACCGGGCCACGGCTACCCATCCAATGAACAGCGACAGCAGAAGGAAGAAGCTGAAGACCAAGGATCCCACGGAAGGGAAACCCGGCTACCTATCAGCGCACCGCACAGAAGCAGAAGAACGCACGCCACCGACGTCGGCGCGAGCGAGGCCACCAACAGCTCAGGGAAACGCCCGGCCAAACTAAGGCTCCGCCGCTGCAGCACAACCCAGAAAGCAAAAGCAAGATCAGCCGGAGTGAGGGAAACAGAGCACCGAGGGAGGAGAACGGCGAGAGAGGCCATACCGGCGGCGACGCCTCGGAGGAGAAGCGGCTGCAGCGGCAGGGAAAGGGCGAGGCGCCAGCGGCGACGCGTTCGAGGAGAAGCGGCGGCGCCGTGGGGGGGAGGGAGGGTGAAAGCATCTAGGCCCTCTAATTGTGTTTTGGTAATTAATGATAACCATATTGGACTAACTATTTCATTGAGGATATGAGAATAGGTTATTCCCGTGAGATGATTGAGCTTCAACGGTTAATTAACGATGGATATGTATGTTGGAACCAAGGAAGCTCAAGGCAAAGGTAAAAGATAGGATATTTTCTTTTACCAGTCATGAAGTGCTTAGAGAAGATTTTTGACCGGATTGATAGGCTAGATAGCCGTGCTATCAAGAGGGGTCAATTTCATTTGCATGATGAGTCTCTAGTGCCACTTTGCTCAAATGGTTAGTTTGCATGCATGAGAGCTAACACCGTTGAGAAAGTGGGAGAGAAAAAAGAATAGTTCATGTGCTGATTGTGGTACTGCGGACGGTCCGTGGGCTGCTGGCGGACGGTCCGCGGATGGCGGACAGTCCGGCCAGTAGCAAGCGGACGGTCCGTATGCTAACCAGTTTTCTGAGAATTTGACTAAGTGTTGAAGGGTCTGCCGTGACTTTGAAGGCGGACGGTCCGCTTGGCTCGGACGAACGGTCCGCTTGTAAATCTCTGTGAAGCGGACCATGGTGGCGGACCGTTTACGCAGAGACGTGTTTTTAAGGTTCCAAGCAACTTTTATGTTGCGGACGGTCCGCCTGTCAGTTTTATGTGAAGCGGACCTAGTCAGCGGACCGTTTACGCAGAGACGATGTTTTGGGGGTTCCAGGCCTCTTTTATATTGCGGACTGTCCGCAGTTCTTGTGATGGGTCCTTAGTCGCGTGGATAGCTGTGATTCTAACTCTGAGGCGGACGGTCCGGCCTGATGGGGCGGATGGTCCGCCAGCCGTGTAATGGTATTCTCTGACACGTTTGACTTTTGGAAAGTAGCCGTTAGGGCTGAGGCGGACGGTCCGCCAGGTGTGAGGCGGACGGTCCGCCAGTCCCCTGTTTTCACGGGATTTGAAGGTAACGGCTAGTTACGAGGTGGGGGAGTATAAATACTCCACCCACGGGAAGAAGGAGGCCCTCTTGGTACTTTGGAAGCATATTTGACAAACTTAAGCCTTCTTCCACCTCTCACTCACTCCTATTGCTTAGAGTTGCATTCTTGTGAGTGTGAGAGAGTTCTAGTGCATTGTATCAAGTGTTTGAGCTTTGGGGCACTAGGAATTCTTCAAGCAAGCGTCATTGACTTGTTACTCTTGGAGGTTGCCGCCTCCTAGACGGCTTGGTGGTTGTGGTCGGTTGAAGCACTTCAAAGAAGATTGTGAAGTTGCTCCCGCCTTGATTGTGAGAGGTTTGTGCTCACCTCACCAGAGTGGGAAGAGCAACACTAGTGGAATCGAGGTTTGGAGAGGTTCATTGATTCAAGCCGGCTCATACATCAAGCGAGGTCTTGATAGAGGAGCGGTTGAAGCTTTGGATCCACCTCAACGTGGATTAGGGGTGACCGGCAAGTCATCGATACCACGGGATAAATTTCGTCTCTCTTGTTTGTTTATTTCTTTGCTCTACTTAATAATCGCATTTATTTTGAGCAATTTACTTTCCTAGAGATTGAATTGTATCTTGTCACCCTAGGTTGCAAACCTTGACATAGGACTAGACTTGGTAGAAATAGTTTTCATCCTGTTTTACTAATAAAACTTATTGAGTTTCGTGATTGAAGTTTAAAACCACCTATTCACCCCCCCTCTAGTCGGTATCCTAGATCCTACAAGTGGTATCAGAGCCGAGGACTCCATATTTGAAGGATTTAACTATCCCGGAGTAGGATAAAATGGGTGAAGAAAAGCCAATCAACCTCAACAATGTGGGAAGCCACCATTCTTTGAGGGGAACAACTATGATTATTGGAAGACAAGAATGAGGGTTCATATCAAGGCAATGAACAAGAGAATTTGGGAAATTGTAGATGATGGTTTTGTCATTCTTGATCAAGCAAACAAAACTCCCAAAGATGAAGCAAATGAGTCACTCAATGATCAAGCAATGAATGTGCTTTATGAGGCTCTATCCATTAGTGAGTTCAACCGTGTGAAGAATCTTGAAACCGCTCAAGATATTTGGTTGAAGCTCATGGAAATTCATGAGGGAACATCTACGGTGAAAGAAGCAAAGCTATATGTATACAAAGGGAAATTCAATGAGTTTGTCATGAATATTGATAAAGATGTGTCCACCATGTTCAACCGGTTGAATGAGATTGTGAATGAGCTCAAAGGTCTTGGATTTGATGTCCTGGATCAAGACTTCTCTCACAAGTTCCTTAGGTGTCTCCCCGAAAAGTATGACACTATTGTGACACTACTTGTGAGATCCGACTTGAAGAAAATGACACCCACCGAGGTGCTTGGTGAAGTACTTACTCATGATATCTTCAAGAAGTCTCAAAAGGAAGCTCATGGACTAGCAAATGATGACAACAAGAAGAACATTGCTCTCAAGGCCAAGTCAACCAAAGAAGCCAATGATGATGAAGGAGGAAATGAAGTTGAATCCGATGAAGAGATGGCTCTCTTTGTGAAGAGATTCAATAGAATCATGAAGAAGAATTATGACAAGAAAGGTCAATCTTCAAAGAAAAATCCTTTTGAAGACAAGAAGTGTTTTGAGTGTGATGAAATTGGGCACATAGCTATCAATTGCCCAAACAAGAAAAAGAAGGACAAGAAGAAGAAGGACAAGAAGAAGAGGAAATTCTTCAAAAAGAAGAAGAATGGTCAAGCATACTATGTGGAGTGGGATTCCGATGATAGCTCTGACTCGGATGATGATGATGATGATGATGATGAGAAGTCCTCCAAGGGAATTGCCGGCATCGCCATCAAGGAATCTCCATCCCTCTTCTCCAAGCCTTTTTGTCTTATGGCAAAAGGTGAAGCAAAGGTATCAAACGATGATGAACTAGATGATATTATTGATGATGATGATGAAATATCTTATAATGATCTAGTTCAAATGCTTAATGATTCTAATGAACTATTGCGCAAGAAGAGTGAAAAGATATCGGACTTGAAGAGAAAATACTTCTCTCTTCAAGAACTCCATGAGGAGCTAAAGACTTCTCATGAAAATCTTAAGGACTCTCATGACAAGGTTAAAACCTCGAATGAGATACTTAAGGAAAAGCATGAGGAGCTTAAGGAAGCTCATCACACTCTCCTTGCACAAGAGTCCATAAAAGTTAAATATGATTCATGTGCTAAATGTGAAAAACTTGAAAGTTTATATAGTGCTCCTAGTTCATCTAACCCATCTTGTAGCACAAGTGATGGCTCTTGCTCAAGTGACGGATTTTCATGTAATGCTTCTCTTATATTGGAAAATGAATCTTTGAAGAAGGAAATTGATTGTCTATCCAAGGATCTTACTAAATGGTTTGGAAGCCATGTAAGATTCAATCATTGTTGGACAAATCAAAAGTTCACATTGAACAAGAATGGATTTGGATATTTGCCCAAGAAAGGGGAAAAGGCTTTCACCCCCGTAGTGAATGAATTTGTCAAGTCAAAGTGAAGCGCCCCTGCCTAAGCAGAGACTAAATGTGATACAATTATCAGTCCCAGGAGGCTGATACACATTTATTCAACAGATAGTTCAGAACCTTACACTCCCCGAGGGGGAGGAAACTTGATACAAGCTAAGACGACCAAAAGGTAAACTACGGCTATGAGCCAGATGATGAACCAGACCAGTTCAACAAGGGGATCAGAGTTGCGCGACAGCGAAAGCATCACGGGCAGGGCCAAACTCCACAGGCAAAGTCGGGTGCGAGCACGACCACCTACTCGGCGTCCTCAACGACAAAGTCCGGGTCTTCTTCTGAAGCAACAAATACAAGGGTGAGTACGAGATAACTGGGTTAGGCAAGATGAACACATCACCTCGGTTTAAAACCGGACAAAATGGATATCTCCCAATTTGCTTAACCACAAAGGTACAAGCCACCAAATGGTATTTCACAAAGAAATACCCATCCATTTTATCCAACACTTTCTTTGCTTTCAAAACCCAAAAACCCAACTCTTTACTCAACACACTCACGCTTTTATTCTTTATAAAACCAGTATAGTGATGATTGATTAAGTAATTAGAACAAGTCCTAAGCATTCTAATCAAAGGTTATCCACCAAACAGAGCAAATCATATTTAGTGATAACTAGGTTATCAAGGAATGGTTATAACAATCAAGGAGTGGCTATCCAACTGGGTTTTCAACAAAGACAATGCAATTATCAAAGGCCAATAGGTTGTGTTTATAAAACTGGGATAAACATGCATCAAAGGATGGGATTGGACTTGCCGTCAAAAGCTTCCGGGAGTTCCTGCTCGCGGTACGGGTCGTCGGATTCGGGCTCGCGGTACTCTCCTGCGTATTCTTGCGGCTCCTCCTCGATTATACCGTCGTCTACGGCACACACAACAAAACACATAAAAGAAAACAATCAAACCTTTACCGATGAGCTCGAAACAGGAAACGATAAAATAAAATAG
>CM014278.1:54797728-54809430 GCA_004135705.1 Alloteropsis semialata
CGGGCGCGCGCGTGCGTGCACGCGGGCGGGGCAGAGCGTGCGGGGCAGCTGGTGAGCGCGCGGGCGGCGGTGAGGGGAGGCGGTGCTGGTGGAGGGGATGGCCAGCGGCGCGGTCAGCGGGGGAGGTGGTGTCGGGCCGAGCTGAGGAGGAAGGAAGAGAAAAAGAAAAGAGAAAAAGGAAAGGAAGGAAAAAGGAAAAAGAGAAAAGGAAGGAAGAAAAGGAGAAAAAGGAAAAAGAGAATTAGAAATGGAAATTGGGAAAAAGGAGAAAAGGAAGAGGGGACGACGGACCGGGATTCGCGGCGTCGCGAGGACGCACGCGCGGCGGTCGGCCGGTCGGCGCGACGCGCAGATCGGGAAAAAGGAGAGAATGGCGGTTAGGGTTTTCGGACGATTTGATTGATTGGAAGATTGGATTTTTTTTGGGCAGTGGACAGATTGAGACGGGTTTGGATTAGAACTTGGATCTCATCGATAAAGATTTTTGAAAGCTCGTGATTTAGGATTTTCGGATTTTTCCGGGACGTTACAAACCTACCCCACTTAAAAGGAATCTCGTCCTCGAGATTCGGCTGACTCCTAAAGAGATGGGGAAACTCTTTCTTCAAGGCGTCTTCTTGTTCCCAAGTAGCTTCTGCTTCGCTGTGTCTACTCCACTGAACTCGACACATCCGGATAGTTGAACTTCTAGTCTGTTTAGTCACGGTGTCCAAGATTTTGATCGGTACTTCCTGATATCTGAGATCATCTTGCAAGTCTATTTCATCCGTTTGTATCTGTTCTTCTGGAACTCTTAAGCATTTCTTTAATTAGGAAACATGGAATACCGGGTGTATATCTGACATTTCCTCGGGTAACTGGATACGGTATGCCACAGCTCCTACTCTCTTCAACACTTGGTAAGGTCCTATGTATCGGGGTGCCAACTTTCCCTGGACTTGAAATCTTCGGGTACCTCGAATTGGAGAAACCTTAAGGTACACATAATCTCCTACTTCAAAACTCAATTCCCGTCTTCTCTTATCTGAATAACTCTTTTGGCGGGATTGAGCTGCTTTCAATTTCTCTCTAATTTCTGCAACTCGGTCTTCTGCTTCTTTTATGAGAGAGGGTTTAATTACGGTACGCTCTCCTACTTCTGACCACATCAGAGGGGTTCTGCACTTTATTCCATAGAGAGCCTCGAATGGTGACATACCTAAACTGGTCTGATAACTGTTATTATAGGAGAATTCTGCATAGGGTAAACTTTTCTCCCAATCTTTACCATAGGTAAGCACACATGCTCTTAACATATCTTCCATGATTTGATTTACTCTTTCGGTCTGACCATCGGTCTGGGGGTGATAAGCCGAACTGAAATCCAGTTTAGTTCCCATGGCTTTGTGTAGGCTTTTCCAAAATCTCGAGGTAAACTGGGTCCCTCGATCTGAGACTATCCTGCTGGGTATACCATGCAATCTGACAATGTTGTCGATATAGAGCTGGGCTAGCTTGGCTCCACCATAACAAGTTCTCACGGGTATAAAGTGAGCGACCTTAGTGAGTCGGTCCACTATTAGCCATATGGAGTCATTTCCTTTCTGAGTCCTGGGTAGACCATTGACAAAGTCCATGCCGATCTCATCCCACTTCCAAACTGGAATAGGTAGCGGCTGAAGCAAACCGGCTGGTTTCTGGTGTTCTGCTTTGACTCTTTGACAAATATCACAATGGGCTACAAATTGGGCTACATCTGCTTTCATCCCATTCCACCAATACTTCTCTTTTAGGTCCATATACATCTTAGTTGCCCCTGGGTGGATGGAATAGGCTGAGTTATGGGCTTCATCCATGATAACTCGTCTGAACTCTCCTTCCTTAGGTACACAAATCCTGTTCTTGTACCATAGGGTCCCTTTATCATCTACTCTGAAATCTGGGGCTTTGTTTTCCCCGGTATGGGTACGGATCTTCATCAAGTCCTTGTCCTTACTCTGGGCTTGTCTGATTTGATCTTCTAGTGTGGGTTGCACACTGATGTTGTAGTTGTGGGCCTGACGGACTATGTGAAGGTTTAACTGGGCTAACTCTTCTTGCAACTGAGCATTCTTGGGCTCATAAGTCTTTCTGCTTAAGGCATCAGCTACCACATTAGCTTTGACCGGGTGGTAGTGGATTTCCAAATTATAGTCCTTGATCAATTCTAACCAACTTCTCTGCCTTAAGTTCAGGTCTGACTGGGTGAATATATACTTTAAGCTCTTGTGGTCAGTATATATCTCACACTTATTTCCAATCAGGTAATGTCTCCAAATTTTAAGAGCGTGCACTACTGCGGCAAGCTCCAAGTCATAGGTAGGATAATTCTGCTCATGAGGCTTAAGCTGCCGTGAGGCATAAGCTACTACCTTTCCATCTTGCATGAGCACACATCCTAATCCTTGCCTTGAGGCATCACAATATATCACAAAATCTCTCTGAATATCTGGCAAGGTCAGTACCGGTGCCGTTGTCAATCTTTTCTTCAGTTCTTGGAAACTCTTCTCACAAGACTCTGTCCAGACAAATTTTTTATCCTTTCGGAGTAACTCTGTCATGAGTCGGGCTATCTTGGAAAATCCTTCAATAAATCTCCGGTAATATCCGGCTAATCCAAGAAAGCTTCTGATCTCAGTCACATTAGTGGGCTGCTGCCAGTTGGATACTGCTTCTACCTTTTCTGGGTCTACAGCTACACCTTCTGCAGTTAAGATGTGGCCTAGGAAGGCTACCTTCTCAAGCCAAAACTCACACTTACTGAACTTGGCATATAACTTATGTGCTCTTAGCTTTTTCAAGATTACTCTTAGGTGCTGTTCATGCTCTTGGGCACTCTTGGAGTAGATCAGTATGTCGTCAATAAAGACTACGACAAACTTATCTAGCTCTTCCATGAAAACCTTATTCATGAGATTCATGAAATAAGCTGGGGCATTGGTTAACCCAAAAGACATCACTGTGAACTCATACTGTCCATATCTGGTGACAAAGGCTGTCTTCGGGACATCACTTTCCTTGATCTTGAGCTGATGGTAGCCCGATCTTAGGTCAATCTTGGAAAAATACTTGGCTCCTTTTAACTGATCAAAGAGGCCATCTATTCTGGGCAAAGGGTACTTATTCTTGATAGTCACTTCATTTAGGGATCTATAATCCACACACATCCTTTGACTACCATCTTTCTTCTTCACAAATAAAACTGGTGATCCCCATGGTGATGAGCTGGGTCTGATAAAACCTTTCTGCTGAAGCTCTCTCAACTGTTCCTTAAGCTCTGCTAGTTCTGCTGCTGCCATTCTATACGGCCTCTTGGCTATAGGTGCTGTGCCAGGGACAAGATCAATAATGAACTCTATATCCCTGTCGGGTGGCATTCTCGGTAGGTCATCTGGAAACACATCTGGGTATTCACTCACTACTAGCACTTCTTCTATGGCCTTGGCCTCCATACTGAAAACCATTGGGTCTGATCCACTTCCACGAGTATGGCAAGTCACTTGCATACCGTCCTGGTTGGTTAGGTGTACTACTTTATCAGCACAACCTATGTGACCATCATGTAGGCTTAATCAATCTATTCCAAGGATCACATCTATTCCTTTGGACTCAAGTACTACTAAGTCTGCTAAGAACTCTACCCCATTTAAATTGATCCTTACCCGGGAACAACCTAGTTGACAGTGAATGTCAGCTCCAGGCGTTCGGGTTACTAGGGGTAACTTTAGTAGTACCGTAGGTATACTGTGCTTCTCCACAAAGCTTGATGATATGAATGAATGTGATGCTCCAGAATCAAAAAGTACTGTTGCCAAAACTGAGCTGACTAAAAACTCACCGAGTACCACGCCCTGAGCTTCTCGAGCTTCTTGCGCGCTGATGTGGTTGACACGAGCTCGTCCGAATGACTGCTGGGGCGGCCTCGTCTGCTGGCTGTTGCTGTTGTTGTTGTTGGGGTTGCTGCTGCGGACGGGAACACGATTGGCTCCTGACAGTGCTGGCCTTGGTCCATTCACAGAGTTGGAGAAGGCTGCAGCTGCTGGTTTGCTGTTGCCATAGGGACAGTTGGCTATGAAGTGCCCTGTCTCACGGCAATTGTAACAGGCTCTGACGTTGTCGGTGACCTGACTGGCGCTGTTCTGTGGGGTCTTGTTGGCTTGGCTTCTGAATGGAGCATTGGACGGATGAGTACTCGGAGTCTGGGACTGGGTCCGGTACTGCATCGGGGCTTGGGACCTGGATGCTGAAGGTCCAAAGCTTCTCGGCTTCTGGAAACGGTCCTGCTGATGGGCCTTGTTCTCTAGGAACCGGCGCTTGTTGTCCCTTCTTTCATCTGACTTGGCCCTTTCTGTGAGTATGGCCATGTTCATCAGAGTGTTGAAGTCTGGGTAGATCTGAGGGGTGAGCAGAGTCCTGAGTTCGGCGTTCAAGCCTTTCTTGAACATGTCCTGCTTCTTCTCGTCCTTATTCACCTCTTCCGGTGCATATCGAGCCAACTCCATGAACTGATAGGTGTACTCCTCCACAGACTTGCTGCCCTGGCGCAGTTCACGAAATTCATCTGCCTTGCGCTTCATGGTGGCCACTGGAATGTGATATCGGTGGAACTCCGTCACAAACTCATCCCAAGTGATAGTGGTGGCATCCTGGGCAGCTGCACAGTAGTTCTCCCACCAAGCTAAAGCAGTACCAGTAAGCTGGTGTGCGGCCAAGAGAACCTTGTCGCGGTCCTCGCAACCAAATGGCTCTAGCTTCCTCTGAATAACCCGCAGCCAATCATCTGCATCCAAGGGGTTAGTGGATCCTCCAAAGGTGGGTGGCTTGGTGCGGAGGAAGTCTGTCAACTTCTCATTCAAGCCATGTCTGCGGAGGCCTCTGCTGTGTGATGGCATTGGCTAAAGCTTCCAGTAACAGGGTCTGATTGTTCATGACTTGGACCAAGTCAATCTGAGGTGGTGGGGGTAGCTGTTCTCCCACATGGCTTTCTCCACCGCCCTCAATCTGATTCACTTCATGCACAACTGGGGGTGCTGTGGCGGGTGGCGCTTGCCTCTGCTGCCTTTCTGCACTGGGGGTGGCATGGGCCTGACTTGGAGCAGTTCTGGCATGCTTGGGAGGCATCTGCAGATTGAGCGGGGTTTCATGAGACTTGGGACTTAAGGTGATATTTAAGTTATTTAAAGCGCATTTTCAAAAGGCAGAGCACACAGACTAACACACAACAAGCACAACGATTTTATTACTTCCAAAGGGGGGGTACAACACTGGGGGGGTACAACACGATACTGGAAAGGGTACAACACTGAACTGGGACAACTGCAAGACTAAGGGTACAACTTCGGACCAGATGGCTTCATCCTCTGACAATCACTATCACTTAAGCGGACTTGTCGGCCTGAGTGGGTCCTCCCCCTGGGGGTAGGAGAGAACGCACATCCACACTTGGCCCTGGCTGTGTCAGTGGGAGTGGCTCTTTTCCTTCTGCAGCTTCTGGACTAGAATCCATGGGGGTAGCTCCTGCAGGTGATAGTGCTAGTGAGGCAATGAGGCTCTTCCTCTTGCCGGATCCTCGGGTGATAGGAATCCCTTCCAGGATCGGGAACTCCTCATGGTCAGAGGCTTGCATCCTCCTCCGGGTAAGTCCAGCAAGGCGGGCTTCCTTTATTTCCTTGGAGTGCCGTTCTTCAGCCTCCTTGAGGGCCTCAATGGCGGTGACCTTGTCAACTTGGGCAGCAGCAGCTTGGGCTCCGGCGGCTGCCAACTTCGCTTGTAGTCTTTTCACCGTATACTCAGCTTCTTCAGCTCTGCGGACCTGCTGCTTCATCCTTGCATTCTGATCATCACAGTACTCATCCAGAGTGAGGAGATAGGCTGCCATGTTGAGCACCGTGAGGTTATCCTTGTGCTGACCACGCTCTTTCACATTCTTCACCCGGGTCAGCCAAACCGGGCGGTCCTTCTTGGCAGGCGGATAAAACCTCATGGGCGTGTGACCGATGTGCTTCTCATACACTTGGCACAGGCGGCGCAGGGCCTTTCGGGCTGCTTTCTGGTATGTGTCCTGCTGACCAAACCCAACAGTCGTTACACTCCATGGCTCCATGCCGAGGTAACGGCTGCTCTTTCCGACGGTGATGGTGATTTCGCACCGGGGGGTTTCACGGTCCTCGTACTCCATGATGGTGTACTCCGGACACTCATAAATGCCGACTCTGTCCAAGCAGGCAAAGAGCAACTTGGGAAAGCCGGGTTCCTCCAAGCAGCGACTGGTGATCCATCCTTCGGTGGCCATCTATAACAGAACAGGGGTAAATTACTATTTTGCAAAAGAGCATAGGAAGCAAGAAGTTTTATAAAACCTAAGCTTTGGTCAAAAGGGCTTAACCGGTCCTAGGGGTCACGTCCTACAGCCAACTACGGCTCTGATACCACCTGAAGCGCCCCTGCCTAAGCAGAGACTCATGAAATAAGCTTTATTCATGAGATTCATGAAATAAGCAGGGGCATTGGTTAACCCAAAAGACATCACTATGAACTCATACTGCCCATACCTTGTGACAAAGGCTGTCTTTGGGACGTCACTCTCCTTGATCTTGAGCTGATGGTAGCCCGATCTTAGATCAATCTTGGAGAAATACTTGGCTCCTTTTAACTGATCAGAGAGATCATCTATTCTGGGGAGGGGGTACTTATGCTTAATGGTCACTTCATTCAAGGACCTATAATCCACACACATCCTTTGACTCCTATCTTTCTTTTTCACAAACAAGACGGGTGATCCCCATGGTGATGAGCTGGGTCTGATAAATCCTTTCTGCTGCAGTTCTCTTAATTGTTCCTTAAGTTCTGCTAACTCTGCGACTGCCATCCTATACGGCCTCTTGGCTATTGGGGCTGTGCCGGGGACAAGGTCAATAATGAACTCTATGTCCCTATCAGGAGGCATTCCTGGTAAGTCATCCGGAAATACATCTGGATATTCACTGACTACCGGAACTTCCTCAACGGCCTTGGCTTCCATACTGAAAACCATTGGGTCTGGTCCACTTCCCCGAGTGTGGCAAGTCACTTGCACACCATCCGGGTTGGTCAGGTGCACTATCTTATCGGCACATCCTATGTGACCATCATGTAGGCTTAACCAATCCATTCCAAGGATCACATCTATACCTTTGGACTCAAGTACTACTAAGTTTGCTAAGAACTCTACCCCACTTAAATTGATCCTTACCCGGGAACAACCTAGTTGACAGTGGATGTCAGCTCCAGGCGTTCGGGTTACTAGGGGTAACTTTAGTAGTACCGTAGGTATATTGTGCTTCTCCACAAAGCTTGATGATATGAAGGAATGTGATGCTCCAGAATCAAAAAGTACTGTTGCCAAGACTGAGCTGACTAAAAACTCACCGAGTACCACGCCCTGAGCTTCTTGAGCCTCTTGCGCGTTGATGTGGTTGACGCGGGCTAGTCCGAATGACTGCTGGGGTGGCCTCATCTGCTGGCTGTTGCTGTTGTTGTTGTTGAGGTTGTTGTTGCTGCGGACTGGAACACGGTTGGCTCCTGACAGTGCTGGCCTTGGTCCGTTCACGGAGTTGGAGAAGGCTGGAGCTGCTGGCTTGCTGTTGCCATAAGGACAGTTGGCTATGAAGTGCCCTGTCTCACGGCAGTTATAGCAGGCTCTGGTGTTGCTGGTGACCTGACTGGCGCTGTTCTGCGGGGTCTTGTTGACTTGGCTTCTGAATGGTGCATTGGAGGGATGAGTACTCGGAGCCTGAGACTGGGTCCGGTACTGCATGGGGGCTTGGGACCTGGGAGCTGAATGACCAAAGCTCCTTGGCTTCTGGAAGCGGTCCTGCTGGTGTGCCTTGTTCTCTAGGAACCGGTGCTTGTTGTCCCTCTTCTCATCTGTCTTGGCCCTTTCAGTGAGAATGGCCATGTTCATCAATGTGTTGAAGTCTGGGTAGATCTAAGGGGTGAGCAGGGTTCTGAGTTCTGCATTCAAGCCTTTCTTGAACATGTCCTGCTTCTTCTCATCCTTGTTGACCTCTTCTGGTGCATAACGGGCCAACTCCATGAACTGATAGGTATATTCTTCTACTGACTTGCTGCCTTGGCGCAGTTCACGGAACTCATCTGCCTTGCGCTTCATGGTGGCTACTGGAATGTGATAGCGGCGGAACTCTGTAACAAACTCATCCCAAGTGATAGTGGTGGCATCCTGGGCAGCTGCACAGTAGTTCTCCCACCAGGCTAAAGCAGTCCCGGTGAGCTGGTGAGCGGCCAAGAGAACCTTGTCACGGTCCTCACAACCAAATGGCTCAAGTTTCCTCTGGATAACCCGCAGCCAATCATCTGCATCCAAAGGGTTATTGGAACCTCCAAAGGTGGGTGGCTTGGTGCGGAGGAAGTCTGTCAACTTCTCATTCAGACCATGCCGGCGGGGCCTCGGCTGAGTGACGGCATTGGCCAGAGCTTCCAACAGAAGGGTCTGGTTGTTCATCACTTGGACCAGGTCAATCTGGGGTGGTGGGGGTGGATGCTCTTCTCCCACATGGCTTTCTCCACCGCCTTCAAGCTGTTCTACTTCCTGCGCAGCTGGAAGTGCGCAGCGGGTGGCGCTTGCGTTGGCCTTTCCGCACTGGGAGTGGTATTGCCCTGGCCTGGGGAGGTTCTGGCGCGCTTGGGAGGCATCTGCAGATTGAGCGGGGTTTCATGAGACCTTGGGCTTTTAAAAAGTGATATTAAAGTTGTTTGAAGCGCATTTTCAAAAGAGCACACAATCAATCAAGCACAAACAAGCACAACGATTTTATTTCTTCCAAAAGGGGGTACAACACTTGGGTAGGACTAACACACGCACTACTCGACCGGGTACAACGCGACACTAGGAAGGGAAACAACTCCAAACTAGCACAACTGGAGGCTAGGGGTACAACTCTGAGCTTCGGACCATACGGCTTCATTCCCTGGCGATCACTAGCACTTAGGCAAATTCGTGAGCTTGAGTGGGTCCTTTCTTCAGGAGGGAGCGCACATCCACACTCGGTCCGGGCTGAGTCAATGGCAGTGGCTCCCTTTCTTCTGCATCCTCTGGACCAGAATCCCTGTGGGTAACCTCTGCAGGTGGCAGTGCTAGTGAGGCAATGAGGCTCTTCCTCTTGCCGGATCCTCGGGCAATAGGAATTCCATTCAGGATCGGGAGTTCCTCACGATCAGAGGCGCGCATCCTCCATCGGGTGAGTCCAGCAAGGCGAGCCTCCCTTATTTCCTTGGAGTGCCGTTCTTCAGCCTCCTTGAGGGCCTCCATGGCGGTGACCTTGTCAACCTGGGCAGCAGCAGCTTGTGCTTCTGCGGCGGCCAGCTTTGCTTGGAGCCTTCTCACCTCATACTCAGCTTCCTCAGCTCTGTGAACCTGCTGCTTCAGTCTCGCACGCTGGTCATCGCAGTACTCATCCAGGGTGAGGAGATAGGCTGCCATGCTGAGCACCGTGAGGTTGTCCTCATACTGACTATGTTCCCTCACACTCTTTACCCGGGCTAGCCAAACTGGGCGGTCCTTCTTGGCAAGCGGGTAAAACCTCATGGGTGTGTGGCCGATGTGCTGCCCATACACTTGGCACAGGCGGCGCAGAGCCTTTCGAGCTGCCTTCTGGTAAGTGTCCCGTTGACCAAATCCAACGGTCGTCACACTCCATGGCTCCACGCCGATGTAACGGCTGCTCTTGCCAACGGTGATGGTAATCTCGCATCTGGGGGTTCCACGGTCCTCGTACTCCATGATGGTGTACTCCGGACGCTCATAGATGCCGACTCTGTCCAAACAGGCAAAGAGCAACTTGGGAAAGCCGGGTTCCTCCAAACAGCAGCTGGTAATCCATCCTTCGGTGGCCATCTGTAAGGAAACGGGCGGGTAAGTCTATTTTGCAAAGGAGCATAGAAGGCAAGAAGTTTTAAAAGCCTAAGTTTGGTCAAAAAGGGCTCAACGGTGCTAGGGGTCACGTCCTACAGCCAACTACGGCTCTGATACCACCTGAAGCGCCCCTGCCTAAGCAGAGACTAAATGTGACACAATTATCAGTCCCAGGAGGCTGATACACATTTATTCAACAGATAGTTCAAAACCTTACACTCCCCGAGGGGGAGGAAACTTGATACAAGCTAAGACGGTCAAAAGGTAAACTACGGCTATGAGCCAGATGATGAACCAGACCGGTTCAACAAGGGGATCAGAGTTGCGCGACAGCGAAAGCATCACGGGCAGGGCCAAACTCCACAGGCAAAGTCGGGTGCGAGCACGACCACCTACTCGGCGTCCTCAACGACAAAGTCCGGGTCTTCTTCTGAAGCAACAAATACAAGGGTGAGTATGAAAGTACTCAGCAAATCCAACCACACCCACGGAGGGGTTAAAACAGAAATATGCACAGGATAAATCAAGGAATAAGGCTAAGGTTTATTTGCAATAAAGCCAGTTTTACTCATGCAATGGTTTATCAAGGAAAATTTTGATAAAGCAAACTTTAGTAACACAACTACTAAGTGGGGGTTGATCCACAAAGGATCCCAATTTTAAATGCTACCGGATTTCCCATCCGCCGTAGCCCTTGGCACAAAGCCGAACACATTTCCAAAACACACACTCCAACCCATCCCAAAACCTTCGGTATTGTGACCAAGCCATAACTCGCCCATGACCGTGGGCACGGCTATTCGAATAGTTTAGGAAACTCTGCAGAGGTGTACACTTTCACCACAAGTAGGGTACCGCAACTCGATCACCTTAGTGCCAGCGCGGATCCTATCGAAGCCATTACCCACCATAGCCAAAACTGCCTAGTCATCACGAGAAAATAACCAAGAGAGTTTATGACACCAAGTCGGCAACCATGTCACTAAGACGGCACTTGGTTTTCTCGCTGCACACCTGCCTCCAGACAACTAACAGTACGGCTAGTGGGATTTAGACTAAGCCCTTGCACCATACAAGAGTCGAGTGGTTGTACGAGATAACTGGGTTAGGCAAGATGAACACATCACCTCGGTTTAAAACCGGACAAAATGGATATCTCCCAACTTGCTTAACCACAAAGGTACAAGCCACCAAATGGTATTTCACAAAGAAATACCCATCCATTTTATCCAACACTTTCTTTGCTTTCAAAACCCAAAAACCCAACTCTTTACTCAACACACTCACGCTTTTATTCTTTATAAAACCAGTATAGTGATGATTGATTAAGTAATTAGAACAAGTCCTAAGCATTCTAATCAAAGGTTATCCACCAAACAGAGCAAATCATATTTAGTGATAACTCGGTTATCAAGGAATGGTTATAACAATCAAGGAGTGGCTATCCAACCGGGTTTTTAATAAAGACAATGCAATTATCAAAGGCCAATAGGTTGTGTTTATAAAACTGGGATAAACATGCATCAAAGGATAGGATTGGACTTGCCGTCAAAAGCTTCCGGGAGTTCCTGCTCGCGGTACGGGTCGTCGGATTCGGGCTCGCAGTACTCTCCTGCGTATTCCGGCGGCTCCTCCTCGATTATACCGTCGTCTATGGCACACACAACAAAACACATAAAAGAAAACAATCAAACCTTTACCGATGAGCTCGAAACAGGAAATGATTAAATAAAATAGGAAGGAGGATTATTTTGGGATGATTTGTGTATAGCTC
>CM014278.1:54810117-54873650 GCA_004135705.1 Alloteropsis semialata
CGCGCGGGGCAGCGTGCACGAGGAGCGGCGTGGCGTGGGCTGGTGTGGGCGTCCGGGCTGCAGAGGGAGGGGAGGATGGCGTGCGGCGGTGAGCGAGCAGAGGAGAAGGGAGGAGAAGGCTCGGGCGGGAGAAAGAAGAAGGAGGGAGAAAAAGAAAAGGAGAAAAGAAAAGAAAGGAGGAAGGGAGAAAAAGAAAAAGAGGAAAGAAAAAAAAGAAAATGGGAAATGATTTTAGAAAAAAGGGGAAAAGGAAAAGAGAACGGACGAGACGGCGGGATTCGCGGCGACTGTCGGTCACGCGCGCGGTCGGGAAGGAGGAACGGACGGTCGGGATTTCGAGAAGACGGGAACGGATGATGGCACGATGGAAGGATTTTTCGGAGGATTGGATTTGGAGTTTCGAGAATTCATCGAAAAGATTTTCGACAATTTATTAAGTGTGTTTTAGGGTTTTTGTTTTTCCAAGACGTTACACAAAGGTACTTCGTAATGAAGAAGAAACTCATATGTCTTGCCATATTTGCAAGAAGAAAGTTGATATTAATCACTAATGCAAGAGCAAGAAGCCCGTATCCTTTGATGCATCCTATGTTCTTAAGAAAGATAAAAGGGGTGTAGTTTGTGCTAAATTTGTTGGTCTTCCCATTAGTGGCGCTAAGAAGAAAGCCATATGGGTGCCTAAGGTTTTGGTGACTAACATCCAAGGACCCAAGCAAATTTGGGTACCTAAAAGCAAGTGAATTTTTTTGTAGGTGGATTACAAGGCCGGAGGTAAACATTGGGTGGTTGATAGTAGATGCTCTCAACAGATGACCGGGGAAGCAAATATCTTTACTACTCTTGATGAAGAATCCGGTTATGATAATATTACCTTCGGTGACAATGGCAAGGGTGAAGTAAAAGGTTTGGGCAAGATCACTATCTCTAATGAGTATTCTCTCTCAAATGTGTTATTAGTTGATTCTCTCAAGTTTAATTTATTATCGGTATCTCAACTTTGTGATCTTGGTTATAAGTGCTCTTTTACTAATGAGACATTTGAAGTGAATAGTAAAGATGAAAGCATTTGCATATTCAAGGGGTTTAGGCATGAGAGTTTATATTTGGTGGATTTCTCATCTAGTCATGCCAAGTTGACCACTTGTTTGTTCTCCAAATCATCTATGGGTTGGTTATGGCATAGAAGACTAGCTCATGTTGGAATGAAGCAACTCAATCGACTATTGAAGCATGATCTAGTAGAAGGCTTGAAGACTGTAAAGTTTGACAAGGACAAATCTTGTAGTGCTTATCAAGCCGGCAAACAAGTGTCAAACTCTCATCCTAGCAAGAGTGCTATGTCAACCATAAGACCTTTGGAATTATTGCATATGGATTTGTTTGGTCCTACAACCTATAGAAGCATTGGTGGCAATTGCTATTGTCTTGTGATTGTTGATGACTATTCAAGATACACATGGGTATTCTTTCTTCATGACAAGGCCGACACGTGTGATATATTCAAGAAATTTGTAACAAGGGCCGAGAATGAGTTTGAGCTCAAATTGAAGAAAGTAAGAAGTGACAATGGTAGTGAGTTCAACAACACAAGAGTTGAGGAATTTTGTGATGAGAAGGGAATCAAACATGAATTCTCAACCAAGTATACACCGGAGCAAAATGGTCTTGTTGAAAGGAAGAATAGAACTTTGATTGATATGGCAAGGTCAATGCTATCGGAGTACAATGTGTCGGATTCTTTTTGGGCCGAAGCAATCAATACCGCTTGTCATGTATCAAATAGGCTTTATTGTCATAGATTCTTCAACAAGACACCATATGAACTTCTCATTGGAAGAAAGCCAAACATTTCATATTTTAGGGTCTTTGGTTGCAAATGCTATATCTTAAGGAAAGGCACTAGACTATCAAAGTTTGAAAGCAAATGTGATGAAGGATTTCTTCTTGGATATTTATCTTGTAGCAAGGCTTATAGAGTGTATAACAAGTCCAAGGGATTTGTGGAAGAAGCCTATAATGTTGAATTTGATGAAACAAATGGCTCACAAGAAGAGAAAGAAAATCTAGAAGATGTAAGAAATGATGAGTTGAGGGAAGCTATGAAGACCATGTCTATTGGTGATGTTAGACCTAGAAGAGAAGAAGATGATGATAATGGTCCATCAATTTCTATTGAAGTGAATCCCTCTACTTCAACCACAAGTGATAATGTTCAATCTCAAGGTAATGGTGAAGCAAGTAATGTCAATTCAACTTCATCTAGTGAGCAAATTGTCACTACCACACAACCTTCAGCTTCTACACAAGAACCTATTGATCAACCAAGAATTCATCATGCCATCGCCAAGGATCACCCCATTGATCAAATTGTGGGTGACATTAGTAAGGGTGTTCAAACTCGATCTCGTGTTGCTTCATTTTGTGAACACTTCTCTTTTGTATCTTGTGTTGAACCTAACCATGTAGATGAAGCACTAAATGATCCGGATGGATGAATGCTATGCATGAAGAATTGAATAATTTCACCCGGAACAAAGTTTGGGAGCTAGTAGAGAGACCCATGAATTATAATGTGATTGGTACAAAATGGGTATTCCGGAACAAGCAAAATGAAGATGGCATTGTTGTGAGAAACAAGGCAAGATTGGTTGCTCAAGGCTATACTCAAGTTGAAGGCTTGGATTTTGGTGAAACATTTGCTCCCGTAGCTAGATTAGAAGCTATAAGAATTCTATTGGCCTATGCTTGCTCTCACAATATCAAGTTATATCAAATGGATGTCAAAAGTGCTTTCTTAAATGGCAAGATTAGTGAGCTAGTATATGTTGAACAACCTCCCGGTTTTGAAGATCTTGACAAGCCCAATCATGTATACAAGCTCTCTAAAGCTCTCTATGGGTTGAAGCAAGCACCTCGTGCTTGGTATGAAAGGCTTAGGGACTTTCTCATCTCAAAAGGATTCAAAATTGGAAAGGTTGATAATACCTTGTTCACTAAGAAGATTGACAATGACATATTCATATGTCAAATTTATGTTGATGACATCATATTTGGTTCAACCAATGAAGATTATTGCAAGGAAATCGGTGATATGATGTCAAATGAATTTGAAATGTCTATGATTGGTGAATTGAGTTTCTTCCTTGGTCTTCAAATCAAGCAAATGAGGGAAGGCACATTTGTTTGCCAATCTAAATATGTGAAGGATCTATTGAAGAGATTTGGTTTGGAGGATGCCAAACCTATCAAGACTCCTATGGCCACCAATGGACATCTTGATCTTGATGAGGGAGGTAAACCGGTAGATCTTAAACTTTATAGATCCATGATTGGTAGTTTGCTTTATCTTACCGCATCTAGGCCCGATATCATGTTTAGTGTGTGCATGTGTGCAAGGTTTCAAGCCGCACCTAAAGAATGTCATTTGACCGCCGTCAAACGTATATTGAGATATTTGAAGTATTCTCCTAATATCGGTCTTTGGTATTCCAAGGGTGCTCATTTTGATTTAGTTGGATATTCGGACTCGGATTATGCGGGATGCAAGGTTGATAGGAAGAGCACATCCGGTGGTTGTCAATTTCTTGGAAGATCTCTTGTTTCTTGGTCTTCAAAGAAACAAAATTCAGTGGCTCTCTCTACCGCCGAAGCGGAATATATCTCGGCGGGAAGTTGTTATGCTCAATTATTGTGGATGAAGCAAACTCTTCTTGATTTTGGAGTAGATTTCAAAAATATACCTCTCTTATGTGATAATGAAAGTGCCGTGAAGATAGCTAACAATCCGGTTCAACATTCTAGAACCAAACATATTGATATACGACATCATTTTCTTAGGGATCATGTGAGCAAAGGGGACATTATAATTGATGGAATTAGCACAAATGATCAATTGGCGGATATCTTTACCAAGCCATTGGATGAGCAAAGATTTTGTTACTTGAGAAATGAGCTCAATGTCATTGACTTCTCCAATGTGGCTTGAAACTTGGCTCACATGTTTATTGCTTATCTAACTCTAATTTTGTGCAATTTATTTATGCATTTTTATCTAGTATTCATTTCATTGCATAAATTCCATGATTCTTGGTCAAAAGTTCTCTCAAGACCTTATTGGTAGTCACATACATCTCAGTGGAATCATTGTGAAAAGATTTGAGAAGAAATTCAAGAAAGAAATTCAACAAGTGACAAAAGACAGCAGTTCTCGGGCTGGAAATTCTGGTATAGCGGACAGTCCGCCACATATGGACCGGACCGTCCGCGAGGACAGGGCGGACCATCCGCAGGTGTTGTAGAATATTCTTCAGAATAGTATTTTGGATCTAGAAAATCAGAAAATAAGGACAGAGGCGGACCGTCCGTGCCCTCTTGGCGGACCATCCGCGACGGTCGGGCGGAAGTGGACCCGTGCCGAACCGTGACTTAGTATACGGGAGGGACCTTATCTCATTCATTCAACCGGTGTCTCTCTCTCTCTCTGTCTCTTTCTCCTCCAAAGCAAAGTCAAGGACACTTTTAGGGAGAGATTTTGGCGCATCCCCGGACCAACCGGAGCTCATTCCCGGACCCTCCGCACCTCAAGAATCATGTCCTCTCGGTATTTTGTCAAAACCCTCAGTGATTCTCAATGGATTTCGTTTATGTTCATGATTAGGGTTTCATATGGGGATTTCGATTTCATCTATGGATTTGAAAATCTAGTTGGTGGAATATGTTGAGCAAATCAAGGGGATGTTATGGCTATGATTTGGTGCAGTTTTGTTGGCTATACTTAGAGATCGGGCAATGGATTAGTGGATGGTTACTGTGCTGGTCGCGGTCTCCAGGTGACTTGCGGACCGTCCGTCACCCTCTGGCGGACCGTCCGCCTGTCATCTGTGACAGCGACCGAGACAGCAGCCTATATGATTGTTGGATTTTTAATTCTAAATATTGTCACTTATAATTGAAATGCATTTATAGCAGTATTGGTGGTCGTACCAAGAAGGTTGTTACAAAGAAGAAGAAGGGGAGTTCATCCAAAAGGCCTAGGGCAAATGATTCTGATTCAGGGGATGACTATATGCCTAGTGACTCAGAGCATGTGCAGACTGATGTTGAGTTAGAGGCTGAGGAGGCTGAAGATGAACTAATTGATGAGACTGTGAACCTTGCAGGGAGACCGTGGAGCCAAAATTCATACAGAGATGCTAGGGCTCCTTATCAATATGGTTTGCCCCGTGATACCTCAAACTTGTTCTTTCATACTCGGGTACAGAAAGATGCTTTTTATGGTCACATGGTTCACAAAAATGTGTACAAGCATCAAACCATTGACTTCTTCTACATGGCTAATCAACCCGTGATGAGTGCTCTTGTTCCAAAACTTGAGCATCTTGGCTTGAGGCAGTTTATGGAGCACAGGTGTGCCTAGAATGAGGCTGTCATTCGTCAGTTCTATGCCACAGCTGAGGTGAACATGGAAGAAAAGAAACTTGAATGGATGACAGGTACAAACAGGTACTCAGCTACTTTTGCTGAATTTGCAGTGGAAATGAGCTTAACTATGATTTCATCAGTGCAGAAGAGAGTTTTGACATATCTGATGAGTTGCACTTGGACCTTCATAGCATCACTCCTTTCTATGAGCCTGCAAGAACCCATATTCCTAGAGTGTACTGCAAGACTACAGGGCTAAGGCACCATCCAGCTGTGCTAAACAAGATTGCTAGGGTCACTGTTCTTCCTAAGAATGGCTATAAGGATGCTTTTATTGGATGGGCACCAAACTTTGTGAAGCATGTTATGTCGAATGAGAGGATAGATGTGGTGACTCTCATCATGTATCAAATTAATGAGAAGAAAACCAACTATGAGATCAACCTTTACCATGCTCCTTATATTATGGCACTCATTCTTGCCAAGACAAGGTTCAGAGGACCTTGCAATGTGAAGCATCTCCCCTTCAGGCCATTCAAGAATGACAGAGCATTTCTTGAAAGGGATGTGACTGCTTATCTAGATGCAGATGCAAATGAGGCCTGGGAGGAATATGTACCCGATGAGCAAGGGGGAGCACATGATGCTCAAGATGCCGATGCACAGGCTATGCCACCTCCACCTCCTCCACCACAGCAGCCACAGTAGCCTCAGTGGACTCCTCCAGCTGGTTACTTTGATCCCTACTTCACCTCTCTGCAGCAGTCCATGATAACTCAGTTTGAGCAAATGCAGACGGGTATCAACACCCACTTTGAGGCATATGGGCAGCAAATGAATGCTAATCTTGAGAATATGCAGACTCACTTTGATAGGCAGCATCAGCAGCAGCTTGAGACTCGTTTTGACTCCTTTCTCATTACCTTCTCAGGCTTCACTGATCACTTCTATTCAATCTATCCGGCTCCAGTGTCTCCTCCAGAGTTCTATCCTCACCAGCCATTTTATCCTCCTCCACCGCCGCCTCAGGATGATTAGGACCCACTTTTGGTCCTTGATGACAAAGGGGGAGAAGAAAGTGGAAGAAAGTGGAGTGATCTTGAAGATTTCAAGGAGTTAGGGGGAGTTTGGCTTGGGATCATGGAACATTGCATGAGCATGTTTAATTTTTGCATTGCATGAACTATTTGTGTGGCTTGTAATATCTTATACTCTCTAAGTTATTTGTGGTGTGGAACTAGAACCTCTGCTTGAACCTTGTTGGATGTAATGTCATTTCTTTAGCTTAATATGGCTTGTTCTAGTTCTTGTGGTTTTTCGAGGCTAACCCTATTATCGCTTATGTTCATTGAATATTATATATATCTTGTGTAGCCTCGATTGCCTTTTTGTAGAGGAAACTCTGGAAATCTCTTATCTAATGCATATGAGGATATTCAAAATGCAAAATTATATGCACATATGTAGGGGGAGTTCTTCTCTACAAAATGAATTTTGAGTTCTTTTATCCATTCATATATATCGGTTTCATTGAAATGGGTAAGCGTTCTTAAAATTCAAAAACCTTCTCTTATCATTCCTTTCAATGGTTGTCATCAATTACCAAAAAGGGGGAAATTGAAAGCATCTAGGCCCTCTAATTGTGTTTTGGTAATTAATGATAACCATATTGGACTAACTATTTCATTGAGGATATGAGAATAGGTCAGTCCCGTGAGATGATTGAGCATCAACGGTTAATTAACGATGGATATGTATGTTGGAACCAAGGAAGCTCAAGGCAAAGGTAAAAGATAGGATATTTTCTTTTACCGGTCATGAGGTGCTTAGAGAAGATTTTGACCGGATTGATAGGCTAGATAGCCGTGTTATCAAGAGGGGTCAATTTCATTTGCATGATGAGTCTCTAGTGCCACTTTGCTCAAATGGTTAGTTTGCATGCATGAGAGCTAACACCGTTGAGAAAGTAGGAGAGAGAAAGAGAATAGTTCGTGTGCTGATTGTGGTACTGCGGACGGTCCGTGGGCTGCTGGCGGACAGTCCGCGGGTGGCGGACGGTCCGGCCAGTAGCAAGCGGACGGTCCGCATGCTAACCAGTTTTCTGAGAATTTGACTAAGTGTTGAAGGGTCTGCAGTGACTTTGAAGGCGGACGGTCCGCTTGGCTCGGGCGGACGGTCCGCCTGTAAATCTCTGTGAAGCGGACCGTGGTGGTGGACCGTTTACGCAGAGACGTGTTTTTAAGGTTCCAAGCAACTTTTATGTTGCGGACGGTCCGCCTGTCAGTTTTATGTGAAGCGGACCTAGTCAGCGGACCGTTTACGCAGAGACGATGTTTTGGGGGTTCCAGGCCTCTTTTATATTGCGGACTGTCCGCAGTTCTTGTGATGGGTCCTTAGTCGCGTGGATAGCTGTGATTCTAACTCTGAGGCGGACGGTCCGGCCTGATGGGGCGGACGGTCCGCCAGCAGTGTAACGGTATTCTCTGACACGTTTGACTTTTGGAAAGTAGCCGTTGGGGCTGAGGCGGACGGTCCGCCAGGTGTGAGACGGACGGTCCGCCAGTCCCCTTTTTTCATGGGATTTGAAGGTAACGGCTAGTTACGGGGTGGGGGAGTATAAATACTCCACCCACGGGAAGAAGGAGGCCCTCTTGGCACTTTGGAAGCATATTTGACAAACTTAAGCCTTCTTCCACCTCTCACTCACTCCTATTGCTTAGAGTTGCATTCTTGTAAGTGTGAGAGAGTTCTAGTGCATTGTACCAAGTGTTTGAGCTTTGGGGCACTAGGAATTCATCAAGCAAGCGTCATCGACTTGTTACTCTTGGAGGTTGCCGCCTCCTAGACGGCTTGGTGGTTGTGGTCGGTTGAAGCACTTCAAAGAAGATTGTGAAGTTGCTCCCGCCTTGATTGTGAGAGGTTTGTGCTCACCTCACCGGAGTGGGAAGAGCAACACTAGTGGAATCGAGGTTTGGAGAGGTTCATTGATTCAAGCCGGCTCATACATCAAGCGAGGTCTTGATAGAGGAGCGGTTGAAGCTTTGGATCCACCTCAACGTGGATTAGGGGTGAACGGCAAGTCATCGATACCACGGGATAAATTTCGTCTCTCTTGTTCGGTTATTTCTTTGCTCTACTTAATAATCGCATTTACTTTGAGCAATTTACTTTCCAAGAGATTGAATTGTATCTTGTCACTCTAGGTTGCAAACCTTGACATAGGACTAGACTTAGTAGAAATAGTTTTCATCTTGTGTTACTAATAAAACTTATTGAGTTTTGTGATTGAAGTTTAAAACCGCCTATTCACCCCCCTCTAGTCGGTATCCTAGATCCTATAGAGGTGAGGAAAGAATGCCGTGCACAGAAGCGCTAGGCGTGGACGGGTGCGGGTAAACCTAGAGGACTGAAGCCAAGCGGGCCTGCGTGGGCGAACGCACAACGGCCGAAACGGTGGCGAGACACCGGGCCGGTGCAGGCCAATCGGGCCGTCTGAGCAGCAATCGGCACCGCACGGCCCAACAAAAAAAATGCTTCTACAGTGGCACGTTGCCTCTAGGCATCCGGAATCCCCCAGGGACATGAGTTTAGTTATTCGTTGTTACAAAGGTAGCTTTGATTTTGATTCCATGTTTTGGTTCACGAACAACAGAAGAGATAGTTTTGGCGCATGGAAAAGTGTAAGGATCGATGGCCCAAGAGGGAAGGGAGGTGAATTAGGACATTTTCAAATTCTATGAAAAACAACCTTAGCCTACTATACTAGTATTGCCTAAACCTAGAGTTATGAGGAATGCCACAAGCACACTAAGCCGAGTCCTTAAACAAGCAAGAACAAGAAACATAACTTGAAAGTAAATGCTTGAAAGGAAATACGAGAAAGTAAAGAGAGGGCACGAAGACAACCAGATTTTTTTTCGTGGTATCGAGGAGTTGACACTCCCCCCAATCCACGATGGAGCACTCACTAAGAGTATAGCTCCATCTTGATCCACCAAGAACCAAGAGCTCCACTAAGAATACCCTTTCTCCATCTCCGAAACGGCGGGTTTCAATCACCGTGTATAACTTTGTATCTTGGGGCTCCCACAATCTCCAAGAGCTCACCAAGAACTTCTTCAATCACCAAGACCGGCTAGGTGCCTTCAAACACCAAGAGTAACAAGCCACTAAGTCTTCACTTGATCAACACTAAGCCCAACTCAAGCTAGATGCACACTAAGTGGATGAACTAGCTCAAATTCACTCAAGATCTTACACTATGCACTCAAGAGGCTCCTTGCAAATCTCATGGGAAGTATCAGCTTGCCTGAGATCCCAAGAGTAGCCATGAACTCGACCAAGAGGGTATATATAGGTTAGGCACCAAGAACTAGCCGTTGTAAAACCACTCCCAAAAAAACGCAAACGGCGTATATTCCGCCGTATGAAAAAGTAGCATCGGCGTATCATACGGCGCCTGCAATTCAAACGGTCGAAAACCTTTTTCCAACGGCTACTTGCAATCGGCGTATAATTCGTCGCACCTCGGCGTTTTATACGTCGTGCATATTTCCAATGGTGGAGTTGACCTTTTCAACGCTGACTCAGCCAAGAAATATACGCCGACCACCGGCGTATCATACGGCGTAGTTTTTCCTCGAACTCCTCCTTGACATGCTCACTGTGTAACATGTACGCCGTTAATCCGCTGACCATTGGCATATCATACGGCGTGCAGGGTTTTGACCTCCCAAATTGAACAGTCGCATGCCATTCACGGCGTATCATCCGCCCTTCATCAGCACAGTAATGGCGGATGATACGGCGTAGCCTTTCTTCGGAATCCATTGAACGTCGTCACCTTCTTGAATTGTACACCGTTGCACGGCGTATCATACGCCGTTCACTGAGTTTGCAAAACTCGTCCAATTCAAGCCCTTTGAATTTTGACTTCAAACCAAACTTGATATATAAGATATTTGGGATGTTTTGGGCTAATTTTTGGGATGTGTGCATCTAACTCAAGCATAGACCTATTTTTAATCAAACTACTAACTTAGAGA
The DNA here is from genome assembly GCA_004135705.1 of Alloteropsis semialata. Taxonomy (NCBI): domain Eukaryota; kingdom Viridiplantae; phylum Streptophyta; class Magnoliopsida; order Poales; family Poaceae; genus Alloteropsis; species Alloteropsis semialata. The sequence continues at coordinate 54,820,584 of CM014278.1, forward strand.
CCCCATTAATAGTACGGTCTATCTAGAAAACCTATCTACACTAAGTGTCCTTTATCTCCTTGTGACACTTAGTTCTAGAAAAGTCCTTAGCCTTCATGAATAGCCCGATTAGATTCCAATTGAGGGGCCTCCTTTCATACACTCCATGCGACATTAACATGTTTATAATTGTTTCTTCAAAACACACGTTAGTCACGTAAATGGTATTGTCACTTATCACCAAAACTCGCCATCTAAGATGGCATAGATGCTTCAAAAAGAAAATACTTGCAAATTCGGGCGAGGACATGCCGTAGCAGAATCTTTTCTTCTCCTATTCGGTTTCAGTCTGCAAGCGCATCAGCGCGACTGCCAAACCAACAACTAACTAGTTCTTCAGATAAATATATCCAGTCTGAAAACTTCGGATGCAACATAAAAGAGACAAGTGCTTCAAGTATTATTCAGAAGAAAACTAAGAAGCACTAAAAAAATTAGCGTTTCGTACATACCATGACGAAAACCAAGCAATTTGGTGGATGGCATAGATGTGTCGTGGGCTTGTAACAGTAGTCTAAACTCTGAAGCTCAGCCACCAGCCAGCAGTACTTCAGTCTCACAACAAATCAACACCAGCCACCAGCCACCAGCCAGCCAGCAATACTTCAGTCTCACAACAAATCAGCACCAGCCACCAGCCACCAGCCAACCGAACAGGCTGTGGATCTTCCCTTTGGAATGCCCCTGCATTCTCTCCCTTGTTTTTTCCTTGATGATCTATTCCTCTGCCAAGTTATCGTCCTCTTCACCTTGTGTGCAAGTAAAATGTTAAATATGTCTTGAATATTTATTTGTACTAAATGGGTTATATGGATTTAATGTTATATCAGTGGTAAATGGTTAAGTTAGTGGTAGATTTGTACCCGGCCTCTCTATAAATAGAGAGGGCCACTATGTAACTAGGTGGTGAAGAGGCACCCCCACAACCACAAAGGAAAGCCGTAAAGTGACAGGCTCGCTGGGGGGGCTGGCTGAGTTGGGCCGGTGTCTGGGGTGGCCGGTGTCACTGTGGTTGCCGGAGACGTAGACCTTGGCCGAACTCCGTTTATCAAATTTCTCGTGTCTCTGGTGTGGTGTGTGGTCTCCAGTGAGCATCATCTAGGTAGACTCCAAATCAAATCGCTTTCGTTGTGCAACGGTATCCCAACAATTGGTACCAGAGTTGTATGGTTGTTTGGAGCATCTTAATTGGCGAGAAGAGAGGTTGAGACATGAGGTTCATGCCTCACAGGCGCCGGGGAACTGTTCGATGCGGTGCAAGGTGAAACATGGCGGTGGTCGGCGTTTCGACCAGTGGTGTCGGACACTCTAGGCGGGTGGCCTAGACCGTCCGATGGGATGCATAGTTGGCAAGGATCGACCAGACATGGTGGTCGGGCCAACACAGTGGCTGGCGAAGACGATGCTGAGTTGGGGTGTCGGATTCGGCTCGCGGTCCAAACCGACAATGGCCAGACATGGCTAGTGGCCGGGTCGATCGGAGGCGGGAGCACAATGATGGTGGTGTGATCGGTGTAGCACGGGGGCGGCACCACGACACTGTGAGCAGAGGGTATCGATGATGCGTACCCAAGGTGTGGCCTGACTCGCGCACGAGGTGTGTGAGGGCGCGACTGTCGCAGCAAGGCCGGCGAGCTCGGATGGAGCAAGCGCGGCAAGGCTTGTGACATGGCGTGGTCGATGTCATCGGAGAAGACGTCGTGGCCCGGGTGTTGTAGCGAGGTGTGCGTGTAGGCAAACACGCTCGACGGAGACTACGGCAACTCGCTGATGGAGACGATTGCTGTAGCTTGAGAGGCGAGCTCGTGCGTGGAGGCACAGGTGCGAGAACTTTGCTTGTTGGCTATTCAAATCGAAAGCAAGACGAAGGTGGATGCAGGCGCTGGTGTGCAGAACACGCATGGAGCAACTGGAGTGGCTTGCAAGACTCATGCAAAGTCTGAAGCAGTGTCCAGAAAGGAAGCTAGGGTAACCGGTTTGCAAGTGTTGTTCGTGTGAATGGATCACCAAGTGCATCACGTATTCACGTGGAGTTGTTGCTCATGGACCAAAAGTCAAGGCTTGGATGCAAGTGGACATGTGCATGCATACAGGTTCTGCGCAGGAGTGCAGGACAGTAAATGCATGCATGGTAAGTTGGCTGGTGGATTAAAATTCTTGTGTTCACACTCTATCTTGTGTGTGAAAAGGTGAAAATCTTGGCCGAGTAAATATATGCTGGGCTGGTCAGCGTGGAGTGGATTCCTTGCCGTGTGAACACATGACTAAGGACATGTTTAGTTGGGAAAGTTTGACGAAGTTTGGAAAGAAAGTTGTCATTGGAAAACGTGTTCTGTGAGGGAGACACGGTTATCAGTGGAATAAAAGTTGTCAGTTGCCGGCAAAAGTGTTCAAAGGCATTAATGTGGTGCTGGCATGCTGCATGATTCACATGCAAGTGGATACATGTGGTTTCCTTCGTGTTGAAGGCTCAAATCAGGGAGCTACGAGATGTCAAGTGGGCTCCAGGTGCAAGCATGTATGCATGAATGCAAAGGGACAGTTAATTAATTTTGTGGAGACTTGGGTGCTCAGGGTCTTCAGTTCACACGGAGCAGTAGGGGGCAGGACGGTCAGTAGAACCTTAGAAGCCAAGGAAGGTCGGGCAGGCATGAGTGATCGGCACTAAGTGAAATATATACGAGCACAGAAGGGCCGGTTCCTAGCATCACAAGGCAGCAAGAACCAAGGAGCAAACTAACTCAAAGAGTTCGTTGTAGTGAGCTAGATGATTTTGCTCGGGTGGTGTGGGTGAAAGCTAGCAAGTTTAGCTCGGTGGTTATCCAGGTGCTCGGTGCGCAAGTGATCGTCGACAAGAAGTCTGGCGACCAGTGCAGAGGACGAACTGGTCGGGCTAGACGAAGAGAAGGACGGCTTGCCTATCAGTCCAGTTGATACGGCAGGCAGTTCGGGCGGAGAGATCGGCGGCAAGAGGTCGATCAGACCACGGGTCGGCAGGTTGGCACCGACTGGTTCCAGATTTGATGTGGAGAAGTTCAATGGGAGCAACAACTTCGGTTTGTGGCAGACTAGAATCAAGGACCTGTTGGCTCAGCAGGGGATCTTGAAGGGTCTGAAGGAGAAGAAGCCGGAGAAGATGGAGGATGACGACTAGGAGGAGATGCAGTTGCAAGCAGCCGCAACAATCCGGCTGTGTTTGTCCGATCAGGTCATGTACCATGTCATGGATCTTACCTCTTCAAAGGAAATTTGGGATAAACTGGCAGGCCAATACATGTCCAGGATAGTGACGACCAAGTTGTATATGAAGCAAAAGTTATACAGGCTGAAGCAATGTTCACCTAAACGCTAAACGATAGTCGTTCGGTCACCCTTCGAGTAGCGAGTAGGGCATGTACACGTTGTGTACATGGGCTACACGTTTTGTAAGATTGCAATAAAATTCATACTTATGCAAATGAAAATTAGAAATTTTGATATTTCATTGTCTAAATATAAAAAGTCGCGAAGCTTAAAATTCAAATTGACCAAAGATCTAATCATAGGTTGGTGTTAATACTTGCTAGTTCTCAAATCAAATAAGAAATTACACTTTACAAATAACAAATGCCATATTAATTGATAATTAGTAGTAGTTCATACTTTTCTATCGCCTAAACGTTGTTTAAGACGGTCAACTCGCTGTGTAAAACCATGTAATCACCGTTTCGTGTACACCATTTAGGCCGTGTAGGACTTTTTTTACCGTGTAATCACTGTTTAGACCCTAAACTGCACGGTAGGCCATCGAGTAACGTTTACACGGCGTGTAAACGGCCTACACGGCCGTGTTGGCGAACACTGGGCTGAAGATGCAAGAGGGATCAGACCTGCAGGAGCGTGAACGTCTTCAATCAGATGATTGCTGATCTAGCACGACTAGATGTAACCATTGATGATGAGGATAAGGCAATAATTCTTTTGTGCTCTTTACCACCATCCTATGAGCATGTGGTTACTACACTGACATATGGCAAAGAACCAATCAAGACAGAGGACATCACTGCAGCGTTGCTTGCTCGCGAACAAAGGAGGAAGAACAGTGCAGTAGAGGTTCTTCAAGCTGTAGGTTTGCTAGTCAGTGAAGAGCCTAGCAGGGGGGAAAGTGGAGGCCAATGGCAAGAGAAAGAAGAAGGTGCGGTGTTTCACATGTGGAGAATGGGGACATGTGAGAAAGGACTGTCTAGGGAAGAAAGAGTCAAGTGCTAGTGTTGCAACATCTGTGGGTGACTCGGACAATGACAGTAATATAATCTTCTCTAAGCAGGAGAGAGGATGGTTTTGCAATATTGCAAGTTGCGATGGTGTACTGTTGTAGGTGGAGTCACTGGAGATGGTGTTGCAAGGATAGCTGGGCTTCCTGAAGTGACGGGTTGAGGCCAAGTCAAACTCGTCGGGCTGCTCTTCGTGAAGCAGCGAAGTTGATGACTCAAGTCCGGAGTACAAGGTAGTTCGCGCATGACCAGCTTCAAGATGGTGAAATATTCGTCAAGGTGGAGATTGTTAGAAATGTGTCAAATATTTATTTGTACTAAATGAGTTACATGGACTTGATGTTGTATTAGTGGTAGAGGGTTGAGTTAGTGGTAGACTTGTACCCGGTCTCTCTATAAATAGAGGGCCACTATGTAACCAGGTGGTGAAGAGGCACCCCCACAACCACAAAGGGAAGCCGCAGAGTGACAGACTCGCTGGGGCGCTGGCCGAGTTGGGCCGACGCCTGGGGTGGCCGGTGTCGCTGTGGTTGTCGGAGACGTAGGCCTTGGCCGAACTCCGTTATCAAATTTCTCGTGTCTCTGGTGTGGTATGTGGTCTCCAGTGAGCATCGTCTAGGTAGACTCCAAATCAAATCGCTTCTGCTGCGTGACGGTATCCCAACATAAAATATTAAGAGCAGGAACGGATAAAAACAAGTTCAAAATTTCAGATTTGGCAAAAATAAAATCATCTTTTATCCGCTGTGAAGTATACCCAAAGTACATATTCCGTAACCGAACAGAACAAGTGGAACGAAAACGTGCAAGATAGACCTAAATGAAGCCATGTACCTGAGGACTCGCCATGTCAGCCTCGAAGGAATACGGCTCCTTGGTGTAGTAGATGTGCCGGTCGACCTTATCTTCCTCTGATTTCCACCCAATTACCTCTAGCTGCTGGACGTGCTGGATCTTTCCCCACTAGGAGGATTCATCTTCTAGCGCTATCAGTTTGAGCAAGCTTAGGCTGCAATGCACACACAACTTATTTAACCTTGCATCTCGTAGGTATTGTGGGAGTGCTTCAGCACCCAAATCCCACCACTGCAGGCTTCGTAGGGATGGCAAACCGTCCAATTCCTTCACTGATGGGCAGTTGCGGATGTCAATCCATTGCAGGCTTGGGTTGTTGCTGACCCTCACTAGCCTTGGGTTGTCATCTAACCAGAGCTCAGCTAGGGAATGGAAGTTCTCTACAGAGACCAAGTGCAGCATATTTCTCAGGTCTAGTATTCTCCACCGGCGTGCATGATGTGCAAGTCCTGCAGGAAGGCGTTGCAGTTTGCAGCTGCGAATCTCAAGCAACTCTAGAGCCGGCATCGCTGGGATGTGTTGATCCCACTGCCACTCTGTCCATCCCAACATGTCCTCAAAGCCCAGCTTCATCAGCTTGGGAAATGCAGCACCAGCACCACTCCAAATATAATGAGGCGGCCTTCTTCTGGCATCAGCTTCAGCTTCACCACCACCCAAGGAGGGGAGAAGGAAGTCATGGCCAACACACTGGACGGACGGAGCACGATGGACCCAAAAATAATCGAGAAAGGGAAGCTGGCCCAATGCATGAGGCAGTTTCTTGCAGCATGCGTAGTCAGCCAGCACCACCCGGCTTAAACACCCAACTGTTGACATGGTTCTCATCCACCGCGGCAGCCCGGATGCAAAGTAGCCTATGATTTCAAGAGTTTGTATGCAGGTTGGAGGGCGGAGGTTAGCCAACACCACCTCTGTTCTCTTGTGACCCTCTTCGCTGATGTCGTCTTCAACCTCCCCGTTCTCTCCGATCCTTCTAGTCTCCAAGTGATGTTTCCAGTTCAGCATTGCCTTGGCAGCGACGGAACCAGAACTCCAGAAGGTGTCTTCTCCAGACCTATTATATCCAGCCTGAGCTTGGACAGAGGCCCTAGCTCTTGCAAGCTTACCTATTTCGCAGTCATTTGGTGGCCTCTCATGTCTTGACAGTCTTGTGCGTTCACAACACACAGCAACCATGCACTCACTCACTGGCACTGCTATCTAGTATTTCGCACCAAGTCTTTGAATTTGCGTTTCCCTTGATAATTAAGTCATTGGGGGGCAATGTTCCTCCTTAGATAATATGGCAATGCGCATGGCATGCGCCTCTCCCCATCTGCAGGTGCTAAAGACCGCACGACCCTGTGAAACAAGTGGCGTATCCCTGGCCTGGCCGCACGACCCTCATGCTTCCCCCTCCACCTCGGCTCGCGTGGGAACAATGGAGTAGCCAGGAGCTGAACCCAGTTTCGATAATATTCACCACTTGGAAACTGGAATCAGACTGAATCAATAAATCATTCCACAGAGCACAACATATCCTTAGGCATGAGAGAGCCCTAAGACTTCAACAAGTGTTAAAGATTCTTAACTCGCAGGATCCATCGATCGATCAATGGGTGGGAAAATCAAGCAGCTTGCCAACAGCCTGACCCAACCAATAAAGAAAGAACCAAAACGATAAAGATGACACGCCAAACAATAAAGATCGCGACTTAAGGATCCAAACGAGAAAGAAGCAAAACGATAAAGATCGTACGTCACAAAAGATGGTCTGATATTTTAATCTGGCCATGATCACAATCTTCAGTCAGTGCAGGCATCTATAGCTGCATGCTAAGTACGTAATCCGCAACCTCGAGTTAACGTCACAGGAAGGTCGCAGCGATGTTAAATGGCATATGAGCGGCTGGGAGTTGGGAGCCACCAGGCAGTTCACATCTGGTACGATATAACTCTAATGACCCTAGGCAGAAATTCGACATAAATATTTATGGGTAGAATCGATCCCTTCACTGAAGAAGACCAGGGTTGAAGTTACATTCCTACAAGCATTTCTGTTCCATCATCAGAACTTCCTCCACTCATCAGTCACAGCCAGTCATATCCCTGCCTGAGTCAGCTACACAAGTGGTAGTGGTGAAATGGTCCTGCAAACAAGGCAATCAAAACACCCAGGGCAACAAGTCAGATGAGGGAGGCAAACCAAGTGAATGCTTCTAAGGTGCTACGGTGATGTGATATAACTAGTTTCTGCATGTCAGTTGCAGCAGCTTGTGTGCTGTGCAAACATCAGCTACCGTCCTCAGATGATTCAATGCAACGAAAAACCATGAGCAAGAGCAACTTTAATTCTTGGTCATGATGCGTAAAAAAAGAGGCAGGGGGTCCAAACCATCAAATGACAAAAGGGAAGGGATCTCCTAGTACATTCTAGTATTTCAGCTAAATAGCAAATGCAGTAACCAGAAAGGGACACTACAGAAGAGTAATAAACTGAGATGAGTAATAAACTGAGATGCTATGTGTCTACATGATCATGCACTAATTAAGATAGTTGCTAATATTAGGGTAATAGTAACCACTTGCCACAGAGCTTAAGATTGATTCAATCCATGCATATATACTTTTTTGCAACACACACACACACACACACACACACACACACAGCTGCCCCCTTCTTTTCATTTGTTCTTAACCACTAGGCTGTAAAGCATATATTTATTTGAAAACTTGACACAGAAAACAAACCATCTAAGATGTAAGCCACATTTATATGAACAGTTGATGCCAAGAAAAAAAATAACATATACAGGTGTATACCTATTCCTTTGAAAGACGGTCTGTGGGATGATGGAATTTGCAGCTCATGTGAAATTTACAGTAGCCATGCTTCATGTAGTGAGAACACTCAAGTTCACCAGGCCTTTCAGGATATAAAGTCTTTTCCTGTTGTTGCCGAACATTCTCTGACTTCGTGACAAAATCATGCTCATAGTCAGTACCATCATCAATTGCTTCCTGAAACAACACAGTGCCACAGTTCAGATACCAGAAAGGAACGATCAACCATGTACTTTAGTTGTGAAAAGTAATTCTAGAACCCCTAGAGGCCATTAAGGAATATCATTTGTTATTCTTTGCATAAACATCTGATAAATAATAAAGTACAGACAACAATGCTTAACAAAGATTCATGCGTATGTTTTGTTATGTCCATTACAGATAATCAAATCATATCAAGTAAATATGAAAATATGTCTTCAGTTATTAGCTTGTGCCTTTTCTAATGCTTCAGAAAAAAAGTACTACCAATAGGTACTATCGTACTACTACCAAACAAAAGGGAAGACAAAAGAATTACTACCAATAGGTACAACTGTCATATAAGAGGGAAGACAAAAAAGAGCTACTATATCTCTAATACAATGAGGTAGCTCTACTGCATGTTCGTGTTCATTTAGAAAAAAGAACCACCACTGTATGAACTAAACTTCAATAAAAAATGCATACCCCTGTGGTTGAACACCGATCTTTCGGATGATAAAATTCACAAGCTGATCCAAATTGGCATGTCCCAGTTTTCATGTAGAATGGGCATTCTGCCGGATGCCACCCACTTGAAAGTCTATCTTTTGGATGATTGAATATACATGCTGATTGAAATTTGCATTTCCCAAATTGCATGTAGTACCAGCAATCTGGTTGACCAGGTCTCTCAGGACACATTTGTTGCTGGAACATATGGTCTTGTAGTGTGACTCTAGCTGCTGGATGGTGTTCGTTAGCAGCAACCAACCTTTTTGGGCTTGATGGCCCCTGCATGCTTGGGGTTAAATCCTTTGGGTGATGAAATTTACAGTCTGCACCAAATTTACAGGACCCAGTTTTCATATAGAAGGGGCATTCAGGTAAACCAGGTCTGTCAGGATAACGCTTCAGTTCTGCAAGTGGCGGGTCTTTTTTTGGACGGTATCCACTTTTGAAGTTGTCATTTGAATGGTATCTACTTTGGATTTTGTCCTTTGGATTGTATCTACTTGGGAATGTCTCTTTTGGATGGTAATATTGGCATGATGATGCAAACTTACAATTACCAAATCTCCGAAGGAAAGGGCATTCAGGCCTCTCAGGATAGTCCACATGTTCCTGCTTGCACAAGGGCCCATCTGAACTGTCTGCCGAACAGCAGCCATCAGAATTATCTGAAGCAGATGACCAATAGGGGTCCTAATTGAAGCAGATGAGAAAAAGAATCGTTAAGAATACATTAATACAGCCAAAGTTTACAAGAGTATCAGGTGGCATTCCAAAATTGAAACAGTGAAAAATCTACTTCACTTGAATGTGGATGCATTCTAATGCACTGATCTAATAGCAGCAAGCCAAATTGTGAAACATTTTGGTCCAGATGCCAAAATCTACATGAAGAAAAAACTGCAAGTCCCTAAGGCGGTTCATAAAAAACTGCAAAAGTCCATATGCTACATCATGGGGCTTGGCCCTTGGGCAATACATGGCATACAGTACAGCACATGAGAACACTAGCAAGGGTGCTTGATTAGAGATAAGAGCTTAGATAATTTGCCCAATAGGACAATAGTACTTGCTTTTGAGTATTATATAGTCTGTTCAGAGGAGATCTGCTATCTCCTTAGCAAAAATGATGATTGCTAGGAGCACCTGTTCAGGAGAAAGACAGCATCTATTTTGGTTACTCAGGATCCCTTGTACCCCTCTGCTCCCACATATCTCCATCTGTTTCTCACATAGATTACATCCCCACACCAGATATTCTCCCCCTGCCACAGACCTCTTCTCCCTCTGTCTGATTGCAGCTCAGAAACCAATCTAGTTCTCATTTTCCTACCCATCTACACTTTCCCCATTCCATAACATCCTAAGGTGGTTCTTAACTGAATATACCCTACTGCCCTACATCAAATTTAAACTTAGGCCATAATAGACCTTTTTTTAGGGTAGCCACACCTCTGCAGAAGTACAAAACATCAACCAGTGTTAAGGTAAGGAAAACAAACAAGTGAGAAATCTCTCAGACTATAAAGTAAACCCCCGCCCACCCAACTTGAGCATTGAACGTGCAACTGTGAAGGTAGTAGAGCAATCAATCAAGTTTGCAATAGCCCACATTGAAGATGTTGCAAATTTGCACCAATCCAATGGTTAGCATAATTAATGTATATCTAATATCTAAACTCTTCTCTAAAGGAATGTAGATACTGGATCAGCATAAAACTATACAAGGGTGGTGGTAGCCTATCAAGAAGAGCTTGGACAGACCACATGTTAGTCATATCAGATATTCAGAATGCCTTTTTAAATAAAAGGTTCAGGTATACATGTTCAACTCAAGTATCCACTAATAGAAACATTAATTTTCCAGATTCAACAAATATAGAAGATACACGGTGCCAAATGTTTGTATGATCAACAACATCATAAAAACACATGTGAGCAGTGTGGCATGGTTTTTAGGTCATGTTACTTGTTTTTGGGTCGATAACATCCTAAAGGACACAAAGAAGATTAAAAAACACAAATCGCAATTCCAATGAAGATTGGAAGAACCTTTATCAATACATATAATATAAGCAGATATGCCACAAGAAAAAAAAAAGGAAACATTCACTCTTTCTCAAAAACATATAGCAGTATTCCAATATACTGAGAGATGAATAATTAGATCTACCATGACATATAATGTAAAATAGCTATACAATGCATGGATGTACCTTCTTCATCTTCATTTCCTTTTCTTCTGTACAAGGAGGCACATTCTGAGGAGGTAAAAGCATCCGAAGTATGTTTGGAGGAAGAATCTCTGAGCCAGACGATAAGTCATTTATGGTTGCATGTTCAGCTGAATTCTTCGAGTGCGGTGAAGATTGCAAGTTAGTATCATCCCACCCTGTTGGCATGTGTTGTTGAACATCAAGGACTTGCTCTGGATGGTTAAAACAACATTTCTTTCCATATCTGCATGTACCATTACGCATGTAATAGGTACATTTCCTGGCTCCCTGATCAAAGAACAAAAATTAAGCTCCAGCAGCTTTAAATGCTAAGCATAACTCAATCAACTTAAATGAATATAGGGGAACCGGAGAAGCATACTTCTCGAATGGGGAGGCCAACACGATTCAGTTCCAGAAATTCAACTTCGCGGTTTCTTTGTTCAGAGGGGAAATTTGAGACTTCCACCCTCGCCTTGAGCTATAATGATGAAAACACATTTCAATATTTAATAAGGTCGAAAATGGTGACAGACAATACAGGATAAGCAAATAAAAAAACAAAGCACTAAACAGGTATGATCCAACTTTCTAATGTCCACATCGGTGTATATGTCTATCACACATACACTGCAAATACAGCAAGTCAGCACTTAAATCTTTATATCAAGCTCTTCAAATTCAGATGGAGAAAAATAGATTCTGAAGGACAATATGCATGCACACATGTAGAACAAGTCAAGTGGAGGGAGATGTGCATTATATTTGATGGTTGGTTGTTATATCATTAACAAGATGAGATAGGTATGGCACTGAAAAGCCCAAAGCGAGAAGAAGTTGATGCCAATTTACCTGCGGATGACTGAAGTGGCATGATGACCCATATGAGCAGCTCCCAGTTGACATGTAAAAACGGCAGTTCAGTTTACCAGGCCTCTGTGGATATCCTGCAGAGGAACCAATCTTCCCCCTGCTTGCCTCCTGATCTTCCACAGCATAACCATCCATGCTTGTTCTCAGTTGATCACTGGTGCATTGCTCCATAGCCTTCTCTTGATCTTGTACAGAAACACCATCCTCAACTTGCTCTGCCACCACAATGTCCTCTCGTGATTCCACAGCAATGACAGCCTTTGCTGCACCCAGTATGCTAACAACACCTTGCTCCACCACCACTTGATCTTCTGCAGCATTATTATCTGTGGTTGTTCTCTGTTGATCACTGGTGCATCGCTCCACCACATTACCCTCATCTCGTACAGAAATTCCATCCCCACCTTGCTCTGCATCCATGACATCCTCCTCGTCTTGCAACTCCGCACCACTGCGATCCCTAGCTGCACCTTGTGTGTCAATGGCATCTTCTTGACATACCACCTTCTTGTTATCTTCCACAGCACTCTCATCCTTGGTTCCTCTTGATTCATCGCCTGCAGATTGCTCCAATTCCTTGTCTTGATCTTCAACAGTGAGGCCATCTGCAGTTACACCGCTTTCAACAATGACACCTTCTTGCTCCACCGCCTCTTGACATTCTGCCGCGTTATCTTTCATGGTTGTTTTCAGTTGTTCATTGGTGCATTGCTTCACCACATTAACCTCTGAAACCGCCACGTGCTCCTCCTCTTGTGAATCCACGCCACTGCCATGCTTGATTACACTTTGTTTGTTGATCCCATCTTCTTGATCCACCTTCTCATCCTTAGTGGCTGTTGATTCGTCACCAGCAGATTGCCCTACTTCTTGATCTTCAACATCAATGCCATCTGTGGTAACAACCCTTTCAAGAATGGCACCTTCTTGCTCCCCGGTCTCTTGATTTTCTGCAGCATTATCATCCATGGTTGTTCTCAGTTGATCACTGGTGTATTGTTCCACCACGTTACCCTCGTCTGGTAGAGAGATAGTATCCCCACCCTGCTCTACAACCACTATGTTGTTCTCCTTTAGTAACTCTACAACACTGCCATCCTTGATCACACTATGTTCGTCAATGCCATCTTCTTGATCCGCCATCTTCTCGTTAAATCCCACAGCATTTTCATCCTTGGCTGCTCTTGATTCATCACCAGCAGATTGTTTCACTTCCTTCTCTTGATCTTCAACAGCAATGGCATCTGTCATTGCATCCCTATCAACAATTGCACATTCTTGCTCCACCTCCTCTTGACCTTCTGCAGCATTATCATCCCTGGTTGCTCTCAGTTGACCACTGGTGCATTGCTCCACCACCTTATGTTGATCTTGCACAGAAATGTCATCCTCACAATGCTCTGCCACCACTACACCCCCCTCTTGCCATTCCACAATAAAGTTATCCTTGGCTGTATTCAGTACACTAACAGGACCTCCTTGCTTCACCGCCCTCTCCTTTTCTTCCACAACATTGGCATTCATGGCGGATCTTGATCCATCATTGGTGCATTCTTCTACATTTTCCAGAGCAGTGTAACACTTGGTTGCCCCTTGTTGCTCCACCAAGTCTTGATCTTGTGCAGCATTGTCTGTGGTTTCTTTCAATTGATCACCAGTGCACTGCTCTACCACCTTATGTCGATCTTGCACAGAAACTCCATCCTCGCTTTGCTCTGCCACCACCACCACCTCCTTTTGCAATTCCACTGTATCGCAATCCTTAGCTGCATCCAGAATGCCAACAGCAACTTCTTGCTCCACCTCCTCCTTTTCTTCCACAACATTGACATCCTTAACTGCTCTTGATCCATCATTGGTGCATTGTTCTACAGCTTCCAAAGCAGTGTAATACTCGGTTACCCCTTCTTGCTCCACCATATCTTGATCCTGTGCAGCATTATCATCAGTGGATATTATCAATTGATCACTGGTGCACTGCTCCACCACCTTATGTTGATCTTGAACAGAAATGCCATCCTCATTTTGCTCTGCGCCAACCACATCCTCCTCTTGAGATTCTACAGGAGCGGCATCCTTGGCTGCATCCAATATGTCAACAGCACCTTCTGGCTCCACCGCCCTCTCCTCTTCTTCCACTGTATTTCCGTCCTTCACTGCTTTTGTCCCATCATTGGTGCATTGTTCTATGTCTACCAGAGCAGTGTAGTACTTGGTTGCCTCTTCTTGCTCCACCAAGTCTTGATCTTGTGCAGCATTATCATCCATGGTTCTCAATCGATCACCAGTGCACTGCTCCACCATCTCAAGCTGATCTTGTGCAAAAATGACATCCTCACCTTGCTCTGCCACCGCCACATCCTCCTCATCTTGTGATCCAACAGCAACGCCATCTTCGGCTGCATCCAGTATGCTAACAGCACCTTCTTGCTCCGTCACATTCTCGTTTACTTCCACAGCATTGTCATCCTTGACTGCCCTTGTTTCATCACCGGATTCCTCTACTGCAGCATTGTTACTCTGATCTTCCACCACAGCAGCACAATCCTCGGTGGCCCCTTCTTGCTCAACCACCGCCACCTCTTGATCTTGGCCCATGCAACCATCCACGGCTGCCCCCAATTCATCACCCTGGCACTGCTCCCCCTCCTCCTCCTGACCAAGCAAAGAGAAATCATTTCTGTTCGCAGAGCACCCATCAACAGCAACATCTTCCTTCTCCCGACCTTCAGCTGCAGGCCGCCCTTGCTCCTCCGCGGGTAGTAACCCTAGCTCCTCCTCCCCCCGACCTGCGCCAAGCCCAGCAACCGGATCCTCCCCGTGATGCCGCTGGAGAGAAGCCAATGGGGGCGGGTGGGGGCTGCTGATGGCCGACGCCGCGTCGCGCGCAGGGGTGCCGTTGCCGTCGGCGGGGGTAGCGGGGCCCGCGTGGAGCAGGAGCCCGAGGCCCACGTTGGACGCCGGCGGCTTGGGGCTGGAGAACCGGCCGATCGCGGCGGAGAGAGAGGCGGGGAGAGGAATGGAGGCGAACAGCCTCCTCCCGAGGCCGCCGCCACCAGCTGCGGCAGCGGGCTTGGAGGTGGGCGACGGCGAGGAAGGCGGCGGATCCGCGCCCGCCAAGGCGTCCTTGAACTCGTCCTCGTCCTCCACCCCAGCCATGGCGGCGGCGGCGCGGGGAGGAGGAGGGATGGGAGGAGAAAACCCTAAACCCTCGATCAGTGTGGAAGCTCACGAGACGCAACCACCTCGTCTGGCTGTCACCCACTCACGCTTTCCTCTCCTTTGGTTACTTTTGTAGGAAGGAGATCACAGCGGAACAAGGCTGTGGGCTGCTTTCTTCGTGGGCCGTGGTGGTCGCTTTTGTATTGGTCGTTTAGGGATTTGTATAGAATGTTGCTTGTTATTAGTACGAGATCGTCTTGGATCTGTTGTCTTGGTATTGGTAAGCACAACTTTGGGACTTGTTCATGTTAGGGCTTGGATTGTTTAATTATGAAATGCATGCTTCAGTTGGGGATTTGGGAATTTCAGTTTCGTTGTAGCTTTGTTTGCTACTTCCTCCGCCAAATTTATGTCTCCTAAGCCAATTTTTTTATCTTTGACTACAAAATTAGAAGGATTAACAATATGAATTGTGAATACTAGATTAGTTATGAAAATATAATTTCATAATATGTAAGTCTATTTGTTTAAGATAATATACTTGTATGGGTATTGTTAGCAAAAGTGTCAGCTTATAGGCAATATCGGTGTCTTACTGGAATTGTATTTCCACTCGAATGAATAAATTGCTTTTGCCCCGGGATTTGGTGTCCTCGAGGTTGAGAGAGGGAGAAAAACATTGTAACGGGGGCATTTCGGATAATACAAACAACACTGTGTTAAATATCGTGAATTGCAATAGCATATTTTCGAAATATAACGGTTATAATGCCAGACATCGGATTTAGCCGTGTAAACTAGTAGCAAAGCAGAGAACGATGACGTGTCATCTAAGAAAAAGAAAAAGAAGCCAGAATCAACGGAAATTCAGCCTTGTTTTAACCCACGTTCAGACGGTTCAGTTCAATTCAATTCATGTGCCTCACTAGTTACCAGTTTACCACTCTCTTCAATTCACGTCCAAGAAGGTCCTGGACTCCAGAAATGCCCCGATCGACAGCCAGCCACCACCAAGCAACTATCACTCTGCACAGCACAGTCATCTCATCGAATTCATGGTTAACATAACAACATTCAACCTATCCTATGATTTATTTATCTTTTTTTCCTACACGATACTATCGTAGAAAATCATCTGAGCTAGAGTTGTTCTGCCTGTCCCACTGACGCCAGTGACAGCAATATCAACGGCTATCGTTCGTGGTGATGTACAAAGATTTGGCACAACCATCCACTCGCCTGCAGAGAGGTGTCCAACGAGCATCCTTGCGTCGTGTGCAATACTGCAATGTCTTCTCCAACAACATCAGAACTAATAATCGCTGCTGAGCTCTTGCTGCCTTCGCAGATCCGCTTCCTCTCAGCACCGGCCAATCTGCTGCAGTTGTCTCTGGACATTCTCTGCAACTTGACGATCTCTCCAGGTGCACCACCCCAAGAGGCAAGAGCATATATGTTTCCTGCCTGGCCATCTGGAACTGGAAGAAAGAACATGCCAACAAGGCAACAAGCCCTGAAGTGAGAGCCTCCAGCAACGAGCATGGCTGTTGCAATTCAGAAACTACCAGGGGAATCATTTGACGGCGACATATTTTGGCCCGTATATCCTGAGGTCTTGTCAAGTGTTAGCATTTGTGCTTGGTCGGCTAGCTCTATGCAACTTCAGATCCAAGGTTCTTTTGACCAACAGTGTAAAAAATTGTTACCGATAGACTAGAACTTGACAACAAGCGCCCGAATCAGTGGATCGGAGAGTTTTCTTGACAGAGACTTGAGACCTGCAGGAGGAATATCTGCAGAGTAGTTGGACAGAGACTTTAGGAAGCTTACTAAAAAGACATGGTAAATTACCTGCTGAAGAATCACATGTCATCTGGAGGCAGATGCACATTCACATGTGGGAACAAATTCTAGCCGAAATAGAGTCTTTTTTTCTCTTCAAACTTCAATGATGCAGATTGAGGTTTGCATTCCCGACCTCTACTCTAGAAAGGAGGGAGAAAGCAGAATGATGATAACTTGTGCATTTCTCTCTGGGTCATGTATAGCGATGTACTAATTATGAACAGAAGAAAAATGCACATATGCATTTGCTTTCGGTCTATGATTACAGCAACACACGTATTCATATTATGTATTATCTGTAGCCAGCTAACAAGACCATCACAGTGGCAACTGGCAACAGGGTAACCAACCACACATACTGATATACAACAATCTGCAACCGAGTAGTTTTGCTTCAATACACCCAGCTCCTCAAAACTCTGTTTGGAAGCAGTACATGGTAGCAACTGTGGTTCAATTAAAGGCTGCCTTAGTGCCTTACGCATGGAGAATATAAGCACCCATATGAACTTGACCTGTATATCAACAACAAACAGATGACCCTCGTCTGGAAATGCCGTGCCAAGGTGCTGGCCGGTACAAAGGGTTCTATAGGAAGTTAGTGACCACCTGAAGGCTTGCCATTTGAATCCTTCACGCATTCCTCATGTTCTTACATTCCCCTGTTTTTGCATCACCTCCTTATCATACGCATCCTGCAGGCATGTAGGTAAGATTAGAGTAAAAAAAATGTACCACCGTCCTCATGTGCCCTGGTTTTAAATGCCTGAACAGCTATGCCATGTATTGCAGGTATCCAACATGATCTAAACAAGAATGGATGCAATGCTTGTTGAGTGCATGTACCTTCAGTCTGCAGGTCTCGGTGAAGTTTGTGTCAAAGCAGGACATTGCCTTGGTATAGAGGACATAGTGCTGGTATGTTCCATCAGGCTGTCTGCCACCACGAGCATTCAATCGCTGAACATGCTGGATCTTACCCCACTCAGAGGTGGCATCTCGCGAGTATATCATTTGGAGCAATCTTAGGCTGCATTTTATGTCCAACTTGTTTATTTCCACATCTCGCAAGTATTCTGGGAGTGTTTCAGCATCCAAGTCATCCCAAGCGATGCTCCGTAGCACTGGCAAATCCTCTAACACCTCTAGTGCTGGGCAATTCGTAATTTCAATCTTTTGCAAGCTTGAATTATTAGTGACCCTCCGAAGTTCTGGGTTTTGACTCAAATGAAGCTCAACAAGTGATGGGAAATTCTCAACACAGAGTAGGTGCAGGATATTCAGCAGACACAACTTTCTAAGGGATCTTGCCTGGCATGCAAGTCCTGGAGGAAGACGTCTCAGCTTGCAGCTCTCAATTCTAAGTGACTGAAGAACAGGCATTGCTTGAACTTGCTCTTCCCAATCCCACTCTTTCCATTCTGACACCTGGTCAAAACAAAGTTCCCTCAGCTTGGGAAATGCAATACCAACATCACAAGAAAGACAACAAGGTTGCATCATGCCACTGCTTGTTTCTGTTATCTCTGCTTCCTCATCCATGCTAGTTGCATCACCACCTAAGGAAGGAAGGAGGAATGCATGTCCGATAGACTCAATTGATGGAGCATGAAGGATCCAAATATAGTCGAGGAAGGGTATCTGGCCTAAACCAGAAGGCAGCTGCTTACAGCATGGGTAATCCCGTATCACCAGCAGCCTTAAGTTCTGGAATGATGCCATCCTTGCCATCCACTTGGGCACCTTATGTCCAAAGTAGCCAGTAAGCACAATGTCTTCTATGGAAGGTGGAGGGCGTAGATCACCGAACACCTCTTCAATTCGTGTATGATACTCTTTGCAGTCATCTTCTACCTCATTCTTGTCTTTGAACATACTGCTGCATTTAAGCTCCAACTCTGTGAGGTGGATTTTACTGCTTATCTTAGCTTCGGCCACCATAGAACCAGAAAGTGCCTTCTCCAAACGCTCTATGGACAGCAGTTTGAGTTTTGACAGAGACCCCAATTCCCCCAAGCTACACTGGTCATTTATGTTATCCTGTAAGTTGGTTGGGAACCCCCACAACTGGACCAAATTTTGTAGATTTCCAAAACCCCTAAATATCGAGGACACCTTGGTTCCTCTTATGTCAAGTGACATCAGATGTTGCAGCTGCACAATGCTGTCTGGTAGTTGCATCAAATTTTTACATCTATTAAGGGCCATGTGCTGTAGGAATTTCAAATTTCCTATACCTCGTGGGATTGTTGTTATGCCTGTGCCTTCAAGTCCCAAGTATCTCAAATGCCTCAAGTCACAAACAGACTCTGGCAGTTCAGCAATATCTGCATCTTGCAGATGTAATACACGTAAATAAGAATATTTATTCAGTAGAAACTTTAGCTCAACTGTGGTGGTCCCAAATAGCATCAATGTTCTTAGTGACTTCTGTTTTTGTAAAGATGCATAATCTACTTCTTTCTTTGACACAGATAAGCGGCGGAACTTCAGGTTGCCAAAGGAACTAGTTATGTCTTTTCCCTCACTTAGCAGCAGCCCTTCATCTTTTATTACATATTGCGCAAAGGAGCGAATGACATCATGCATTATCCATCCTGATTTATCTGCAATTTGAGTGTCGTATTCTAAAAGATTCCTTGAGATTAACTCTTTGTAGTACTCTATTCCTAAATCTTCCGGTAGCTGCAAACCTGTGTCATCTCTTAGAAAACCTTCGGCGATCCACATCTGGACAATAGTTCTACGCCGAATTACTTTGCCCTTTGGAATCAGCGAACATTGTAAAAAGCACTGCTTCAAAGGAGGACACAATTCTTCGTAGCTCAAGAAGACCGCATTGTTAAGTTCCTCACTCATTAAGGACCATGCAGAGTGGTCAAGAATGTCCATCCAAGCACCTCTTGTTCTGCTCCTGCTGAGTAGAAGTCCTCCAACAACTTTAACTGCAAGTGGCAATCCATCACATCTTTTTACGATATCCATGCCAATATCCTCTAACCCAATAATCTCGGATCTATCCCCATCGTTGAAAACTACCTGCTTCAAAAAGAGAAAAAAAGGAAGAAATGGATATATATACAGAGCCCATTGTGTTCAGTATACAAGAGAAAGGTCTTCACAGTTCATATGATTTGAGTTGACCCAAAAAATTGAGAGAAAAAAATAAAGAAACAATTGAACAATTTAAATGAGACCACAAGATAATGTCCAGTGTAGCTCTTGTTTTCTACTGAAAAATGTTGGACAGCAAATTTTCTACTGAAGGTTGGGGTATTTTTAAAAAAGAACGAGGATCACATAAAACCTATTGTATGCTAGGAATATACAAGAATAGAGCTATTAACCTTCTGGAGCAAGGACCAGCAATCTTCATGATTTAGCTTGTCAATATGGTGGAAGAATTGTGCTTTCATCCTACGTGCAACTCCATAATTTCTCGTAGTCACCAACACCTGGCTACCTGGAGCACCATCATTAAGTGGGACCCTAAGAAGTTCAGTCCAGACACTATCGCTCCACAAATCATCCATCACCAGCAAAAACTTCTTGTGCCTTACTGCACGTTTTACCGCGCGCTCAAGTTGATCTTTGTCTCCAACATAACCCCTGTAGTCAGAGTTACCATCAAGAGCAGCTAAAACCCTCTGCAGAACATCAGTTTCATCCACATCCTGGTTAACACTAAGCCATATCCTCTTCTCGAAGATCTCCTCCACTGCACTGTCATTAAAAATCATACGAGCTAGAGTGGTTTTACCTATACCGCCGGGGCCAACTATAGCAATGTTAACGACAACTGTGGAAATGCCCAAACATTTGGCATGAGTATCCATTTGGCTGAAGAGGTAATTCACGAGCATCCTTGTATCTTGCTCAACCTTCTCTCCAACAATATCAGAGTGGATTATCGATGATCCAACCTTTCGATGGTACTTAATAGACTTGTGGTCAGGATACCTGGATGAGCCTACCACCTTTGAGATGAAATCAAAGTGCTTGCTCCTTTGCATAATGCCCTCCAACCTCTTGTTGAGTGCTTGGATCTTCCTTCCAATTTTATATGTACCACTGGGGTTGCAATTGCAACAACAGAAGAGCAGAGAGATTTTGCTACACTCTAACATGGATGATGACGAAGGTCCTTTTCCCCACTGCATGATTTGCCACTTGTCAAGGACGTTGTCCATGTCATACATGGCATCTTGGAGCTCACTCAACCAATTACCCACAGCTGTATTGCTGCCACAGATGTGGTTCCTCTCAGCATCGACCAATATGCTGCTGAGGTCGCTGAACATCCTCTGAAGTTTGCTGATCTCTCCGGGCACACCCAAGAGCATATCAGTTTCTTGCCTGGCCATGTGGAAGAGCATGGCGGCCAACCTCAATGCAAACGCTTCCAGCATTGCCACTGTGATTCAGGAACTAGGCAACAGCTTACAAAATTATGTGTGAATTAATGCTACGGATTCCAAAATGTGAGCTTTTATAGTGGAGCTCTAGCATAGTAAAGAGTAGCGCCAACTTGGAGCGGCCATTTATCAGGGGCACCAATTGACGGTGACATGTTTCAGCCTCTATATCTCAGGGTCTTGGCAAGTGGTAGTATTTTTGTTTGGTCGGCTAGCTTAATGAAACTTTTGGTCCATGTTTCCTTTCATCAACAAATTCAGAATTGGTAGTGAGAGCAAAAGCTAACTGCGGGAGATTGCTTTGTATCACAGATAGACTCTGACTGACCATAGACCACCAAGTCCCCGAATCAGTGTAGAGTTGTTGACACTTGACAGAGACCTGAGACCTGCAGGATCAAGCAGTGCAGACTGCAGAGTAGTTTGCCAGAGATATGCAGGAAGCTTACTGGCAAAGAAAGTGAATCAGTGATATCATCTAGGCATCTAGCAGTATATGTCAACTCAACTGGACATCAACATGTGGGAACAAATTCAACCCGGAACAGGCATGCATACCTTTTTGGCTTGATAATGGAGATTAAACTGCAATCCCAACAACTATAGGAGAAACTACACCCATGATGATGCTAAATGCTATTGACCATCACACAACACCCCCCCCCCCCCTCCCCCCCCCCCCCCCCCCCCCCCCCCCCCCCCCCCCCCCCCCAAGGCTTTCTTTCCATGATTACAGCAACACGTACTATTCGTAGCCAACTGGCACGGATAGTAAAAGTAGTGTAAAGTTAACATTTCTTAGAGTTAGTAGTCTAAAGTAGTCTAAACTAGCGAGCCCATCTCTTTTCTTTTAGAAATCGTATTGTGGAATAATCACCAACAACGTCGGACTGGAGAGTAATTTTTTTACAGAGATGAATTAACAGAAGCCTGAGGCATTACCCAAGTCCCCAAGTACCTCGTTGCTGTTGGCTGGCAGAGTCGAAGAAAGCAGTCCGCTCCGAACATTGCGCCTTCGGCCTCACGGTTCAACGGGCCGCTCCGCAGCAGGGCGCTGACGCTGTCCATGGTGTTGGACTGCTGGCGGAGACCGCCACCTCCCGCTCCCGCCCCCGCCCTTGAGCCGGGCAATCCCGCCGGGTAGCGTCTCCGTTGTCTCCGCGCCGTCGCCGACTCGCCGGGGATAAACTGCGGACGGCAATAATTTCATCGAATAGTCCCTGCAGAGCTGTTTGCTTGGTTGGATGGGCCGAAGTCCGGCCCAACTGATAATTTGTTTCGACCAAATGGACCTAAGACACCTTTTGGATCGATCAGTAATTAACGAAATCCATCGGAATTCAAGGGGCGGTCTCATTTCTCTATCTTCTCTGCAACTAAAAAGAAGCAAACTCTCCGTTTTTTTTTTCGCCTCCGCGAACCCCCCGACATCTTTCGTCGCTCCGCTCACCGCTCCCCCTCCGTGCGATCGTCGCTTCGCCGCCCCCATCCCCCGGCCTACTGCGTGCGTCGCCGTCCCCGTCTCTGCTACTGCGCTCCCACCTCCACCCCCTGCTCGCGTCGGCCCTCTCCATCGCGCTCGCTGCAGCCTGCAATGCATGCGCGGAGGGCTCGGCGTGGCCGGCCAGGTCCATGTGCTCGACCCTCTCCTTCCCTCCACTCTCCCATCCTTTGTGGAGCGCGAGCACCCGGAGCAGCAGAGGTGGAGGGCACCATCCCCAAGAGGCGGAGAGCCACGCCAACGCGACGATGCTTTTCCCCACACACGATCTGCCGCCTCCTTGGATATGTTGCAGTCTGGTTCGGAGGCGGCGTCAAGGGATTTGAGCGGCAAGAGAGAAATGTACTAAACTGAGCCTCACTTGCACTTCTTTTATGTGCTAGGTACCGGTCTTCTTTTATACTGCTTCGTTGTTCTTACTGCTGCAGAAAGAGTAAGTGCATTGGCCTTGAGGTAAGTTCTGTATTTTGATAGATCCTAATGGTGTGTTAACATTAGAGTTCCATAATGGAGAAACCTTCCAGTAGAGCAAGAAGTGCACATAGGTCTATGCATTTGATCCTATGTGGTGCATATCAGAGGTACATTATTATATTGCTCCATCATTTCACTAAAAGCGTTATTTTTGTGGTGTCAAATTACTACCATCTGAGAGCCTGGACAATGCATTATTTTTGTGTCTCAGATTCCTACCATCTGGAAGTTCAGGCAATATTGGTGAGCACTTATCCTCTTTCTTTGTCAATTTTTTATACAAGTTCGAATTCGAAGAATTTATTGCCACATTGTACAAATTGCAGGTCTTGGTATTATACGAGATGAATTGGTTCTCTTGGGAGAAAAATATAGTTAGCCAAAACTTACTATATTTATACTTCTACAAGGTACTCTAAATCATGCACTGCTCTAACTTAGAATGATCTAATCTTTATGATTTTGGGTAACAAATTACGTCTGTATCATTTTAACTAAAAACAAAATTTTACTTCTATCAATTTGTCTCAGAACAGAACACAGCTTATTTTGAAGTCATATATGCTGCAGCGATGAAACCGGAAATCTTGAAAGTATGCATATCTAGAGTTCAAAAAAGAACAGGATGCTTCACCTTACTGATAATTTGTCTTTTAGCTTATCAATTAGTATTGCTCAATTGATACTTAGGTTGTTGCTTCACATGACTCGTATGTATCTACTGGCAGTTGCTTATGCAAATTGTGATTGAATTAATTATGAAGTGTTCAGAATTGACTCACATTATTGAATACTGTATATGGTAGTATGGTACTGTGTGTCAATGTATTCGGTATAAGAAAAGTAGTGAGCACTAAACACAAGCATTGTTACTTTATTGTCAAGTTTTTCTCTGATTCATAGGACAATGTTGTTCAACCGACGTGTTAGCATGCATGTTGTTTCTCATAATGCAGGACTTCTTCTAGACATCTGATCACAGTCAACGGGGTTGGTTTTTCAGTTTTGCAAGGAGAAGGTATTGAAACTAATTCTGTATTTCATCTAATTCTTTGTCAAAGCACATGCGTGACATGAGCAGTAAGATGGTTTCCTTCCGTTATGTGTTTCAAACTAAGAAGCTTATTTCTGAAGGTACTTTGCGCCACTACGTAACATTTTCATTACTATGTTCAGTTTCATCTATATATGCAAGTAACATAAGTAATGTCTGTTGTTGCTGTCAGTTCCATCAGTGTGTTGTTTCCATATTGAGCTTTCTGTTAGGCTGTCCTCATTGATTGGAGTTAGCCCAAAGTGTGAGTGCAACTGTCAGACTGTCCTTTTATGAATGCAACTCCTACTCATATTACTCCTCTTTGATTGATTCAACCTGTTTTGTACTACAACAGAATGGTTCTGAATTTTCACCATTATGCTTATTGCTACTCTTTCATTGGATTTTTCTGCTAAAGTTTCAAATGAGAGTTATCATCTAGATGCAGATCACAACGCAGTTCTCTCTCCCAAAGTCCTATTTATTAATTTATTCTTTCATTTAAGCTAATGAATATTAATTACTTCTTTTCTCTGAATTTTTCTCACAGCCAGTTATCAGGCCAACTAGAGAATTTGAGAAATCAACAAGTGGCTGCATTTTTAATCAAGGTATTATTGATTTACATTTAACTAATGGCTCATTCTTGGCCACTCTTTCATATGTGGACTCATGGCCCCATGATTTGTTGTCTCACCTTGCTGCAGCTTTTCTGAGCAGCACCTGTTCAACATAATGCCATTCTAAAACTTTGATGCCGACTCAGACAGTGAGCATGATTGTCAGTAGTCAGTGCACTAGACTTAGTCTGACATGCATTAAAAACATTTATTCAAATTCAAATCACCAAACAAACCCCTGAGAACATATTTGTTATTTGTTTAATACTCATGATCATTCTTGAAAATTCATTATGACATTATTGATGATTTTAGAATGTAAATTACAACACATACTAGGGATCTGTCAGTAAATTATGATCCACTTTGGATGATTTAATTTTTTTATTTTCATGTGTGAATTCGTACAGGATAATATTGAAAGTCTGTTACCAGGAGGATTAGTAAACAAGCAGCAAAGCATTCTGTGTGTTAGTGGAACACGCAACCTTAACACCATCCAGTCCAAGGAGGTAAGCTTTCATTAGGATAATATTTCAGCCTCTTTCATGATGTCATTAAGACAATAATTCATTCGGCAATGGCAGCAAGAACCGTGCAAGCTCCTCCGCCGGAGGCCCAAAGGCGGCGTGGGGGTCGCTTGCCGCAACTAAGAGACAATAATTTGATTAGAAGGGGTATTGTGATGTCATTTTTTAGGGTTTAAATGGAACTCTTTAGATTGTTCCTATGTATTCAGGATAAGCATGTTTGGAAAGAACTAGAGTGTTGATTGAACTATTTTAAATTATTGATGATTTGTTTGAGTCATATTATGCAACCGATTCATATTATGTGTATTCATTTGAATTATAAAATATATTTATGTCTATGCGCGTCCTGTCCGCATATTTGGTATTATAAATAAGCATGATTTTTTTGTTGGGCTAATTTTATCACCTTTATAATTGTTTCCCTCTCGTAGCAACGCACGGGCACGAACCTAGTCTTCCAATAAAAATAATCTAATTAGTTTTTTTTCTATGTGTCATGTATTTTCTAAAAAATAAGGAAGTTAGTGCTCCTTTCAGATTGTTTTTCATTTATAAAGCCGCTAAAAAAATCACATATGGAAGTATCTGGCGTTGCCCGTCTCTTTTCCCCCTTGACTATTCTCAACACAGCTTTCATATTGATATTTCCAAAAATAACATATAAGCAAGAGGGTATTTAATCCATAGATGGAATACCGTCACAAAATACATAGCTTTATCTTTTATTCGTTTTCTAGCCTACATGCAATACACAATCTATCTAGAAAACGTTGTATCACAAGATTTCACCTCCATAAAACTCATTTCATCTTTTTTCTCATTAATTCATTGTCGCATTGTAAAAATTATGTCACTCTAATTGATGAGGATAAAACCTCCATTTAGAATGGCCTCAGTGCAATCCGACAATTAATTTAAAATGGCATTTGGTTCTTTTTCTAGAATTCCGAATGATGTTTAGCAGTCTGAGCAGCAATCGGCACCGCACGGCCCAACAAAAAAAATGCTTCTACAGTGGCACGTTGCCTCTAGGCATCCGGAATCCCCCAGGGACATGAGTTTAGTTATTCGTTGTTACAAAGGTAGCTTTGATTTCGATTCCATGTTTTGGTTCACGAACAACAGAAGAGATAGTTTTGGCGCATGGAAAAGTGTAAGGATCGATGGCCCAAGAGGGAAGGGAGGTGAATTAGGACATTTTCAAATTCTATGAAAAACAACCTTAGCCTACTATACTAGTATTGCCTAAACCTAGAGTTATGAGGAATGCCACAAGCACACTAAGCCGAGTCCTTAAACAAGCAAGAACAAGAAACATAACTTGAAAGTAAATGCTTGAAAGGAAATACGAGAAAGTAAAGAGAGGGCACGAAGACAACCAGATTTTTTTTCGTGGTATCGAGGAGTTGACACTCCCCCCAATCCACGATGGAGCACTCACTAAGAGTATAGCTCCATCTTGATCCACCAAGAACCAAGAGCTCCACTAAGAATACCCTTTCTCCATCTCCGAAACGGCGGGTTTCAATCACCGTGTATAACTTTGTATCTTGGGGCTCCCACAATCTCCAAGAGCTCACCAAGAACTTCTTCAATCACCAAGACCGGCTAGGTGCCTTCAAACACCAAGAGTAACAAGCCACTAAGTCTTCACTTGATCAACACTAAGCCCAACTCAAGCTAGATGCACACTAAGTGGATGAACTAGCTCAAATTCACTCAAGATCTTACACTATGCACTCAAGAGGCTCCTTGCAAATCTCATGGGAAGTATCAGCTTGCCTGAGATCCCAAGAGTAGCCATGAACTCGACCAAGAGGGTATATATAGGTTAGGCACCAAGAACTAGCCGTTGTAAAACCACTCCCAAAAAAACGCAAACGGCGTATAT
Organism: Alloteropsis semialata; assembly: GCA_004135705.1. Classification (NCBI taxonomy): domain Eukaryota; kingdom Viridiplantae; phylum Streptophyta; class Magnoliopsida; order Poales; family Poaceae; genus Alloteropsis; species Alloteropsis semialata. The sequence continues at coordinate 54,847,816 of CM014278.1, forward strand.
TCCGCCGTATGAAAAAGTAGCATCGGCGTATCATACGGCGCCTGCAATTCAAACGGTCGAAAACCTTTTTCCAACGGCTACTTGCAATCGGCGTATAATTCGTCGCACCTCGGCGTTTTATACGTCGTGCATATTTCCAATGGTGGAGTTGACCTTTTCAACGCTGACTCAGCCAAGAAATATACGCCGGTCATACGGCGTAGTTTTTCCTCGAACTCCTCCTTGACATGCTCACTGTGTAACATGTACGCCGTTAATCCGCTGACCATTGGCATATCATACGGCGTGCAGGGTTTTGACCTCCCAAATTGAACAGTCGCATGCCATTCACGGCGTATCATCCGCCCTTCATCAGCACAGTAATGGCGGATGATACGGCGTAGCCTTTCTTCGGAATCCATTGAACGTCGTCACCTTCTTGAATTGTACACCGTTGCACGGCGTATCATACGCCGTTCACTGAGTTTGCAAAACTCGTCCAATTCAAGCCCTTTGAATTTTGACTTCAAACCAAACTTGATATATAAGATATTTGGGATGTTTTGGGCTAATTTTTGGGATGTGTGCATCTAACTCAAGCATAGACCTATTTTTAATCAAACTACTAACTTAGAGACCCCATTAATAGTACGGTCTATCTAGAAAACCTATCTACACTAAGTGTCCTTTATCTCCTTGTGACACTTAGTTCTAGAAAAGTCCTTAGCCTTCATGAATAGCCCGATTAGATTCCAATTGAGGGGCCTCCTTTCATACACTCCATGCGACATTAACATGTTTATAATTGTTTCTTCAAAACACACGTTAGTCACGTAAATGGTATTGTCACTTATCACCAAAACTCGCCATCTAAGATGGCATAGATGCTTCAAAAAGAAAATACTTGCAAATTCGGGCGAGGACATGCCGTAGCAGAATCTTTTCTTCTCCTATTCGGTTTCAGTCTGCAAGCGCATCAGCGCGACTGCCAAACCAACAACTAACTAGTTCTTCAGATAAATATATCCAGTCTGAAAACTTCGGATGCAACATAAAAGAGACAAGTGCTTCAAGTATTATTCAGAAGAAAACTAAGAAGCACTAAAAAAATTAGCGTTTCGTACATACCATGACGAAAACCAAGCAATTTGGTGGATGGCATAGATGTGTCGTGGGCTTGTAACAGTAGTCTAAACTCTGAAGCTCAGCCACCAGCCAGCAGTACTTCAGTCTCACAACAAATCAACACCAGCCACCAGCCACCAGCCAGCCAGCAATACTTCAGTCTCACAACAAATCAGCACCAGCCACCAGCCACCAGCCAACCGAACAGGCTGTGGATCTTCCCTTTGGAATGCCCCTGCATTCTCTCCCTTGTTTTTTCCTTGATGATCTATTCCTCTGCCAAGTTATCGTCCTCTTCACCTTGTGTGCAAGTAAAATGTTAAATATGTCTTGAATATTTATTTGTACTAAATGGGTTATATGGATTTAATGTTATATCAGTGGTAAATGGTTAAGTTAGTGGTAGATTTGTACCCGGCCTCTCTATAAATAGAGAGGGCCACTATGTAACTAGGTGGTGAAGAGGCACCCCCACAACCACAAAGGAAAGCCGTAAAGTGACAGGCTCGCTGGGGGGGCTGGCTGAGTTGGGCCGGTGTCTGGGGTGGCCGGTGTCACTGTGGTTGCCGGAGACGTAGACCTTGGCCGAACTCCGTTTATCAAATTTCTCGTGTCTCTGGTGTGGTGTGTGGTCTCCAGTGAGCATCATCTAGGTAGACTCCAAATCAAATCGCTTTCGTTGTGCAACGGTATCCCAACAATTGGTACCAGAGTTGTATGGTTGTTTGGAGCATCTTAATTGGCGAGAAGAGAGGTTGAGACATGAGGTTCATGCCTCACAGGCGCCGGGGAACTGTTCGATGCGGTGCAAGGTGAAACATGGCGGTGGTCGGCGTTTCGACCAGTGGTGTCGGACACTCTAGGCGGGTGGCCTAGACCGTCCGATGGGATGCATAGTTGGCAAGGATCGACCAGACATGGTGGTCGGGCCAACACAGTGGCTGGCGAAGACGATGCTGAGTTGGGGTGTCGGATTCGGCTCGCGGTCCAAACCGACAATGGCCAGACATGGCTAGTGGCCGGGTCGATCGGAGGCGGGAGCACAATGATGGTGGTGTGATCGGTGTAGCACGGGGGCGGCACCACGACACTGTGAGCAGAGGGTATCGATGATGCGTACCCAAGGTGTGGCCTGACTCGCGCACGAGGTGTGTGAGGGCGCGACTGTCGCAGCAAGGCCGGCGAGCTCGGATGGAGCAAGCGCGGCAAGGCTTGTGACATGGCGTGGTCGATGTCATCGGAGAAGACGTCGTGGCCCGGGTGTTGTAGCGAGGTGTGCGTGTAGGCAAACACGCTCGACGGAGACTACGGCAACTCGCTGATGGAGACGATTGCTGTAGCTTGAGAGGCGAGCTCGTGCGTGGAGGCACAGGTGCGAGAACTTTGCTTGTTGGCTATTCAAATCGAAAGCAAGACGAAGGTGGATGCAGGCGCTGGTGTGCAGAACACGCATGGAGCAACTGGAGTGGCTTGCAAGACTCATGCAAAGTCTGAAGCAGTGTCCAGAAAGGAAGCTAGGGTAACCGGTTTGCAAGTGTTGTTCGTGTGAATGGATCACCAAGTGCATCACGTATTCACGTGGAGTTGTTGCTCATGGACCAAAAGTCAAGGCTTGGATGCAAGTGGACATGTGCATGCATACAGGTTCTGCGCAGGAGTGCAGGACAGTAAATGCATGCATGGTAAGTTGGCTGGTGGATTAAAATTCTTGTGTTCACACTCTATCTTGTGTGTGAAAAGGTGAAAATCTTGGCCGAGTAAATATATGCTGGGCTGGTCAGCGTGGAGTGGATTCCTTGCCGTGTGAACACATGACTAAGGACATGTTTAGTTGGGAAAGTTTGACGAAGTTTGGAAAGAAAGTTGTCATTGGAAAACGTGTTCTGTGAGGGAGACACGGTTATCAGTGGAATAAAAGTTGTCAGTTGCCGGCAAAAGTGTTCAAAAGGCATTAATGTGGTGCTGGCATGCTGCATGATTCACATGCAAGTGGATACATGTGGTTTCCTTCGTGTTGAAGGCTCAAATCAGGGAGCTACGAGATGTCAAGTGGGCTCCAGGTGCAAGCATGTATGCATGAATGCAAAGGGACAGTTAATTAATTTTGTGGAGACTTGGGTGCTCAGGGTCTTCAGTTCACACGGAGCAGTAGGGGGCAGGACGGTCAGTAGAACCTTAGAAGCCAAGGAAGGTCGGGCAGGCATGAGTGATCGGCACTAAGTGAAATATATACGAGCACAGAAGGGCCGGTTCCTAGCATCACAAGGCAGCAAGAACCAAGGAGCAAACTAACTCAAAGAGTTCGTTGTAGTGAGCTAGATGATTTTGCTCGGGTGGTGTGGGTGAAAGCTAGCAAGTTTAGCTCGGTGGTTATCCAGGTGCTCGGTGCGCAAGTGATCGTCGACAAGAAGTCTGGCGACCAGTGCAGAGGACGAACTGGTCGGGCTAGACGAAGAGAAGGACGGCTTGCCTATCAGTCCAGTTGATACGGCAGGCAGTTCGGGCGGAGAGATCGGCGGCAAGAGGTCGATCAGACCACGGGTCGGCAGGTTGGCACCGACTGGTTCCAGATTTGATGTGGAGAAGTTCAATGGGAGCAACAACTTCGGTTTGTGGCAGACTAGAATCAAGGACCTGTTGGCTCAGCAGGGGATCTTGAAGGGTCTGAAGGAGAAGAAGCCGGAGAAGATGGAGGATGACGACTAGGAGGAGATGCAGTTGCAAGCAGCCGCAACAATCCGGCTGTGTTTGTCCGATCAGGTCATGTACCATGTCATGGATCTTACCTCTTCAAAGGAAATTTGGGATAAACTGGCAGGCCAATACATGTCCAGGATAGTGACGACCAAGTTGTATATGAAGCAAAAGTTATACAGGCTGAAGCAATGTTCACCTAAACGCTAAACGATAGTCGTTCGGTCACCCTTCGAGTAGCGAGTAGGGCATGTACACGTTGTGTACATGGGCTACACGTTTTGTAAGATTGCAATAAAATTCATACTTATGCAAATGAAAATTAGAAATTTTGATATTTCATTGTCTAAATATAAAAAGTCGCGAAGCTTAAAATTCAAATTGACCAAAGATCTAATCATAGGTTGGTGTTAATACTTGCTAGTTCTCAAATCAAATAAGAAATTACACTTTACAAATAACAAATGCCATATTAATTGATAATTAGTAGTAGTTCATACTTTTCTATCGCCTAAACGTTGTTTAAGACGGTCAACTCGCTGTGTAAAACCATGTAATCACCGTTTCGTGTACACCATTTAGGCCGTGTAGGACTTTTTTTACCGTGTAATCACTGTTTAGACCCTAAACTGCACGGTAGGCCATCGAGTAACGTTTACACGGCGTGTAAACGGCCTACACGGCCGTGTTGGCGAACACTGGGCTGAAGATGCAAGAGGGATCAGACCTGCAGGAGCGTGAACGTCTTCAATCAGATGATTGCTGATCTAGCACGACTAGATGTAACCATTGATGATGAGGATAAGGCAATAATTCTTTTGTGCTCTTTACCACCATCCTATGAGCATGTGGTTACTACACTGACATATGGCAAAGAACCAATCAAGACAGAGGACATCACTGCAGCGTTGCTTGCTCGCGAACAAAGGAGGAAGAACAGTGCAGTAGAGGTTCTTCAAGCTGTAGGTTTGCTAGTCAGTGAAGAGCCTAGCAGGGGGGAAAGTGGAGGCCAATGGCAAGAGAAAGAAGAAGGTGCGGTGTTTCACATGTGGAGAATGGGGACATGTGAGAAAGGACTGTCTAGGGAAGAAAGAGTCAAGTGCTAGTGTTGCAACATCTGTGGGTGACTCGGACAATGACAGTAATATAATCTTCTCTAAGCAGGAGAGAGGATGGTTTTGCAATATTGCAAGTTGCGATGGTGTACTGTTGTAGGTGGAGTCACTGGAGATGGTGTTGCAAGGATAGCTGGGCTTCCTGAAGTGACGGGTTGAGGCCAAGTCAAACTCGTCGGGCTGCTCTTCGTGAAGCAGCGAAGTTGATGACTCAAGTCCGGAGTACAAGGTAGTTCGCGCATGACCAGCTTCAAGATGGTGAAATATTCGTCAAGGTGGAGATTGTTAGAAATGTGTCAAATATTTATTTGTACTAAATGAGTTACATGGACTTGATGTTGTATTAGTGGTAGAGGGTTGAGTTAGTGGTAGACTTGTACCCGGTCTCTCTATAAATAGAGGGCCACTATGTAACCAGGTGGTGAAGAGGCACCCCCACAACCACAAAGGGAAGCCGCAGAGTGACAGACTCGCTGGGGCGCTGGCCGAGTTGGGCCGACGCCTGGGGTGGCCGGTGTCGCTGTGGTTGTCGGAGACGTAGGCCTTGGCCGAACTCCGTTATCAAATTTCTCGTGTCTCTGGTGTGGTATGTGGTCTCCAGTGAGCATCGTCTAGGTAGACTCCAAATCAAATCGCTTCTGCTGCGTGACGGTATCCCAACATAAAATATTAAGAGCAGGAACGGATAAAAACAAGTTCAAAATTTCAGATTTGGCAAAAATAAAATCATCTTTTATCCGCTGTGAAGTATACCCAAAGTACATATTCCGTAACCGAACAGAACAAGTGGAACGAAAACGTGCAAGATAGACCTAAATGAAGCCATGTACCTGAGGACTCGCCATGTCAGCCTCGAAGGAATACGGCTCCTTGGTGTAGTAGATGTGCCGGTCGACCTTATCTTCCTCTGATTTCCACCCAATTACCTCTAGCTGCTGGACGTGCTGGATCTTTCCCCACTAGGAGGATTCATCTTCTAGCGCTATCAGTTTGAGCAAGCTTAGGCTGCAATGCACACACAACTTATTTAACCTTGCATCTCGTAGGTATTGTGGGAGTGCTTCAGCACCCAAATCCCACCACTGCAGGCTTCGTAGGGATGGCAAACCGTCCAATTCCTTCACTGATGGGCAGTTGCGGATGTCAATCCATTGCAGGCTTGGGTTGTTGCTGACCCTCACTAGCCTTGGGTTGTCATCTAACCAGAGCTCAGCTAGGGAATGGAAGTTCTCTACAGAGACCAAGTGCAGCATATTTCTCAGGTCTAGTATTCTCCACCGGCGTGCATGATGTGCAAGTCCTGCAGGAAGGCGTTGCAGTTTGCAGCTGCGAATCTCAAGCAACTCTAGAGCCGGCATCGCTGGGATGTGTTGATCCCACTGCCACTCTGTCCATCCCAACATGTCCTCAAAGCCCAGCTTCATCAGCTTGGGAAATGCAGCACCAGCACCACTCCAAATATAATGAGGCGGCCTTCTTCTGGCATCAGCTTCAGCTTCACCACCACCCAAGGAGGGGAGAAGGAAGTCATGGCCAACACACTGGACGGACGGAGCACGATGGACCCAAAAATAATCGAGAAAGGGAAGCTGGCCCAATGCATGAGGCAGTNAACCACCACCAAACAGATGCAGGACTTCTAAAAACTGTGGAAACATAAATATACTGCCTGAGACGTACATATCGAATCATAGTTACCAAATTCCACAGCTATATTTCACACTGTTTTCCCTTCTCTTTTTACAGAATGAAAACAGGCTGCTCTGGAAATTGGGGACACTGCCACCAGGTCTTCTAACTTTCTACAAGTTGACACACCCTCTGGACAAATCATGGCATGTGCTTGGTCTAGGGTACAACCCAACCATTGAGCGCTCAGAAATAGACAATGCTGCGGTCATCCACTACAATGGGAACATGAAGCCCTGGCTGGAGATCGCAATGACAAAGTACCGACCTTACTGGACAAAGTACATCAATTATGAGCATCCCTACATTCATGGATGCAAGATAAGCCAATAGACACCAGCTAAAGTATTCTTCCATGATGAACATTGGAGTTAGATGGGACTACAAATGAGTCCCCTGTTAGCAGTATAACTCTACTACATGTTCTTTAATTGTGTTATTACTTATTAGATTTGTTAGGTATCCTGTGTATGTAGTTCTGTCGCCCATTGTGGTGCTTCCTCCCCCAGTCCCTTGTTGGTTCTTGTTTCAATGGTCCTCTTTTTGCAATGAAAAGAAGAACAATGAGCTCTATGTTTCTCCTCGGCTGATAGATGCAATCTGTCTGAATTTGAGTGCTGATGATGCCATTTGAACTGTATATCAAAGTGTTCCTTTGAACATTCATGGCATTTCACCACAAGGTGTTGTGTATGTCATCTTTTTGATGCATGATTTTAGCCGAAGTTTTAACTGAAAGCTGAATTATTGATACAAGATGGTCCAAATGACTAGATTGTCTGGGTGTCTGTGGTGTTATGTAAGGTGGTTATTTTTTTTTTCTTGCTGACAGCTAATTAGCAGCTTAAGGTGTTTATGCCAGCTAACATAGTGGCCAAGAATTTGCTTTGTAACTTCGTTCTCATTCTCATTCTTTATAGTAGGTGACATTTTTTAGGTCAGGCCGGGTGTTTTGGATACCAAACATCAAAATATCCAATGCACAATCAGAACTTGTTACTTGTATGGGCGGCCCTGCTAAAAATCAACATATGCAGAAGGAATACACAAAACCATATCTATACCCCATAACTTTATTGAACATAATACTTCCAGGTGTGCACATTTGATACAATGTACATAGTCAAGCATCCAGAAATTGCTGACTTTATGTAGTATACACTGACTATACCTCCTATGGTGCACACTGGCGCACTAGTGAAACAAGAGCCACATGGCCTCCCAGAAGCTGGCTATTTAACAGCATTCTGATGCTGATTGGAGTAAGCGGCTTGCAGAGCATTGGCCTTTTCGGATGCCACCAAAGCATCTGCAGCTCTTCCCTCCAATGTGTATGCTTTCTCCTGGGGAGAAATGAAATTAAACAATACTTGACTTACAACGGAGTACAAATGGAATCCAAGTATATCATGAAATCCAATGAGTGGATAAAAAACATTGGGTTGAATAAACTTTGAAGTCAGCGGCAGGTTGTCAGGATGGCTATACATAGTGTCATGTCATAAAGCAGCGTCCAGCTTCTATAACTGGTAAAAATAGATGTTACAGGCCCACAAACACAAAGATAATGTTGTCAACATTACCCCATGCATGCCTGAATAATATCATAATATTATTAACTTGTTTGGTCCATAATGGAAAGCTAATGTAGAGAAAAACCAGGTTTAAGATGGTCAATGAAAGAACATTTTTCAGAAAGGTCACATGAAACTCAGAAGATTCCCAATTGCAAAGTGCCCCCAAAGATTCTTGGCAGAAAAAAAAAATATTTACCAACTCAGTTCAGAAACTAGAAATGCTTGAGTATTTTGGTTAGGAAATACTGCCCAGAACAAAAATATATTAATATAAACAAAAAGAACATGATCATGGAAGCATTGTTACCAGCAAACGCCACAGGAAGGGCGCTCCCTCTCGTTTCCTTATCTGTTGGCCAAGCACATCAATTGCTGTGTAACATTGAAACTACATTAGCTTCTAACACAGGTAGCAATAGAAAAGTATAATTCGATTTAGTGACTAGAGAGAGAAGATCACATACCTTTTGAAGTCTCTCCAGCACTTATTAGAACAGTGTACCAAACTTCATTGAAGACATCCACTTGTTCATCTGACGCACCAATCATCTAATTGCACCATTTGCTAACCTTTAGCAAACATAAGCAAATTTAAATTTATTTGTGTCGAAGTCATAAAGGATTCCCTGATCTTACTTTATAACCAAGCGCATCAAAGTCTGGACCTAGAGTATCAAAGACCTTCTTGTGCTCTCCGTTTCCAAATTCATAGACAGCCTCTGCTAGCTGTGTAAAAGAAAGTAACAAAAGAAAGCAACATTTATCAATGTTCCTGGCAAAGATTTGTGATGTATTTTTTGTTTGTGATGGAAGTAAATAAAGGAGAAAATAAAATTACGAAAACAATGAGCTACAGGAATGCAGGACATCAGAAAAATTAGATTGAATGTATTTCACTCGACCATAAATTGTGTGCAGTAATATTTAGGCAGAAATACTACAAGTTGCATCATACTGTCAGTGCTTACTATTGGATGAGTAAATACAAATTGCATGTGATGTCTCTCTAATTGTACTTGTACAGAAATTTAGCATACCTGGATGGCCTTCTGCATCACTTGCTGCCTATTTTTGTCCATCAAACTGACCCTGTAATCAGGTTGAAATTTGCAGCATTAATCGAAATGGAAATAAATTATGTCCTGCAAAAGGAAAGGCTATATCTCACCTTGACTTCAATGATTCCAACATATTGTGTGCACTTTTTAATTCGCCCATACTCGATAGCACCCATAACATAAGCAAATCGAGGAGCCATTCCACATGCCATACAGACTAAAAAAAAGGTTCAAACTCTCAGCCAGAAGAATGAGCTTCATACAGCTTTAGTTCAGAACAGTAAGATAGAAATAGGAAGCTAAGTAGCTTAGTTAACTATGCACCAACCTACTGCAGATGTTTTAATTGTGTCGAGAGGGAAATCAATACCTCATCCTTTAGTGCATCCAGCAATGCTGTTAACCTCTCTTTAGCAGGATGCACATGGCCACGCACATACAACCGTAGCAGCAACCCTAGAGCATTCAAATACACCTGAATGCATGAGAAACTATTCAGTGTCCCAAACATCTATGTCTAAGGAAAAATAACCACAAAAAATACCTCTGCTGCCTCACAATCACTTTTCTCAAGTTCCTTCATGATATTTTGATCATATACATCCAGGACTTTACATAAAGGGGATTCAGCTTCCAAGTAACAAACAGCGACATGCCACCAGTTGTGAGTAAGCCTGTAATAAGAGAAGAAAATATTTTTTTTTCTAAGAAACCACGAGCATGACCTCCTGACTTACATCAATAGAATACACATCGTGTGGAAACCACATACAAAAATGACGTGCATGCCATCCATGATGGAGAACATGATTCCATGAACTCAGTAGCTTCTCTGAAGCGACACTCCTGCTGGAAAACGTGGCACAACTGCAGGAGGAAAACATATGGTTTTTTAGTAGAAATCTTTGTTATTGGAAATGCGTGCATATCAGCTAAGTGAATAGTTTATTGTAAAGATACATTTTTCTAACCGAAAAGAAGCCACAGAGTGCCTGCATAAGAAGAACTCAGCAAGAGCTATCCCACATTACAAGAAAACAATCATGATGCTCTTTTCAAAAGGATACATAGTATCTGGGATTCTAAAGCAACGGACGAATCAAACGAAGAAGTGGGCAGGGAGATGTAGGCTCAAAATTAGTAAACCAAGGATTATTCATACACACACATCTGATTCAACCAATCGACTAAGATAAAATCTAGTTGTTTGCGTAATAGTTATATGCTCCCTAACGTAACATGGTTCGGATTTCCCAGAGACATGGCAGTTATCACCAAGACACCAAGTGCTACAAATGATCTGAAATTCCATGCTTTCATGGGTGGGTCAAGCATGCTCATGATAATTTTTTTTTTCTGAATTATTATTTTTTTCTAAAAGCACAAACCTACATACTCGTGTAGGTAAGCTAAATAACAAATTGCCTTTCCCTAAAAAAAACACAAATTGCAATTGCTAGTGCTGAATGCTGCACAGGATGCCATCCAATGGTTATTCTTCCATCATATTTCTATTGAATGGATCAAATATTGGAAGCATTTAATAAGGTTATAGTCAGATGCAAGATAAAAGAACTACTGAAACTATAACCTGATCGTGAACATACATTGTGCTGCGACCAGACATCATTCTTGTTTATATCCAAGCCTTTTCGAGCAGCTCTCTCAGCTTCATCCATCTTTCCGAGCTCTAGCAAAGGGAATGCAAGCATACCATATATGTAGTTCTGATCTTGATTCTTTGGCAAAATCTGATCAGTAACAAGTATCATATAAATCTAGTGAAAATAAGCACGGTTACTACAGTATTTTTAAGAGGAGCTGAATTAATGAACTATTAGGTAACAGCTGCGTTCAAAGTTCCTGCAATATCATTTTACGCATGCACACACAAAAAGAAAAGGTTCCAAAAACACGAGTGAAGAGGAATGCTTTTAGCGAAATTTGATTTTCTTTTCTATTCAAAATTACCATATTTGACATGCCTTATATTTTCAAAAAGGTCTCTTTGGGGCATGAATTTCAACTTTCCTGGGTCAAATACAAAGATATTAATCACATAAATACACTGTAGTCTCTGGTATGACTTACTTGTTCGACAAATTTCAGGGATAAATCCGGCTGCCCCAAATAGAAGCAGAGAAGCTGCGCTCTCTTGAGAGACAGGATATCTCTGGGAAATTCCTTGAGCAACTGTGACACGACCGCACACCAGGAATCAATCGATTGGTCCGCAAGTACCAGAAGAATACAATAGCACACGCTTCCAATATCCAAAGGCTGAGAAAATCAAAACCATCGCAACCTCGAAGTGCCGCTCCAGCGCCACCTCCTCGTTCCTCTCCTCGCCCACCATCGCGGAGACCGCCCGGAACACGGCCCTCTCGTACTCCGTCGCGTTCCCCTGGAAGCAGGCGAGCAAACACACCACGGGTTAAGGCGGCAGGGTCATCAGGGAACGAAAGGGGCGGGCAGGGGGGAGGTAATCGGAAAGGAGGACGGTCAGCTCACGAGGTTGTTCCTGGCGGCGGCGAGGAAGGCTGCGGCCTCCGCGGGGTCCCTGGGCGCGACGGCGTGCGCGGCGTGAGCGGCGGCGAGGGCGCAGGACGGGTCCGCCGCGGCGGCTCCGAGGACGGCCGCCACGCGGCCCCGGCCGAAGGACATGAACGCCGTGTAGTAGGCGTCGAGCCCCGCCGCGCACTCGGCGGAGGACGTCCGGTACTCCTGCCCCCACATGTCCCGCCTCACCTCCACCCCCGCCGCCGCCATCCCGGTCGCTTCGCCTCGCTCTCTCTGACTCTCTCTCTCTCTCTCTCTCTCTCTCTCTCGCTGCTTGGTCGGTGGGTGCTCGTGTCGCGTCGCGTTTGCGCCTGCGGGCGTCGGGAGGGAGAAGGGGTTGCGGGCTTGCGGCTGCCGGTGCGATGCTTGCCGGTAGCTATCGAGTTGGACACGGGGGTTGCTCGGCTGTCAGTGTCTGTTTGTTGGGTGCGGTGGATGACAGGTGGGGCACGACTAGCGTCTGCGTGCGCGAGGCCCATCACGTCAGTGACCTTGACACACCCTGCGACGGCGAGTTGCGAGCGTGCGACATGAGTTCGCAAGCGACGGCGCCGGCTCGTGCGGCGGTGCGGGTGATGGGTGGAGTGGGGGTTGTTTCGATGGCGAGGCGCCTCGTGGGTGCCGACGCGGCGGCACGCGAGGTTGGGGACGATCCGAGGACGAGCTGAGGTGGCGGATTTGGAGGCGTTGGGGATCGGATTAGCTCACCAGTGACCGTGTCCTCTTGTTTTGCGCCCCTCTAGAAAAACTGAAGCTCTTTTTGTTGAAAATGTGCAGTGAAAAATCTGTAGTCCTGCTAGTGGGCAGGGGAAACAACTTTTCATTTTGATCATCGATTCAAGAACTATTTGGATTATGTGTACACATTTTTTTTGATTTATTGCATAGTAATCATCTTGACTGAAATTTCACCTAATCTGCAGTGAAGATTTAGTTGGGTTGGTTTGTGTCGGGGATCAATGCTAGCGAAGAGGCCTTTTGTTTCTTTATAGCCAAGTTATTAGTAAAAGCGAATTGAAATATAGACACAGCTTTAAGCGTATTTTAGGCATTTGATGACAAAGTGAATCCGTTCTACTATAATCTATATGCCTGTTAGGCTGTTGGCCCCCTGTGTACATCACGGAATTATTCGATCACCTGTTCACCAGCTGATCCGCAACCAAGCTCAGACGAAGACAATCGACCAGTCAGCCTCCATCCCACCCGTCCAGTTCCGGATCCAACGGTCCAGGCGCGACGGTTGGGTACACTCCAACCGCAGGCTCCTCCTCTGCATCTGAAATATCCCGTCAGCTTCCGCGCCGTGGACAAGATCCAAGAACTCGCGCCCACGCACGGACAGGGCCGGAGGTCGAGATTAGAGAGTGAGAGTGATCGACAGTCCCAGGCGCTATGAACGTGGAGGAGGAGGTCGGGAAGCTCAAGGAGGAGATCCAGAGGCTCGGCCAGCAGCAGCTCGACGGCTCCTACAAGGTAACCCCTTGCCTGCCTGACGCCCCCGCCGGAACCGCCGCAGATCTGAAACATCCACGTCGCCCATCCTTCTTTTTCCCTTCTCCGCGCTGCCATCTCTGGGATGGTCTGCGCCAGGATTCCTTCTCTCTCGATGCTCAGGACAATGCCTAGTTTGATGTGTACAGACTAGTCAGCTGGCGTGAAGCTGCGGACCTTCCGCAAAACTTTGATCCGCGGCTGCGATTGAGTCGAGTCCTAGAGAGGCCGTTGTCGATTTGATCGATTTTGAGACATCGCCTTGTGGATCTTGTTAAAATGTGAAAGCGCTTATCTTGGTCGGAATGATGTGTGCAGTGCAGATCCACAAATCTGTGCAACTATGGCAATTTCCTACTCAGTGAATGGACCCTTTGCGAGCATTGGTAGCGTGTCGATGATATTACAACTCCAACATACAATCCTTTCTGTCCTTTTTGCATTGATAGTGGAGTTCCATGTTTGTTCTGCTGAGATGAGCAATTGCATTGGTGGTGTAGTTCCATGTCTGTTCTGCTGAGATGAGCATATCTTCCCTCTTCAGTTCATTGAATTCGTATATTACCCACCATTCCACTGAACCAATTGAACTGCTGTTCGCAGTGTCATACTTGCCTTACTTAAATGTGTAGATGCTCACTATGGTTGTGCAAAGATGAGTGCAATGGATCAAGGACCATAGCCATATGTACCGTTTACAGAGTTCTTTCAGTCCATTATTTAATCAGACGTATGTGTACTCTTGTGTACCTTCTTCTAATCTTCTGTATTATTTTTTCCTAGCCATTCGTTTCCATGTTGTGCTGTAATCATGTGAGGCTCTAAAGTGCATATGACACATATGATAGCTTAGAAGGGCTTGGCACCATGATTCTCCTCTGTATACCTCTTCAATGACTGCAAATTTTAGTTTCTTACTACTTAAGATTATGCTGCTTCTTTTCATGTTAGGTATGACTAATTGGAACTTTGCAAATCCTAATATTGGCTGATTTCTTCTGTCCACTGTCCTGATGATCCTCTTGACATATTTTGACTTGCGATCTTTAGCCCCTGACTCTTTAACTAAAATTTAGAATGAAAGGAAGAATGGATACAGAAATAATCTGGTACACTCTGTTGCTGTAGCCCCTGGCACCATCCCTGTACCCATGACTTTTGTAGATCATCACATTTAAAGGCCTGGGCTGAAACGACTTATTATTCTTTAAGCAGAACAGGTGATGATGCTACAACTTTCCTTAATGCAAGACCTTGCTTTGCTAAAAGAGGGATGCTCTTTTGAGCTCTACAAACATATCCTATAAGGAACACTACTTTTTATGAGTCGTCTAATGAGCCATTTTTCAATTGTTAATATACTAATACATACAATATCTTTATGTTACCAAGAAATGTATATCTTAGCTGCTCTACACCTAGTGAACGTCTAGAAAGGACATTAAAATTGTATCATTGAACCATTGTGTTTTGCAGGTTAAGTTCGGTGTCCTCTTCAATGATGACCGGTGTGCAAACATCTTTGAAGCACTAGTCGGCACCTTGCGGGCCGCCAAGAAGAGGAAAATTTTGACCTATGAAGGTGAGCTGCTCCTGCAGGGTGTTCATGACAACGTGGAGATAACCCTTTTGCCTCCTCCTGCGGTTGCGGCTGCTTGAAGTGCACAGTGCCACGAGTCCCTAGTGTCATATCTGTGGTATGGTTGTATTGTGTGGTGCCTAGAATCTCATAAGCAATTTGGTATTCCCAAAATACTGCTATCGTGTGATGTATGAAACTGTGATGCTTAAGAAATTGGCTTCGCTTGCATATATCTCTTGCAAATTCATTGCCAGTATAATGAATGTGTCATGAACATGAATGAAGCAACTCAAGAGATAATGGTTGTGGGTTATGGACATCTACCATTGTAGATGATTTTATTTTCATGAAACTTTTCTTTTTAGTTGAATTACTTTCCCGGTTTTCCTTAAATTTTTAACTGGGGTCCTGGTCTACAATTACTTTCGTCACCAGTTCCTGTTTTCACGCTGATCAATATGCCACCTACTTCAGCATAATGACATCTATAGCACCTGTACCGATTCTTATTTGGTCAGGTCGTGTCCTATAAACATCCAAGTTCTAAAAATAGGTGAGATAAACATAGAGTGAGGAAGCAGGTGATTGTTTGGAGAGCTATACCCGTTTTCTTTCTCTCCGAGGAACCCAGATAGTGTTTATACTTTCTAGCCATTCTCACTTCATTGTTTCATACTAACTTGACTACATGAGAATGAGAGGTATAAGGAAAGTCATTCTCACTTCTTTGTTTCATACTAGCCGTGGTAGGAAAGGATCTGTCTCATGAAGTGATTGGTCTAGTCATTCTCACAAATGCTAGGCGTGGTTTCAACACGCTGGTATTGCTCCTAGAGCCATTCTCACAAATGTAAATGCGGAACAATTTGTGGCCTTTCCTTATTACTGATGATATTAATTACTAGTTGGTCCAATTGTTCTTCAAGTCATAGAGTTACCAAGAAATACAAGAGAATGTACTAACAAATCTGGGTACTACTAGGGAACCTCCACTGTTTCCCCAAGTACCCTGTTAGCTTCAGATACGCAGGACCCAAGCAACAAATTAAACAACAGGCAAGTAGTCATCCCATTTTCCTTGTTTGTTAAGTTAGTTACGGCATTCCTAAGCCCATCATTGTTCTATAGTGAACGGATTTCCCGGGCTGCAAGATGATGTGAGGAAACAAGTTTGAGTGCTCAAACAGCAGAGGTGCTAATGCAGCACACTAGAAAGTTTCAGGGCTCAAGAAGTTTTGAAAGCTTTGCTAATACATCACACTACACCAGTCGTCGTGCTCTAGCAGAAATCCCAGAGACTAAATGAACCATGCCCAGAAGGCCAGGACAAAGCGTAATGGACATTGGTGGCACGCATTGTGCATATGTACCCAAGCAAATTAAACTTTCGAAATATCTTTTTTTTTCACTTTAATTTGCTTCGCGTACTGTCTCCGGAATAAAGTTCTAGCCAGCACTGGGCTGCTGCCAGAAGCAACAAACTTATCAATAGACGACCTACTCGTTGTGTAGTTTCATCACACATCTTCATATATAGGAACCCAACCGTTGCGACACAGGAAAGGAAAAAACAGATGGTGAGCAAAAGAGAGCACGCCTTTTAGTGAGAATCTTTCCTTAATTACGCGAGGTATCTCCAGTTCAATTTGTTCAATAAGGATGGAAGGTATTGGGAAAATGGTTCTCTGATTCTCAGACAAAACCTGCTCTGACTGTGATTTATATTCTGGGTATCAAATATCGGATGAGGTGTGTGGTAACTGTATTCTGTGCGCCACAAATTGAGCATGGACGGGAGGTTGAGGGTGGCTGCGTACTGAGTTCTCAAGTTGCTTGTAAAAACACAAGCAAAAAAATTTAGAGTGCTACACAAGTTTCATCCTGCTATCGCAGAATTTGCTCTTACCAAATCAAAAATGTTGCAAATATAAGCAGTAGCAAAGTTAGGCCAGTTTGATGCATTTTTGAAAGACAGACGAAAAATCTAGCCTTTTTTACCATCTTTATAGATACATTCTGCAAGGCACCACTAACTATAACCGAGAGGTTTGGTACCTTATGTGCCAAAAATTAGTGCCTACGTAATAATAAATTATATTTGTACCTCTTGGTACATTTCCAGAAACTCTTTAAAAATTTCCTACGAAATTAGTTTTCCTCCTTTACTAACATGTTCAGTAACTCTTTTAAGGCACACGAGTTTCTAACATCTCATGCAATATATAGTACATGGTGTAGCTTTCTCCCTTCTCTTTTCATTGAGATGCTGTATTCTGTAACTTTAAGCGTCAAAACTGTGGAACATATGAAGAGGGAGCAGAAGACAAAAATGCATGCAGCGAGAGTTCAGTTTGTGTTTCTTGGAAAGCTAAGCCATGTGCAGCAAGAGAGTCTCTGTTGCCATTCTCATCCTCTGCTCACGTTGAGAATGGGAAGCATGGGGAAGAAGATGTGTACCTCGGATCAGAGTAAAGCTAATAACTTGCTTGCATTTCAAACTTTTACAGCTAGAGAACTGCTTGATATCGCGGTGGATTAACTGGGAATAATGTTGTTCGCTGGAGCATTGGAAAAGAGCCCAACGTGGTGTTCACATGAACTACATGGATAGAGTGTCGTGGATCAAATGTGAAACGAGGCCTGGGACTGATTTGGTGATTTTGTCGCCGCAATGGCCCTGACTGTGTTGTATATCAGGTTACTGATCTATGCAAATGGGGCCTACAGGAACGTGTCCTATCAGTTGTTCTTCAGAGAACAGTGTAATCAACGTCCAAGCTGATAGAGTTCGGTAAGTTGGAGCGCGCGCTTGAAATCTGCAGTAGACGGATGCCTTGGACAAAGTCTGAAGACTAAATGTTCTGTTTAGTTTCAGTGCTAAACGATGCGTTGCCGCTAAACTTTGCCATGTTGTAATTCTGTGATTTATTCCTCCACTGTATGGCGCACCGCGTCGATCCCATCTCTGCATGCAGATCGAAGCCGCGGCACCAACACAAAGGCTGAGCCCTAGCTACTCTACTCATCGAAGTGATAATTCTTCCGCCACGCAACTGAAGCAGATGATGGCCTTCTGCCATCAACCCTGTTTCTCAAGATCTCAAATGTTTGCATCAGCAAGAGAGCACACCAGATTAGGATGCCTCACATTCATAAAAACAGGTGAAGTGTGGTTCTAGTCTTCTAGATGTACAAAATTCAGGTTAATGTACACACTGTAGCAGCAGTTAAAATTAATTTTTACATTTCCTGCTAGGAAACACCAAACTGTGTTAGCTTTGATAGGCAACTTCGTCACCACAACAATGCATCAAGGCACCACTCAAGGCCATTCATCACTGCATCTGCTGTCAGGAACTTTTCTGGGCGTTAGGAGCCAACTGGAAAAACTTGAGCTTTCATTCTGCATTTTTTTTAACCGACTTTCATTCTGCATTCACACGCTGTGGACCTGAATCTCATAATTTGTTCGGGCCTTCGATAGTCCGATCTGATTCATCACACAATGACACAAATCTCAGAACGGGTTGATGGTTGGATGCATGAACTTATATAATTTATGCGTCCCCGATACTCATTGACAGTTCTAAATGAGAAGACAGGTTCTCTGACTCCAGGTTCCTTCATTTCCAGACATGAATAACGTTTTCAGTGTGAGGAGCATCACAGCACACCCACTGTCAGTCCCTCGATGGGCACAGTACAAGCTTGCCCGCCAGACATGTAACCATCCATCCACTTCCTTCGTACTCCCTCTATTCTCTTATAATAGTCCCATTTTATCTTGGCACAGTGACCAAGAAGAAGAAATCTTGCTTATCATTTAATTAATTAGGTTATCAAACACTCCTTGTTTTCCTGCGAAAATTTATCGGTATTGATATTTTTATATGCATGCACCAGTCATTTTTACAGAGAAGTTACTCTGCACAGGAATTGAAACAGCGATTTATGACAGATCTGATGCTACAACTTAAATGGGACTATCAAAAAAAGAAAATTTTGTTTTTTAGAAATGGGATGATCAATAGAGAATGGAGGGAGTATATAAAAGGATACCGGCAAAAGGATGCTAGCTAGCTGGCAATGTGGAGTGTTTTCATTCCATTTTCATATTCTCCTCGTGCTGTCTGGTTTTGGGAGGCATCAGGACAAAGAAATGCACAGCATGGGAATATTTAGCTGTGCCAACTTGGGTTTCTAGAAGTTCAGCTTACAAAAAACCAGGGAGCGGTTTAGCCCTGGCAATGGCTGCGAACGAGTTGGGCTCAGATTGTTTGGGTGCAAACAGTGCACGCGCTGGACTGATTGTAAGAATCATCCAGAACCATTCAAGCGTCGTTGCAGTGTTTCTTTGTTTTTTGTTTTTATACTCTGATTTTTGTAGTGACGCAACTTCACAACTTGTTTGCGGTAAGGGGTCGAATAGAGTTAGAACAGATCAAGGTGGCTCAATGCTCAGGCAAAATGGCAACCAAAATAACAAATATCTCATCTCCTGCGTCCATGGTCCATCGATAATGTTTGCAAAACAACATACATATATTTGTCGTATGATACTTTACCTTATTTTGTTTGGCTTACACCACACACTTGTTTTTTTTTTCAATACATAAGTTTCATTAACAATCTGTACGATGAAAGATAAAAAGAAACTGAATGTGTATTTACATCATTTATAGTCAGATATATACTTGAAGCAATTTACACCATCACATTCAATACATGGCGTACCTCTTGTTCCCTTCTTCTTCTTCTTTTTCAAATTAATGTCATCTTCCTTATTTGAACGCCCAAGTCGTGAAACAGAAACCACATATGTGTTTCCTGGAATGCCACACGCAAAGGCCTTGGTGCCATTTTTCATCTTCTTGGTTTCCTGCGTGCGTTGTGAGAATGGGAAGCATTGAGGAAAAGCTATGCAGACGAATTGATCAGTATGGTAAGCACCAAACATTTTGATTTCGCTACCTTTAATTGTTTTTGGTTTGGACAAAATAGGCCGGAACTGTTTACATTATCTAAAAACAAACATCCATAGCTTAACTGATAAATTGAAAACCAAGTCTGACAAACACCCATCTTCCAAGTTACTTATTAACATGCTTCTTTTCATTTCTGTTCTTAGGGGGATGTGAGATGGGTTTTGTCGTAGATGTATCTTTCCGAATCACCGTTAGTGCATCTAAACTCAAGTAAAGATGATTCTGTGGTCTGTGCTCGCTGTTTGGCGCAGCATTTGGAGCAGGAGGTGACGGGCGCGCGCTAGCCTGTTCGCTTGGCTTATCAGCCACCAGCCAGCAGTACTTCAGTCTCACAACAAATCAGCACCAGCCACCAGCCACCAGCCAGCCAGCAGTACTTCAGTCTCACAACAAATCAGCACCAGCCACCAGCCACCAGCCAACCGAACAGCCAATCGAGGGGCGGACTCCCAATCCGTGCGACAGAGTTCACTCGTCGGAGCGACGGCGCCCAGCAGTTTCCTCTCTAGCTCCATTGCATGTAAAGTACTTTACACATGACACTTCTGTTTGGCATATACTACACAGTTGTGGTGAAGTTGAAGATATATATCAATCAGATCCTCGATGGCCACACCCTAGTTCTCATCAAGTGCTCGCGTTGTGCAGTCATGTTCTCAAGCAGCCTTTTCCTGAGGCAATATTTTTTGTTCTTTTTTACTTTGCTTCATGTCCAGACGCTAGCCTGTTCGCTTGGCTTATCAGCCACCAGCCAGCAGTACTTCAGTCTCACAACAAATCAGCACCAGCCACCAGCCACCAGCCAGCCAGCAGTACTTCAGTCTCACAACAAATCAGCACCAGCCACCAGCCACCAGCCAACCGAACAGCCAATCGAGGGGCGGACTCCCAATCCGTGCGACAGAGTTCACTCGTCGGAGCGACGGCGCCCAGCAGTTTCCTCTCTAGCTCCATTGCATGTAAAGTACTTTACACATGACACTTTTGTTTGGCATATACTACACAGTTGTGGTGAAGTTGAAGATATATATCAATCAGATCCTCGATGGCCACACCCTAGTTCTCATCAAGTGCTCGCGTTGTGCAGTCATGTTCTCAAGCAGCCTTTTCCTGAGGCAATATTTTTTGTTCTTTTTTACTTTGCTTCATGTCCAGACGCTAGCCTGTTCGCTTGGCTTATCAGCCACCAGCCAGCAGTACTTCAGTCTCACAACAAATCAGCACCAGCCACCAGCCACCAGCCAGCCAGCAGTACTTCAGTCTCACAACAAATCAGCACCAGCCACCAGCCACCAGCCAACCGAACAGCCAATCGAGGGGCGGACTCCCAATCCGTGCGACAGAGTTCACTCGTCGGAGCGACGGCGCCCAGCAGTTTCCTCTCTAGCTCCATTGCATGTAAAGTACTTTACACATGACACTTCTGTTTGGCATATACTACACAGTTGTGGTGAAGTTGAAGATATATATCAATCAGATCCTCGATGGCCACACCCTAGTTCTCATCAAGTGCTCGCGTTGTGCAGTCATGTTCTCAAGCAGCCTTTTCCTGAGGCAATATTTTTTGTTCTTTTTTACTTTGCTTCATGTCCAGACGCTAGCCTGTTCGCTTGGCTTATCAGCCACCAGCCAGCAGTACTTCAGTCTCACAACAAATCAGCACCAGCCACCAGCCACCAGCCAGCCAGCAGTACTTCAGTCTCACAACAAATCAGCACCAGCCACCAGCCACCAGCCAACCGAACAGCCAATCGAGGGGCGGACTCCCAATCCGTGCGACAGAGTTCACTCGTCGGAGCGACGGCGCCCAGCAGTTTCCTCTCTAGCTCCATTGCATGTAAAGTACTTTACACATGACACTTCTGTTTGGCATATACTACACAGTTGTGGTGAAGTTGAAGATATATATCAATCAGATCCTCGATGGCCACACCCTAGTTCTCATCAAGTGCTCGCGTTGTGCAGTCATGTTCTCAAGCAGCCTTTTCCTGAGGCAATATTTTTTGTTCTTTTTTACTTTGCTTCATGTCCAGACGCTAGCCAGCTATAACTAACGTTGCATTGACACAATGCATATCAGTACATGCACAGCACCAACTCATCTGTTAAACCTCTTCTCCCGTTAATTTATTTTCCTGTCCTCGTGTATGTTTGAAGACGATATAGAATGTGCAATAATCTCATATCTCTTATATATATCAAGAATTGACAAGAGCAAGCATGACATGGATATATTATTTCTCTAGTATCCTCGTTGAAATTTTACTACTTATAGTTAATAATAGGATGGTCTTCTGCACACTATCTATGAGAAAGAGGGGAAAACATGATGAAAATATTTGTTTGAAGTAATCCATGTAGCACAAGCTTCATATCTCTGGTTTACTTGTAAGCTTTACTGGGTATGCCTTATATACCGCATTTGGGCAACCCTCTCAACAATTAAGAGATCCATTCGAAGAACATGGGGTTCTCAGAAGAAGATAGCGAAAAAATTATCCCTAAAGTCGAAACTAAAAGGAACATATAAACCAATACTTCCATAGATTCGGTCCTGGTTTATTTACAATTATAACTTCCACACCTATTCACTTATAATTTGGGATCATTTCCCAAATAACAAAAGAAAAAGAGTCAAAGAAAGGACAGTAGATGTTTCTCATGCTCAAGTGGAATTTGGAACATTCCAAAAAGTTGGATCTGTTTCAGTAAGTGACGATTCAGGCATCCATCATCAGTTGTAATTGTCACTGGTAACAAAGTTTCTAGTATTTCCTTTTGTAATTTGATCGTACCAAACAAAATAGGGAGCAAAGATGATAGAGCACCCTTTTTTAGATTTCATATTCATTTTCCCTCAATTCTCGTAAAGATAATGCTTAGGTATGCATTAGGTAAACTTTATAAACCTTGACCATAAATACACACAAAAATATTAAGATCTTAACATGGAACATGTGCCAGTACATTTGTCATGATTAACAAAAATAACTATATTTTAAATAAATTCTGCCAAAATTGCTTATAAGAAAGTAATAAGCAATAATATCTAAAACATCAATATAAAAAAATAATGGAAGCAGTACGTGCTTAGTTTTCATGACACGTTTAATTAACCGACGCTCAAGTTTAAATCATCAGAGTGTGGAGATGCAGGCACCGAAAATCATAAATAAGATTGTTTTCCTTCCTTTTTTTTTTGTTTCCGTACCACCTTATTACATTTTGATTCTTCACTGGCATCTTAAAGTGACTCTTCTCAGTGAACAATATAATGCATTAATGTTATGGCGTTTACTACCACCACGTTTAATGCCACACCTACATCTTCTTCCCTGTACTCCCTCCGACCTCCGGTAAGTATAAAAACTGACGTCTCAGACATCTAAAATGAGCTGGATGCAAGTTTAAGTTCATGTCCGAATTGAAACATTAAGTTTAGGTACTTTCGAACTTCTTTATATGTCAGTGAAGGAAGATATAATATCACCGAGTGTTTTGTGTTTTTGGGAAATCCTTGTGAACGCTGCCAGCTAGTAAATCAATTTTGGTTGTCCCGTGAGCATGGGAGGCCCCAGGAGGAAACTACGTAGGACTGGAACAGCACGAAGCTGAAATCACTTGTTGTGTGGTGTTTTTCTTTCCGCAAAAAGAAAAAAAAATAGCCTGCCTACTCCTAACAGCTCCAGAGATGCAGTCTTTGGGGTTATTGATTTTTGGGAAATTAGCATGCTTATAGGTATCCTTAGGTGAGGAAACAGTATTAAAAAAAACTTTGTTTGGGGAACATTTCTCAAGGATGTATGGCACAGAACATTAAAGCAAAAAAGATGAGAACAATTTAACTTGTTTCAGATGCTTGCAACACATTTGAGCGTACAGCGACAAGGGAAGCAAAGCAACCATGATGACTTAGGTATCCAAGGCGTGCCAATTTTCACAGTTGTTTGTGCATGAGAACGTAAGGCATCGATCGGTCAAAAGAATCATTACCCATGGAACAAAGAAAATGACTAACTGTATATATCCTTTCTTCTTGAGTTTTGCTCACGTGGCATTAATAGGAGAAATATATACACCGGTGAGGCGGTGACAATAATCAACAATTAATATGTGACATCCTACTTGTATGGTCCTTTCTCACCACCACATTTGTTAATAACTGCACTTTGGTGGCTACTCTGGTATTTGGGTTTTTACAATATATGGGATGTCCAGCTACAGATATGGAGCGGCATTCTATAGTCGGTGTTTGGTTTCCTGCTCATCATTTGTGCTTTCAAGCTTTTTCCTTGCTTGAGCAAGCCAGGCGATTTGGCTCACCTCCATGGATCCAAGCGCCCTAGTAGTCTTCTATTTTGTATTATGGGGTTATTATTCTATTCTTTTATTTCTGTTTATGCCAATATTCAAAGTGGATGGTTCAGTGGTGCCAAATCTTCGTCTATGCCATCTTAAGGAATGTGAATGTGAAGAGAAAGAATCACCATCAAAACAGTGTTGCTACTTGCTAGGAGTATATGCTAGCTAGTCACTCTCAACTGGTTAAAACCAATCGTCCTCTCCCGATGCTTAATTTACCAGCCGCCGCAATGCTAGCCGTCGTTGATCTCCACCTCGACCTCAGCAAAGCCATACCGCTCGTACTGCGCGAGGATGGCCAAGTCACTGTCGCGCTCCTCCTGGTGGCGGGCGGCGACACGGGCCAAGAGGTCGCGGAGGCTCCCACCGTCCTCGTCGTCGTCGTCTTCGTCCTCGTCGAGGAGCTTCTGGGGTATGCCGCGGAAAGGCTTGTAGGGCGTCGTCTTGAGCCAATCGATATACTCCTGCCTCACCTTCACCAGTCTCGTCTTCTTCGCATCCGCCGGCTTGGTTTTGGTCTCGTCCTGTTCCGGCACGGCCACCGTGCGAGTAGGCTTGGAGCGCGTTGCCACGCTCATCTCGCCGTTGACTTCCACCGCCGCCGCCTCCGCGCGCTTGGTGCTGCTCCTATCCTCCATCATCCAGTCTTCCGGGGGCGTCGACTCCGGGCTCCCCGGCTCCTGCTTCCTCATCACCTCCGCCGTCGTCGTCGCCTCTCTCTCCAACCCCTATAGATCTGGAGGCTACGACGGCTGCGGTTGTGTTGGTCTAGCGAAGCAGGCGCCGTGGTATATATATGCCCCGGCCTTGGACGCTTTTGGATTTTTTATTTTCTTCTCGCCTGGGACTTGGACTCCTCTTATATCCAATCGGATCGGATCAGATTCGGGTACAAATTCGGATAATGCTACCATATATTGAGTCGAATTCAAATGTGAATCTACATATACTCTATTCGAATAACAAAAGGTAGTTCGAATTCGGATAACATTAGTATATCCATCTAGGCTATCCGCACTCGTCGTACTCTATTTTCATCCTCTAAAAAAAATATTCTGTCCTGGTCATCGAGATTCTCTCCTCTATACTCATCTCTCCGGCATCCATCATCCTCTATATCTCATACTCTATACCAACTACCCTATATTTTATTCAACTATCTCCAACTACCATCTTCTCTCAACAAACATATTTTTTCATAACACATTCATTTAAAATAGTTATTCTAAATCATGGGATGAAAATAATTAGTAATACAACTTTTTAATTAAATAAAAATAGTTATTCTCTTTTCTCTCTTTTTTCTTTTTTTCTTTTTCTCTTTTTTTTCTTTTTCCCCTTCTCTCTTCCGATCCTCTCGGTTGGATCTCGGTCCTCCCGATCCTCTTGGTTGGCTTCTTTTTCCCGCGAGCCTCCCGATTCTCTCGGATGGATCTCTCGTCGGTGTTGGCGTCGCCGTCCTACGGCAAGGCGGCAGACACCTACAAGAAGGCGGCGACCACGGCGGCCGCGTACAACGTGCTGGCCCGCGAGCTCCTCCCAGACGAGGTCCGCGACACAGCGCGCTGGGACACGGGCTTCGTCCACGACTGCGTCCTGCGAGGGCGGGCGTGGCG
>CM014278.1:54874301-54923889 GCA_004135705.1 Alloteropsis semialata
CGACGGCGGGGCTCCCCTGCGGAGCTCGCCGCGGGTCGTTGGCGGCGGCGCGGCGGGTCTTGTCGCCGGAGCGGGACGGTGGGGAGCGGAGCGGAGCAGTGGATGCGGAGAAGGACCGTGCGGCGCGAGGAAGGTGGGGCACGCGGGCCCCGCTCCAGGCGCCACATCGTCGATAGCGGAGCTCCTCTACCTCCTCTTGCAGTAGCGTGCGGCAGCCCGTCCTCTATCATAGCGAGCGGGATAGCGGATGCCGGTGCGGCCATTTTTCCGCTACCCGCGTCCTGGAGGACTGGGTAGCGGACGCCGGTGCGGACAGCCTTAGAGTAACTAGCAGCAATGCCCGTGCGACACGCGCGGGTTTAAAAAACAAATAAAAAATATTCCATATTCTGATTAACTTTTTCAAATTAACATATTGCACCATATAAACATTTCAAACAGCAACAATGTGTCCACAAATAGCTTCTAGATTATTGGACAAGATTGGAGTGGGTGTGGCAATAGTCACTAATGGAAAAAGTTCCACCAAAATGTGAAGAGGTATTTCTGAAAGCATTATATTTAGCCAAAAAAAAACTTCGGTTATCACCTGGGCTGCGTAGCAATGCACGTGCAACAAGCACATTTAATAAAAAAACATAATTATAAATTGTCCATGATGAACATCACAACTTTGTATTATAGTTATTCATGTGAATAAATCTATAATTGTGTACTATATGTCAACTATTAGACTTTCCATAATGCAACCGGAAACATGAGGAACCATAACAATGCTGCACAAGCGCAATATTATTTCGCATTCAACACCAACCAAAAAAATTTCGGATGATCCTGACTCAAACTTGCCAATGTCTCCAGTAGCTTTTAGTTCCTTGGCTTACCTTCTCTACTCTGCGCCATCACTATGACATCTTCCTCTCCACACATATATCTAGTTTTGACATTACAATTATGTTATTATTTAAAAAGCTAACATACACGAATAATAAATAGGCACAAACATGCAGAGGACAAGTTAGTGCCAGTGATTAAAGAACCTACCTGCCTACCTAATCACAATAACTTTTTAACCATCCCTGCATCCAAGGCTCAAATATTCAGATAACATATACATGTACAGAAAACCCGAAGTAGTGCTTTTTACCTATCCAATACTCCAAAGCCACGAGCTGAATAACCCACACATGTTATGCTTTCGCTAACTATGCTGTAAAAGACCATAAATTCCAAATAGGATATATATATATATATATATGTAAGTACTCCAGCATTTCAAAACACATTCTATGTATTCATTATAGGAAGTAAAAATGCAATCAACTAAACTTATTGTAAAACAATGTATTCAAGAAATGGCATTTCAAATCCTCATAGGCTCCCTTTCTGCCCTATCCATAAAAAATGCAATATACAAATTGATGGCATGCACAAAAAAAAGAATATAATACCAGAGGTACAAAAACAATAATAGCCAAGTAGAAATATGACCCTAGCATCACACAGATATGTTTTACAATCATTTAGTATATCCTTCAGCATGTTTTATCTTGGACCGAGAAAAAGAGCATTCAAGTTTCTCTCTAGTAATCTTACATTTGGAACTCCTTTTCAACTCACCACGCCAAAATTCCTGCAAAGAAAAACAACTAAACTTTGCACATTTAGATATATATATAATCAGGATCAAAAGACCATTTGGAATGCAAAGGAACAACAAAACTTATTTAGTCATGCCTGACGGGCTATCAGAAGATGAAGTACAAGTCATATAAACTAATGGAATGCAAAAAACATTTCATGATTTCCTATGATTGAATATTACTATACAGAAATATTATTGCTAATATAAAGTTTCTGATAACCATGATGGTAAATCACAGAATCTGTTACCTTTAACGGTTAAACATACATGGTTTCTAATTAAATTAATTACTACTTAGAGTCTGCGGTCAAACAAAAAAAAAGACAATCTATTTACAAAAAACAAAAGACAATCTATTGCCCTGTAGACCTCTACCATTGTATCGTCCTTGACCTCGGCCTGTACCACTGTGTAGAAATTGCTAGATAGATCTCACGAGCAGCAATGGGAAATATTCTAGATTATTTACCTCTATATTTCTGGAATATTTGTAAGGGCATATTCAAATATGCAAATGAACAATATAAGTCAATCCCCAACTTTGTATGTCATGGGTTGACAGTATGATAAATTGAAAGGTACAGAAGTGGAATCCAAAGTATGTCAAAATCTGCATTGGCCTTCCCATTGATAAAAAGACCTAAAGTATGTCAGATCAGTATGTGTTTGGCTAATGGACCTATGAAGGGCAGCTAGTTTAAAGAGCCAAATTGTAAAGCATGCTATTTGAAATAAACTACACTATAGTGGATGGTTGCAAAGGCTTCTAGATTACTACTATGATTATATAATAAAAAGAAAACTCAGAGATGGAAATTATGCATGCATTTTTGGTTAATGGTTTCGCCGGTCCAAAACTTCTGCTAATTGCATATGTTCTGCAGATACGCATATATATGAATCAGCAAAATTTCACAAAATAAAGTGGCACATAGATGATGAGGTGGTGTAAGGATTTCACAGCCCCATGCATCATTCACTTATGAAAAGACGAGGTGGTATAAGGATCTGTCTCCAAGCCTCCAAATAAAGAGAGAGATCATGTAGGAATATTTTTCAGATGTATATATAATATAATATACTAAAGAAAAATATTTTGTGCTTGTAAAAATATAGCGAGTAAATGGAATTTTTGCAAAGTAGTTAAAGAACAAAAGATATCCTTTCTCTTCTCATTGTACGATGGATATTTTTTGGATGATATGATAGTGCTTTGTGATGAACTCTAAATAAAAAAACACGATTAGTCATGCTGTCATTCAGTTAGCAAAACGCCTGGCACACATACTAAATAAAGTGTAAAATTAGCTCAATCAAATATAATACCTGTTTGCTCCTGACTGCACAAGCACAAGAGATTGGATACCTGGATTTGTTGAACTCCTAGTCCTCCATGTCTTCTCGCTGGTTGCTCAGTCGTGTGCTAAAAAAAATAAAAAAGGGATAAGATTTATCAATGATAATTAGTGGGTGCTAGATAGTTGGACATGGAGTCAGAGATTGGCGATCATGGTAGAGGGTGATCACCGATCAGTACGTGATGGAATTCAGATTAGCATGGACAGAGGAAATGACGGACACACGGACCTGGGTGCGGGCTCCCGGCGTGACATGGGCGGCCGTGTGTGATGGTGCGAGTCACCAGCAAGCGGCAGCCCACCACAACTGACGTCAACCGATCCGCGACGCGCCGAGCCGCCGATGGGTCAAGCGCGGTGAAAAGGCACGGTCAACCGCTTCATCTTCTCGGTCGCCGACCGGCAGGCCCGCGCCAGCACGCGCCCGGACAGGCACGGCGTCGTGTCCGCCGAGTCGCCGACGTCGCCTTCGACACGGCGCGCGTCCTCTGGGCGCGCGTGTACTCACCGTCCCGGGCTGACTCTGCGGCGCCCGCGCTCCCCGTGGTGGTCTACACCCACGGCGGCAGCTTGGCACTCCTCTCCCCGGTGTCGGCACCCTTCGACGTCCTGTGCCGCCGGTTCTGCCGCGAGCTCGGCGCCGTCGTGGTGTCCGTCAACTACCGCATCGCGCCCGAGCACCGGTACCCCGACGCCTACGACGACGCGTGGACGTGCTCCGGTACCTCAGCAACATGGGGCTCGCTGGCCTCGCCATCCCGGTCGGCCTCGCCCGCTGCTTCCTGGCCGGGAACAGCGGCCGCGGAAATCTCATCCACCACGTCGCGCAGCGCTGGAAGGAATTCGAGGATATCACGCGCGCTCTGTAAGGAAAACTTCAACGCCGCTAACAACGCTCATCAGTCTACGAAGGGATGGTAACTGACGCGAGGGAGGAGGACACGCGGAAAAAAAAAATCAAACGCCGGTTTTTGCGGGCGGGATTGGGAGTGCGTACGCGAAAATCCTCCGGTGAAAAAAGTTTCGCCAAAATATGAAGAGGTATTTTAGAAACACCATTTTTTGATACATGTTACCAAGATTTTGAAATCCCTGGGCTGAGCAGTGGGCCCTCTATGAGAGGTACGGGGTATTAAGTTAGGTGAAAAACGTCCAATTCTTGAGGATCCTTATAGCATAGATAGTATTTAGCAAGTTTTATTTTACTTTTCTTATGATTTTGAAAGAACAAAATCATCATAAAACAAACCAGCATGTATAAAAACAACACATACACACAATATTATTAGTTGAACTTTTTATAAAAATTAAATGTCTATGAAAAATGAATCATGCAAATATAGTTTGCGTTAATATAATAAATTATTCTGAGTAAATTAAATCAATAACTATATTGGTTTGGAAAGAAGATAAATCCTAGAAATTATCACAGAAATCAATAACAATTGGTTATCCATCTGTATACTCTAATCATTATACCCATTGGATCTATTATATTTTCAAAAAAACTATCCACTTTTGCCATGATGAAAATAGCCTGAAGTAACGCCCTAAATCTATAGGTAAATTACCCATCTTTGCCATTATAAAAATAAACTAAAGTAACCCCTAATATTCATATAAATTATCCACATATGCCATTATAAAAATAATTTATAGTAACATCTTAAGTTTGCATCTAAATTACCTATATTTACTTTATTAAAAAAGAACATGTCATTATAAAGAATATCCTGGGAGTTGAACAAGAAGATCTCAGAACAGGTTCATCTAATTCAGGGTGGAAAAAAGGACTTTTCCCGTTTCCTTCTTTTCGGATGCCGGGTTCGAAAGGGAGAGGAAAGATGGCCCGGCCCGTGTCCACTTTCGTGTATACGGCGAGGGGCGTGTGCGTCGAGCCGTCGAGACAGCAGAAAGCATATCAGAAAATCCCCAAATCCACGGCTATCGAACCTAGATTTCGGAGCATCAGAGGAGATGTCTGATTCCGCCGCCGGTTCTCTGCAGAATTGCACCAGTAGCACCATGGCCTCGTCGGTGGCAGATGCGAAGGGGGCTGAGGAGGTGGGTTGCGTCCAGAAGGTGCAGGAGGTTGATGATGGCTTCGCGGTTAGGGAGGCTACGGCGGCGGGGGAGAAGAAGAAGTGGAGGGTGCCGCAGGATCAGATTGACTTCATCCTGTCCATGGACGTCTCCGACTACGTCTTCGCAACGCCGGACGACATGGACGACATGCCCATCTCAGACGAGGAGAAGGCGAGGTACCGCGCCGAGAGGAAGCACCGTGTTGCCGTGATGCAGAAAAGCCGCAGCACCAAGAGGAAGATGCAGGAGTGGGTGAAGGCTGAGCTAGAGAAGCATGGCTTCGTCGAGATCGAAACCACAGCCGAGATGCTTGTGAAGCACCAGCTGGAGGAGTACATCGATGGCCAAATCGCTTAATTCATAGTGGCAGTGGTGTTGGTGACAGTAGTAATAGTGGGATTGGTGTTTTCAGGGAACAATTGGAACATCTGACAAGCGTAGTAGATTACATGTTGTCGATTTTCAGTTTAAGCCGTCGATTGAATCCGTGTAGTAGATTATGGCCCTGTTTAATTGGGGTGAAAGGGTGAAAAGTGGTGAAAAGTTTATGCATTGGGTCGCGTGCACAGAGAGAAGAAATGAACTGACACGATTCTCGAGGTGAAAAGAGAATGGAAAGTTAGGGGAATTAAACAGGGCCATATGTTTCTATTGATCTTCAGCTTTAAGCTGATGATTGAATCTGTGATGGATATGTAGTCTTAGATAAAAAAAAAAAGAAGGTAAGTGAACATCTGGTCTGGCATTGCTCTTGCCACTTTTGTATTGTTATTTTCAATTCTTTAGTTTAAGTATTGTTATTGGGTTCAATTCTTCTTTAGTGATTGGTTAGATTTGAACCTTCTCATTGTCTGTTTTGCAAATTTCTCAAAACAGAGCAACTTTTCTACTCCAATTACTATCCTTTGACCTTTGACGAATGCAATACATGCATCCTTTGACCTTGGACGAATGCAATACATGCATCCTTGACCTTTGACAAATGCAACACATGCATCTTTGACCTTTGACGAATGCAATACATGCATCCTTGACCTTTGACAAATGCAATACATGCATACTATCCTTTGACCAAATGCAACACATGCATCTTTGACCTTTGACGAATGCAATACATGCATCCTTGACCTTTGACAAATGCAACACATGCATCTTTGACCTTTGACGAATGCAATACATGCATCCTTGACCTTTGACAAATGCAATACATGCATACTATCCTTTGACCTTTCAATTTCTTACCATCTACTCGAGCAGGAGTGTTTGTTTTTCAGTAAAGACCTATGAGTAAATTTATGGCAATGTGTTTGCAATAAGATATGGCAATGTAGAAGATATGATCATGCAAAGCAGTATAGATGAAATTGAAAAGGCAGTGCGAAGAACGCAGAGATGGAATTTTCATGCGTTCGCCTGTGCAATGAGCCAATGAGGGTGGGCCTGATTCTGGGTCAGCTCGGGAAAAGGAATCGCGTGTTTAGTGTTGAATTCAGCAGGAAAATTGTTGCGTTTTTTTTAAAAGACCAAAACGGTTATTACAAGCACATTGGTTCCATACCAGATCTCCTTTTCTCCATTGCTATTGCGCATAACTCGTCTTATTTTGTTGCTAGATTAAATTTGTCTTATTTTGTTGCTAGATTAAATTTAGTCCTATTTTCTTTGTCATCTGGCATGTGCAATAACTTGTTCCCAAAAACATAGCCATGTGCAATAATTACTCCACTACAGAGTAAGCAGTGCTATATATTGCGCCCTATCCTCCCATTCCTTGAAAACCTCCCATCCTGGTTCCAAAGTTACTGAAACAACACCACATACTTTTCTCATGCCGTTTTTGCTGCTTGTGCTATAAAAACACTCAGATGTGAACACATTACACACAGGAAAGAAGAGAGAGAAACGAGAAGGTGGCTTGGTGTTGTTTAGTTACGCAAAGTCTTCTTGGGCATCCTGGTTCTACCTGTTCTTTGTGTCCACCATAAGGATGGGAGGCCTCAGCAAAAAATAAGTGTTGTTTTCCCGTGGAGGTGGTCGATGCGGACCTTCCTCACGCTCATCTCCCTTGAATTCCGCATCAGATCAGCTTGCGTCGCATAGTCACCTTCTCGTGGACCGTGGATGAGGGCTAGGCCGGGTTTGATCTTCGATAGATACCAGCAAGCTGGGGCGCATTACCTGGTCCAGGATGTTGGGAGCAGCGTAATTTTAATTTGAAATGTTGAAGTGATCAGTTCAAAAGGGTAGCCCCAAAGGGGGGGGCCAGCAAGCATGCATGATCGGTCTTTCTGTTCGTTGTTGAGGAAAGTTTTTCAGAACAGGGGAGCACGGAGTACAGGCGTACAGCACATGTTGGTACAGCAAAGAGAAAATAATAAAAAAAACCGGTAGCTCCTTTCCTAAGATAAAGGAGAAGTATTATAGCAAATAATGCTTCATGCAGCGTCAGATACTCTCAGATCCGTGAACTCTGCAAGAAGGGTTGTCCGTTTGAAGAGAGTTTCTTTCTACAGCTTGGACGACGCGTATTTCCTGAGGCCATCTGCTGCGTTCTTGAGCTCCTCCGGTACGGGCATGTTGCTCAGCAGCGTGACTCTGGATTCGGCGATCCGAGGGCCCTTCTCCCCTGTGGATGGGTCCATCTTCCAGAGGTTCACCTCCCAAACCTTCAAAGAATTTCAGCAGAAGTTTCTCAGAATGGAACGAGTTTAATTTTTTTTTACAACTGAAAGGAACGCGTTACAGAGACAGTAATAGATGACATGGACACAAAATCACATGGAGAAAATACGAAAGGATAAATCTGAAAGCACTTAGAGGATTTTTCTTTTTTCAGTTTTTAAGTGATTTCAGCAATTTTTCTTCAATGCCAGCGGGTACTCTGTCTTTATCACACACGTTGCAGTAGTGCTTGTCGCCGGGCCGAGAGCCACAGATTAGCAGGCCAAATTGCAGTGCCTGTTGGTGCTATGTCTCTATCACACACGGTGCGGTAGTGCTTCTCCGCCGGCCGAGAGCCAGAGATTGGCAGGTACTAGTAGCTGACAATTGAAATCTAGCTTAATTTTTTATTGTTACCAATAGAATTTCCAGAACCAATTGGAGCAAGTCCATAGGTTTGTTTTTTCACTTAGGCCTTGTTTAGTTCGCGCGAATTCGATCGAATGCACTGTAGAAAAATGTATTGGGAATCGAAAAAGCATAGAGAGGGCACATTGTTCAATGCGTAAAACAGAGCGCGAATTCGATCAAATCGAGCGAACAGGCCCTGTTTAGATTGGGCCAATTCAACTGAATTCAATGATTGGAGATGCATTGAAAATTAAAAAAGTAGAGAGGAGACACGTAGTTCAATGCGTTGCCTTTTGATTGAATTGCTGTCTTTAATTGGTGTCTTTTCGCGAATCTAAACGGGGCCTTTAAGTGCAGCAGCTGGAGGCAAACCTACCTGACGAAATCCGTCGAATCCGGTCAACAACCGGCGTGGCATTTATGTTCTGTCCCTCACTCACTATGGACCATGGACCGACCCATGCCCCAGCACTGCCATGTTTTTTTTATATGTGTTCATAATTGATTCCATGATTTTGCTTTCCCGTCACAACATCATTACTACTGAGTCTGCTCACAAAGAGACAGGACATTCATGCATGATGGCTACATACATACTGTAAAGTCCAGTGTTAACCCAGTATTTTTACGTGTCGTATTATATTTGTTCTAAATCATAATTTTGACTAGCTAATAGTAAGCACATATTACTATTAGCCAACTATTAGCACTAATAAATTCGAACATTTCTTAGCATAGTCAGTACTGTAGCTATAGTTGGAGGGTACTAGTTTAAGACCAATTATCATGGCTGTATTATTAGCTGGCAGATGGAAACAACCCCTGCTAATAGCCCCAGCTAGATAGGCAACCATCGGCACTAGCGAATCCGAGTAACCCCTTTGACATCGTCTCTAACCTATATGGGATCGAAGTGTCAGAACGTGAGAAATAGAAGGATGATTGCATCTTTCACATTGTGGATTATGTAGGCGAGTTCTGCACTCCTCTTTTTCGCAACCTCTCTCTTTCAGCTGGCGTGAAAAATCCATCCTCATGTAGTCATGTGGCCAATTGACCACTGCGGAAGATGCCCTGAATGTATCGTGTCACCGTCAAATTGCATTGTGGGCATATTTGGTTCAGGTCCTCAAATTGCTGCCTGGGCCAGGCAGCTCACCCAGGCCGTCGATTTCATCGGCCTGGGGTCACGATTGCTGCCTGGGAGCTGCTGACTGGGCAGGATAGTGAATCAATAACCGGCGGCTACTCGGTGGATCGTGGAACCAACGAAATAATAATAATAGAAACAACCACGAGGAAGATCCAATTCGCTCGCGTCACAACCAGAAATGAACAGTACCAGTGCTCAGGGGTGTTTAGATGCAGCGTTTTATATAGTATTTTTGCATTGGGTCGTGTGTCACAGAGAGAGAAAAATACATTGAGAGACGTGCATTTTGCAAAATTTTGCAAAATGGGGGTGAACTAAACACCCCTTAGTTTTACTACCGCTAGTAAAATCGAATGGAATAATCCACCGCAATCCCTGCGGTGCAGCGCGCAAGCCGCTGGCTGATCTGAATAAGCTCCGAAACAGTCAAACGCAGGCAGATCAGATCGCACAGCTAACTCGGCGCGGTTAGATTAGTAACAGAGACTAGGAATTTATTTACCACGCTTAGGCAAGAGGGGTTGGTTGAGGATCGGAGTCAACCGAGATCGTGCAGGTCAGGCTTGTGCGTGTGCTCGAGATCGATGGGGACGAAGACGAAGACGACGACGGAGCGATCGAGGAAGAAGAAGAAGAGAGAGGATCAGAGGATCGAACCTGGGTGGAGCGGCCGACGTGGACGGGGACGGCCTGCGCGAGGACGGTGTCGCCGAGGTTGGCGCTGCGGAAGTGGTTGATGCTGAGCTGCATCCCGACCACGCGGCGGTACCCCGACGCCATCTGCGCGCCCATGCTCCCCAGCGCCTCCGCCACCAGCGCCGACACGCCGCCGTGCAGCAGCTTGTACGGCTGGCAGCAGGTGGGCGTGACGACGAAGCGGCCGGCGAGCCGCGACGGGGAGAGCTCCTCCATCTCGAACCCGAGGGCGTGCAGCGGCGCGTCCAGCTCCGCCATATTCATCGCCTTGGCCCTGCGATCCTCCGTCGCCGCCGGGGCCGTGGCGCTGGCGCCGTCCATGGCTCGATCGCCCGGGTTGGTTGGTTGGGCGGCTGGGCAAGTTAGCGCGTGTGGAAGGAACTGGTAGGTTTGGACTTTGGACTTCGTTTCGGGGAAAGGCGTTTCCTCAATGGAGATGAGATCTCGCCGAAGGATGGAATGAAACGTGGAATGACACGAGTGCTTTATATACATCTGAAGTCAAAAAAACCCCCAACGTGTCAAAGGCATGCACCCCAACGAACTTGCGTAATGTTTTCCAAATTTCAAAGGTGTTAGACTAATCAACTTGAAGTTAATTGAATGATATTATTTCGCCTGACCAAAAGTACATTGGTCCCAGCAAGGCTGCTAACGACAAATAATTTTCTTGTTTCAAAACACGAGGACTAGAAAAGAGGACTGAGATCTCAGACGTACTTAGGCTATTTGTAGCGGCGCCCTGCAAAACGTCCGGAACCTCTACTGTGCCGGTTCTTCCGTCAAAAACGGTCTGCAGCGGCGCCCTGGAAAACGTCCGCCAAAATCCCGGTCTCCCTTCTCCTCCCCCAAATTTCCGGGGCGATTCGTCGTCCGGCAAATCGCGTCGACGCCGCCTCCCCCGGATCCCTCTCGCCCGCCGCGCCTGCCTCTCCGCCATCACCGCCCGCCGCGCCCGCCTCTCCGCCAGTACCGGGCTGAAGCGCCCCTGCCTAAGCAGAGACTAAATGTGATACAATTATCAGTCCCAGGAGGCTGATACACATTTATTCAACAGATAGTTCAGAACCTTACACTCCCCGATGAGGAGGAAACTTGATACAAGCTAAGACAACCAAAAGGTAAACTACGGCTATGAGCCAAATGATGAACCAGACCGGTTCAACAAAAGGATCAGAGTTATGCGACAGCGAAAGCATCTCGGGCGGGGCCAAACTCCACAGGCAAAGTCGGGTGCGGGCACGACCACCTACTCGGCGTCCTCAACGACAAAGTCCGGGTCTTCTTCTGGATTGACAACAACAAGGGTGAGTACAAAAGTACTCAACAAGTCCAACCACACCCACGGAGGGGTTAACACAGAAGTATGCACAGGATATTTCAAGGAATAAGGCTAAGGTTTAATTTGCAATAAAGCTAATTTTACTCATGCAAAGGTTTATCAAGGAAAAACTTTAGCAAAGCAAGCTTAAGTAACACAACTAAGTAAGTGGGGGTTGATCCACAAAGGATCCCAATTTTAAATGCTACCGGATTTCCCATCCGCCGTAGCTCTTGGCACAAAGCCGAACACAATTCCAAAACACACACTCCAACCCATCCCAAAACCTTCGGTATTGTGACCAAGCCATAACTCGCCCATAACCGTGGGCACGGCTATTCGAATAGTTTGGAACTCTGCAGAGGTGTACACTTTCACCACAAGTAGGGTACCGCAACACGAACACCTTAGTGCCAGTGCGGATCCTATCGAAGCCATTACCCACCATAGCCAAAACTGCCTAGCCATCACGAGAAATAACCAAGGGGTTTATGACACCAAGTCGACAACCATGTCACTAAGACGGCACTTGGTTTTCTCGCTGCACACCTGCAACCAGACAACTAACAGCACGGCTAGTGGGATTTAGACTAAGCCCTTGCACCATACAAGAGTCGAGTGGTTGTACGAGATAAATGGGTTAGGCAAGATGAACACATCACCTCGGTTTAAAACCGGACAAAATGGATATCTCCCAACTTGCTTAACCACAAAGGTACAAGCCACCAAATGGTATTTCACAAAGAAATACCCATCCATTTTATCCAACACTTTCTCTATTTTCAAAACCCAAACCCAACTCTTTACTCAACACACTCACACTTTTATTCTTTGTAAAACCAGTAATTGTCATGATTGATTAAGTAATTAGAACAAGTCCTAAGCATTCTAAGCAAGGTTATCAACCAAACAGAGCAAATCATATTTAGTGATAACTAGGTTATCAAGGAATGGTTATAACAATCAAGGAGTGGCTATCCAACCGGGTTTTCAATAACGACCATGCAATTATCAAAGGCCAATAGGTTGTGTTTATAAAACTGGGATAAACATGCATCAAAGGATGGGATTGGACTTGCCGTCAAAAGCTTCCGGGAGTTCCTGCTCGCGGTACGGGTCGTCGGATTCGGGCTCGCGGTACTCTCCTGCGTATTCCGGCGGCTCCTCCTCGATTACACCGTCGTCTACGGCACACACAACAAAACACATAAAAGAAAACAATCAAACCTTTACCGATGAGCTCGAAACAGGAAATGATTAAAATAAAATAGGAAGGAGGATTATTTTGGGATGATTTGTGTATAGCTCGGCCGGAATAGATGAAAGAAAGACGTGTTCAAGTTTGGTGGAATTCCGGCGGAGTTTGGCGCATGAAATGACGAGTTAAGTGGGGGTTAGGGCTTAATTGGAGGGGTTTAGGACCTCTTTATAATAATTATAAAGAGTCAAGGGCCTTTCTGGAAATAAGTATATATGGTGGAAGGGTTGATTTGTGAATAGAGAAAGTACTTGGGGGTTTTGGGAATATGCAGGGGCATATTTGGAATTAATCAAAAAGATTAAGGGCTTTCTTGGAATTGATTCTAAAGGGAAAAGGACTCTTATAGGAATAGATATAAGGGCAGGGGGTTTTGGGGAAAAGGGGAAATCTATCCCCTTCTTCCTTTCTTCATCAGGCCGAGCAGGGGGGTTTCGGCGGCGGCTCGGGTCGGCTCGGCCGGCGATGGCCGGCGGCTCCTGGCCACGCCGGCGGCCAGGGAGGGGCCGGGGAGCGAGAGGGNTCTTGGGTCAGTTCTGCTGAAATGGAAGAGGGTCAAAGTTGGATTGTCAATGTGGACAGGCTTTTCTGCTAGTTAGAAATCTGGCAGATGTTTCTTAAGAAATCATGCAACAGACACGTTAAACACGATGATCAGGAAGTAGTTGTACTCTTGCCCTCACCTAGGAGGCTCTGAGCCTCTGAGATAAACACATTAACTTCTTCCTTAACCCTAAACAAAACCTGCCGAACTCAAGTAGTGATCGAACAGGACTTCTCCCAAATGACCAGGACTACTCTCAAACAAACTCCCTAATATATCTCTATTACTGCTATCTCTATTCAACCCACAGTCCATATATTTATCTAACTATCCTAGTTGCAGACCAATTGAGCCACTAGTTGTAGCAGTCTTGGAATTCTTGTGTTGACATTGACGTCCAAAGAATTTGTCCACAACACAGCTGGTGGCTGGTGGCTGGTGGCTGGTGGCTGGTGCTGATTTGTTGTGAGACTGAAGTACTGCTGGCTGGCTGGTGGCTGATGGCTGGTGCTGATTTGTTGTGAGACTGAAGTACTGCTGGCTGGTGGCTGATAAGCCAAACGAACAGGCTGAAAAATTTGGATAGCGCTCCTTAAACTGCTCCAACGATTCCCTCGTAGCATCAGCACTTCAGCAGGACCACGACCAACCCACTGGCCACTGCACAAGAATATCCCAGGAATCATGTGTGGGGCGAGCACGAACCACCGTTGCGGAGTAGGAGCAATAAGAGGCAGTGGCACTATTGTTTCTGGAGGATCATCATGACGTTTCTTGAGAAAGACAACATGGAAAACATAATGAATACGAGCCTTGGGCGGAAGACAGAGCCGATATGCTAATACCCCCACCCGTTCCATGCTCCTGCACCTGAACTGTGCACAATTCAAAACATATTTAGAGATTGCGCTCCACAGATTGATTGCGAATACGGCGCGTATCGTGGGGGCTCCTAGCTTCCGAGTGCTAGTAACTCAAGTTAGATTTAAAGCCCACCACGATCCAGTTTGTCCCCCACGCACGTACGTTAATGAAAAAGAAGCCCCCGCACAGAGTTTTTCTCCACGTAGTAACCACTCACGCCGCGCCGTGCGTTAATGAAAAAACAACAGACTTCCTCCATTCCGTTCGTAACGGAAAAAATATAAACTAGCTGGACTTTTTCTTTGGCGCGCGGAGGGTTCGTCCGTTGTTTTTTAAATATCACGCGCATGACTTTTTTCGGGCGACGTGGTTGAAAGGGAAAAAGAACGTGTGGGAACTTCAAACTACAAATTTGAAGTTGCAATTCCATAAAAATACAATACAAACTATGAGTATCATAGATACGAAAATCACATATTTTCAAATACAAATATCGCAAATATTAATAAAACAGTTTAGTCCTCAATAGCTACTCAGTCTTCAAATTTGTTATCAACTTCCACCTGTCAAAGTAAAAAATGTTGAGATAGCTTAATACAAATATTAAAACAATTAAGCAGAAGTATTGAGTGATAT
Source organism: Alloteropsis semialata (assembly GCA_004135705.1). Taxonomy (NCBI): domain Eukaryota; kingdom Viridiplantae; phylum Streptophyta; class Magnoliopsida; order Poales; family Poaceae; genus Alloteropsis; species Alloteropsis semialata. Next base: position 54,888,934 of record CM014278.1, read on the forward strand.
AAAGAAAATTGTTGTAACATTTGTAGCTAAATGTTGACATAGCTTACAAATAAGTTGGAAACATATCTTTACAAATATTGAATCATTCCGTAAAAAAGTGTTCACATAGTTTTACTTAAATGTTTAAAAATATAATAAGTAATGTTCAATGAGTTTGATTAGATATTGAACCATTTTGATGTTTAAAAATATAATTAGTACATAAATATTGATGTACCTTAAAACAAAAGTTTAAACTGTTTCACATAAATATTGAACCATTTTACAGATAATGTGGATATAATTTCATTGAAATGTTGGCATTGCTTAACAGAAATGTTGAAACTGTTTTACATAAATATTGAACCTTTGTACAGATAATGTTGAACTCCGCCTGTGTTGACTGGAAGACTTTCTTGAGTCGTCTCAACACTGCCGGTCCCAAGCCCGGGTAAAGGAGGAGGGTTGCGTTAGGTTTGGCGAACCAGCGTTAAAATCAGCCACTCTAATGGATGTGAAACCCACGAGAAACTCGTTGGGGCGTAACCCTCTTAGCGACGCGCTACATCGGAACCCGGGTGTAGTGTTAAATGGGCAAGGGCCGGGCCGCCATCCCTTCAGTGGCGCGTCGTATCGTGACCTGGGTACGATGAAAAGTGAGCAAGGGTCGGGTCGCCGCAGCCTTAGTGGCGCGCTACATCTACGCCCGGGTGTAGTGAAAAATGAGCAAGGGTCTTCGCACTTCCCTCGACGGGTGCGAAGGGTAAGGAAGCTAGCCGAGTCAACTAGGATCTGTATAGGTAGTTGGAACGTAGGGTCTCTAACTGGTAAGTTATGAGAGCTAGTGGACGCAGCGATTAGGAGGCGTGTAAATATTCTTTGCGTCCAGGAGACTAAATGGAAGGGCCAGAAGGCGAAGGAGGTGGAGGATACTGGCTTCAAGCTTTGGTACACGGGGGCGTCATCGGGTAGGAATGGTGTAGGTATCCTGATCGATAGAAGCCTTAGGGATGGAGTCATAGAGGTTAGGAGGCGAGGTGACCGGATTATTCTAGTCCGGCTGGTAGTTGGAGATTCGACCCTGAATGTGATTAGTGCCTATGCCCCTCAGGTAGGCCTTAGTGAGAGCGCCAAGAGACAGTTCTGGGATGATCTGGATAGTATGGTCAGTACCGTGCCTACCAGCGAGAAACTCTTCATAGGAGGAGATCTCAACGGCCATGTGGGTGCGACTAATGTAGGGTTCGAGCGAGTGCACGGGGGTTTCGGGTATGGTAGCAGGAGTCAAGACGGGGAGGATGTTTTGAACTTCGCGTTGGCCTACGACTTGTTGATAGCGAATACCCTTTTTAGGAAGAGGGAGTCCCATCTAGTGACCTTTCACAGTGGACAACACTCAAGCCAGATCGACTTTATCCTTGCCAGGAAGGAGGATAGACGTGATTGCTTAGACTGTAAGGTGATACCGGGAGAGTGTGTCGTCCCCCAACACAAGCTTGTGGTGGCGGACTTTCGTCTTCGGGTACGTGTCCATCGGGACAAACGTGCCAAGATGGCAAGAACGAAGTGGTGGAAGCTTAGAGGAGAAGCGGCGCAAACGTTTAAGGAGAGGATGCTAGATGAGGGGCCTTGGGAGGAAGGAGAAGATGCAGACGACATGTGGCGTAAGATGGCAACATGTGTTCGGAAGGTGGCCTCAGAAGTTTTTGGCATGAGTAGGGGAGGCAAACAAGAAGGGAAAGACACTTGGTGGTGGAATGACGAGGTGCAAAGGGCTATTAAGGAGAAGAAGGAGTGGTTCAAGCGCCTCCACCTTGACAAGAGTGCAGCCAACATCGAGGGCTATAAACTAGCGAAGAGGGCTGCAAAGCGAGCTGTGAGTGTAGCAAAAGGTAAGGCGTATGATGACCTGTACCAGCGGCTAAGCACGAAGGAAGGGGAGAGGGACATTTATAGGATGGCCAGGATCCGCGAGAGGAAGACAAGGGACATCAACCAAATCAAATGCATCAAGGATGGGACAGATCAACTGCTAGTGAAGGATGAGGAGATCAAGGACAGATGGCGAGAGTACTTCGACAAGTTGTTCAATGGGGAGAATGAGAGCCTTACCCTTGAGTTAGACGACTCATTTGACGATACCAACAGACGCTTCGTGAGGAGAATTCAAGAGGCTGAGATCGGAGAGGCCTTGAAGAGGATGAAGAGCGGTAAAGCAATGGGTCCTGATGATATCCCCATTGAGGTGTGGAGATGCCTTGGTGCTAGAGCGACAGTATGGTTAACTAAGCTTTTTAACCTCATTTTTCGGTCTAACAAGATGCCTGAAGAATGGAGGAGAAGTATACTAGTACCGATCTTCAAGAACAAGGGAGATGTTCAGAGTTGTACTAACTATCGTGGGATTAAGCGATGAGCCATACGATGAAGCTCTGGGAGAGGGTTATCGAGCATCGCCTAAGAGGAGTGACAAGTGTGACCCAAAATCAGTTTGGGTTCATGCCTGGAAGGTCGACCATGGAGGCGATTTTCTTAATACGACAATTGATGGAGAGATATAGGGAGCAAAAGAAGGACTTGCATATGGTCTTTATTGACCTCGAGAAGGCGTATGACAAAGTTCCGAGAAATGTCATGTGGTGGGCCTTGGAGAAGCATAAAGTCGCAACTAAGTACATTACCCTCATTAAGGATATGTACAAGGATGCGATGACGTTTGTCCGGACATGTGATGGCGACACCACTGACTTTCCTATTAAGATAGGCCTGCACCAAGGGTCAGCATTGAGCCCGTATCTATTTGCTTTGGTGATGGATGAGGTCACAAGGGACATACAAGGTGATATCCCTTGGTGTATGCTCTTTGCTGATGATGTAGTGCTAGTTGACGAGAGTAGGACAGGGGTTAATGCGAAGTTAGAGCTATGGAGACGCACGTTAGAGTCGAAGGGGTTCAGACTTAGCAGGACCAAGACCGAGTACATGAGGTGTGATTTTAGCGCGACTAGGCATGAGGATGGAGATGTTAGCCTCGATGGGCAAGTGGTGCCTCAGAAGGATACTTTCCGGTATTTAGGATCGATGCTACAAAAGGATGGCGACATTGATGAAGATGTTAGGCATAGGATCTCAGCTGGCCGGTTGAAATGGTGTCAAGCTTCTGGCGTCCTCTGTGATAAGAGGGTGCCACAAAAGCTAAAAGGTAAGTTCTATAGGACGGCGATCAGACCGACAATGTTATATGGTGCTGAATGTTGGCCTACTAAAAGACGGCATGTCCAGCAACTGAGTGTAGTAGAGATGCGGATGTTGCGGTGGTGTTGCGGACACACAAGAAGGGATAGAGTCCGGAATGAAGATATACGTGAGAAGGTGGGAGTGGCACCAATTGAGGAGAAGTTGACCCAACATCGGCTGAGATGGTTTGGTCATGTCCAACGGAGGCCTCCTGAAGCGGCTGTGCGTATTGGAGTTCTAAGGCGGATCGATAATGTAAAGAGGGGTAGAGGTCGACCCAAACTGACTTGGGACGAGTCGGTGAAAAGAGATCTAAAGGAGTGGAATATTTCCAAAGAAATAGCTTTCGATAGGAGCGCTTGGAGACTAGCTATCAACGTGCCTGAACCTTGACCTCTGTTTCTTGGGTTTCACCTCTAGCCTACCCCAACTTGCTTGGGACAAAAGGCTATTGTTGTTGTTGTTGTACAGATAATGTTGGCAGAATTTCATTGAAATTTTGGCATACTAACAGAAATGTTGAAACTGTTTTTCAAAAATGTTGAACCATTGTATACATAATGTTGACATAGTTTCATTCAAATGTTGACATAGCTTAACAGAAATAAATATTGAACCATTCTACCAAAAATGTTGACATAGTTTCATCTAAATGTTGACATAATTTTGGCCTTCTATGGCAGGGGGTACATGGCCGCCCCAAACCCCAAACATGCTTCTGAACCCGATAGGACGGAGTCGCCCCCAAACAAATCTTGAACCCTAACTGGTATAACCGAAGCCGAAGCAATTTAGCCTTCTATGGCAGGGGAGCCGAAGCCGAAGCAATTTGGCCTTCTATGGCAGGGGGTACATGGCCGCCCCAAACCCCGAACATGCTTCTGAACCCGATAGGACGGAGTCGCCCCCAAACAAAACCTGAACCCTAACTGGTATAACCGAAGCCGAAACAATTTAGCCTTCTATGGCAGGGGAACCGAAGCCGGAGCAATTTGGCCTTCTATGGCAGGGGGTACATGGCCGCCCCAAACCCCAAACATGGTTCTGAACCCGATAGGACGGAGTCGCCCCCAAACAAACCCTGAACCCTAACTAGTATAACCGAAGCCGGAACAATTTAACCTTCTATGGCAGGGGAGCCTAAGCCGGAACAATTTGGCCTTATATGGCAGGGGTATATGGCCGTCCCAAACCCCGAACATGTTATTGAACCCGATAGAACGGAGTCGCCCGCAAACAAACCCTAAACCCTAGCTAGTATAACCGAAACCGAAGTAATTTAGCCTTCTATGGCAGGGGAACCGAAGCCGAAGCAATTTGGCCTTCTATGGCAGGGGTACATGGCCGCCCCAAACTCTGAACATGCTTCTGAACCCGATAGGACGGAGTCGCGCCCCAAACAAACCCTGAACCCTAACTGGTATAACCGAAGCTGAAGCAATTTAGCCTTCCTTGGAATTTATATCAACTTTGACCATCCTAAAATATCATGCAGCAGTTTCACTCTTACAAAAAGGCCCTAATTGGCAAAACAATCTTGTACCATGCATATGGTCAAATAGTTGTCAGTCAATATTGAAATAATTAATATGTAAAGTAATTATAGGAAAGAATGAAGACCGCAAGATTTTGTATAACTAATTCAGAGATCCTAACTACAACTTCCAGCATTATTTAGATCTAAAAGAGGCATCAACTTCAGTCAAAATCACAAGAACTAATTCACAGATGCGCTTGGGGATTCAAGAATAAGTGAATAAAATAAATTTAAATTGAAACTCACAAAGAAAATGCTGCCATTAATAAAGGCAATAAATAAGATCTCAACAATTGTGCTCTGTTCCTGAAATTAAAACGAGTCTCAACAATTGTGCTCTATTCCTGAAATTAAAACGAGAATCATTTTCTGACAGTACAACATAACACTTGAGTTATGTCAACATTTGTTTAGAACTGCTTCAACATTTTGTTTCATATGACTCAATACTGGTTTAAACTCATTCAACATTACTTATTATATTTTTAAACATTTAAGTAAAACTATGTCAACACTTTGTACAGAATGATCCAATATTTCTAAAGATATATTTTCAACTTATTTTTAAGCTATGTCAATATTTAGCTACAAATGTTACAACAATTTCCTTTATATCACTCAATACTTCTGCTTAATTGTTTTAACATTTGTATTAACCTATCTCAACATTTTTACTTTGACAGGTGGAAGTTAACAAATTTGAAGACTGGCTAGCTGTTGAGAACTAAACAGTTTCACGAATCTTTCCGATTTTTGTATTTCAAAATGCGTGATTTTCGTATCTATGATACTCATAGTTTGTAGTGTATTTTTATGGAATTGCAACTTCAAATTTGTAGTTTGAAGTTCCCACCCGTTCTTTTTCCCCTTTCAACCACGTCGCCCGAAAAAAGTCATGCGCGTGATATTTAAAAAATAACGGACGAACCCTCCGCGCGCCAAAGAAAAAGTCTCACTAGTTTATACTTTTTCCATTACGAACGGAACGGAGGAAACCCGTCTGCGCGCGTGGGAAAAAGAAAAACTGCTGATAGTTTTCAATAACGTACTCGATAGTTTTAGCTGGTAGTTTTATTCCACATGTGGGAGTGGAAAACCTATCTACCACTCAGAAGATAGTTTTAGCTGGTAGTTTTATTCCTGCGCGCTGCGTGAGTGGTTAAAAGAAAAACAGCGCGCGCTGCATGAGTGGTTAAAAGAAAAACAGCGCTAGATAGTATAAACAGCGCCCAACGGCTAAAAGAAAAACACCCCCGGCGGAGGGACACAGTAGGGGTGTGGGACCTGCGGATCCAAAGGCTCTACTGAATCGCACGAATCTTAAATAAGTATAAGTAGGTGCCAACTTGAGTTACTAGCTTTCGATTGCTAGACAGTTTTCCGCGTATCGTCGGCTGTCAACTTCGGCCCAGGCGTTGTGCAATTTGTCGGCGGTTTCAATCGGGGTCCCGACCATGCAAAAACATTGGGCTTCTTGGATGGGCTCGCAAGCTAGTGGGTTACGCAAAATAATGGGCTAGGCCCAATCCCATATTTCGCTTGGGAGCTGGGCAAGCGCGCGTGCTTGGTGCTTTAGTTGGACACGCTTGCTCCATCCATCGTTTGCCTAGTTTTTTTTTTTGAGAAAAAGTGATTTTTCCTTCTGTATTCCCTACCAAGCAGTGTCGTACTAGATGAGTACACATCACGTGTGAGACTGTATAATTACACTGTGTGTATGTAAGAGCAACTCCAGCAGGGCTCTAAACAAGCCCCTATTTTGAGTTGTGTGGGGATAAAAAAAACTGCAGTAGACCCTCTATTTTGGCCCTTAAAATAAGGAGCCCTCCAAATTCCTCCCACACCCCCTAGGCCTAGAGGGTCTCTGAGGGTCCCTCTAATGCAAAATAGAAACTTACAAGTGGGCTAATAAAAAGATAGAGGGTTGTTTATAGGGTATTGCTGGAGTTGAGAAAAAAAATTAAGTCCATAGAAAATAAAGGCAGCCGCTACTGAAGAAATAGAGAGCTTATTTAGAGGGTATTGCTGAAGTTGCTCTGAACATAAACAAGCCTTGTATTTAGCAAGTATCCAATAGAATGCAGGCCATATATATGGACATGGCCGATAATTTTGAAAATGGCAATCACAATTACTGTCGATTAATCAACAGTTCTGCAGGTTGTCAATTTCAAGATCCCCTGAAGAATTGCACTAGAAAGTGAGAAAGAGATCTGAAGAAATAATCGACTTTAATTTATTGTAGTGCTGTCACAAGACACTAGTCTTGGATTGGATCATAACCCATGCAGGCACAATTTTTTTAAAAAAGTAGTCCACTGAGATGAAACTGAGTTGATGTCGTTTTCGAAAATGCTGCGATAATCTTTGGGTGCTCAGAGCCTGGCCGACGTCGTACGCGTGGCCTGCACCTTGAGATGCATGGTGGAATTGTAGTGCACCACCTCCGGCTGCGACGTCTGGAGCGAGAACACCTCCGACTGCAGGTAGCAGAAGCCGTCGCTGGCGTCGGCCCCGTAGATGAACTGCGCCGCCTTGCACTTGCAGTCGTCCAAGCACGCCTTCTTGCAGGCGTCCTCGCTCACCCTCTCCAGCGTCCTCAAGCTGGTGGCGCGGTCGTTGAAGTAGGCCAGGCCGGACAGCGACACGAGGCGCTGCGCGCGCCGAGGGGCTGCGGCGCACGAGGCTGGCAGCGCCGCCGGGACGCAGCCGCGGTTGGGCCTCCGGAAGTCGACCGGCCGGAAGTTGGCCGCGTCCGGGCAGCTGCACTGCATGTCCGTGCACACGCCGTAGGCGCCACACACCGTCGGGAACGCGCAGTCGTCCGGGAAGAGGCGCAGGACGTCGAAGACCGGCGCCCACCCCGCGGGCCGCCACTCGTACAGCCGGAGGTGGCCGTCGTACTCCAGGCGCATGTACTGGATCGTCCCGGCGGCGACGGTGGGCAGCTGGATGGTGGTCAGCGGCGCGGCGGGCGGAGCGGACACCGTGAGGCTGCCGTTGGTGTACGTGGCGTAGGCGCCAGCGGTCTTGGTGAAGCCGAGGTGGTAGTACCGCTGCGGCGGTGTGGCGTCGACGTAGGCGCTCACTCCGTCTTCGGCGACGGCGATGTAGATCCGGCTCGGGGACCAGTCGACTGTGGAAGTGTTGGCGGTGAGGAGCGCGCCCTGACGCATCGACTGGCCGACGAGCAGCGTGTCGGTGGGGTGGTCAAACGACTGCCAGACCGGCTTGTTGCTGGCGTCGGACAACACCAGGTTGCCGTCGCTGCCGATGCTGATGCCGGCGACAGAGCGGCCAGCGGTGCCCGAGGACCAGATGACGGCGCCGTTTGGCGCCCTGAGCACGAGGTCGCCCGCGGCCGTCAACTGCGCGGTGGCGCCCTCCCCGACGGGGGTGCCGCGGTTGGCGGACCAGACGACCTGCGGGATGCCGGCGACGACGGAGGTCATGAGTCCGCCGCTGTTGCAGTAGACGACGGCGACGCCGAGGAGGAAGTCGGTGCAGGGCGAGGCGCGGTGGTTGGTGCAGAAGAAGCCGAAGGCGTAGGAGGGGCCGAAGCCGGCCGGGTTGAGGCGCAGCAGCGCGGCGCGCGCCACGGAGCCGTCCATGAAGGTGACGTGGTGGGTGAGGGAGGCGTCGGTGTTGGCCCAGGACGTGGACAGTTTGGCCGACGGGTAGTCGAATGGCTGGGCCTGGATGCCGCCGACGAGGAGGCCGAGCGCCGCCAGGGCGGCGGCGGCGCCGAGGAGCCGCGCGTCGCGTCGCAGCATTGCCGCGCGCTTGCAGCCGAGACAGTAGCACTAGAGCAGTGAGTGGTTTGGTCTTTGGTGGGAGGAGGGGGTGGAGGGCAGGAGGAGGAGAGGGCGATGCGATGGAGACGTGGCGGTGGAGCGTTTCTTATAGCTAGCGCGGTGGCCTGGCCTGGTGGGGCGCGGGATTCGCGGCCTCGGCGCAGCGCGGGCGCGCGTGGGAGCGGCGGCGCGCGGGCACATCCATTGCATCGGAAAGGGGGAAGAAGCCGTGAGAACATATGTGCTGCTTTGTATTTTCGGTTTTGGTTTCAGTGAGCAGTCAGCGTTCAGCAGCAGGGTGTGGATGGATTCTGGAGGTGGTCGGACAATGGGGGCGTGGATGGGTGTCAGCTCGGCAGAGCGAGCGCGTGCGCGTGTTGGCACCGCCGCTGGCTGGTTGCTTCGCGTCTCCCTCCGTTCTTGAGAAAGACGCGGGAGCGCGTCAGAGCGAGCATGGCAAATTGCCAAATTGGCAATGGCATTCAGGCATGGGCATGGCAGGAGGCAGCGGTGCCCTGTGCAGGCGGTGCACGTGTGACGGCATATGCTAGTGCTTTGGTAGCCAGCTATGTCATTGTCTTGTGCGAACGAGGCGGTGATCCGATTCCATCCATAGCTTCGATTAAGACCATCCGGCAGGAGCCTCGTGCAGGCATCCGGCGCCCGGCGGTGTGTGCTTCCTTGTATTGACCGCTTTGCTCTGCCTTGTGAGCCGGCGGCCCGGCGGTGCACGCCAGCAAATATACTACTGTATGTCTGTACCAACTAGTAGCAAACTAGCAACCACGAGCTGGATGGCTGGCTGTGGCTGGCAAGCACATAATATTGTAGATACATATCCCTGGTGAAATCCGCGGCTTGGGAGGCAACGTGCTACTGTGCACAGTTGTTTTTTTTTGCTTATGGGCCGCGCGGTGTGCTATTTTGGCCCGCGGTCTTGTGGCCTGCTGCCAGCCCGTGTCGCGTGGGGAATTCCTGTCGCCTGTGTTGGCCCATGGAGCACGGCGTTATCTCCGTAGGTTTCCTAGGGTTCGTCTCCTTCCTCCTGTTCAGCCGCCGCTTCCTGGGTGGGTTGGCCTCGCACTCTCCGCCTCCGACTCGCCGCCGTCTTGCAGGGGGCGACGCCTCCGATGGCCCTTGCGGGGGTGTCCTCTGCTACGCGCCGTGCCCGTCCGCTGCTTCCGCCGTTGTTCTGCGTCGGTGCGGGACTTCCTCGACGCCCGCTTCTTTCAGCGGTGGGGGGCCTCCGAACCGCCGTGCGACAGGCCGGCCGGGCGGTGGCGGCGCCGATCCTCGGCCTACCTCGGATTGAGCGCAGCTGCGAAACAGTGGCCTCTCGCCGGCACTGTCTTCATCGGTGGGTTGGATTTGGGATACCTCGCTGATTCCGTTGCTCCGCGTCTTCGTCCTCCTGTTGTTGTTGCCGTTCGTGGGTGCTTACCTTGCCTTTCTTTGTCCTGCGTCGTTGCTACTTTGGTCTGCAGCCGTCTTGCCGTGCTTCTGTACACGCTCTCCTTTCCTCAATGGTGCCGCCGGCTGCATCGACGTTGGTGAGGTGTGCCCTTGTGCTGCTGTGAAGGTCACCGCCGCGGGTGCCCAGGTTTGGTTCCTCCGCCTTGGGTTATGCTTGATTTGGAGGCAAGATTTGTGATTCTATGCTTCTCCTCACATGTTTTCGTTTTCCCCTCTTCTGCTAGGAGCTATCGAGGTCTGCCTATGCTCAATCGTGTGGATTTCCGTTCTCCCCTTTTTGCTGCGAGCGGTGGTGGCTGTGTGTTCAATCGTCTGATGCTCCTGCCTCCTGCATGAACCTCACGTCTTCACTGATTAGCCTCCCGTGCTGCCCTCTGGCTCTGCTTGCCGGCTCCTGCACCAGCTCGTCGTCACCAGATCTGGGCGCCTCCATACCATGGGCATTCGATAAGGCGTCTTCTATCTCGCCATAATGAGATCCATCGACTCTGATTGCTGTGACGGCCTCGACTGCAGCTCGCTGGAATCTGTTATCAGCTTTAGCTTGCGTTCCCAGCAGCAAATAATTGTGGTTGTTGATTCTCGCTGCAACTAGCCGAAGTGCAAGTTCCCCTCTCGGCCAGCTTGGCAAAAATCGTTGTGCTTGGCAGAAGATTACTACACAAGTGAGGCCCTACTGCCTACTACTTATTGTCTCCTCTCAAGGCCTTCTATCTGATTCCACATATTTTATAGGTAATTTTGTTGTCTGTTCATGGTACACTCCTATTTTTGAGTTAGCTAGGAATGTGTATTGTTCAATGCATTCTTTTCTGTACTACCATCATAGTTAATTCATGTAAGAAAGCTTCACATCAATCTGATGAAATATTTACAAAGCAACAAGTTTATATGCTAAGCCTGGGATACCAGTCCATGTTAATTTTGAGGTGTTTAACACCATCCATAACAACTGATCTTCAAAAGAATAACCATTTAATTTTAGTGTTTGTTGACTGAGCTTGTGCAACAAGTTTGCATCAGTCTCCATCGTTGTAGAAAGGAAAAGATGTACCACATGTTTAAGTCAATTTCAATGTTCTGAGGTAAGTAAGTTACTTAGCTATTGCTACGCCAAGGTTAGTTCTGTTATGATGGCCCTAGATTAATTAAAATTTGTGGTTCCTATGACTTCTGAATTGTGATGCTTTCTGGATCAATCACTTAGTGCATCTACGCAATTATATTGATGCCTACGTGTTTCTCAAATCAAAGAAACTCTTAATACTACATTTCTAGAATTTTTAAATTCTACAAGGAGTTGTAAAAAAAAGAAGTTGAATTATCATAAGATGTGGTTCAGATCAGCAGTAGTGACAGAGAAACATTCAGAACATTGGGCTTCAATTGACCCAAAAATATCGCCATACATGTGTTTATGTTTTCCTCCAATACATGTGTTTATGTTTTCCTCCATGGATAAGTGTCTGTTTTGTTCTAGCCATTTGATTATGCCATTGTTTGTTGAGTTGTGACTTGTGAGAAATGGTTTATCTGCTCTCCATTTATCCAGCTTAATGTTTGGACCTTAATTCGCCAAATCGTTCTAAATCTAATAATTAGGAATAGTTTGTGATGGTAAGATAAAGAATAAGATAAAGGCTCTATTTGTAGAAACTACATCAAAGTTGAAGGACAACCATGGCAACTTTGGGATAAACAACCAAAGTTGAACAGCACTACCTATCGAGAGTTTAACGTTTTATCAGGCCATGTTGCATATTAATTACATTTTCAATATATGGAGTAATATGACTGTCTGTGGCAATAAGTTTGGATCTGAAAAAGGGAAGAAAAACAAATGAACAAAGATTGAATTTCCTGTTCTAAATGATTTTTATTGTTTTATATGTTTACAATGTTTGCTGCTTATGTTTTGATAAGGAGAGAGTATGAAAATTGCAAAGCAGGGTACTATTTTGCTATGTAGTGCTGCACATTTGTGTGCATCACTACTGGAAATCCCCAGTTTCCCTACCGTTTTATTCTTTTCCTAGGATCAACGATTTTATGTTATTTCTAACATTTGTAGACATGATTAACTAACCTGAAGCTTTTTTAAGCTGACGTTCAGTGCATTACATGTATCATAAAACAATGAAATCAATGCTTCCAGCGCTGGCACTCTGGCCATTATTGCATAGCGCGTCCCCTACCGGCGCGGCGGAGCGCGCGTTCTTCCTAGTTAATAAATGTTGTCGAGGAAATCTCTTCGCGTTTACAATGTGCCGTGCCCGCGCGCCATAGTTGAACTAGGATGCCCGGCGCGCTGCCGCGTCTATATATGCTTCACGTGTTGCAGCAGTCTGTGCTCCTTAGAGTTATTTTTATTTCTTGTAGTCTTATCTGCTATTGGTAATAAAAAGACATACCAGAGAATACTATGCGACTAATTGCTAATCACAAAACATAAGAGATGCGTTATGATTGAAAGGTTCGCAAGTTAGTCAACTGAACCATTAGAAAGGCTGTTTAGAATTTCAGTACGGTTTTTGATGAAATCCTTCTTTATTGGTTTTACGCCTAAATCTGAACTGTAAACCAATAAAAAGCTAGCACAAGCAAAATTTTACAATACAGCCTAGTCGGTTTGATAGTAGCGAAACAATTATAGTCATCGGCTCAAAGTAGAGGTGTTTAATGGTTTCATTATTATCACATAAACAACATGTTTGATTTCGAACCAATTTTTTGGCTAAATTATATTTTTTTAAAATAACACCTTTTGAAGGTACTAAAGGAAAAATCATTATTTTTAGAGTAATCTTCAGTTTCCATGTAAATTTATTGATGAAAGGGGCGTCCTGGTTTATAAGATATTGGTACAAAGATCTTATAGTAAATGTCCATGCCTATGGAGGTCCCATGTGAAATTATCTCTTCCACCAGAAAGCTTTAGCTACAAGGTTATGCCAATCAGCTTATCCGAAACTAAACCTCTTCTAAAATATATATTTGATGGCATTTGATTTATGACATTTGCCACTATAACATGAGGATAGTGGACTATATTATACAGGTTAGGGAATTTGCTTCTGGAGTGGTTTAGTACCTACCCAAATGTTTTCCCAAAATATGGTTTGTGATCTATCTTTTATCTTAAACGTCACGCAACCTAGAAAATCTTCCCTAACATTTAGCAACCTTTCCAGAATTGCAAGTCTCCATATTTAATTTTTACCCACTTTGAACTCGGATATTTATTTCTAAATAAAGTCTGTCACATGTCCTCCTCTTTCAACAATTTAAATAACCATTTGCCTAGTAAACATTTGTTTGTAATCATGAGATCCGCTATTTTAAGACCTCCTTGATATTTAAGACCGCATAAGATATCTCATTTGGTAAGTCGATATTTTTGTTTTACATTGTTGCTTCGCCAAAAAAATCTATAACAATAAAAAACCAGTTTTTTTAGGACACCTTTAGGGATTTTAAAAAAGGACATTAGGCTACCCAGAACAGAATTTAATAAAATCAACCGTCACCCATAAGATAAATGTTTAGCCTTTCAAGTGTTAAGTTTGCGTTTGAATCTTTCCTTGATAACACTCCCGTCCGCATTGCGAAGCTTATTGTGATGCATCAGAATTCCTAGGGACCCCAAAGGGTGTGTTCCTTCAGTATATTCTCATTCATACTGTTGATTCGCCGTAACAAAAAATCTCACTCTGTGGCGAGAACATGCCTGCGTTCCCGCAGGGCTCGCCATTCGTGGCAGAGCAACCATGCAGCAGCCATCGTTGTTTCTCCACCATTGAAGAACACATGGAGTGAGTTCGCCATAGTCCGCTCATCCTCCCCGACCATCCTATGCTAGAAACCATGACCAGACGCTCGATTCCGAGCCGATTTCGGCGAAGTTGCCGCCGAACGCCACCTCCTCCCTCTGTTCCGCCAGCGCTGGCCGGCTCCATGAAACCTCGGCCGTTCATATATGGATTCGTGGCTCACATCTGATCGCTCGTTTCAGAAGCAGTAAAGAACAGCGTTGTTCTTTTCTTAGTTAGCACTGTAATATCTGAAGTTGGTGATGTTTGGCTCATGGATATATAACGTTATTCGTTTACACGGCGTAACAGATTGCGTTAGTTTCTGTTTGCTTCGGTGTTGGTGTAATCTAATCACGACGCGATCGGATACCGACGTGTGTACAAACTTGTTACCACTCCCACCCGATCGCAAATCGTTACCGGCTTAGGCGTCATCTTCTCCGCTCTGGCCCCCTTCTTCATCGGCGTCGATCGATCCGCACCGGCTCATTCCTTCTCCATCGTGGCACTAATTTTCTCCTCACATCGGTACTCCGCGATCCCCAGCTGCACCTCCGGCCCTCGCGTTGTTGCTGCGTTGCACGCCGCCGCCGATGCTCACCATCGCAGGTGCCATCTACTTTGCGGCCGCCATCGATGCTCACTATCGCAGGGTCCATCTGCTTAAATAGCACAGCCAGGATGGATTTCTTCTGGGTGTTGCCGCTGATTCAGCCATAGTTGACAGAGCTTCCAGCAGTCTGGCAGCGGGCCTATGCCTGATTGCTTTTGTCGCCACCGCTGCTACCGTCCATGGCCGCCGCCATCTAGGAAAACAAGGAGAGCGTGTCCTACATTCCCGTGAATCCACATTTCATGGTTGGCACCATCACTGCGACGCGGTTGCCTCCAATCCATGCTTTTGCCATCGAGGTCCGTGCACTACTACAGAATTGCTTTTTCTAGTCACTATTTTCACAGCCGGTTTTCAAAAAGTGGCACTAATACATTTTCACAGCCGGTTAGTAAGTAGACCTTTCACAGCCGGTTTGTGGCTTGAACCGGCTGTGAAAATCAAATCTATTTTCACAGCCGGTTCTAGCCATGAGCCGGCTGTGAAAATCATTTTCACAGCCGGTTCGTGGCACGAACCGCCTGTGAAAATCTATTTTCACAGCCGGTTCTAAGCTACAGTACATAAATTTTTTTTATTTTTTTTACTTTTTTGATATTTTTTTTGGTCTAGGAGCACACAAGGAACAACAAAAAAAAATTCAACTCAATCGGATCTAAGGTGTGGTCTCTAGAAAATCATAAAGATTCGAAGCGTTTAATATTAAAGAAGTGCAACATTGCTTAGATTGCACTCCTTAAAATGTTATTTTTGCTCATATTACAAGGACACAATTTTTATATGTTATATACAACTTATATGTTGCCTTGCAGCAGTTTTGGATTTTTTTTGAAATGATTTGCTATTTTCTAACTATTAAATGAATTTCTAGGTACTTATTCTTAGTATTTACTCCTGCACTTGTAAAAACAATAACAATATCAAAAAATTGTCCAACAATTATAAAAGTTGTCATAGAGTCCTTTTATAGGTGTCTAACCTTCTCATAAAAAATTCAATGCATTTCAAGAAATTAGATTATACATTGTTCATAAACTATACATTTCTCATACTTCATATATATCTTAAGGCAAACTTTGATATTTGTACATCATAAAACTTATTTTTTCTCAAATGAGATATAAATATTTGTTTACATGTTTTATACTGCATATAAGTTTCCATGGAGGAGTTTAGGAAGTTTTTGAAATGATTTGCTATTTTTTATGAATTAAATGAATTTTCAGCACTTAAAAATCAATTTTCATACAACTATTTTTTATTTTTATATTATTTTTTTGATATTTTTCTGGAAACCAGTGAAGGTAAGAAACTACCACAACAATTTTCATCCTAATTAGGCCATGTTTGGTTTCAATAAGTCCCTGACTTATTAAGTCTCTGACTTATTAAGTCAGTTGTATTTAAGTCAGTTGTGTTTGGTTATAGGGACTTATAAGTCAGTGAGTAAAGACTGTTTTACCCCTATCTCATGCCCCTGTCCGTGGTCCCACCCAGGGTAGGAGGGAGAAAAAGAGTGACTTATTTCACTTTAAGTTGGGGTGAAGCTACTTATGGACTTATAAGTCCTTTGCACTTTAAGTCTGTGCTGTTTGGTTACCACAAGTGACTTATTTGCACTTTAAGTCCCCTGACTTATGGAAGCCAAACAGGGCCTTAGATCAAAGGTGTGGTCTATAGATTTTTTTGAACATTCGGCACGATTAATATAAGAGGAGTGCATCAGTCCTTCAGCCACAAGCAGTAGTGTGGTGCAGTGGTAAGGGGAGTTACGCGCGAAGCCAGAGGTCACGAGTTCGAATCATGAAAAATGCAACAAGTGCAAAAAATCGTGTAGTTGGAGATGATGGTGCCTGGTTCATGGGGGCGGCCTCCCATGTGGTTAAAACTTTTTTTTGCACCCGTTTAACATTTTTATTTAATTTTTGAAATTCGGTTTTCGAAATTTTTTTCACAGCCGGTTCATGGGGGCGGCCTCCCAGGTGGTTGATTTTCAAAGCCAGTTAAAAACCGACTGTGAAAAGTCGATTTTCAGCGCCACTTTATTAGCGCCACTTTTGAAAACCGGCTGTGATAGGTCCAACTGAACCGGCTGTGATAAGCCCTGTGTAGTAGTGGTGGTTGATTCTAGCCATTAGTAGCTTGCAGAAAATTACGATAACAATTGGCTGGAGAGAGAAGGCCTTCTGTGACGACGGCAAGATCCCGTTACATTGCCCCCAGCCAAACAATTAAAGTCTGTATTCGGTTAAATTTATTCCGTTACCAGCGCAAACCATTCCCATTACCATTGACGTTACCATAACTGAACCAAACCAAACAGCAGGACTCGTCTACGTGATGCATGGAAGCCGCAGACTAATCTTTGGAAACTATTAGTGGTAGAAAAAAACATGCGCCGATTTTTCTTAGCTACTAGCTCGCCGCGGTTAAAGGAGTGATGGAGTGAGAATCAACTACTGCTCCGCCGGCCCGGTGAAAGTGTCTTGGAGATGGAGAGCAGGGTTAACATTATCGACGGTTACCGATAAACGGGTTTATTGGTTTTATCGGAAATCTATCGGTTTATCGGAATGCTTTTCGGTCAAAATTTAAATAAAAATTTGGCTCCATTTTTCTAGAGAATTACACAATTCTTTTAAACTATTTGCCATAGCAAATTACATGTTATAATATAAAAGTGAGATAATATCACATTTTTATATGGGTTGACCAGTCAATTCAACTAAAATTGAATTTTTCGGTGATAATCTTTTTTACCGGATCTTGCCGATAAACGGGATTATCGGGATTATCTTTTTTTATCGGCGATAGATTTCTGATAAACAGGATTATCGGGGTTACCGATAAATGGGTTTATCGGAAATCTATCGGTTTATCCTAGTGGAATTCCATACGACCGTGAACAAGGTGTCGCCAAGGGCGGCCCTGCGGAAGTGGTTGATGCTGAGCTGCACCCCGGCGACGCGGCGGTAGCCCGACGCCATGTGCGCGTCCATGCTCGACTGCGACTCCGCCACCAGCGCGCCTAGCCGCCGACACGCCGCCGTGCAGCACCTTGAACGGCTGCCGGTGCACGCAGGCAATGCGCACGCCGTCATCATAACAGCCGGCAGCCGCGACCAGCAGTGAGAGCGCGCGCGAGGACCAACTTAGGCCTTAGGCCTTGTTTAGATTCGCGAAATTACACCAATTCAATCAAAAGGCAACGCATTGAACTACGTGCCCCCTCTCTACTTTTTCAATTCCCAATACATCTCCAATCATTGAATTCAATCGAATTCTCCCAATCTAAACAAGGCCTTAGATTGGTTGAATTCGATTGAATTCAATGATTGAAAGTGCATTGGAAATTGAAAAAGTAGAGATGAGGCACGTAGTTCAATACATTGCTTTTGATTGAATTGGTGGCAATTCCACCACACTAAACAGGGCCTTATTATTAGTATCTAACTGACCTGGCAGCAGGCCGGTGGGCGTGGCTTGACGAGGAGGCGGCAGTTGATCCGGGACTTGCTATCCCCGCTGGATGGAGTCCTCGTCGGATTGGGTGAGAAATAATTCGGGAAACTCAAGCGTACTATATACGGATATATAAATAGGAATAGACTAGTTATCCCCGTTCTTCCCCTCCCAACCAGCCCATGTAAAGCACCACGGCGCAAGCGCAACCCCTCGTACCCTTCGTCCTCCGCACCGCCGAACGGTACTCATCGGTACCTCGAGCAGGAAACGGCGCCGACCTTTGTAGTCTCTCCCCGCTGAAGACCCACTTCGTCTGTGACAGCCACCACGTCAGATAAGGCCTTTCGCCGTCTCGGATCCCTCCTCCCCTCGCCTCGCTTTCATCATCGTGTCTCCGCCTGCCGCCAGGTATATATCCATACTTCACTGTCTCTCACAAATATGTCTTTTCACCTCTGTGCAGTGAGTCATATTCTTTTTCTAAAGATGCATCTTGCAATTGCAAAGTACTAGTTTGAATCATAAATTCATACTTTTGCCTTGGGTTTATTTTAATTGTCACTAAAAAGAACTACCTCTTATCCGTTCCATGAAACTCAATGTACTGCTTGCTGTAATGCTATGGATTTCGAATTCATGTCTTCCCTAATGCGATTGTATGATATTCGTTCCAATTCTATTTTCTTGCACTTAAGGAATGTATTGTGCACTTTCCTTTTAGATCACACCTTTTGTGATTACACTATCTCAAGAATACCATAATTTGGAATTTTGTACTGTTTACTATTTTAATGTAGCTGTCGAATCCTTGCATTTTGGAGAAGTAAAACATGTAAGATTAACTAGCTGATAAATCTTTGCCATATTATTGTTTGTCCTGTAGACATGCTAGCTTTTGCAGGTGCTAAAACACTTGATGATTGATGGTATTCTGTAGAGCCATATCCTATTTGCTACTTTCACTTCATTATCATCCTTTTTTTTTGCTCGCTCGAAGGACGGCACAAATCAGCTGATGGGTGAAGTGTTGGATTGGAGCAACATGTATGGAACCAAACTTCTTGATGCCACCGCTCTCCCGAAGGATCACGAGGGTGGTCCCGAGGATGGCTATGGTGGCGAGGAAGATGTTGCTGCCCCCTTGGAGGATCATGGCTATGGCGGCAAGGAAGATGCAGCAGCCCCCTTGGAGGATCATGATGCTGAACAGGATGATCGTGGAGCGGCCTCGAAGGGTAGTGATGGCTTTGTGCTATTTGGCCAACGTGCGTTGCAGCTGTTGGCCATTCGTGCAAACTTCCCTATCTGCACTATCTACGGCTATGACGGGATACTAGGCCGGTGCATCTACACGCAGCGTGAGGGGGGAGTACAAAAGGTATGTAAGAACTACTTCATGTTATGTATACTATAATTAATTGTCTCATATATGCTTTATGTCTCATATATACTATAATAAATTAAAACCATTCACATGTTTGCACAAGCAGGAAGGAATGGCCGATTTGGTCCCCATTGGACCCGGCGAAGTTCTCATTGCTTACAGCGCCTTCGGCTTGGAAGTTTTCCATTCCACTGCTGCGATATTACTACAACCGGCGATGAGGGATCTAGTAGGGTTGGTTCACCCATCAGAGAGGACGGTGATGTTTGTGGTAATCCCATCAGAGTGGAATGGGATGTTTGTGAAGATTGTGATGAAGAACCCGAGGACTACACACAAACCATCTGTGGAGGCCCTGGCCGCATGTTGGAGATCAAATACTTGGTGATTCCCAATGCCATTCAGACCACTGTTGAGGTCAAGTTGAAGATCAAAGACCTCGATTCGAGAAGCCACGTTGTATATGGTAAAATCAAGGCAAGCGTCACTGACTATGGGAACAAAAGTGTGCACCTCTTTGGCTATGAAAGAGGGAGGAGTTGGTCTGTTCCCTCTGGCCCCACATACATTCTTCCGCTGAGTCCGTCTGTGATTGCCGTGCCATATCGTCGGCAGCTCGAACTTCACATAGAGGTGGACCTAACAGTAATCACAATATTTGACAACCAAGAAAAAGAGGATAAGAATTTAAAATACAGTCTAAAATTCGCCCATGGAATTAGGACTCAAGAAAGAGAAGTCGATGATGTTCAAGTTGAAGTGAACATCACCTATGGCCGAATCTGGATCTGAACTGAGACATGCCAAGATCACTATGAAATAAGTGATGGGGTGACGTAGTAGTCACCGGGCCAAATCTGGAACTTTGTGTACGTTTGCCAAATCATGCTATATGTTTGCTTTTTTGTTGTATCTGTTCATATCGTTTTTATTTGAACTAAACTGTATGACGAGATTTTTTTTCGAGAACGCCTGTATGACGAGATTTTGACACCTAATAAGTATTAAAGCCTAATTATTAAGAATGGGGTGCATAACTGAATTAGCAAAATATGCGTATGGCTCATGCGAGCATACGTGTGGCTTTGATGTTATTAAGCCCACGTGTTAGCTTAAATATAATCATGATGGAGCACTGGTCAGCTATATAGTGATCCTATAATAAATTTGAAAGATAATATTGTACTTATCAGGCCGGTAGATCATCAAGTTCCAAGAAAAGATATGCACGTATGGGGCACTAGATAATTATAAAGTTGACTAGGTTCGTGCCCGTGCGTTGCTACGGGAGCGAAATAAATTTTGGAAGCGACAAAATTTTAGCCAAAAAAATGCTTATTGAGATCACCAAATGGTAGTGACATGGTTTGCACGCATAGCCACAAAATATTTGTATAAATCAAGCGAATAAATAATAAGATGACTGTATTGGGCAGAGAGCTATAGACAATTCTTTCGACCTAACAAAGTGTAAATAATGCCCCGCTCTGTTATGTGTACCGATGCATATGTTTTAATCCGTATGAATTGTACTTTAGGCTTCTCACCAGCCACTGAAAATTAAACAGAGTATCTTTTGAGCATCCCAAACTGCATGAACAAACAGAAACATAGTAGTTAGTATGTGCAACAGTAAATGGTCTCAACCTTTCAGGCCTTCTACAGAGAAGCAATAGATATTTCTGCTAATAATAAGATACCAAGGCATAACTCCAGCAGTCCAGCCCCACACAAAATCATTTGATTCAACCATTTTAATTACAGGATGAAAATGTGTAGACAGAAAAGGGTAGACACAGATAGTTTCTCATATATAAAAAGCAGTCATACTGTTAGGGCAAAAAAGGTCCACAAACCTTCTTTTATTTGCTAATGTATCTCCAATGACAGACCTTCTTGTATTCTCTTTATTGGCTGAAAGGCGCCCAAGTTTTGATACCGTTGATAAGCATGTCTTATATGATCTGCAATAATGAAGATCATTGATACTTTGAATGGCATAAATTGGCTTGGGAAAATATGAGGAGAGCAATATGTTGATAGTGTAAAGGACCTCGAACATGAATGAAAAGGTGAAGTGGACGGGCAAGGAAATATTAGTTCCAGATTACATGGAAAAGTTCTTTTACTCTTAAGTCTAAAGTTGTTGAAAGATTGAGGCATATTAGTAGAGGATAATTCCAATAATCTCTCGTAAGCATTCTGTCAAACAACTGGTGAACAGGTAGCATTTTCACAAATGGGTAGGATATAATTAAGCAAGCAGAGGAGGGGAGGCAGGGCTACTGCACCCGCTCACTTGGTGGTGCACAAAAGTTCTGGTGGTCTTAGCATGTCCTTGTCAAGTGAGTACTTTACAATCTCCAATTGCCTACAAGCAAAACTTAAACACGGCAGAACCTATGAGTCCACAAAACGAGGGACATATGCAGACCAGAAAAATAAAAAGGAAAGCTGCCACTCAAATTGACAAGATAAAACATGTTGGATCTGAACATAGAATGACATACTTGTAGCAGCTGCAACTTATTATCTGGAAAAATATCCACAATTCTGCAGTTTCATTCAACAACTACATAGAGATAAAAAAATGCTATTGATTTGGCAGCACCTATGAGGCAAAAAGATGCTAATGCAGTCACCAAATTTGAGATGGATAATCCATATATCAATTCAAATGACTGACTAAACTTATGTTTACCTGATTAATTACACATAGCCTAGCTTGTTGATCCAGGAATAGAGCTGTTGTAGTTTTGGATACCGTCCTGTTTATGGTAGACAAACAAAATAGCTGAGAAATATGGGATCTAGAAGAAGCTTGTATACATAAAGATAGACAGCGAATGTAATCGTCTAGAGCATATTTGGACACGGATCATGACCGCAACCTAGATTAAACAATGGTACTAAAATGGACATATTATATATTACTAAAATCTGTGCTTATTTTGAAGAACAAAAGAAGCAATTTATTTTCAATACTTGAAAAGTTAAGAAAATTTCTATCAAGATGACCCCCCAATTGGATTCTCAATATATATAATATATTGAGTATTCGTCAGGTTTTCAAGTATGTAGCCATATCCATTTAGTTTGCAAGCACAAATATGCAAGTTGTGTATGACATATTGATAAATAGGATAAATGCATGTAGAACTCCAATTAATTTTGAGAGAGTTGAGGCTACAAACCTTCGGGATTGTAGGCTTGCTAGAGACATGCATTAAGGGCAGCGACTCGATCTCAAGTGCACGATTGGTTAAATTCCTCATGCTACCCTAAGCCAATCAACAAATAGGAACGGAAACGGATCCAAATCAGAATTCAGACATGCGATAGGAAGCAAGATGGAGAGGAAATAAACAAACAAGTTGCTGTCGTGTCCCCAAATCCAGTAATTACATGAGTGGGAAGAAATCCAATCAAAACTCAGATTCGTGAGCAATTGTAGTTCACTGCAGTGACATTTGAAGACACAGGGGATGCATTAGCTTGTGATCAAGGATGGCAGTAGAGATTCAACGTCAGCTGTCACAGGAAAATCGTGAGACAAACCTCATGATGTGGCTCATTGATTACATGGCAGCTGCAAATTCATTGAGAAACCAAGCACCCGGAGGTGGTTCCGTGATCCAAATCGCTCTGATCTGTAGTGAACCAGGAAACAAATCGGGAGGGAATTAAGGGAGAGAGGATAAGTAAAGTATGCAGCCTTCCCTTATGAACACGGGATCGGGGGATGGGGTGCCCGCTGGCGAGCGCATGATCTTGGAGACGAAATAACGGAGCATGGCAACACTGATCATGACTACAGAGTGCCAGGTCCCGAGCGGGCAACGGCAGCGGCCGTAGTTCCAAGCAGCCACTCCGACATCCATGGGGAGGCACAACGGGCTCTCAAGCGAGCGGTGTGCTGGGCTCCGAACAGTGTACGTGCCTTTGCGCATTCCATCCTCGGCGGCCGGCGCGCATAGGAGCGCGGCCAGGGCGAGGACCGCGACGGCAGCGATGGCAGCGCTGCCCTTCTCCATCGCCATTCGATCGACCTTGGGGCGGCGTTGTCAGGGAGGTCGCAAGGGCCGCGTCAGGTGGATCGAGGAGCGGTGGTGCTCGTGGATAGGGAGGGAGGGCACTCGTGGGCGCCGCGCGATGCGGATCAGGGAAGGGAGGGGTCGGATGGGTAAGGGCGACATGAGAGATGGCGTCTGCACCCTGCGGGGCGAGCGAGGGCTACGGGCGAGTGGGATGGGCGAGGGTGGAACGTCGCGCGGTAGGCCTTGCGGACGAAACGAAGGACGAAAGTGCGGGGCGACGAAAGACGCACGAAAAAACATCTGCACTTCGTTCTTTTTAGTTGCAAGAGATTTGTGGGCTACTAATGGTTATTGGGCCATTAATCACGTGAATTATCGTGCATGGCCCATACAAAAGCAAATAACCATTTGTTTACATAAAAAAAGTTTAGCTGTAAATGTTTACATGCGTAACACACAGTACGTGAGGTATGGAGATACGGCGAGGCCCGCATGGCAGCCGATGTGGCCCAGTCGCCCACTTCCATGCTCGCCAGCGACTCCGCCACCAGCGCCTAGACGCCGCCGTGCAGCACCTTCAACGGCTGCCGGAGCACGCAGCGACGCGCCGTCAGAGCAGCCGGCAGCCCGGCAGCCGCGACCCACGGTAGCGTGCGCGAGGACTACTTTTGTGTACTAACTAACTGACCTGCATATGGCAGTATGCAGCGACCTGGAAGCCGATCGATGGAGTACAGCGGCGGGTCCAGCTCGCCCGCCTTGACGCTGGCGCGACGACCGCAGGCTGCTGCAGCGTGGCGTCGTCCATGGCGCGCGCGACCTGCTGCATATGGTGTCGCATTATCGGACGGCGTCCTTATCGGACTCGCTTTCGCGTCACGTTTGGAACCATCCCCGCTGGGTGGAGTCCTTGTCGGATTGGGTGAGAAACAATAATTCGAGAAACTCACGCGTATATATACATACATTATCATCTTCACGGTGCCACGGTGCCATATCCTATCGCTACTTTCACTTCATTATCATCTTTTTTTTTCTTTTGTTTTGCTCGCTGGAAGGACGACGCCGCCACAAATCAGCTGATCGGTGAAGCGTTGGATTGGACAACATGTACGGAACCAAACCTCTTGATGCAACGGTTCTTAACACTGCCAACAAGGATGGTAAGGGTGGCGAGGATGATGCCACATCTCTCCTGAAGGATCACGAGGGTGGCTACGGTGGCGAGGAAGATGCCGCAGCACCCCTGGGGGATCATGATGGTGACCAGGATGATCATGGAGCAGCCTCGGAGGACAGCGATGATGGCTTTGGGCTATTTGGACAACGTGCATTGCAGCTGCTGGCCATTCGTGCAAACTTCCCTATCTGCGCTATCAACGGCTATGACTGGATACTATGCCGGTGCATCTACAACAGGCAGCGTGAGGGCCTGAGGGGGAAGTACAAAAGGTATATACGAGCTACTTATATTATATCTGCTACAATTAATTGTCTCATATATGCTTTAATTTATGCCTCATATATAATGATATATACATAATAAATTCAAAACCTTCACAATCATGCTGGCACATGCAGGAAGGAATGGTCGATTTGGTCCCCATTGGACCCCGCAGTGTTCTCATTGCTTACGGCGCCTTCTGCTTGGAAGTTTTTCATTCTAGTGCTACAGCCGGCGACACTACTACAACCGGTGATGAGAGGCCTAGTAGGACTGGTTCACCCATCAGAGAGGACTGTGATGTATCACTACTACAAAAACAAACTGTAAGAACGCCTCCTTTTTGCAACAGGGGCGGTTCGGGGGCGGACCGTTCTTACAGCGACGGAACAGCCCCAGGAGCTGACCAGCCGCCCCTACAGAATTAACAGTAGGGGCGGCTGGAGTTACGAACCGCCCTTACTGTTAGTAGGGGCGGTTCAATCACCAGCCGCCCCTACTGTGGTTCACAGTAGGGGCGGCTCTATATTGAGGCGCTCCTACAGTGTTTTGCCGAATTTTGAAATGAGACACTAGAAAATACATTTTTTAAAATGACCTCGGATGGAAAAACTTCCTAAATAAGAATTGTAGATCTCGAAAAGTTATGAATCTTTGTTGTTGACCACTTTTTGAATTGACTTTATTTGATGCCTCAAAATGTGGGTTTGAATGTCTAAATTTTGAAATTTGAATTTTTGAAACGACCTCGGATGGAAAAACTTCCTAAATAAGAACTGTAGAGCTCGAAAAGTTATGAAACTTTGTAGTTGACCACTTTTTCATTTGAAATCATATAGTCACCGAAAACTAAGTGTGAATGTTCTCAAATTTGAAATTCAAATTTTGTAAATGACCTCGGATGGAGAACCTACCAAAATAAAACTTGTAGATTTCAAAAAGTTATAAAACTTTGTAGTTGACAAGTTTTTAATTTGAAATTATTTAGGGCCTCAAACAAGTAATTTACACTCAGTTTAGTATAATACGGTAGGAATCAAAACAATATCTAGTCACAAATGAGAGTGTGGTGCAGTGGTAGAGAAGGTCACACGCGAGAGAGAGGTTGCGGGTTCGAATCCCGCCGACCGCGTAGCGCGTGATTTTTCCGCGAAAAATGGCGCGACTTGCGACTTGATGGTTGGAGTCCTTCCCACATTGGAATAAATTTTTTTTGCTATTATTTTCGGTTTTTTTGAATTTTGAAAACCCGATTTCCTGGAATTCACTGTAGGGGCGGCTCATACAGTAGGGGCGGTTGCATCACCAGCCGCCCCTACTGTGGTTCTACTGTAAGAACGGTTGATTAAGGGCGGCTCGTAAAACCGCCCCTACAGAGGCTTACGAGCCGCCCCTACTGAAACTTTCTGTAGTAGTGGTATGTGATAATCCCATCAGAGTGGAATGGGATGTTTGTGGTGAAGAAGATGATGAAGAACCTGAGGAATACACACAAACCATCTTCGGAGGCCCTGACCGCATGTTGGAGATCACATACTTAGTGATTCCCAACGCCATTGAGACCAATGTTGAGGTCAAGCTGAAGCTCAAAGACCTCGGTTCTAGAAGTCGCGTTGTGTATGGTAAAATCAAGGCGAGCACCACTGACTATGGGAACAAAAGCGTGCATCTCTTTAGCTATGAAAGATGGATGAGTTGGTCTATTCCCTTTGGCCCAACATCCATTCTTCCACTCAGTCCATCTGTGATTGCCGTGCCATATCGTCGGCAGCTTGAACTCGACATAGAGGTGGACCTTTTTTTTTCGAGAACGCGCCTGAACGCGTATTTCATTAAGAGGAAAGCAAAGTTTTTACACGACCGCGTAGCCGAACAGCGTCGGCTAGCTTAAGCAAATACAAAGAGGAGAAAGATTTACATGGCAACATCATCGCGACTGTCTGTGTCTCCCTGGAAGAAAACGCTCAGAGAATTATAACCTGCGGTGTTCCAGAGCCGACCTTCGTCCATGATTTTGAGTGTAAGGGCAGCCGGTTGAAGTTGTTTTGCGTCAAAAATTCTTGCATTTCTTTCCTTCCAGATCATCCAGAGATAAGGATGACTAGAGTGTCGAATGATTTTCTGTTGTCCGCGACGATCCTTAGTCTGGAGGCGATCCACCAGTCGCCCAAGGAGGGGTTGCCAAAATTAGGGACTAGAGATTGTAGTTCCCAGCGCTGCAAGAGGATATACCATACTTCCCGACATAGAGGTGGACCTAACAGTAATCACAATCTTTGACGGTCAAGAAGAGGAGCACAAGAATTTGAAATCCAATCTAAGATTCGTCCGTGGAATTAGGACTCAAGAAAGAGAAGTCGGTGATGTTCAAGTTGAAGTGAACATCACCTACAATCGAATCTAGGCCTGAACTGAGATGCCAAGATCACAATGAAATAAGTGAGGTGGTGACGTAGTAATCATAGGGCCAAATCTGGAACTTTGTGTACGCTTGCCAAATCATTTTTTTTTACTTTTTTTTATCTGTTCATGTCATTTTTGTAGAACTGTTCGTGTCGTAGAGTGGGTACCAAATAGTCTTGTTGTATTCACTCCCAAACATTTATATTGTGCATTTGTACAGCAATTTACTGTGTAGTACTCCCTTCGTCCTAAAATAAAGGGCATGGTTCAAACAATCTTAGAATTATAATGACATGTTTCCAATTAGTTGAATTGTAATGGTATATCTCTAAAGTCAGAAATTTGCAATGGCATATATCTAATTGACCCTTTGGTTTATACTGCCTAAGCTTGCCCCAATAGAAGGAGCTAAAACCTGTTGGTCTCGGACCGGGCCGTCAGGCCTGAGTCTAAAATGTTCAAATCTACTTGTTAAACATGGATGGCGGCATATACATGCCCTAGAAAATTGATAGGTGTTCACAAAAAAAATCCTTTAATTTGTCGTTGTATATTGTGGTGAAGGGCTTGATTCGGACACAAGGAAGTTCAGAACACGGGAGCTGGATCTTGTAATGTTGGTATATCAAATAGAGAATACAAGACTGGTAGGTGCCCCTAAAGATAATAGTAGTGTATAATGAACACTGTAACCATTGACCATTGCTTGCTCTCCCAACATCAATGTGATCTGCCAAATCTGCAAGACGGTTATCCGTTTGAAGTTTTCTTCTTCTTCTTTTACAGTTTTGAGTATTTCTTCAGAGCATCTCCTGCGTTCTTGTGCCCCTCCTGCAAGGGCAGGTTGCACAGCAGAGTGACTCTGGATTCGGCAATCTGAGGGCCCTTCTCCCGTGTGGACGGATCCATCTTCCAGAGCTTTACCTCCCACACCTTCCAATCAAATGTCAGCATAATTCTTAGGGGAATACTGAGACAGTGTACAAAAATATTCTAAGTTTGACCAAATATATATATACATGTACAAATATTTATGATACACTAAAAAATGTGTCACCCTTTCTCACAGTTATTTTAAGTGGCCCACAGTGTTAGTATCTATTAGTAATTTTTGCAAATGGCCAACAATTTTTTAAGTGTAGTTAGTAGCATTCCCTGCAGTTTTTGCATTTTGCCAGCAACATAATCCCATGATAAAATCATTGTCTACAGTTTTATGATTAGCTAACCAGATATACTAAAATTGTTAGACCCTTGTGAGAAGATAAGATAACCACTCTTGCATTGGAATATATACATATTTGGTGTTACAACCATTGATATTTTTATATGAATTTGGTCAAACTTCAGAAAAAAACTTTGGATAAATCTAGAACGACTTGTTTTTGAGTTTAGAGTACATCAAACCGGAAGCATGTAAAAGGATATTTTTTGAATTATAAGAAAAGAATCAGCTGTGTGAATCTGCCAGCCAGTTGGACTCTTCAAACAAAAGCAAATGACACCGCCCCCGCGTACACACACACCCCACCTAATTGCGCCAGGAGGCAGACCTGCTCGAGATTATTAGCGTGCTCAATGATGGCGACAACCACTGGCCCGGCAGTTCAACCGTGCCGCATCCATGTTCAGATGTTCTGACCCTTACTGCACATTATATGTTGTTATTATTGATTCTATTATTGCCCCATGATCTAACACTACTGCTGCACGTAGTTATATTTTTATTATTTACAGAACCTGGTAAAAGGGAAGCATCATGCCTGAATATTTTCATTTTCGCTAATGGTACTGTGTACGTGTAAGTTACTGTGCTACATTATTTGGTGGTTTGTCTTTGTCATGGAACTCTTTATTAGCTTCTTCAAGAGCGTGCCTGAACACCTTTTCATGTTTAGGGCCTGTTTTCGGTGAGAAAGTTTGCGAAATTTACTGTAGCAATTTTAAATCAAATATTAGGAGAACTAAACATGATCTAATTATAAAACTAAATACACGGATGGACGGGAAATCGCGAGACAAATCTATTAAGCCTAATTAATCCGTCATTAGAGATTGTTTACTGTAGCACGACGTTGTCTAATCATGGCCTAATTAGACTCATTAGATTCGTCTCGCAAAGTTACCCGGGGGTTATGGAATGAGTTTTGTCATTAATCCACGTTTAATATCCTTAATTAGTATCCTAATATTTGATGTGACAAGTTTGCAAACTTAGTTTGCGAATTAAACAGGGCCTTAATGGGGAATGGGGATGCATGTACCCTAATCCGTTGCCATCAGACATCGCTGCCTCTGCGGGCAGGACAGGATAGCAGGATACTATGGCCTTGTTTAGATTGGTTCAATTCGATAGAATTCAATGATTGAGAGTGCATTGGAAATTGAAAAAGTAGAGAGAGGACATGTAGTTCAATACGTTGCTTTTGATTGAATTGGTGCTCTTTTGAGCAAACTAAACAGGGCCTATAGCTCACTATTTAACTCAGGGCCTGTTTAGTTCATTTGCCGAAACGGCAAAACGGTAAATTTCACTATTTATCAAAGAGAATCTTTCATGCATGGAGTATTAAACGTGTGTTAATGATAAAACCCATTCCATAACCCCCCGTAACTTTGCGAGACGAATCTAATGAGTCTAATTTGGCAATGATTAGACAACGTCGTGCTACAGTAAACAATCTCTAATGACGGATTAATTAGGCTTAATAGATTCGTCTCGCGATTTCCCGTCCAACCGTGTATTTAGTTTTATAATTAGATCATGTTTAGTCCTCCTAATCTTCGATTTAGAATTGCTACAGTAAATAACAACTTTTTTACCATCCAACTAAACATGCCCTCACTGTGAGTAGACGACCAACAGAGCAAGATTGGGCTGCTTGGATTGCAGCCATGTCCTGCCACGTCACGATGTGGCTCGCCACAGCCTGTGGCGCTCGTCACAGCATATGGCGCTCATATTTCACGCCACACCTCGTCATGAAGATTTGCTATCACAGTTCCCAACCAAACACAACTAGATTTTCTGTGGCAGCCACAGGTGTGGCTTGGCAAATTGTGGCTGCCATCCAAACAGCCCCTCAAGAATCGCTCGTTTCAGCCTTTCAAGAGCATAAAGATACTGAAGCACAGATGTAAACTGTAATCTCTGAAGTCGAATGGAATCCACGCGATTGAAGGCGCAGACTGAGATTTAGGCAGATTGCTTAGCTAGCACCGTAGCACGATGAGACCCAAAGTATAGTGGCAGAATAAGAATCAACTGCCGATCCATCCGTAGCTCGTGTGTTGGAGATGGAGACGACTGTGATTAGGGGAGGGATGAAGCGGAGCACCTGGGTAGAGCGGCCGAGGTGGACGGGGACGGCCCGCGCGAGGACGGTGTCGCCGAGGGCGGCGCTGCGGAAGTGGTTGATGCTGAGCTGCACGCCGGCGACGCGGCGGTAGCCCGACGCCATGTGCGCGCCCATGCTCGCCAGCGACTCCGCCACCAGCGCCGACACACCCCCGTGCAGCACCTTGAACGGCTGCCGGGCACGCAGGCAACGGGCACGTCGTCATCAGAGCAGAGCAGAGCAGATAGCAGCCGCGATCGACCCGCGAGGACTAATCGTAGTGGTGACTAACCTGGCAGCAGGTGGGCGTGACGAGCAGGCGGCCGGTGATCCCGGACGGGGAGAGCTCCTCGACCACGAAGCCGATGGCGTCCAGCGGCGGGTCCAGCTCGCCCCCCCTGGCGATGGAGCCCGCCGCCGCTGCCGGCTGCTGCCGCGTTGCGTCGTCCATGGCGCGCGCGACCTGCAGTGCCGCGGGGTAGTTGGGGTTGGCCGGCCGCGGAAGGTGCGCGTGTGCCGTGTCCGTGTGTAATGGAACGTTTGGGTTTTCTTTTCTCCTTGCCGTGCAGGGGCCTGCTGACTCTGACCTCAGACCTGACCGACCGACGATCGGATTGGCCGATCGGGACTGGCGGGTGAGTCGTCCGTCTGCTGTCGCTGTCGCCAGAGTCGTTTCCTCTGGACCGCAGCCGGCAGCATACGGTTTTTTTTTTTACGAAGAAATTTTCTGGAGAGGGATTAGGACTGGATACGAAATTATTGGTGCATTCGAAACACGTGGTGGCCTGTTCAGATGGCCAACAAAAATTGTCAAAACGTCACATCTAACTATTCATCAAAGGGAATCTTTCATGCATAAAGTATTAAACGTGTGTTAATGACAAAACCCATTCCATAACCCCAGATAACTTTTCGAGACGAATCTAATGAGCCTAATTTGACCATGATTAGACAACGTCGTGCTACAGTAAACAATCTCTAATGATAGATTAATTAGGCTTAATAGATTTGTCTCGCGATTTCCCGTCCAACCGTGTATTTAGTTTTATAATTAGATCATGTTTAGTTCTCCTAATCTTCGATTTACAATTGCTACAGTAAATGGTAACTTTCAATCTACCAAACTAAACAGGCCCTTAGTTGCTTTCACTCCAGATCAGCCTCCGACTCTCTTGTGGTGATGCATCATTAATTGATTCTTTTTTGCACCAGGAGGCAGACCTGCAAGTGCCAACAACCAGTGGGCCGGTAGTTCAACCGAGTGGCTGACGCTGACTGCACGTTATGTGTGCCTATGGTTGATTATATGATTTCCACGTTACCATGATTTAACACTATATAGATCATTCATAAATACTTCTATAATTTATGGAGCCTGGTAAATAGGGAAGCATCATGTCTGAATACTTCCTTTTCGCTAATATTAGTCACTGTGTTGCATTCTTTAGTGGTCTCTCACCGAACTCCTATCATCTTAGAGAGCGTGCAACACTTTTTCGTCCTTTAATGGGGAATCGGGATGTACCTAATCATTCGTTGTCATCAAACATCGCTGCTATAGCTGGCCACAAGCCACGAGGCGCCAGAATGCGGCCCGCCAACTTGGCCTGGTTTGAGCTCGCCACGGCACGGCCTATTTCGGGTCGAGTCCATGCCGCTTCTCATGCATGTAGTACCGGCCTGACATGACATGATTACCAGGCCGGCCCAAATGGCCCACCAAATTTACACCAACCCCTATATATAATGTCTATCTCAAACCCTACGGTCTCTCTTGGTCATAGCCGTCGCTCTCTTCGGCGTTGGTCGGGGCCAGCAGGCGGACAGGCCGCCGAGACCAGGCGGCAGGGGTGCCGCTAGTCAGGCGGATAAGGATGGCCCCGTTTGGTTTTCCCGTGCTAAAAATTGTTCATAACTTTGACCATAATTAAAGGTATTAAATAAAGGTATTTTACAAAACTAACTCCAGAATCCCTGCACTAGGAACCCTGAAGAATCTAATGAGGCCTTTGACCGCATGATTAGAGGATGATTAGAGGATGGTTACTATAGCATCACTGTAGCCAATCATCGATTAATTAGGCTCATTAGATTCGTCTCGAAAAATTACGCTCATCCGTGAAGAGGTTTTGCAAATAGACTTCATTTAGTACTCTATACAAGAAAGATTCCCTCCGTGCTAGATGCTAGACTAGACAACCAAACGGGGCCGATATCCAGTGGAAAGGGTAGGCAATGGGGGAGAGCATCGGTAGCACGATGGAGATGATGCAACAGACCAGAGGGTGCCGGGTGGTGCCGCGAGGTGGCGTGTCGCCGGCGGCTAAGGGGAGGGGGGGGGGGGGGCAGCGTAGCACCATCGATAAGGTTAGGAAGGGCGGGACAGACCGGTGAGGACCATTTACTAAGAGCATCTTCAACAGATTGAGAAAATCAATTTCCTTTCTCTTTAATCCTGGTTAAAGGGGATTGAGATGGAAAAAATCCTCTCCAACAGTTTCCCTTTCCATTCCCCTTTCTCTTTAATTTTTTTCTCAATCCCCTTTAACTCCCCTCCTCTCCCTTTCTAAAGAGGATTTGCTCCTCTCCCCTTTTCCATCTCCCTTTCATCCTTTCGATCTGTGCCACACGATCTGCAGCTTCGAGTTTTTCTGTCCGCTCGATCCGTCCGTCCAACTGCCCAGCGAGCGTCGCCCGTCCCAGCTCTTTGCCGCCCTCGAGCGCCGGCCGCCGTTGTCCCGGCCGTGGGCGCAGGCCTGTGGCGACAGCCACCCAGGCCCGGGCATGTCAGGCCGAGCGCCGCCTGCCCCGGCCATGGACGTCGTAGTCCTAGCAAGGTGGCGCCGCCTCGGGACGGCATGGCAGGGTGCGGCCCCGGCGGAGCAGGCAGTGCTCGGCATCGACGGCTGGTGGCGTTGGCCGTGTACTCGGCGATGACGCTCTGGTACTGGCACGGCTGCGCGCCGTTGTCGGCGCCGAGCTTGGCCGGGTCGCAGCCGACGTCGGAGTTGCACGCGCACCGGCCGGCGCACGACGCCGACTGCGTCTTTTCGCAGTTGTAGGAGACAAAGAACCGGCCGTTAGTGGCGAAGTCCGGGTGGAAGGCGAGCCCCATGAGGCCGAACTCGTTGTCGAAGTGGACCTCGTCGGTGATGTCCAGGAACGGGTTCGCCACGTCCAGCTGCAGCGTCTTGCCGGAGCCCTGCGCCGGCACGGTGGCCAGGAACACCTTGCCGGCCTGGTTGCTCAGGAACACGCGGTTGGACCCGTCTGGGTGCGCCGCCATGTTGAGGCGGTCCACGGCTCCACGCTGCTGAGCCCGGAGCAGCACAGCACCACGCAGGACTCGGGCTTCCCTCCACCATTCGCCCCGTCGCCCGCTGCCGCACCACCTGCTCCCCACGCCGGCACCCTTTCGTCGTTGCTTTCGCCGCCAGCCGCCTCCGTGCCGCCATGTCCACGGCCGTCGCTGCTGCCAGGGGCACGGGTGCGGCAAGCCGAGCCGGACTCGGTCACGGGCGACGGCGAACAGTCCGAGCTCGAGCAGCCGCTAGGATGACAATGAGATGAAAAAAGAAAAAGAAAAAAAAATGAAATCATGAAGCCAATGACAGACAGGCCCCACATGTTAGATGAGATGGAAAGAAAAAGGGGAAAGGGGATCTGCTGTAGCATTTCTCTCCAACATGTTGAATTGTTGAAAGGGGATTCCCCTGTAGCCAAAATAAAAGGAAAGGGGAAAAGGGATTTGTTGGAGATGCTCTAATAACTAATTGACCAGACCTAGCAGCAGCCGGGTGTGACGAGGAGGCGACCGGGTGATCTAGGACGGGGAGAGCTCCTTGACCTCGAAGCCGATGGCATGCAGCGATGGGTCCAGCTCGGCCGCCTTGGCGCTAGAACCCTCCATTGGCGCGACAACAGCATGGTGCTGCTGCATGGCGTCATCCATGGCGTGCGCGTGACCTGCTGTGCCGTGGGGTAGTTATTAGGCTGGGCACCTCTGTAACGTCCCGGAAAATCTAAAAACCCTAAATCTC
This sequence comes from Alloteropsis semialata, assembly GCA_004135705.1. Lineage (NCBI taxonomy): Eukaryota > Viridiplantae > Streptophyta > Magnoliopsida > Poales > Poaceae > Alloteropsis > Alloteropsis semialata. The sequence goes on from CM014278.1 coordinate 54,923,490, forward strand.
GGTTTAACGTGTTTTCAAATTTTTATCGATGAATTTCGAATTCCAAATCGATCATCCGTTCCTTTCCAAACCCCAGTGTTCCGGAAATCATCCCGCCCGTTCATCTCCTCGATCCGCGTGTCGCGCGTGCGTCCGACCGCCGCCGCGAATCCCGCCCGTCTTCTTCCCCTTTTTCTCCTTTTCCTATTTTCTTTCCTTTTCTCCATTTTCCCTTTTTCCTTTTCCTTTTTTCTTCTTTTCCCTCCTTTTCTTTTTCTCCTTTCTTCTTCCTTCTCCCTCCCTCCTCCTTCTCCCTTCCCTGCTCACCCCGAGCACCCCCACCGCCGCCCGACGCCACCACCACGCCAAGCCGCCGGTCCCCCACTCCCCCTGCACTGCAACGCCGCGCCCGGCCCCGCGC